>OY776113.1:92830303-94030303 GCA_963675035.1 Allygus modestus
ATACCATTAGATCATGCTTTTTACGGAAAGAAACTTCAGGGGGAGGAGTAATAATTTTGGGACTTAACAATCTTAAAAGTAAACTAGTTAATATTCCAGCTGTGTCACAGTTACTGGTTGAAAGGGAGTTTGAATGCTCTTTGACTGAGTTTAAGGTAGGGGATTTTACTTTTGTTCTGGGTTGTCTCTACCGTACTCCTGTGTATTGTTATACCCATCCTTTTTTGGATAAGTTAGAAATCCTTACTTATGAGCTCTGTAAAAGATATGAAAATGTAATTTTAACTGGAGACATTAATATAAATGTTTTAAACAAAGATAATACTTATAAAAAGTTTAAAAACATACTGGAAATGTGTAATTTAGAATATAAGATAGATTTTCCAACCAGGGTCACTAAAACATCAAAGACTGCCATAGATAACTTTATTACAAATATAAATACTCATAGATTAGAAGCAAGAGGTGTGATAACGGCTGTATCTGATCATGATGCACAATGCCTCGATGTATTTAATATAGATAAAAAACACAAAAACAATATCAAAAAAGAAGGTAGGGTTTTCAGTTTAGCTAATTTTGAGAATTTTACTCAGCAAATTTTAAAAGAGAGTTGGATTGAGGTATACCAAGCACCAGTTGAAAACAAGTATGAGGTTTTTAATTCACTGTTTGGATATTATTTTAATTTGTGTTTTCCAAGAGTGTTTATTTCTGAGAAAGCTGAACCCAAGAAAAAATGGATGACAACTGAATTGAGAGAGTTGAAACTTGAAATAGTAGAATTGGAAAGGTTATTTAGGGAAACAAAAAATCAGGCAATTAAAGAACAAATAAAACAGAAAAAAATAATACTTAATCAGACTTTATTGAACACTAAAAAAAATCAAATTAGTGACAAAATAAAAAATTCTTCAAACAAGGTTAAAGCTACTTGGAGTATAATAAATTCTAAATTAGGGAGACAAGAGAGCCAAAAAAATAACATTAGTCTGCTCCACAATGGTAGGTTAATTAATAAGCCATTGGAGGTGAGTGAAGTCTTTAATGATTTCTTTGTTAACGCAGTGGAGAGGCTTGTAGTCCCAAATATCCCCCCATTACAATTAGTGGTTCCCACTCCGAAAACTAATGCAAAATTTAGATTCACTCCAATTTCAGAACAAGATCTACTAAAGGTAATCTTTTCATTTGAAAATAAATATTCCACTGGCATGGACGATTTTCCAATGACACTTATAAAGAAATCGTCAGCTTTCTTACTTAAACCGCTGGTCCATTTAATTAACTCTTCTTTCATTTCAGGATATTTTCCGGATAAGTTAAAAATTTCAAAAATTATTCCCATTTTTAAGAAAGGTAATTGTAAAGATATAACCTGTTACAGGCCTGTTTCACTTCTCTCATCTTTTTCAAAAATTTTTGAAAGGATTTTATACATCCAATTAATAAATTATTTGGAATCAAATCATCTATTAGACAAAGAGCAACATGGCTTTCGGCAGGGGAGGTCAACCGTAACTGCTGGGGTTGAGTTTATTGAAAATATAATTGATGCAGTTGATAATGGTGAGAAGGTAGTGGGTATTTTTCTTGACCTCTCCCGTGCTTTTGATAGTGTGGCACATCCTGTTTTAATAGAAAAACTTGAATCCTTAGGCATACAAGGGAAAGAGTGTGCTTGGTTTTCCTCTTACCTCAGTGGGAGACAGCAAAGGGTTGAAGTAAAATATTTGGAAAGGGGAAATTATTGTAGTTACCTAAGAAAATATGTCTGTGAACCTCAGGTGATTAAGTATGGAGTTCCTCAAGGATCCATTTTAGGGCCATTACTATTTTTATGTTACCTGGATGGTCTGCCACAAAGAGTTGGCTCCAGCTCCATGTGTTTGTATGCGGATGACACTAATTTGATTGTTAAAGGAAATTCCTGTTTTGATATAGAGGTCTCAGCAAATTCGGACTTAATGAGTATTAACAATTTTCTAAATCAAAACAACCTCTTATTAAATGCAAACAAATCAATGATTTTATCTTTTTCTACAAAACAAAATAAAACAGCACTAGATCCAAAAATCAAAGTTGGCAATGACTTAATAAATAAAACAAATCAAACTAAATTTTTAGGACTTGCGGTTGATGGAAATCTCTCGTGGGATGAACATGTTGATAATGTAGTCAACAAAATGTCATCAGGAATATACGCACTATGGAAAATGTCTAAAATATCTGACCTCACACTACTGAAAACAATATATTATTCTTTATTACACTCACATCTGTCTTATGGAATTTGTATCTATGGAGCTACATCAAAACATAATTTGGACAAAATTCTAATAAAACAAAAAAAAGCAATACGAATCATGCTAGGTTTAAAAAACACAGAAAGTGTAAAAACCTTTTTTATAGATCTTAAAATCTTAACAGTTTACAGTCTTTACGTCCTTGAAACAATTAAATATGTTAAAGAGCATGACAGTGTTTTTTCGCTTGAAGCTAATCATCCTTATAGTACACGTAATCAGATTATTTTAGATAAACACAATCTAAATTTCTATAAAAACAAAACAAGGTACATGGGGAAAAAATTTTTTACACAACTTCCAGGTTCAATCAAAAAAGAACAAAATTACAATAAATTTAAAAGCTTACTCAAAGAATATTTGACTAATAAGGCACTTTATTCTTTTTCAGAATTTCCTTAGGACCTACTACTGATTGCCTGAGTTCAGTTATAATAAATAATGTAATGAAATAAATGTATTTCATTACAATGAAATAAATATGTATTGTCTAAGTAACTGATTAAGTTGTTTTATATATATATATATATATATATATATATATATATATATTTTCTTTATTGTTAAATTTGCAGTCAAAATTTAAATTTATGTTTATGATTAATATTTTATTTTCTCTCTATATAACCTGATAAGAATGTAATTTTTAGTTTTAGACTAGAACTTTGACTCTATTCAAATACTGTATATGTATTGACTCTGAATAAAGAATATTTTGATTTGATTTGACCTTGTAATTTCGGTAAATAAAAACCGACCAGAAAATGTAGGTCAGTTAAATTGAACATTTTGTTAATCCAATGATATAATAATATTGTAACGTGGACTTCGCACAACCACGACATAATAGGCCTAAAGTAAATTAACACCCTACACATTATTCATTGATACACTGATTAAATAATACATCTATCTTCGAAACCAGGCCAATGTAAACATTCGGTAATCCTAAACAATCGTGAGTATATATTGAGATCTATAGTTGGGCCATACCTTATAAATATAATCCACCAATAACTACAATCTGTTATCAAGACAATAAATTATTTAGTGGAAATAAAACATTAGAACTGTCCTTTAAAACTATAAATTGCCATCACAGGCACAAAATTGGTCATTAACCTCAATTATAATAAACGTTGAGTCATTTACTAAGACACTATTTTACATAGGCCACATTTTCACAATTAAAACATTAAGTATTCAGCAAGGTTAAGAGTAAAAATCATACAAAGTCATAAACTAATTACATTTTAATTATTCTGGAATTTAACTTAGTTTGAGTTACTCGATTCGTAAAAGCAACTAATTATTGTTTTGTTTTCCCCTATACAAAAAATGACATGGTCAATTTATAGCATTTTACAAAATCTATACGAAATATACATTTCCTTGACCTGCAAAACGACAGTTCAAAACCTAACAGGCTCAGGCTACCGATGGCTTGGTTTATTGTATTTATTCTCCACTTAAAGTTAGAATTTAGATCCAGAATTTATATTTGCTTCAATAATAATAAACAATAAGTAAACTGAGTATGGTAGCAAGTTCACCTTTGCAAATATCCAAATTCAGCTTCCAAAATCCAGCGACGCCATAGGGCTTCAAGTGGCGACGAAATCACGATGGTAGCGAGTCCTCAACTGGCGATTCCCTGTGGTCGTTATCAAGATCGCAGGCTAGAACACCGCAGCGGCGATATTTGACTCCATTGTCGGGCGGTATTAGTCAGAGCCTCCGGTTCATTTAAGTTCTATCCCTGCGCCTACAGTTGCAGGTTAGGCCATCCATGACAGACACGTTTGCTAGTAGTATTTGGCACAATGTCGTTGCGCTACGACACTGCAAAATTCTAAAATTGATAAGGTAGAGTAATCAGGTCTACCATATTCTGCCATGGTATACCAGGGAAGCATTTACTTAAAAGCCTTCACACGGTCACGGGGGACAGTTCCCGCATAACATCTCCATCAATGTACTCGACTCAGGTAGTAACATGACCATCTTACATATGACCTATACTACATGGTGAACGTTAATTAGAGTAGATAAATTCAATTCAAATGGCATCTGTGTTTAAATCAATTTAATTTATTTATATCTACTTAAAACACTTCTATAGGGGTACTTCCCGCTCTTGGCTGAATGTTTCCCTAACACCTGCACTACTGAACGTCCAGCTATTGGGAGGCCAGTTTGTGTGACCAATCCATTAAACCTGACTTTTATTGGAGTCAACATTTTGAAAATTATTAAGTCTTTATTTCCAACTTGAAAGAATAAGTGATCCAACAGAGAGCATTTAAACTATGTAGTTGGCAAAAATCCATGTCCATTGAGAAACAAAATAAGGGGATAAATAGGCCATGCTGTGAGAAACCATTTAAGTTACTGTTTGTTTGGGTTGCCAACAGTGTTAGTCGCTGGTCTTTGTCCTTGCTTTTCAACATGTCGGTAGCAGATGTGTCAAACTACTTGCAGCAAAATGCCATTCTCACATCTTGTAATTTCCCTGAAATAGTAGGGACGCTTTAAGATTGCAACTTGGCTCACATATTTGGCTAAATTATCAAAATTAGGTTGTGAAGTAAACCAGTTATATCCATTTTTCTCGAAAAGAGTTAATTTGTGATGCTAAATTGTCAATTTGCAGATTTGTTCAACAACGTTGTCACCTTCCGCATCACAGACGCTACGATAGATCTGCCTACATTTGACATGGGACACAATGGAGATATTTACTTTGAGTTCCGGACGACGGTACAGAACGCTGTCATCCTTCACAGCAAGGGGCCCACTGACTTCATCAAGGTTTCTATATTAGGTCAGTGACGGTGGATGTTTCAAAGTACTGGTTTAAATATTATGAGCTGCTATAATTGCATAATATTGTGATCCGCAGCAACATTTTTCCTGTGCTTGTCAACACTAGTGGTATTTTATTTACAAACTTTGTTATACCCACATAAATTATTTCAAGGTGTGGGTTTTCAAAAATCTGTATACAGAATTTAATGCCGGGATACCAACATGAGGTGTTTTTATGCCGTCAAGATGTTAATGCGTACTTCCGATTTTAAATCTCAGTGTTGCATCTTAAACAGTAAATAAATAAATAAATAATATTTTACTCTCATTAAACCATTACAGCAATAGACAAAGTCAAACTAATACCATAGAATAATAAATCAGGTACAGAAGTGTCACGAAGTAGGGAATAAGCGTACACGGGTATCATGGAAATGCAGGCGCTGTCGCGTCGTTCAAGTCTGAGTTAGTGGTGCCTTGTTGCCAAGTCGGGCAGTGTGGGATTCCCGAATTCCCGCAGGGAGCAATCTCGGTCGCTTCCGCTACGGCCACGGCATCGGTAGGCGGTAAGGCTGATCTGATAAATGTGTGGCTGTGTGGCAGTGGAGATCACTCTCCCTTTGTATGCACAGGAAGTGGAGGATGTGCACAAATCTCGTTTCGAACTGATCTGGTATTTATTAAATTTCTGGAATGTTATTATTACAGAAGGATAAAACATGAACTGCATTAGACAAATTCAACCTTTTAAATTCCATAAATGCAATGATGATTAACAATAAAATACCCCCGTTGCATCAAACCTGCATACTCAGAGAATTTCAAATGGTATTTCACTACGTCATGAACCACTTACCAACTTTCATCAAAGCATATTCATAAATAAGTGCAATATGAAATTTTATTTATTATTCATAAGAACAACATTAGGAATGAGTATGCAGGTTTGCTGCATCAAGAACAACTAAAATCTGTTTTTTTTACAAATAAAATAGATCACCATAACATAAAGCAACATTTCAAGTTTTAATAATTTATATTCATAAACAAGCAAGATATCACTTGTTTCTTATCCTCCATGAGAATAACATTATAGCTACTGAGTACGCAAGTTTGCAGACTTGGGGACCACAAAAAATTGGTTTTAAATGCAAATATCAGTACGAAAAAAAAAGTTGTTTAAATATCAGTAAAACCTAAACAAATGAAGCCACATTACAAGTTTCGTCAATATATGTTCATTAATAAGCGAGATATAACATTTTACTCTCTCCATAAGATTAACATTGGACAACGTATTATGTTTAGCACTTTCAATATCTTGGTAACCAATTGACGTAGAGTGATGGTAAAAATACCAAATTGTTTGTTTTTGTAAGCTGAATTCAATGGTACAAACTAAAATTTGGGTTTATAAAAAATTAAATGTAAAAAGTTAAAACAAATTTTGGGGTACAAAACCTGCTTTAAAATAGAGCGACCTGTCTGGTTTTCCAACTCATGAAAATAGACGCTGCCTTACACGTTTATACAAAAGGCATTTTTACGAAAGTTATCATGCCTACGGACACACACACACACACACACACACACACACACACACACACACACACACACACACACACACACACACACACACACACACACACACACACACACACACACACACACACACACACACACAAACACACAAACACACACACACACACACACACACACACACACACGCACACACGCATACATGGTGTTTTTGGCACCTGGGAGCCTCAAAACAAATGTTATCATGGTCCCGGGCTAGGTCTTACCATGCCGACTACGATAATAGCTTCTTCCCTATTGGGGAAATTCGCTAAAACTATTAAAATTATTAAAAATATATGCATCTTTCATCTAAATAATGTGTATCGTAAGAATAATTCTAAATTAATATCTCGATTATTTATGAATGTATATTGATGAAACTTGGCCTGTGGCTTCACCTAGTACTGGTATATTGATATTTGCATAAACAATTTTTGTTATTGTCCCCGTAGCAGCAAACCTGCATACTCAGCCCTAATATTATTCTTATGGAGAATAAATGAAGTTTTATCTCTCCCTTAGTTATGAACATAAATAAAAAATAAAACTTGGTATGTAGCTTCACCTGGTTAAGTTATATTGATAATTGCACAAAAACATATTGTTTATATTTCTTGATGCAGCAAATCTGCGTACTCAGCCTTTAATGTTGTTCTTTAGGAGAATACTGTACATAAAATGCAGAGTGTATATAACATGTTGAAATGTTGGCAGCCGATGCCATAAAAATTTACTATAAATTCACTGAAGAAATTAGCTCTTCACGTAGGAACAAGTTACTGTAAAATATTAAATTCAGTAATAAAATGCATTACAATTTAATCGTGAAACATAGTTTACTTTTTAAATTATGATTTTACCTATTTTCTGTAACCCTTTATTTATAAATCAGGGTATGTTTATAAAACATACAGAGAGAGCTTAAGCTTTTAATCTTATTATTGACGCGAACCCATACACGAAAACTATCCTCGAACTAAAAAATGTTTAAAGAAATCGTCAGTCAACATTAAACGTACCAGTATCTCAGAAGATTTTAAATGTATTTTTAAAGTTGGTAAATCGATAAATTAACATTGAGGCAAAATCTTTAGCATCATTGAATAGAAAACTAACCAGAGAAGTAGATAATGCGAAGAGCGCGTAAACACTGCACTCAATACGACAAGCGCCAGGCAGGGCGAGGGAATTTTTCCCTACCGGCTGGGCCGGCCGGCCAGCCGGCTGGAGTGCACAGACAGGCAACGTCGCTTGGCCGGTTTAGCTCGTATGATCTGGCCAGTTGAATTAACAATTTTGTGTTAGCAAATTTTAGCATTACGTGACACTTCTATACCTGCTTTATTTTTCTATGCTAATACTAAGGCCTAACATACTGACAAACATAACATTTAATTACAAATACAAATTAACAATTATTTGTCACATATCGAAAATACAATAGATAGCCTATATGCACAAACTACAAGTGTCATTACAAAAGTCAAGAAATATAATTCTGGTGCTCAAAGAAGTCTTCTACAGTATAAAAAGGGTTTATCACTAGCCAATCATATAACCTTTGCTTATATCTATTCAAAGGATAATTCCTTACTTCTAACGGCAGCTTATTAAACAGTTTTAAACCTATAACTTCATAGCTGTTTAGTGATTTTTAAAGTCTATTAAATGGTAAATTAATGTTATTACAGTTTCTGGTATTATATGAGTGTATATTCTCTCTAAGTTGATGATCAGCCAAATTGTTCTTAGTATATATCAAAGTAGTATAAATATATAAATTAACAACTGTCATTACTCTTAGACTAATAAATAAAGGTTGACAGTGTTGTGAATCAGTAATAATCCTAATAACTTTTTTTAAGTAGAAGGATGCTTTGGACATGGCTAGAGTTTCCCCATAATAGGATTCCATAGGATAAAATACTATGGAAAAAGGCAAAGTAGGCTGATCCCACATACTTAGTAAATACATGACTCTTTAAATTTTTTAATAGATAAATGACTCTAGAATGCCTTCCACTAATATACCTTACATGTGGTTCCCACGTCAGCTTACTATCAACCGTAACACCCAAGAATTTAACATGGTTTGAACTATTTGGAAAGGGAACATCTCTGAAGCTAAACAACATTGTTTGGGTTTTATTTTCATTTAGTAAAAAACCATTGGCTCTGAACCACATAGAAGCTTCTGAAAGGATATTTTCGGTTATATCTACAAGTGAATTAAGGTCAGAACTGGAATTAAAAAAGGTAGTATCATTGCATATAAAATTGAAAAAGTATTTACAGAGCGAGGAAGATCATTCATCATAAGAAATAAACAACAAAGGTCCCAAAACTGAGCCTTGAGGGACTCCACACTTTACCTCTGCAATATCAGATTTCCCATCACCTATTCAAACAATCTGTTTCCGATTTTCAAGAAAAGACTTAAATATCCTAATACTGATATTGTCTAAGCCATAAAAAAACAATTTATCCAAAAGCAATACATGGTTGACACAAAGGCCATTAAAATACAAGATGACTTAGATGACCTATTTTTACAATAGGTGACCAGAGCAAAGTCCTTCTTCTCAAACACCCGCCAAACACGTTTTACTAAGGAATCCAAAGCATCAACTTTTGATTTGTTTTTCATGAAACCCAAAAAATGTTATTCTGATTTAAGTAGCTACATATCTTATTATAAATAATAGTTTCTAACACTTTTGAAAAAATTGGAATTATGGAGATTGGACGATGGAGAGGTTTTTCCCCCTTATTAAATATAGGTACTACACTTGACAACTTAAGTTTATCAGGGAAAATACCCTCAACAAGACACTTATTAATAATAAAAGTAAGTGGATCAATTATACAGTCAGCAATACTCTTAACATGCTACTGGGTAAGCCATAAATATCCTTACTATCAGAAGACCTTGGTCTACTTGTAACTTTAATAACTTTCTCCGGTGTCACCTCAGTTAGAGAAAAGTTACCTGCACAGGGTCCTAAGTTATTTATTATTAAATCAACAGCAGGTATGTTTGGTTTTACAATATTGGAGTGGATTTCTTGCACAGACTGTATACAAAAGTTGTTCAACTCATCTGGAGAAACTGTTACATCATCAGTCCTATTATTTTTTGCAACAGATTTAATTATACTCCAAGCTTTCTTACATTTGTTTTTTGATTTTTCTTTGCTATTAATATTGTACAACTTTTTTGCTTCATTAATGACCTGTTTATAGTACTTTCTAATACTAAGATAACTTGCCTTAGCTAACTCAGTCTTAAACCTCTTATACAAATCGAAACTTAATAGTTCATTATTTTTAAGTCGAGTAAGTCGAGCTAATTCAGGTGTATACCATTCACTCGCTTCGCTCGCTGGGGGCTCCGCCCCCAGACCCCTGTGGGGGGCTTCGCCCCCAGGTCCCTCTCGTAGTACCTATGGCACGTGGTTTAATTACGCTGATAATCTGAGGTCCTATGTATGCTCAAAATATAAAGTAGACTTATTGAGTGAACAAATTTAGGGCTAGCAGTACAATATTAGAGTATATAACAATTTAAAAATCGCTCCGCCTCCGCCCTCAGGCCCTTGTTGGGGGCTTCGCCCCCAGGTCGCTGTTTGGCCACAATTTAATGTAAATTGGTCCAAATTCTATTTAAGACCTAAATTCTACAACTAATCCAAGGCTTTGATTATTTTTAAGGGTTTAACCTATAAAATCTGGCCATATGCCTGTTGATGAATACTACTTGGTATGGAGACGTAGTATGTTAAATTTTAAGTCTCCATGTATTACCTAAGTGCTTGGAAAAAATTATACCCTTAACTGATATATAATGTATCCTTTTAAAGGCGTATTTTGAACCTTATAAGGGATACAACCAACGTTAACAACCTGAAATACTATGACTTTGGGTAACTACAAGCCTTCTGCAACAAATATGACATTATTTATAAGGGATTTTACCCTCAACAGAGCGCAACATAAAAAATGTACCCAAAAAACATGAATATTCTACAAGAGCTCAAAAACTTTGATTTTTTTTGAGTGTTTAAGATATAATCTGGGCATGGGAGTATTGCTTGGTACTGATTGTAATGTAGGAATACTGTGTGATAAGTATTAGGCCTCTAAGTTCTATATTAGAGCGACAAACCATTAAAAACCACAAACAAATCTATGAAAATGTTTAAATTTAAAAAATCTAGCGCTATCTAAGGGTGAAGGGGGTGAGATACGGCAAAATGTCATAGGACTAAAGTTGTAGTTCCTCTAAAATCCATGGCACGTGGTGTTCTTCGTTTTTCGATAAGACAACCCGTTCGGCCGCTAGAACTCAAATAAAAAAATACTACATTTTGATTTTTGAATTTACAATTATTTATTTTGTTGAGATAGTTCAAACTAAAAATAGTAGGATTTGGGAAGAAAAGGTGCAAGGCACATGCATGCCAAATCTCACGTCTCTAGCTCAAGCGTTATTGGTGTCACGTGTATGTCCAATAATATAAATTGGCACAGAATCCCCAATACTCCACTACTTATACTAAGAAAACGGTCATATCTAAAGATATTTAGAGTTTTTGATTTTTAGACGGATTTAATTAATAAAAAATGGTCATATTTCTGCTGCTATTTACTAAGTGTGATGTAGACATACTGCGTGCTCAATATTAGACCTCCATCAAGTATATTAACGTGATAGGAAATAAAAAACGGCCAAAATATTTTGAAAATATGCCGAAATTTGAAAAATCTAGTGCTACCTAGGGGTGAAGGAGACAAGATACGACAAAAGTCATAGGACCAAAGTTGTAGATCGTCTAAAATCCGTGGCACGTGGTGGTCTCCGTTTCTCGATAGGACCAACCGTTTGGCCGCTACAGCTCAAATAAAAAGGCACTATTTTGGACATGTTCAAAATTTCCTCCATTTTGAATTTGTTTGAGGAGGTTAAAATAAAAAATTGTAACTTTTTGGGATTTTCCTGGGGGTTACAAGGTACAAGCTACATACGTGCCAAATTTCAGGTTTCTAGCTCTTCTAGAAGTGGTCTAGAATTCGTAGACCTCAGTCAGTCAGTCAGTGAGTTACACATGCGGCTGTATATATATTAGATTTCTAATCTTTACTAGGGTTTCTCTGAAGGTCACCCTTACATTTTTTCAGAGGGATGTTCATTTCAAGAGTATTTAGAAACTCAAATAAAAATCTTTCAAAAATAACACAAGCAGAACAATTCTGAATTTTTACAAATAACTCAGCCCAATTCAAACTAAGTAGAGAGGTCCTAAAATTGAGCAGCTTACCATCATTCATTGGCCTCGAGATAACCATTTTAAAATCTTTGGTTCTACCTTCTTTTGCATTCATAATTTTAATACTGAGACTCACTGAGTCATGATCATAAAAATAAAAAACTGTGACCTTGCATTCTTGTGCAGTACTAATGTTTGATATTACATTATCAAGACATGCGGTTCCTCTAGTAGGTTTGCTGTTCCTAAAATTAACATTGTACTGCTTAAGCAAATTTTTTAATTCATGAACACAAGTAGTAAACACTGCCGCTTAAACTTCAGCGAATGTTATTTTTTATATTTTAACATTTATTATTGGCATTAGGTTGACATTCCAGTACTCAATTTATGTACATAATGTCTTAACATCTGTTCTTGCTGTTTTGTTAAAAAACTTGAATTTCAGTTAATTGCTTTTCTTCCGTAAGAATTACTTGGAAGTTAAGAAGGCCTGTGGAGGGATATAGGTTATAAGGAATTTGTGCAAGTTACGCCCTGAACTGTTTTAATAGATGTATCAAGCATACAAATTTAGTTCTATGGTGTATTGGGTGTGTTCAGACAAGGCAATTTTGTCACTAGGTAAGCAGTAGGATAAATCAAGCGATACCCAAAGCTTTAAGGGTTCTAGAACTCAACCCTGAGCTGCACTAGAGCTTCTGTAATGTGTTTTGTATTTGTCAATAAATAAAAAGCAACTAAGAAATGTTTAACACGTTCCCTGCGTTAATCTTGTTTATACATGATAATTGCATTTGTTGTTTGACTATTGACTATTTCCTTGCTAGGCAAACGCCGGAATTCTGGCACACCGTACTGAATGTGTTAATTTCAGAAAGTGACAATGCTGGATATGCAACTTTGAGGGCTTCAGCTTGCTCTATGGTAGCTTGTGTGGTTATTTTGTTATATTTATATAGTATAAACACTCCCTTGAATCTAGATTTTACAAAAAATAAAATTGCCCATTAAATATTCCAAAATAAATAATAAAGGCTTAAGAAAAAAAACAAATTTCAATATTTTGCATTATATCAATTTTGCAAAAAGGTCAATATTGCCAGTATTATCTCTATGATGCAACGTACAGTGATTTAACGATATAGGCTTATATTACCTTTTGCAACCATCAAGAAATCCATTGTGTAACAATTTCTGCTACAGTTCTGTCAGTCATAGAGCTTCATCTTCAGACACAAGAGCGTTGCTACTGAATTAATGTTCATTTCCCACGAATGTTATCAGAATGTATAAAAATACGAAACATCGAGTTCAGCACACAACATTTACATCTCAGCCAAGTACTGAACGATTCTATCATCCCGCACGAAGTGATAAGTCCAGACTGCAGTGCATGTTCGTTGGCTTCATTTTCCAATGTATGGTAGGATCATTCGTTACTTGGCTGAGTGTGCATTCGTGTAAATGTTGTGTGATGAACTTAATGTTGGTCCTCGACAGATTTCTGACTGGTATGTACTAGTCCAGAGGTCAACATTGGGTACAACAAAATTAAGCTGTCACAGTATTTTTAGCTTCCTTGGTTCCTCCTTGTCTCATCTGGGGGCTTGACTCCCACTAGAGCCTGGATACCCAGTCTAGTCCGATTCCTTGGAGGGAGTAGTGGATCTTTCTTGCAGCCTGGGACGGGTGCCTGGGAGGAAGGGCCTTACCCGACTGTCTCTAGTCTGCCAGGCTGAGGACGAACCGTCCTGGGGCCCCCCGACCTCTGAGAAGTTGGAGGTTCTTGTGATGGCGGTCCCTGTCTGGTGAACTTTGGGGGCGTCGGGTTAGAGGGTGAATCGTCCTGGGGTGTTCAGTCACCCATAAAGCCCGGGAGCTATAATAGCGAACAATTAAGTTGACTGATGGGCTGTAGCCAATAGCATGGTTGTACGCTGTCACTGTTGCCATTTTGTCATAGAAAAATATAACTCTAATGTTATGAGCTGGTGTGGAGTTTTGGCAATACAGCACATCTACTATTGGCTGATCTTGGTTCATAGCCCCGTAAACCACGCCCTCAATTGGCAATTTAGTTGTCTGCTATTATAGGTAGGGTTCTCTCTTCCTTTCTAAAGCGAGGCAGACTGACCCCGTCCTACCTTTCCCGTCCCCGAAAATCCCCTCTTTCCAGTGGCTGCATAATATCCCAAAAAAAGGGAGACATGCCTAGCCGGTTATGTCGGGGCCTCCTAATTCTCCGAAACAAACAAACTTAATGTTTTGTATTTTCATATATTATAACGCCCTTCATAGAGAACCAATAATAATTGTCTACGCTCTTGTGCCTGAAAATGAAGCTTTGACTTGAGAACAGCAGTACTCTCTAAAAGTAAAAGAATGAATATTCATTCTTTTAAACTGATATTTTCACTCTTTGGGGGTAAGAAAATCAAGCCACTCTTTTAGAGTGAACTTTCCCTCTTTAAAAAAGTGAACTGGAGTCATCCTTTGAAAGAAGAATGAATATTCATTCTTTTAAACTGATATTTTCACTCTTTGGGGGTAAGAAAATCGAGCCACTCTTTTAGAGTGAACTTTCCCTCTTTAAAAAAGTGAACTGGAGTCATCCTTTGAAAGAGTGGAAGATTCCCACTCATTCAAAGAGTGGAACCTGTTTATTTAAGAGTGAAATGCGCTCCTTGAAAGAGTGGAATGCACTCGTTTAAAGAGTGAAATTGCACTCGTTGAAAAAGTGGAATGCATTCTTGAAAGAGTGGAATTCACTCGTTTGAAAGAGTGAAATTGCACTCGTAGAAAGAATGGAATTCACTCGTTGAAAGAGTGTGAAATTCACTCGTTGAAAGAGTGGAAAATTCACTCGTTGAAAGAGTGGAAGGCACTCGTTGAGAGAGTGAAATTGTGGTCTTGTCATCTTACAAAAGAGTGGAGTAACCATTTATTAAATAAGTGAAAACCAACTATCGTGGAGTGAAATTGTTCCTTATAATATTATAAAAAATGAAATTACCGTAAATAAATAAATAAATATTTTATTGTCATTCAGCTTTACAACAATAGACAATGTCAGTCATATTACAATAGTCAGGATTCATATCAGAGCATAATACAACACTGTGCATGAACATCATTAACTAAATCATTACAATATATGTAACATAATTGACATAAGTACATACCTTGACTTAATAAACAACCCTAACAACATTAAAACAATCATCATAGTTACTCACATGTACATATATACAATTGACATTCAAACCAATATATCAAAAAACTGATAAGGAATAACGGTGAATTTACAAGAAAATCGTGCAGCCTACTTTTGAAAATATTCTCTGGCAATTCAGCTAGCTCCAGTGGTAATTTGTTATGCAATTTTAATCCCAATACTTCATAAATAGCTAACGATTTTGACAGTCTTTGAAAAGGTTTGTCCAGCTTATGTCTATTTCTTGTATTATGTTCATGAATACTATATCTCAGGGTGTTTTTAGAGATGTTGCATCTGGTATATTGTAAAACATGATAAATGTACAGGTTGATGACTGTTAAAAATTTAAGCCTAATAAATAGGGGTTTACAGTGTTCTAGTCTGTGAGAATATGTAATTATTCTTACAGCCTTTTTTTAAGTAAAAAAATGTCATTGATGTGAGTACCATTACCCCATAGTAAAATACCATAGGAAATAATACTTTGAAAAAAGCAAAATATGCAGTCCTCACATAGTTATCTGGCACATAACTTTTCAAACATTTCAATAAGAAAATGACTAGAAATCTTACCAGATTCTCCCATCACAATCCTTATATGATTGAGGTAAGGGATCTTACCTTATATGATGCTCCCATGACAATTTACTATCAATATGTACACCAAGGAATTTAACACTAGTATTTGAATAATTTAGAATGAGTCCCAAATTTCTTAAACTAAAATGTAATTGTTGAGTTTTACTCTCATTTAAAAGGAAACCATAATGATGCTTGTGTTAATGTACTTTCTGTTAAATTTTTCAGATGAGTTAGATCATTGCTATTATGTATAAAAGTGGTATCATCTAAATACAGAATTGTTTTACAGTTCAGAAAGTAAGGAAGATCATTTATCATAAGACTGAATAACAGAGGTCCCAGTACTGTCCCTTGTGGGACACCATACCTAACAAGTAGTATATCCGATTTCTCTCTACCTATACACACTATTTGTTTACAGTTCTCAAGGAATGACTGAAAAAGCCTTGTACCAGAGTTACTAATACCATAATGCAATAACTTTTGAATAAGTGTTGAGTGCTCCACACAATCGAAAGCCTTGCTCAAGTCGCAAAATGTGGCCTGAGCAAAACCCTTACATTCAAAAATTTAAAGCACCTCTTTAACCAACAAATCCATGGTACCAGTGGTTGATTTGCCCTTTCTAAAACCAAATTGTTTCTCACAAATTAAGTTGCAGTGATCCAAATACATACAAACTTGAGAGTTCAAAAGTGATTCTATAATTTTAGATAATACCGGTGTCGCAACACCGGTCTATAGCTTGAAGGACAATTTCTTTCACTTTTGTTGTAAATGGGCACAACTCGTGATAACTTTAAACTATTTGGAAAAACACTTTCTATTATACATTTATTCACACAATAACTAAGAGGCTCCACTATGCAATCAATAATTGTATTCAACATGTTACAAGATAAATCGTAAACATCAATACTATCGGAAGGCTTAAATTGTTCCACAATCTTAGAAATGGCATTTGCAGCAACTTCCCTAAAAACAAAACTGTTTGGAGAAGGCTCCATATTCATGCTCAACCATTCTGAGCTGCTTAAATTTGGTTTTTCAATACTAGCTGAAATTTCTTCCACGGATCTAATGCAAAAGTTGTTAAGTCATTTGGAGAAATCTGTACTCTCTCTTTCTTCACACTTTTATATACAGATTGAATAACCTTCCAAGCCTTTTTACATTTGTTTTTAGCTGATTCGATACAATTTTAGGTTATACTGTTTTTTTGCCTCATTAACTGCTACCTTCCTGGCTTCCTGGCTTTTACATAACTTAACCTACTAATCTCACTATTTGTTGCCCTATCATAATCCAAAAGTAACAAAACTTTCTCCTTCATCTTTGATAAGCTCTGTGTGTACCAGTCCTTATTTTTATTTCTACGTTTTGACTGCCTAACATTAACTTTACAATATTTTTTAGGGATATTCATCTCAAATGTGCCTATATTGCCTATATTCAAAAATCTTTCAAATGTAGTATCAGCACACAAGTCTTGTTTTTAAATAAAAATCCATCCAAATATAGCTAAACAGCGCAGATTTGAAGTTTTGTAAATTAAAACTATTTATAGGTCTTGAGACAATTTGGCCTATTTCGGCGTATATTAAAAGAATGAAAACTAACTATTTTGAATTGAACAAATGATCTTTTCATCTTACAAAAGTGTGAAGCCGCCACTAATTAAAAAAATGAAAACCTACAATCTGGGAGAGAAACATTCCTTTAAATATGTGAAAGTAGCTTATTAAATTACCTAGGTTCCTATAAATTCACTCTATTAAATATTGATATTTATTCCTTAATCCATATTTCACTTATTAAAAATTATTAATAATTCTAAACATAAACGGTAGGCCGGGGCCTATCCCCCCCCCAAAAAAAAAAAAAAAAACTTTTTGTTAGATGCCTGATAGGCCTAAGAACCTTTTTTATTGAATCATTAAATGTCCACTTAAGAGTACAGTCAACTCCCGATTATCCGGGGTAATGACCGGTTGGAGAGTCACAGATAACCCAAAACCACGGTTAAAACAAAGAGATTCAATAAATTAAATATTACGAGTATAATAAAAAGGTTTATCAACATTTTTATACTACAAAAATCTCTTAAACACCGAACCCTCTAAACTACACCGAACATTATGCTAATTAATTCCGCACTGGGGGAAAAACGGCGGGAAGGGTGATTGTTTTGAGATGTTTCTATTTTTAGACGACCGCGTCTGACCGTCCGTCTGTCCGTCCGTCCGTCGCTGAGGGTGAACAGTGGCAGGAAGGGTAATTGTTTTGAGATTTTTCTATTTTTAGGCGTCCGCGTCCGACCGTCCGGGCAGTGTCTAGGTCATCACTCCCCATCACGCGCCCACGGCTCATTAGCGAAATGACGGACTCTCAGATTATGTTGTGTTTACTAAAATGTTTGTATAGTATTTATTCTGATAAACAAAGTAAATTAAATACGATTCTGAAGATAATTTAGCAAAATAAATTGTTATTATTGCAAGGGGATAAATAAAAATAATAAAAATAAACCTTTCGTGACCCCGCAACCCGATTAACCCGCTCCCGGATAATCAGGAGTTGACTGTATATAACTCATTAATTCACTACTGTTACATGCTCAGCATAATGAGTGCATGAATACTTCTTGGGCTTATCATACAGGTTACATAATTTAGATACTTTGGAGACCAAAGAATATGATCAAACAAAAATTAAGTTTTCTCTAGCAACAAAACTGTGAGTAAGGAGGAAAGTTTCAAGCTTTGGTGCATGTTCAGTGCAAATCAGTAGAAAATTCTTCTTATTTTTAACTTTGAGTTATGCTGTAAATAAAATATTATTGCCTGAAAATCACTTAACATATTCTTTATCCTTATTCTTATTTATTTATCTAAATTAAATAATTAGGCCCTACCAGTACCTGTTTTATTGGAGATGTGATTAATAGACCTGGGGACCAAACATAATTCTTGTCGAGTCAAGGCTATTTTCAATCATACCTGTACGCTATGGATAAAGCTGGTTTTGCTGGACTGCATTTACTGCCCGGGCATGCCCGATAACGTGGAGCATAATTTTTCCTGCTGCCCACATTGAGGAAAGACCTCGCCAGGAGGCCTCAACTCAGATTGGTGTGTTGACTGTGACAGAATGTGATGGTTTGTGTGAAGATGATGGGAGGAGAAGGGCAACTGGGATTGCGTGCCACGTCTAGTCCTTGGCATACTTCGTACAAAGATGACAGACCTAGACTGCTATGGGGGATAGGTCGTAGTAAGTTTTCTCAGGAAGAAAAAATGAAGTCCTGAGGGCTTAAGCCTAAATTAGGCCTAGCCTAAAGCCATGCAATAAACACTTCCCGGGTTAGAGCTGGAAAGCGAAGATGAGGTTTTTTAGTGGGTAAACCATGTCTGGTAGGAGTCCCACACTACGGACTGCCACCTTGTGTGTGCATAAACCATTTTTCCACCTTTCCCCTACAGTAGCCATTCAAAAAAACTAGGCCTTGTGACCCTTAAACTTTTATTTATTACCACTAAAGTTTTGGGGCAATCTGTCCAGCATATGAAAGTTAGTATTATTATATAATGCTACTAAATAGTAGGCCTACTTCTTTATTTTGGTATTTTAATAGCTTATCCTACCTATATCAAGAGTAACCTTACACATCATAACTGTCACAGTCTCTTGTGCTGGGAGAATTAGGAATTGTCTTTAGGCTATATTTTCTTTACATGGCCTGCAGCGATCAGAAGTCTGCATTTTTTATACACTCAACCTTTACGGATGGCTTTTTTAAGGCATCGATCCCAGACCCCTTAGCAAATGTCATCTAACACAAAATTTGTTTAGTTGGAAATGAGTAAAAGAGCGATAGAAAAATTTCTTATTAGCAAAAAGACATTGCTCCGAAATCTTAATGGGTTTTAAAATGTAGTAAGAATATAGTAAACAATGATAAATTTAGTGGTCTGTTTGTTGAGGTAGGCCAAAAAGTCTGTACTAATGGAAAACAAATGTTAAATGGCTGTTACATCACTATTTTCAAAGGTACAGTAGAGTCTCACAAACTCGACTCCCGATAACTCGACACTCTGGGAAACTCGACACCTCATTTACTATACAGTACATGTATTATAAGACTATATATTTTGGAAACGAGGACAATTGGTTATTAATTCTCAATTTTTAAGTATTTATCTAATTTTTATTTTTTTCTTAAGTTTGTAATACAGTATCATTATACATTTATACTATAATGTGTTTAAGTAAAATCTAATACAGTATACAATTTACAGCTAAATAATGTGTTTTCCTCCCCACCCAATGTAATTCTGGATAACTCGACATTCCACAAACTCGACAGGGTCTTAGTCCACATTGTGTCGAGTTTGTGAGACTCCACTGTATGTACTGTAGGTACCTACTTAGTTTTTGTGTATGTAGAGAAATAGTTGTGCTATCATGTAATATCACTTAATTTTGCACAAAAATATTTTGATTAAGGCTATGACTTTTTCATCGTGTACACTTAAAATTTGTTTTTGTACGTGAATTTTTGACTGTGTGTAAGATGCTGTCACAACTAGGGCAAATTCATTGGAAGATAACAAAGTTATTGTTATTTTAATTAATTCTTAGCGTGAATACTGTAGCAAATGCCCCTGGACATTTGAGCATTTAGGATACACCAACAAAAACGCGGGTTGGGTTAAGAGGAGGCTCCAGTCATCGGCTTCTAACTGCTTCTTCCCTTAGGACAATGTTAACCTTCAAAGCCCATCCTTCCTCAACGGATTGTCCAAAATCGTTAATTTATCGTATTTTCAAATTACCAAGTTTTACCAATATGTGTTCATGGATGGATATGTTTACAATCAGTAAAAAAACACTATTGTACCGGTAGTGTTCACTCAACACTAGTAAGCTAACATCAACATGGTAGCCTATAGCCTAAATTCCCAGGGGCAACTAAAACGTTCAAGCTAAGTTTTATTTAATTTGTAAAAATGTGCTATTTTCCAATCAATGCAATTGTAAATTATGGTAGAACCACTCCGATAAACAACAATTGCCTGAAGGCTTACCAACTTCAAACTTTGCTTGGCTATAGATAAAAGTAACGGAATGAAACTCGGGGATTCTGTCAGGCCTAAAAAAATCTATTGAACCAAACAACATTATAAAACT
The DNA here is from genome assembly GCA_963675035.1 of Allygus modestus. Taxonomy (NCBI): domain Eukaryota; kingdom Metazoa; phylum Arthropoda; class Insecta; order Hemiptera; family Cicadellidae; genus Allygus; species Allygus modestus. The sequence goes on from OY776113.1 coordinate 92,851,258, forward strand.
CTTGATTAAATGGTTAATTTGGAATAAACAATAATAAGTAATCAAGAGTCTAGAATTACTAAAGCCTGGTTTCCTCGGTGCAAAGCAATTCGCGCGACAGTTGTTAAGTAGCTGGCACTTTTTTGTCACTGTTAAACTGATTACAGTGAAACCTCTATTAACTGTCACCTTCGGGACTGGGACTGTGACGGATGACTGATAGATGGATAATGGAAACATCATTATATAAAGTGTTACAGTAACTAGATTTAAAATAGTTTGTAAGAGAAATTAAAATAAAACTGTGAACAAAAAAATAATTCTTCCCAGTGCATACATATTTATGTTGTTTTAAATAAAATAATAGCTCGTACAGACGCTCAGACACTGCCGAATGACTCAAATCCTGACACTAATAAATAGTATTATTCTCATAGACGGACGACGGATAACAGAGAGTGATGGTTAAAAGAGTGATGGTTGATCGAGGTTTTACTGTACTAACTTGCACTTGTCTTGGACCGTTTACACATATTCTCTATTGTACTATAAATACAATTCAATTAAATAGTTTTGTATTGCTCGGTGAGTAAAAATAGAATATAGGCCAAGGCTAATGGTCTGATGTCTACTTTTATGAATTATGTTCTTAAATTACAATTTTTTACCTGCAAATGCGTTGGATAATTCTCATTTCTCTCGGAAACATCGTTTTGATTGGAACCATGAACGTCAAAATTTAGTATTTATAAGGTGGACGATTCTAACATGGTTCACACTTTTGTTTGGTTAATGATTTCCCTAACTTTCCCTGACCAAAAAGGTTAATTTTGCGCACTATATTTACAATACTGGTAGGTAATATTTTAAACAATATTTTCTTATTGGGCTCCACCTTCCCCATAGCCATCCAATGCTCTCCCCTGTTTATATTTATAGCCTAACATTTTTGAATGTTAACTGTAACTTGTTGTCCAGTACATTTATTGCCGTAGAGCCTACCAGTTATGGTTCACTTCCTCTTTAACCATAACAAATGATTCAACAAAATTCTAGTAAGTTTAGATTTTTTCGCAGCAATGTTTTGCATTGACGATTAACCCTTTGAGTGCCACGAAACGATATATCGTTGTGCACGGAACATCCGAAAAATACTTCACAACGATATATCGTCGTCGGTGGTCTTACCGAAAAATACATTGCAACGATATATCGTTGTTATGGAAACTTTTTCTTACGTCATTACTTTTTATTATTTCTTACAGGTGATTTCCAGGATAGTTTCTAGCTCTATAAATCTAGTAGTTATTTGGTGAAAATCTTATATTTGAACAATGTTTATTTATCTGAAAAAATATTAAAAATTTCCCGCATGTATAATATGTACCTATTCAAATTTTTTATTTTGTATTTTTTAGATATTATATATGTGCATAATATTATAGCTAAACTTTAAACTGACAAAACAAAAAAAGTTTCATAATAATATCTTACCAAATAAAAAAGTTATTGATTTTATGTACAAAACCCTTGCAAAATGTTGATTTTGTGTATCGTTGTTATAGAAAATTTTTCTTACGTCATTACTTTTTATTATTTCTTCCAGGACATTTCCAGGATATGTTCAGGTAAACAAATATTCCATAAATATACGAGGCCTAGTTAGTTTGCTTTATGAAATAATATTGTAATAAAACTTAAACCCTTGAATAAAGTTAGGCTACTGTCTTGTGTACTAATTTGCCGTTTTTATATTTTTTTACATTTATGGAAATAACTTGTCCGCCTAAAGCCCAAATTTGATGAAACTTTCAGGAAATATTTTGGGAAACATGCCCTCTATAAATCTAGTAGTTATTTGGTGAAAATCTTATATTTGAACAATGTTTATTTACCTGAAACAAATAAAAAAAATTAAAAGAAATTTCCCACATACATATATTTCTTCAAATTTTTTATTTTTTATTTTTTAAATATTATATATGTGCATAATATTATAGCTAAACTTTAAACTTACAAAACAAAAAAAGTTTCATAATAATATCTTACCAAATAAAAAAGTTATTAATTTTTTTGCAAACCCTTGCAAAATGTTGATTTTGTGCCTGGCACTTTTGGGATATACTGTGTTAAAAACTCTGGCACTCTAGGGATATGACGACCGAAAAACTCTGGCACTCAAAGGGTTAAATTAAAAACTTTCCCTGACTTGTATGAAATATCAAGCATTTTCCCAAACTTTTCAGAAAGTGTGAATCATGCCCAATCTTCGCTGGTGACTAACATTTTGAAGGGAATAATGGCGGACTTGCAATATATATATTACAGTTTTAAAGTAAGTAATGGCGTAACCTGCACAAATTACTGTCGCAACTTTATGGAATTATTCGTCAAATGACAGGAGTACCAACCACATGATGTTGTAAAGTATGAGTATCGACAACCACTATATATGTTAGGTGCGATGCCACGGTTCACACTTTGATTTGGTTAGGCCTAGTGATTTTACTAGCAGTGATTTTACACTCACAGGTCAAACTGTGTTTGCTACTAAGAAATCACTGTTATTTATAACTGTGATTGTGATTTTCATCAGCTGTTGTGTTGGGTGGGAGCTTGCGAAGTGATTTGTGAACTGTGAACGGGTGGTTGCTCAGGTTGTTGTGCTACATGTGTCATTATAAGGAGTTTTTTTAGTAGATTGATTAGGTTATTGCGATCCTACAGATTAGGGAGAAGTGAATACGTTTATGTAATAATTGTTTTACTGTTACTGTTACTGTTTTATATTGTTTTCTTAGCAAAGTATTAATATTTGTAACTACTTATGAAGGGTTTGAGAAAATAACACTTAGTCAAATCAAAAATAGTTATTTATTGGATGTATGAACAGAAAGAGCTAGACGTGAGATACATATATATATATATATATATATATATATATATATATATATTTACAATTCAAAAATCCAACCATAATACCAACATAAAATGAAAATAACATACAAAACATAATTAACAATAAACTGGTTGACCCGTTCTCGCTAGACGCTCGGACTCTCAACTGTGACTGTGATAATCACAGTCACAGTCGAGAGTGTGATTGTGATTTGAGTGACTCGTGGCTGCGCGACGAGGAAATGACTCACGCAGAGCACTGAGAGCAGTCCGCCTACAACGAATCGAATCACAGTTAGACATGCTAGTCCGGCTCAGTCAGTAACAGGTCGACCTGTGATTTTAGAATCACAGTGATTAAATCACAGGTTTGCGCAAATCACGCCCCATCACTAGTTAGGCCTAAGGATTCCCCTGACCAAAAAAGTGAATTTTCCCTCACCTTCCCTAACCAAAAAATTGTATTTTCCTTAACTTGACTCGGAATGTGCACTTTAATTCCAATAGGTAAAATTTATAACAGCCTTTGTTTTTGTATCAGAATCCACCCTCCCCAAAGGAAACACTCTCCTGTTTATTATAGGCTACTATTTTAATGTTTACTTTACTAATTTATTGTTTATTTTTAATGTTTGTTGCTGTAGGGCCTAATACATTTTTTATTTTTTTTTTATTTGTGTTTCAATCTAATAGGTTTTGATTTTTGCACTGCTTTTACAATTAAATTTAAAACTTTTCCTCACGTATATGAAATATTAGGCATTTTCCCTGACTCAGGATTTTTCCAACTTTTCTGTGACACTTCAAAATTCCCTGACTTTCCAGCAAGTATGAACCGTGGATGTGATTAATCGTATAGCCACGTCACAATTGCATCGCTTAAGGCTATTGACAGATCAAATTACAAAGTTATTAAAGGCTCACTACAGATCAAATTATCAAATTAATGAGCAGAATGTGACTTTATAAAACAGCTTTTGGTTTAGTAAAAACTCAAGACTTGCTGACCAGATTGCAGTGTAAGTAGTTAATTAAATCAGTAATGCAAATTCAAACAGAGTCCAATCAAAATGTAATGCTAGGATTGTTTTGCCGATTTAGTATTACATATAGCCGCTCCTCCGGGAATAGTGTGTAAAACGACACAATATAAGAGATCTGCATCTTGCAATAGACGATAACAGGACAATTTTTTATGTTGATACATTTCGTATCGCCCATCGTGACATCACTAGGCCTATCGAATGAATATTGGCATACCCATAAGATTGTGAAAATATTGAGGTTGGTCAAACTGTTAATATTACCCATCATGGAATATCAAAAGCAGAAAGGAGAAAAAAAATGTATTCTTCTATCCTTTGTGAGTGGTGAAACATTAAGGTTTCAGGACAACTGTAAGTTACCAACATAAACTAAGCTCTTTTATGAATTTTACACTACTAAATCTTTCAGAAAATATAAAACATTTATAACTTCACGAACGGTTCAGGTACCATGTTTTCTATTGGTGAAAAAAGTGACAGAAGCTACCTTCTTCGCATGGGGGTCAGCTACTGCCACTGTACAACTATCACATCAGTAACTCGTTCATTCCGTTTACACGGTTCATAGTTGAATATGAAAGAAACAGTCACTGGCGACTGACATCTCAACTTGGCACCATGGAAACCAGACATTCAAAATATATCACTTATTAAAAGTTAAAACATCTTACTTTCAATTTATGATGATGACACAAACACTTCACTTATAATATTGGCAATTTCCCACCGGGTAATTTTGTCACTAAACACATAGTTATCACTTTTGATAAAGTTTGTACTGTAGGACACGGAACGAAGATTTTCTCCAACCTTCTCCTATTTTCCCTACCAAAAAATCTCCCATTTTCCTCTTTCCCACTGTTGTCAGAATTATTTCCCGATTATATTTCAATATGTCACGTGGAGGGCACGATATTCTTATTGGTAGTTGACGGCAACGTAAATTCCCAGTCATATGTTGTTCTTTGGTCGTGGCTTTGCTCCTCAATTAACCTCTGGTCAGTGACCACCCCAGTGTAGGGTATCTGAAAACAAACAAATTGTATTATTAACTTACAAAGAAAAATATTTTTAGTAGGCAATAGATTAGGTAAGAGCTTGACCTCGAACAGTGAAATATTATTGCTTTATAAAATATCAGTTGAAAGTAATCAAACCGCATATGAAACCCATATACCCATCTGTTCCAGATTGTTTAATTATATCCTAATCAATCATTCCAACAGAAACCGCAGTTAAGGACTCTGCTAAAGTTACACATACCGGTAACTTACTTGCAATGACGAGCTGCAGTGGTTACGTTACAATAGATTTTGTTATTCATATTGGTTAAAAAAACCAACCACATGATGTTGTAAAGTATGAGTATCGACAACCACTATATATCAAACACCCACAGCACTTCACAGGCCTGTTGGAGGCCTGGGTTTTGAATTGATGTACCCTTTTAAATATTGGAAAAATATTATTTAAAGAAAACAGAAGAATTGCTATACAAAAAGTAAAATAATGCCAACATAATTCAATTGAAATATCAATAGTTTAATTTTTTTAAATCGCTTAAACTAAGCCTACCCCTCCTGATAATACGAGAGTAGGCCTTTCCCTGCGTTAGACCTAAAATAGGCCTAACTTATATTTGATTACTCCAACGCCCATATGCTAGGCCTCTCAATTAGCTACCTACAGGTACCGTGACTTAAGTCTTTGCAGGCTAATAATAAATTTGTTTAGTCTAGACTATAGTAATTGATACATATACAGGAGATTAGGTCTATTTTTAGATTAAACATTGAATGGGTTATTAATGAACGGAGATGACTTCATGGCTCAGCTACTAAACAAGGTGGTGAGAGAAACGTTACTCCTCACCACAATCCTTCCTTAGTTAGGCTATTCCATTGGACTGAGTGGCATGTTTCTTATTGCAATAGGCTTACTTTGTTTTTGTTTTGTTTTTTGTGTATCTACGCCAACATTTTGATAGGGAACGATCCAAACCCTGGTCATGTTATGTAAGGTCTACCTGTTCTTAGAAATCATCATTAATTAACAGCCCAATGACAAATTGTAGCTGGATCCAGTCTCGAACCTTCTCCAAATTGTGCGATCCGGCAAACTTTATCATACAGCTGTTTGTTAAACACCACTAGGTTTCAGTAATGGTTTATTGGTTGACTGTGTCAAGAAACAGTGCATAAACATTTGAGCGAGCACTTCAGTTTTGCTATCAAACATTCAAGGCCTAGGTACTTTTACATTATACGGTTACCTAACCGAATATAAGAAACCAATTTACTTAACTTACTTGTAGTAAATATTAATTTTATGCCTGTTTACAGTTTTCAATACAAAATAACACAAACTGATGCAGGTCAACCTTTGGCCTTATAGCCCTTACAGATCCACACTAAGGACTTTAGGTTAGGAAGTTCCCTAAGATTTAGGTTATGCTAAAAAAATTAAATTTCTCTCAAATGAACACTTTAATAAAATTCAAGTTATACCTACATTAAGATAGCTTAAGCCTTATACAGGTTATTGAATCTTAAGACTTGCAAGCATTTTGTGAAAACATTAACTTACCAGTAACTTATTGTACCTAGCTGAAGTTTATATATCAGTACCGCCACTGTGATAAAACCCGATACTGAATTATAATTCTGCACCGTTAAATATATTAGTTAAAAGTAATAGCGAGTGAAAATAACTACATAAGAAATTGAACTAGCTTACCTTGTCGTTTTCAGTTGTATGTTATGATGAAACCTTGTCGTTACAACGTTACGCTACTGTTATTCACTGGACATAACCTCAAAACCAAGACCAACCAACAACAACAAAACAAAACCAAAATGGAGGAACTCTCGTTGATTCTTGCCATCAAACACACTCGAGTAGGAGTGAATTTCGCTCTTTCAGAAGATGATTATGTACTCAATGAAATAATTAATTTTTCATCTTTTAATGAACTAAATTTTCACTCTTTATGAAAAGATGAGATTTTTATATTTATTGAGAATGGATATTCATTCTTTCAGAGTGAACACCTAATCCACTCTTATCAAAAGAACGTTTTTTTAATTCATTCTATTTTAGCGTGTAGGAGGACACAGCAGGTTACAGTGAGTACAGTGAGTGTGATGTGCAGGTGGAGACACTCTGCAGTTCATGTACCAGGCCGGCAGCGGGCCGCTGGGAGTCAGTGTAGAGACGTCGCACAAACTGGCCGACAACAACTGGCACTCAGTTTCCATAGAGAGGAACAGGCAAGTGCAATAGAGGCTATAGATGCTGTAGGCTGTATACCCTAGTTAATATCAATGACAAACAAATGACTCAAACACCTGTTGATGTTCTGCTGATAATGAAATGGAGCAATAAGGTTGTCTGCAATTGTTGTGAAGAAAAATTCACGAAACAATTTACGATTATTTAAAGAATTCAATTCTTGTTCATGCACATTTATTTGTAGATTTTAGAATGCACTATTACTAAGTTCATGCACAGTTATTTGTAGATTTTAGAATGCACTATTACTAAATTAATGTTGAACAGTTGTACTCATTTCGTTGCCAAATTAATCATTAACTAACGACATTGGTCACCCGAAAAATGGGTGATCCGAAACAGTTCTGCCCCTCTATTCAGTTAAATGGGGTTTTACTGTTAAGTATTAAAAATTTCAGTACATGCTAGTGTCAGACTTAAGAGACAAAACAGTCTTCTTCATAGGACAGCATCAATTAGTTGAAATCAAGGTCTATAGAGGAGATACCATGTCTCCATATTTCCATAAAAGCAATGCCCAGCCTTAAACATGGTAATATCCAACCTTGGGACGGACAGACGGATATTCTGTTTTTTCTGTATGTTTATGGTTTTTCTATGTTTGGTAATATGATACAGAGCATTGTAATGTGATTAAATATGACCCAGTATACAATTTAAAGCTAAGCTTGGTTTTTTTTCTCCACCCTCAGTAGCTCCGGGAAACTCTATATTCACCAAACTCAACAGTGTCGAAATCCACATTGTGTCGAGTTTATGAGACTACTGACCTGACCTGACCTGTCTATGGATATGACAAAGTCTGATGGTTTTATGTGCTTTAGAAGGTAGTGGGGAATGGTCTGGTGAAAACTTTCCTGAATATCGTGTAATATAGTAATGATACACGGTTGCTTGGCAAAAGTCTGGTTTGTAGTATTGTCAAACAAGTAAATAAGCCTCACATGGGTGTCGCAGAAAGGAGGCTCGTATCGTGTTGGATGGAGCCCTGAAGGCGGAGGTCAGAGAGCCCCCAGGCCCTGTTCGAGCTCTTCATCTGGACTCCGCTTTGGTTCTTGGTTAGTATTACCCATTTCCTATTTACAGAAACTAACAAAGAAAAAACAATAGCACAACATGCCTAGATACACAGCCTTCAGTTTGATGACTGTTTTACAGCAAAAGCCATAAAATCCTTCTCAAAAGAACATTGTAATAGTTCAATGCTGAGGAGATGGGACATACCAATTTGTCACTAATTGAAATGCACCAAACCTGAATATATAATAAATCCTAGCTCCCACACCTATTCATACCCTTTCTTACACAGCTAACAGAAACATCCATGCAATAGTGTATAATGTCTCTCTACTCTTAATCTGAAGAAGTCTCCTATGGAAATGAAATGTAATGTGTGTGTACATATATTCTTATTGTTGCTGTTTCATTTGAACCAGTTGTTTCTGGCAAGTTAGCTGTGAATCCCACCTTTTTTCTCAATGAAACTCTTATTTCCTATTTTTTATTTATTTTTTATTTTTTTATTTATTGTAGGCAGATTGGTATCCAAACAAATTGGACCAGTCTCCCTATATATATTGCAATCGAATAAAATCTCTAAACATCCGTTTTAAGTCCCAAAGAAAAAAAAAACAAAAACAATCATCCCAACTGTGTAAAATCAGACAGAGGTTAAAGTTGTAAATTAATAAAAACTCACTCGTTAATTAGATCTATAATATTTTAAAATATTGTGTTCCTTATAGTTTATTATGTCGTTATTAGAATCAGATCCAATATACAAGCCTTTTAATTATCCTTGGGCATATGATTCATACGATTCAGTTTATTAATGTTTTTTTGGTTAGCGTTTAGGGGTGTGCGAGTAGTGATTTTTTTAATCGAGTCGAGTAGTGCCAATTATTTTTTACTTTTGAGTATTTTCGATTGAGTATTTGCCATCAGTTGCAAGAATTTTTCTTAAAAAGGTAAAAAATATTCTGATTGAAAGGTGTCCGTACTCGGTGGATGAATTCCTGTCAGACTGCACAAATATGTGAAGGAAATGTGCACTTTTTGCTAGAGAACAAATTTTAAAATTGTCAATTTAGCATTAAGTATTAGTTTTTAAATCTGACTTGTTTCACATAACAATTTGTTATTCACGAAATAAATGATTTCTGATTCTGATTCTGTTGGTAGTTTAAAATAGTGTAATGGGATTTGGATACCACCCTGGATTTAATAACCTAGATTTAATAACCACCCTAGATCTAAACGTGGTTTCTAACTAATAAATGAATAGCAATACTTAGTTTTTGCCAGTACAATCAAACTGGATTACGTGTTGACAAACAAAACGCGGTTTGACATCCGTTTTGGCCGATAAAACACGGTCCGGTTGTCATTTGGCCAATATCACCTGGTCCAGACATCGCTTATAATCAATATTAGTAGAGATGTGCGAGTACTCGATATTTTGAGTTCGAGCCGAGTTCGACACTGAAACTCAAAAGTTTCGAGCAAGTTTACTCCCGCCGTTTACCCGCGCCATCAAGGGTCGTCTGCGGCCGCGCGTCGTCTGTAAATTCAAATTGAGTGTGATTGCATTTGAGGTGTTAAGGGTTGTGATGTGGATTTTAGTGTTTTATTAATAAATAAGTAAGTTGTGGCTTATAAATTTGTGTTACTCTTTAAACCTAAATGGAGGATTTACCAGGACCTTCAGATTGAGTTGTATGAACACTGTCTGTATGGTCCACTTTTAGGTTAACCTAACCTTGTAAATTTTTTAAAGTAAAATATCAAAAACATATCTGTAATAAAATCTAATAGGTAAGCATAAGAAGTTTGTGCTTGTTTTTTGTTCAATAATAATTGAAATTGAGGCAGTCTATTAATTTTAGGCTCAACTGTCCTTACCTGTTTTTAAGGGCAAGTGATTTGTTTTGGCCTTGTTTAAGTTTCATTAATGATTTTAAATCATTTGTAATATTTTAAAACTGTATTTAAGACATGGCTTCAATTTCATCAATTGCTTTGCCAGGCACTTTCAAACATATCTTCATGTTGTTACTAACAGATTGTTCTTATTAGGACTATTAGTGTTAAAATTAATGCTAAGATATGTTAGTAAATACATTTTGTGTGGTAAGTAAGTCGGCCATGGTGTTTTACCATGTAATAGGCCTTTTAAATATTAAAATAAAGTTTATGTTAACTTATAGGCCTAAATGTTATTTTATTTTCTCCATTTGTAGAAAGATGTAGCTTAGGCCTAAACATGATATACTAAACATAGGATAAATAAGGAGTAGGAAATAAAAAACTGAGATTATTTTTTAAGGAAACTTTTAATTAATACCATGTAGGCTATAACAACCTTAATACCAATAGATTAAAAGTATTTTATCTTCATGGAAAAATGTTACGCAATTACTTTGGTATGATTTATTTTCAGATAAATGTACTTACATTTTTCCAATGACGCAGGAATCCATTTATTTTACTTACTATTTTTATTTTCAGGTCATAGTGACTAGGAACGTATATTTTAATAACAACATTTATAAACGGAACCCTATACACTGTTTTGATCCAATTTGACTCGACCTATGTGTTTTTTTTGTTGCATATTCGATTTGAAGATTCAAATCTTTTGACATTTACTCGACTCGACTTAAAAAACCTGTACTCACACATCTCTAAATATTAGATGACGAAATCATTAGTTTCGGCTGATATTAAGTGGCCCAGTCGCCACTTTTGCCGATATTATGTTTTCCATCGTCATTTACGGCCAAAATTACACGGTCCGCTCGTCATTTTCGGCCGATTTTGTGTGATGCGACTGCCTTTTGCAGCCGTTACTTTGTGTTTTGTCTGGCCGCAATCGTTAGCGATCATCATTTTCGGCCGATGTTATGTGATGCGATCGCCTTTTGCGGCCGTTACTACGCGTTTTGGCCGGTCGCAATCGTTAGCGATCGTCCGGAAATCAGCGGGTGTTATAGAAACGTACTACAACCGCACAAACCTGGCACATAACGTAGACTGATGATTTTTCCTTATCTCTGCTTCACGTTGACTTGGACTTGGTGGCCCTTGGACTTTAGATAGGCCTACCGGCATTGACATCTTGCTTTTTATTATTTAACCTACTTTACAACAGCAGGAAATACTCGCTCGAACTTTCGAGTATTTTTCAAAACTTCGAGTTGAGTTTGAGTATTAAAATACTTGTCCAAAAACTCAAAGTTTCGAGTACTCGCACACCCTTATTGTTCAAATTGTTTAAAATTCCTTTTTATGTCCATTCACTCACCAGCCCCGTTTCTACAAAAAATTTAGCTCAGGAAAAAAAAATTTAGAGAGAAAACAGAAACTGTTACTGACCATGCATACATGGTTTGCCTTTAAGACACAGTGTACTAAATATATGTTTCTTTAGATTGTACTTTTTGGTTTGTTAATTTTGTTTTGACCCTGTATGCATGATCTTAGTTTCATTTATTTATTTGTCATTAAATTTTACAATGATTTAGCTTTCCATACAGATGATTTTGGAGGATGTACACTGAGTTTTTAAGGATATTCAACACTAATACTTTTTCTGTTGATTTTGCTATTTTGAAATTTTTCAGAAAGTTATGGGATTAGGAACAATTATGTTCAAGTATGATTTTGTTTAGGATCCTCTGGCTCCAAATAAAAGTCCAATCACACTTGAAATTTTGATATTGTATTTTTCTTCGAAATATGGAATTGTAGGTTCGTAAATCAGCTTCTTTTCTTTGTCAACTTCTTGCTCTTGACTTGAAGTATCCTCAAAACGTATTGTAGGATCTATAATCCATCCTTCTTTCATTTTCTTATCAATTGAAATGATATCAATACGTCTTATACTCCCAGCACTTGATATGCAGTGAACTTCTTCATATACTTCTAGACCAGTTTTCTTTAGTTCACTGGCTAGGACTGTTCTTACATCCTTCTGTCTCTTATTTCACAGGATGTTCCCATGTTTACAGGAACCCAACACGTGTGCAAGAGTTTCGTACTCGTTGCAGTGCCTGCAACGGGTCGTGTTGGGTTCACGACCGGGGGCAGTCCTGACAGAGGCAACATTGCATATCATCTTGAGAGCGTCACGCCATTCGGAGTCGGAGAGACCTTCTTTTTTGTTTAGCCAAAAGTTTGCTGATTTGACTTCGTTGAACAGAATAACTCCTTTGCCCTTATGAGGGGATTGAGTCCATTTCAAGAATTCCTTTTCTTGTAATATTAGCCTTATATTTCTGCTGTTGATTTTACTAGTGGGTACTTTGAAGTCTGTACAAGATAAATTTAAGGCTTTTAGACAATTTTCTTTTTCCTTCTCAAATGAATTTTGAATGTATTTACATTTTGCATTTTCAAGAATTATACAATTATTGAATTTTTGTATGTAAGCTTCCCAATCAAGTTTGAATATATTTTTAGTCCTTTACAATTTTTATTAGAATATAAGAAACTATTAGGAACATCATTTGGTAATTGTGTAATCTCTTTTATCGGACTTCTTATCAGTCTATCACCATCTTGAAGAAAATGTTTTGGGATTGTCTTTAACTGTGTATTCTGAAGAGGGTAAATTAGAGTCGGAGAAATGTATTTATTTATAATATTTAGTTTTTCGCTACTGCTTAGTAACATACTTTTTGCAAGTAAATCTAAATTTACAAATAGCTTTCCCAAGATTTCATTAGAATTGAATAAAAGTGTATCAGAAAAAGTAACTCTAAGATATTTGATGATTTCCTCTTTGTTTATTGACTTTATTTTATTAGTTTCAATTTTAACTTCGTTGGATATCAGTAGGGGTGTGCGAGTACTCGAAACTTTCAGTTTTCGGCCGAGTATTTTAATACTCGAACTCGACTCGAAGTTTTGAAAACTACTCGAAAGTTCGAGCGAGTATTTCCCGCCGATTTCCGGACGATCGCTAACGATTGCGACCGGCCAAAAAGCATCGTAATGGCCGCAAAAGGCAATCGCATCACGTAAAATCGGCCGAATATTACGACCGCGAACGATTGCGACCGGCCAAAACTCGTAGTAACGGCCGCAAAAGGCGATCGCATCACGTAAAATCGGCCGAAAATGACAACCGCGAATGATTTCGACCGGCCAAAACGCGTAGTAACGGCCGCAAAAGGCGATCACATCACGTAAAATCGGCCGCAAATGACGATCGGACCGCGTAATTTTGGCCGTGACTTTCGTTTTTGTCATTTAATATTGATTATAAGTTGATGTCTGGACCAGGTGAAATTGGCCAAATGACAACCGGACCCTGTTTCATCGGCCGGAAACGAATGTCAAACCGTGTTTTGTTTGTCAGTACGTAATCCAGTTTGATTGTACTGGCCAAAACTTTGTATTGCTACTCACGTATTAGTTAGAAACCATGTTTAGATTATCAAATTTAGGGTGGTATCCAAATCCCATTACACTATTTTAAACTACCAACTGATGGCAAATACTCGCTCGAAAATACTCGAAACTCGAAAATAATTGGCACTACTCGACTCGACTCGATTAAAAAAATCACTACTCGCACACCCTTAGATATCAGCTTTCTATTTTTTATTACTATTGCTTTTGACTTTTTGTAGTTTATGTTAAGGCCGATTTCATTAAATCTGTACGTTGCTATTTGTAATAATTTTTCTGCGGATACTTCGTTATTAGCAACTAAAACAGTATCATCCACAAAACCTAGCACTGTTACTGGTTTCATATCATTTTCTAGCCTAAATCCATATTCATTTGCTAAATCTTGTTCTGAAAGTTCATCCAGAAAGTTCATCTGTACTCATGTTGTAAAGAATAGGGGATAAAGGTGAACCTTGCAGTACTCCATTACCTATTTTAATACTTTTGGTTTTTTTAAATCCAATTTGTACTAGTGACAGTTATCTGTTAATAGGTTTGAAATTAGTGTTTGCAGATTTGATGGTAGACAAGATGTTTGGATAGTTTTCAGTAAGTGGTTATGCCCAACGTTATCAAATGCCTTCTCTATATCCAGAAAAACCATTGCTACATCAAGCTTTTCATGTTTGGCCTTTTCTAAAATGTTTTCTAAAATATTTATGTTTATTTGACAACCAGGTGTATTTGAGAATCCCCTTTGATTCTCATTCAGTGATATATATTTTCGTATTTCTTTGTATAAAGTTGTTTTCAATAATTTGTCTTATAATTGATGTTATTGATATAGGCCTCCAATTTTCAATGTTGTCTTGTTACTTTTTTGTAAATTAGTATTGTCCTTGCTAATTTTAAACTTGTTGGAACCCATCCTGTACTTAACATTTTGTTTGTTACTAAGGCTAATATTTCCGCTACAGTAATGTTCTTTATGGTTCTCATCAAAATCTTGTCTGGTCCCAGGGCAGTATCCCTATTCATTTTCTTCATGGATCGCAAAACATCTTCTTTGGTTATGATGTATTTATATTTTTCGTTCAATTCAGATCTTTCATTAATATCAATACTGTCCTGATATTCACTTCTTACACACTCATTTTTTATACCAAGTCGTTTGTAAAAATATTCATGAACTTGATCAATGGTCATTTTACATTGTTTTTTATTATCTGAGTTTAAAAATTTTTTACTTCTTTCGTCCGTTGATTATAATATAAAAACTGTGTTAACTGAAAATCATATTTTAATTTTCCTCTTTCCTTTTCTCTTTTGGAATATCGAGAAGGATTGGACATTTCCCGGTAAGTAGGGTTTCTTGGTCTATGATCTCCTCTTTTTCTAGCTTCGTAAAAGACTTGGCTGGATGTTTTGGTCCAAGAAGAGCATATATATCGCATTCGAAAGCCAGTCTAAGAACTCTTTTGTTAAAGTTTCCCAATCCTCAATTTCAGTCATATTTCTATTTTTGAACTTTGTCAACCATTTATTTACAAATTAATTATATGCATTCATCTCAGTATTGGTTAGGGAAGATTTAAAACACTTTTTAATCTGATTTGATTCAATTTCATCTTCAGAATGTGGTTTGGATTGTTTTTCATGAATAATCTGGAAAGCCTGGAATATTTTTTGTATGAAATTAATTGGAAAATGTTTGTCTTAATTTGAATCCAGTTTAACTAATCTCAAATTTTTATATTACTTTCAGCCACAAGTATGGTTTGTACTTTATATGCTAATTTCTTATTGATATATACAAATTTTGATGTTACACTTTTGCAGGATAGTAGAACATTTTCTTTTCTTACTCAGTATAGTGTTGTGTTCTGTAATTTTAGTTTGATCATTTACACTACGAGTAATGATTCCTGTTACTTCTTGCAAAGACAAAAATATATTAAATTGTTCACAAACCATTTTTTGGCAAGTGTTATTCTAGAATTTGTTTTATATTTTCCAGGAGCCACCACGGACTACAGAGATGGCTTCACAGGCTGCATCAGGGCTCTGCTCTTGAATGGACGTCATGTTGACCTCATGTCCTATGCCAAGAAGGGACTTTATGGTAACTATATGTTTGGAACACGAAGAGCAATCATAGACAATAATATTTATTTACATCAACTTAGGGATTAGTAGTAGTGTCAACACATAAAAAGAAAAAGAGGGTCTGTGAGGTCAGAAATGTCCACAGTTTAGAAACTCTCTCAAAGTAGAAAGGTGTTTCTGCCAGCCATGTGTGGAGCTTCTTCTTGAAGGTCTTGCTTTATTATTTTTCAGCTCATCAGGTAGGTTGTTAAAATAGATAGCTCCTTTGTAAGATGGCTTCTTAGCAAAAAGACTCAGGTGATGCGCAGGTAGGGTAGTGTTTTCAGCATTTCTGGTGTTGCAGCTGTGGGTGTCTCTGTGCCTGTCGTTCTTACTAGAGACTGCATATAGGATCACTTCGTAGTTCTGGAACTGACTATAATGAGTAATATCTAGGGTTATTTACAGTAGAGTATCAATATAAAGAACCTGAGTAAATCAAATTCCACAATATGTAGAAGTTATTCCATTTGCTTTTGCTTTTGATGGTCGGCCTGCCATCAAACCTCAATAAATCGTTTTGACTTGAAATCCTTTATATATTTTCGTTTTTTGTTATTTGAGTGACCAACGTTATTTTTGCTCCTGTAACACCTGCTTTCCGTCAACTATTGTTCGTCAATGTTACATTGTTACCAGTTAGTCTGAATTTAATAGTGTATCTGAGGGATGGAACATAAGACAGAAACTAACATTTGACTAAGAATAGAAGAAACTGTGGATGAGTCAATTTCAATTTTGTTCAATTCCGATTCTGATTCCGATTCTTACAAATCGATTCTCGATTCCGATTCCATCAATTCCGAATGACAGTTTAAAGTAATAAATTATTTAAAGGCAATAAGTTCAGTAATTTATTTTGATTTAGTAAATTAGACAGTCAATTGGTGATTATTTGTCATTAATAAAATAACATAAACTTACAAAAGTAAATAATAAAAAAAATTTAAGTTGAATATTTTTCATATAATTGTTATGCTTTAAGTTACATAAACCTCCCATGATATTTTTTGAAATTGGTTTGTTGTGTTTAGGGATGAGTCGATTCCGAAATTTATCGATTCTCGATACCGATACCACGAAAATCGATTCTCGATTCCGATACCATCGATACCTACGATTTTTCAATACCTATAGGCCTAGTTGTTAAAACTATTATTAAAAACAGTTACAAATTTATGTTACCGTTTAAAATTATTTAGTAGAATTTTCTAGTTAATTATCAAACAAATCTTTTAATGCAATTTGTAGGGGTCTGCGGTACCAACAATTTCAGATCGGTACGGTAAAAGATTTTGTACCTCGGTTCTCGGTACAAATTCAGTACGGTACAATGTATTTATGTATTAATGTATAAATATAATATATATAATTAATGTATAAATGTACTGTCATATATTTTAATTCAGTTATTAATTTGTAAGTATCATAAACAAATTATTGAGTAATAATTAAGGTCATATACAATTTTTATTATTAATTTGATTAAAAAAAAAAAATAACTATAAAAAATAACTATACTATGGATACAAATATTTTTTTAAACCTGCATCTTTAGAGTATTACATTTTAACATTGTTCAGGGTGTCTAGCAGTCGGGGAAGTCGGGAATTTGTATAGAAATTAATAAAATGTCGGGAAAGGCGAGAATTAATATATAAAATTGTTATTAGGTCGGGAAAATGGATAAAACTTATAAACAGTGATATCAAGGTACTAGTATTTATAATCAATGGCAATTGCAACAAGATGTACATTGTGGAATAACCCAAGCAAGTGCTTGGCCCATAGTTTTTCGGAGAAATTAAGAAAGCCAGTGAAGTACATGCCGTTACTATGGCAACGCGAAAAGGAAGATGAGTCACGAGGGTGGAGGGGTGGAGAGCGGTGACCTTGAAGGCACACACTCGCCCGCGTCGTTCGTCCGCCATCACTCGGCTAGTGGACTCTGGACTTTGATAGACAAGTTTCGATACTTCCGATCCGAGTCGAAACTTTGTTTTCGGAACTCTGGGCATCGGTTAACCGATATTATCGTGGTATCGAAAGAAAAGTTGGAGTATCGGTATCGGAAAAATAGTACATTTTTACGTTGTTAAAACATAGATTAGTTTTTGTTTAATATACTTCTTAGCAAAATAAACACAAATAATAACTTCAAATATAGTTCTTGTAACTAGTAACGGGTATCAATACTTTGGTTTCGATTGGTAGCGATACCAAATATCAAAATAAAAAAATAGTACATTTTTACGTTGTTAAAACATAGATTAGTTTTTGTTTAATATACTTCTTAGCAAAATAAACACAAATAATAACTTCAAATATAGTTCTTGTATAGTAACGGGTATCAATACTTTGGTTTCGATTGGTAGCGATACCAAATATCGGGTCCAAGCCAGTAGCCAGTAGTATCGTATCGGAACGTCCCTAGACTCTTGACTTTGATTCTCACACGCACACGTCGCGTCGTCGTAGTACCTGCGCAGTTGCGCGCATTGACTTATAGTGACGCCATTGAAACCTGTAGGTTAAAGATTATATTGATGAGTGAAGTGAGTTTAAAACCGGGATTTGTCCGTAAATATTGAATAATGCCTGCAAATTATTGGCGGTACAGGTTAACAACTTAACTATGATCTATTCTTATTTCCCTTTACATTCCAACAATGCTTCAAATTTTGTTCAACGGTGAGCGTGAGCAATACACACTTAAGTTAATATTTTACGTGTTAAAACTTTTAAGTTTACGTTGCAATTTACTTCGAACACGGCCGAATTTCGTCGTCTGCACCGCTTGAACTGTGGCCTGGTTTCCACGGAACGGGGCGAAGTAACTCGCCCGACAGTTGTTAAGTAGTATTAAGTTATACAATTTTATAGTTTTAATTACAGTTGTCAACTATTTCTCAGATCACCAGAAGACCATTAAACAGTTGCTTAGTGACATTGGAACATTGTCGTAAATAATATAGCCTACTCACTAAACTAATATGAAGGTATTTGTAGTAATCGAAGCCCCTATAAAATGGCATTTATATCTTGAACACATTTTTTCGCGAATAATAACTTATGTTTTACCCTCTACTAATATTATTTCAAATTACAACATTTTTGAAATCTGTAAAATAGTTACCCTAGGCTCTATAACTTATTAGGCCTATATTTTAACAAAATTTAGTGAACTTTTTCCCAAGTTTGATAATAGGCCTATGCCCATGTTAGGCTGTTAAGCTGGACTAATTAAGTTACTTTACTTTTACCCTTGGAAATATTAAACTGTGATCTGAACATGTTTACTAATTAACTGTTTCTAACATTTAATAAAGTTATTCTCTATACAGATAGGCTATATAGACCTAAATATCAAATAAGCCTAGTCAATGTAATGTTTTAACTTGCCTTTGAAAACATTTTAACTAGGCCAAAGCTTACTATCGTCTGGGTAATTTTAAACTTTGATTTAATCGCCAAATTATGTCAACATGGGTGAAATTGTAAAAATTTAAGTTAGGCCTAGTTTTTTAAAACTTAACTTAATTAAAATTAATTTAGGTACTGATATAAAAAAAAATATGTTAGGTGACTTCTTAAATATTTTTTTGCCAGTGATGAGATCGACAGGCCTAGATTTATGCCTGAATATGTTTTCAAAAGTTATGAGTAAAAATTAGTTTTACTTTAGCCTTTTATTTTCATATGCCAACCTATTTGAAATTTTGTATTTGTTGCTGTACATGAACAGGCTACTAACTTACCGGTACCGTACTGTATTTTATTTTAATCTTCATTGCTTTCCAATGTATAAAGAGGGTACACTTTCATAAGCGGAACGATTTAAAAAACCAAAAGTAATTGTTCATACGGATTATTTAGGTTACAGTTACGTTCGGTCTAAAGAGGTGGAAGATATCGTCTTGAAATTTGTCCAGATAACAAACTTTGTTAGGAATACGTTCCGAGCACATCGCCAACCATATCTATGTGAATACTTATTTAGAATTAGGGTGAAAAACTCTGGAAAACTCCTTTTATGTTCTTTTAACATGCTGATATTTTATGCCCTTTTAAATTTGTTGATGTTTTTAGTTTTGTTTTTTAATTAAATTATTTTGTATATGGCTAACCGGTAACGTTTATTTCATTTGTATTCCAATTTTAATTGAAAAAATATATATATTTATATATAAATATTTATGTTCATATTTATTTGATGTTTATGCAGTATTTGAGTTTTTAATAAAAATATTATACTGAGTTTTGGTTTTGTTAGTGATTTTTCTTCCAAGTGTCATTCTTTTTCACTATTTAAATTTGTTTACAATAGTTTAAATAAACGGTATCAGAAAACTGACACATACTTTCTCCCTTTTAGCCCAACTTTAATGAATAAATTACTTTTTATTTACTAAATATAGAATACAAAGCACGGTTGAATGTACAGAAAATATTGTAAACAAGTTGTTTTAAAAAATATCCACCGAAATCCCTGTTGAGGAGGCACTACAGAATCCATCGCTACACACGTGGTTTTAAGAGGGGAAATGCCCGCTATTACCCCCCCTCAGAGTTATTAAGGGGCAACATATTTCGAATTTCGTCTGTTGGTCAATGCTAACTTGACAAGCATATCAAGTTTGAACGAAATTGATCAACAAATAAGAGAGAAATAGTAATTTTTGTATTCCCCATAACAATAACATCGGACATCGTACAGTACTGTGTTTACTGAAAAATGGAAATTTAAATTTTCTCCGCAACCAGTAATCGTAGAATAGTAATTCAAGATACCAAATTATTTAGTTTTTTGAGCTCTTTTTAATGGTGAATAGTAATATTTTTCACATTTATGTTTTTTATGAAAAATCCAAAAAACAGAATTTTTGATATTTTAAGTCTTGTAATTTCTGAACCCGAATTTTTACAGAAATGCCGGTGATTTCATTTTGTTAGAAAATTAAAGTTCTACAAACAACTAAAGTTTAATCAAAATAGTTTGAGCCGTTTTTGATAAATCTAGATTTTTCATGTTTTTTGGTGGTTTTGGGGGGATAATTACCCTTAAAAATCAAAAATTCAAAAAAATGAAAAAATACCTGGAGATATCGTGTATTAGTACCTACATATCAAATTTCATAAAAATCGAACCATTGGTTAGGGATCTAGCTCTGTACACATCCATACAGACATCACGTAAAAATCACTTTTTTGGGTTCAGGGAGCACCAAGATGAATATTTCCACTAACAACTAAAATTCTAAAATGTTGACGAAAACAATACTTTCTCCTTATACAATGTATAAGGGAGAGAAAGTAAAAATCCAAAAAGTGGTAAAAACATGATATTTTCACTCTTATGACGTTTGTAGTATATATGTACTATCTTGCGAAAGTCTGGAAAATTTTGGAAAAAGTCTTAAAAAGTCTGGAAAAAGTCTTGAATTTTGAGATCAAATATCACTAGACACCCTGATTGTTATTATTAGGTATTAATACAAGTTCTTGAAATAATCATGATAAGTAAATTCAAAAATTACTTGAAAATCAATCAATTGCATTAGTTGTTTAACTGATTAATTGTATTGCTTTCAGTATAAATAAAAACTATTGATTTAAATCATACAAACAACAAAAACCAAAGGTTTATAAATACTATTCTTGTTGCATTGGGAGATTATTGTATCATTAAAACAAAGTAAAATCAGATGACTTAAATAAAACTATGTATGATGTGAAACTAAAATAAATTATAAATTATAAACTCGACTCAAAGTTTTGAAAACTACTCGAAAGTTTGAGCGAGTATTTCCCGCTGATTTCCGGACGATCGCTAACAATTGCGACCGGCCAAAACGCGAAGTAACGGCCGCAAAAGGCGAACGCATCGCGTAAAATCGGCCGGAAATGACGATCGCTAACGATTTCGACCGGCCAAAACATGTAGTTACGGCCGCAAAAGGCGATCGTATCAAGTAAAATCGGCCGAAAATGACGATCGCTAACGATTTTGACTGCCCAAAACGGGTAGTGACGGCCGCAAAAGGCGATCGCATCACGTAAAATCAGCCGAAAATGACGATCGTTAACGATTGCGACCGGCCAAAATGCGTTGTAACGGCTGCAAAAGGCAAACGCATCACGAAAAATCGGCCGAAAATGACGATCGGACCGCCTAATTTTGGCCGTAAATGATGACGGTATACATAATATTGGCAAAAGTGGCGACCGGGCCACTTAGTATCGGCCGTAACTAACGATTTCGTCATCTAATATTGATTATAAGCAATGTCTGGACCAGGTGATATTGGCCAAATGACAACCGGACCGTGTTTTATCGGGCGAAAACGAATGTCGAACCGTGTTTTGTTTGTCACAACATAATCCAGTTTGGTTGTACTGGCCAAAACTTGGTATTGCTACTCATGTATTAGTTAGAAATCATGTTTAGATTATCAAGTCTAGAGTGGTATCCAAATCCCATTACACTATTTTAATCTACCAACTGATGGCAAATACTCGCTCGAAAATACTCGAAACTCGAAAATAATTGGTACTACTCGACTCGAATAAAAAAATCACTACTCGCACACCCCTAGTTGTAAGGTAATGACTCAAAGAAATAATTCTAATCAGCCGACTGATGTATTGCTTTCAACCGGACCCCACCCCTCTTCCTTCCTTATCTCCAAGGTAAGATTTTTTGCTGCCGACCCAAACACTCCCCATGCCTTTTGTAGTGCGGGTAAACGGCGGGAGGATATCTTCCCGTGCACTTCGTAACGCGGGTAAACGGTGGGGGTATCGATGGTATCGGTATCGACATTGAACGAATGAATCTCGATACCGATACCAATGTCCAAGAATCAGTATCGAGAGTCAGTATCGAGAATCGACTCATCCCTAGTTGTGTTATAAAACAATCATTTTACATGTTTACTATTCTTAACCAATACAAATTCATTTGTAATGTTAAATTTAGGATTTTAAACTTTTTATACAAATTAGAAAGCAAAATTTGTTTTAAAAAAAATATTTTTTAATGATTGTAGATCAACGTTTTTAAAAAAACTGTAATTTTTAATTTCTACTTTAAATAAATTGAATAACAATAAATTTTAAGATGTCTAGCAGTTGAAAAAGTTGGGAAAGTGGAGAATTTGAATAGAAAGAAATAACATGTCAGGAAAGAAGGAAATCAACATAGAAAAGTTTGAATAGTCGGGAAAATAACAAGACTGATAAACAGTGATTGTTAACTTACCTGACTTTATAATCGTATTTGATTGATTAATGAGGTCTTATTAGCTTGTTTGATAGTAATTCTTTCATAACACTTATATCGCGATAAAGTCACACAAATACCAAACATTTGGCATTACTGAACAGAAATTAGGTTTTTAGGAAAAAGCACAAGGCTTGAACATTTCAGTATAGGGAAAAAGATAGAATACAATATACAGTCAATTCCCGATTATTCGGGGTAATGACCGGTTGGAGGGTCACGGATAACCCAAAACCACGGTTAAAACAAAGAAATTCAATAAATTGAGTATTACAAATATAATAAAGGTTTATCAATATTTTTATACTGCAATATTGTGTTTTAATGTAATTTAAGATATATTTATGTATATTAAATACTTTTGAAAATCTTTAAATTGTGATAACATCTACAAGCAATCAAGATTATAATCGTTTATACTAGCAATGGTTGATAGCAGTAAATAAATACTATCCAAAACGCCGAATGATATTTAATAGGTTAAAAATCTCTTAACACCGAACTCTAAACTACACCGAACAGTATGCTAGTTAGTTCCGCACTGGGAGAAAAACCCCATGAGGGTGAACAACGGCGGGAAGGGTGATTGTTTTGAGATGTTTCTACTTCCGACCGTCTGTCGCACTGCCTAGCCAGGTAGTCAAGGTCATCGCTCCCCATCACGTGCCCACTAGCGAGATGATAGACTGTCAGATTATGTTGTGTTTACTTAATTGTTTGTATAGTATTTATTCTGATAAACAAAGTAAATTAAATAAGATTTTGGAGATAATTGTGCAAAATAAATTGTTATTATTGCTCTATTTATGTTTAGAAGGGGATAAATAAAAATAAACCTTTCGTTACCCCGGTTGAATCGCAACCCGATTAACCCGCTCCCGGATAATCGGGAGTTGACTGTACAACTAACTCACCTTAAAAAAAGGACTGATGAGTGAAAGAACATAATGTGCATACAATAAAAGGTAATAGTTCGGCTTTAATACAACTTAAATCCTCTCTTCTCAAGTTAACATTTTGTCAGCTGACTGTCATATATTTTGAAGAGAGGATTTGATGTTGGTTTCCATGGGAGCAGAGTTGACAGGGGGGTAAATGGTGGTTAACCATTTAGGCTGTACTTTTTTTACATGAGACTAGATCTCTAGATATATTTAACCTCCTTGGTACATAAATCTATTGCAGTTGTGTCTGAGACTTAGGAGGCACTAGCGTGAGTAAAAAATTTCAAAATGACTGTAATTTATATATTTTATTTTGGGCAACCTCGCCCGGTTAATCCGGGATCTGGATGACTCGAGTCCGGATAATGCGAGATTTACTGTATCTCAGCTCCCATAAGAGCTGTACTGCACGGTGATTGTGGAATAGAGTGGTGGTGAGATTTCAAGTAGAAAGTCCAACTGACGTTGTGCTGGATGTTGCAGGAGTGATGCCAGGCTGTGTGGGCAAGTGTGAGTCCAACCCCTGCCTCAACAACGGAACTTGCCACGAGAAGTACGACGGTTACTGGTGCGACTGCCGCTGGACTGCGTTCAAGGGACCGATCTGCGCGGACGGTGAGTCTCAAACAAACTGACACTCAGACACTTTTGTCATATAAAATTACATAGTTGAGCCCAGCTCGGGAGCGCAGAATTGAACACGTTGAGAAGTGTCACAGCGACAACTCCAACCAGTCCTAAAGGTTTGGTGCGGTAATTCATGGTGTTCACGCCCCCTGCCACCACCTTTACTGTATCAACAGACCATGCCCTCTGACCAAGGTTTTGCTCCCACCCCGTCAGTGATGCCAACAGACAAACAACAGAGTTGCCGTATACCTCTAAAATACTTCAATTTCAAACCACAAATCTTGCCGTTCTTTGTACGCTTTGAACATAATTAAATATAGATAAAACAGAGAAAATTTGCTTTACATTGCGTAATGCTCAATTGGAACATTCTAGCTCGGTAAAACTGATCGGAATTTCTCTGGATCCTAAATTAACTTGGGAAGTGCACACTAACAATGTAATTTCTAAATTATCTAGAATTTGTTTTTTACCAAGAAAATTAAAACAGTGTGTTTCAGGGCACACTCTTCTTACAGTTTACCATGGTTTGTTTCATTCTCATTTATTATACGGTAATTTATTATGGGGAAATAGTGCGGGAGCCGGCAGAGTTTTTATATGGCAGAAGAAAGCATTACGAATTTTGTTCAATATTCCAAACATGATTAGCTGTAGATATTTCTTTGTAGAAAATGAAATTATGACACTTTCAAATATTTTCATTTATCATAATTTAATTTTTGTGAAACAAAACATTTCCAATTTCACTTCATGTAATTCAACTCATAGTTACTTGACTAGACATTCAAATGATTTGTACATCCCACTGGCCAGACTATCAAAATTTATGAAAAGCTATAAATATCTGCAAATTAAACTTTTTAATAAACTTCCCTTCTCATTTAGAAATACAGAAAATATGAATATATTTAAATCAAAATTATCTAAATGGTTAATAAGTCATTCATTTTATACAGTGGATGAATTTTTTAGTAACTCTGACTTCTCAGTGCTTTTAAACTCTATCTAACAGTCTGCATGGTAATGTGTATAATATACATTTTTAGGAGTTTTGCTATACTGTATTTTAAGATAATAGATTATTTTTTCTGTTGAAACTCAGATTCTGTGATTTCACTGTTTGTATAACTTCACATTTTTATGACGTTGTCTATTGTAACTATGTATTGCTGAATGACAATAAAGAATTATTATTATTATTATTATTAATTTGATACCGGTAATTAATTAAGCCCTTGAAAGAGAACATTTAAATTAATTTCATGAACTTTTAAACTGTAAAGCATTGATTGAATAAAAGTTGATATTTGTATTAGGTATTTCTCCTGTTGATAGTTCCAGATGCAAATAAAATATTGAAATATATATGAAAAGTAAACAATTACAGTTTTAAACAGGCTTAAAAACTTACACAGCGCCCAGCGGCCGTTAGGTTAGGTAAGTTTGATTCTCATACACAACACAATAGTTTCCAAGGGTTCCATAATTTTACGCTGGATGCTAGAGGTGAGCGAGTAGTGGGTTTTTAAATCGAGTCGAGTCGAGTAGTTCTTTAAAAAGTAAAACAAACATGTTAGTTTTTTATTATTTAAACAAAATTTTTTTTATAAATTAAAACATAACATTAAATTATTAATGTTAGGCCCCTAGTATTTAATCTGTTTTAACCTTTATTTTACCATGAATGAACAATGATTTAAATGAAAAATATGGCCTCTGTGTTCAGAAAGGGTCATTACAAACTTCAAGGGCTGGTAGTGCTTATTAATTTGAACAACAAATTTTATATAAATGATATAAAATTTGATATGAACCTAGGTCAAAAGATTTTCCGTTTATCCGCTAGCTGCCATTTTGTATTTGTTGTTAAGCAATTTATATCTTGAGAACTATTTAAGCTATAGAAACTAAACCTTGCACGCTCGTTAAAAGGTTAAAGATGCAAATAAAAAAAATTATTATTAAAATGTCTTAAATATTTTCAAAATTTCGCCCGTTTGAATATATTAAAGACAAAAAAAAAATCATTAATTTTATAAATATTTTACATATATTTATTTAAGACCATTTTTTGTTCTACTGAGAAGGTACAATATATCAATAATAGAAAGTAAAACAACAACTTCAAGATCTATGGGATATGAGGATAAAGAAAATTAAAAATTCTACCTTTAAATACTATGGAATACAACTATTATCTGTTGAAAATAAAAATGAAAATATTAAATGAAAATGTTAATCCATCAAAAATAGTATAGTACATTTATTGAAGTGTTCCATATACAACTAAAATATTAATAAAGGAAGTAATTAGAGAACATAAATGTCTTGTCAGTTTGGCTAACTCAAATTTAAAATAGTTGAGCAACTATAAATAAATATCAAAATTTAAACTTGGTTCATAGTTGGTTGTTTTTAGATGAGTTTGAAAAAAAAAAACACTTAAGATAAACTTACTTATATAACAGTTATACAATGTAATAAAACACTTACAAATGTATGTTATCATTTAAAATTATTTAGTAGCTTTTTATTTAGTTGATTATCCAACTAATTTTTGAATGCAATTGTTTATAAAATGTAATGTTAATTTCAATAGTATACTACAGTAAAAACGAAAAACAAAAGATGTTTAAAATAAATTCATAATGGGGAAAGAACGTGGTCGTAAGGTAATATTCCACTTCACACTCTAAGAAATAATGTTGAACAGGCGACTGATTAAATTGCTTTCAACCGGACACCTCTCCACCCGTCCCGTCTTCCTTCCTCATCCCCCAAGGTCAGATTTTTTACCACCGCCGATCTAAACATTCCCTGCACTCTTTCGTCTTCACGGAATATCCATAAATAACTCACCTGTTATTGTCTCCTTTCACACAATTTTTGGATTTGAGGCTTATTTTTATTAATTTCAGTCAATTATTTGTTTAAACATTGGTTAGCTTATCTCTATTTGTTTTTCATGTAGTGAATTGTACTATACAACATTTAAAATTATTTTCAACTACTCGACTCAAATTTTCGAGTATTCTCTAATACTTGTTCGGCTTTCGAGTATTGAGAAAATACTCGAAAACTTGAGTACTCACCCACCCCTACTGGATGCTGGATGCTGGATGTTGCCAGAACTGCTGTTGTTATGTACAGTATGGGAAGAGGGTGTGGCTTGCTGATGTTGTACTAGCAGCTGAGGGGTAGGGAGCTGAGACAATTCTGCCAAACACTTCTACTGAGCGTAGTCGTCGCTGCGACAATTCCTGACTGAGGACTTTCCATCATCTCAAGTTTGATTTAAAGTTTATGGTTTTATGAGAAGTTAAAAAACTGAATTTTGGAACCCTTATTAAGTGCTTTATATGTGCCTCTTATAAGTTGTGTCGTGTTGAGGTAAAGTTTGATTGGCAGAGATCGGTGTGAACATGCGGCCGAGCTCCATCATCAAGTACGACTTCATGGGCAGCTGGCGGTCCACCATCGCAGAGAACATCCGCGTGGGCTTCACCACCACCAACCCCAAGGGCTTCCTGCTGGGATTCTTCTCCAACATCACTGGGGAGTACCTGACCATCATGATATCCAACAGCGGTCAGTGTCTAGGATAATAATTCTACACTCTTTATTTGTCATTAACACTTTCGCTGCCTTTTGACATGTTTAAACATGAAAATCTCATATGTTTCAATGCTGAGCAATGTTCCAATTCCGTGACACCCGCAGCGAAAGTTTTAAGTAACATCAATTACAATGGGCTTTGTCAAAGCATTTCAAGAATATTCAATTCATTTTTGAAACTCATAATAGCTATGAATTTTAATTTGTTTTTGATTTTTTTGGGCTTTACCTATTGCTTTTAGAGTTTAAAACTGCACTACGTTTCGGGAGGTAAGGAGGGGTAACGGGATGAGTTTCCTTACCTCCCAAAACGTAGTGTAGTTTTAAACACTAGAAGCGATAGGTAAAGTCAAAATAAATCAAAAATAAATATTCAATTGGGTACAAAATACAAATAATAGAAACAAACACTGTGACACATAATTGAGTTTTAAAAATATTTTTCTATTTATTAAATTATCCTCACTGACATCCAGGTTTTTTCACTTGTTGGAGCTTTTGTCACTTAATATGTCTAGATATTATAGGTTATACTGTATGTGTCTGGAAACAGTCTAGGCGATAATCTTGTTTGGTTCCCTACAAAATGTTATCTGTTTTAGTTATTGCATGTGATTTACCCAAAGGCAGAAAAGTTTGGCGGGGAGATACTTCAAAACCTAGCCTCCCCTGGTAAATTGACATATATTACTTATTCCAGTTTCGGATCTTTTAGACACGGACTACCACATATATTCTTATATTAGGGAGATAAAAATAACAAAAAGATTCACTAGGATAGTTTGAGTATTAATTCTTATTTTTTTAATGCAGTACTCACACAAGTAATAAACTGTTTTTTTTTTTTGTATTATTTGTGGGACTGTAAAGATAAAGCCTGTATCAAAAGCCTTTACGATACCTAACAACAAATATTGAAACCTTGCCTTTTGATTTCAGGACATTTGAGGGTTGTTTTTGACTTTGGATTTGAGCGGCAAGAGTTGATTTTCCCCAACAAACATTTCGGCCTTGGTCAGTACCATGACGTAAGGATCTCGAGAAAGAACTCCGGCGCAACTCTACTGATGCAGGTAAACAGAAACTAATTTAATTTATTATCGGACAAGTACCTGAGGGCCGAGCTTTGCTCGGGGAAGGCCAGTATGTTTGTTTAGACGACTTGGAGTAATTTTTCACCACGTTCTACTACTGTCAAGCAGATTTACTTAGTTCATCTCTAAGCTTTTTCTGCGTGCTCTTTTCTTTTTTTGTGCTCTATTCTGCGTGTTTAAGGTCACTCCTGTTGTTACTATAGCTCAACGTCCCTTTGATTCATTTTGGATGTGACATGACCACACTGTATGCTCGGATGAAATATAAATGGATAGCGCCTTGAAATGCTAATATGAGCCAAAAACCGTGCTCATTAATTAATAAATATAAATTAATGCCGCTGGGTGGCAAAAGAGTCTATCCGCAAGACCCCAATGACAGACGAAAAACATCGCTACATTCAAACTGACATTTATACCACAAAAACTGAGATAATTATTATATCTTTACATCAAATTTTACAGCTTTAAATGGTGAATCGAATAACAAAAATTACAATTGTAAAAAGTAATTGAACTAATTTTAATAATCAACTAAAAACAGAATGTTTTTAATTCGAATATAGAATGAGGTAAAAAAAGTAGTAACGAGGAACTATTTTATTTTCTGGTCAGGTAAAAACTGTCAGCGAGAAAGAAGTTGTAGATAACATTCTAAAGATTATTTTTTATTCAAACAATTTTGTTGTAAGACTAGCCGTATCTGTACAATCTTTGTTTTAAGAGCAGATTTTGTGGAAGAGCGCGATAAATTTAATTCAAGGAGTGGTAGAATACTCGGAAAGACAGAGAATAATCTAAACTATGAAATTACTTTAGGGATTGAAATAAGTTGTTCAATTAATGCAGTGCTATTTATTTCCCTTCCCAGTGCATTCTAGTTTATTTCCCTTCATTCATATAAATGCATAATTTTTAGTATAATAAACGAGGTAAAACATAACGTAAGCAGCAAGTCTCAAAACTGTAATGACAAGGTTTATAATATAAAACAAAAAACAACCTGGTTTCGTTAATACCTGGTGAGACCTGGTGCCCTGGTTTCGTTAATACTTATTTCTTTATTTAATCTTAATTATTCTTAATTTAATTGTTTTCTAAATTAGCAGGTAGGCAAGTGGTTAGACACAACAAAAGCCAATATCCATAAACAAAATAAACCAATTTCAATAATACAAATACATAGCTACCGGTACTAGTGTTTACTTTTTATGTTTTTTTTAAATCGTTGAATATTATTATGACAAAACTGTTTTGTTATATATTTGATTACATCTATAATATTATAAAGAAGAGGTGGTTTCTGTCTGTCTGTCTGTCTGTTTGTCTGTCTGATGTTCCGGGTGAACGCAAAAACTACTGAACCGACTGGGCTGAAACTTTACACATAGGTAGATCTTGAAACCATGCAACACATAGGCCTATTCACTTCCTTAAAATCCCCCCGGGCTACGCCCCGTGAACGTCCCTAGTTTCAATGTTTACATTTCAGAAGAAAGTAAACATTCAGAAACTGTAATGCGAACAGCTGTGGGTACTTCCATTTGACAGCTTAAAGAGCAGAAGCAAGAACAGCTGTTTCAAGCTAACTAAAATGCAAATTGCATTGACTAAAGAACGGGTAAAGAAAACACCTTCATCTGGTTGTGGTCTAATCTTATTTGCACAAAAAACAATTTTTACTGATACTTCCTATACCCCCCCATTTTATATTTTTTGCCCCTCCCCGATTTTAATTTTTGCCCCACGCGTGATTTTATATCAGCCCCCCCCTTCGATTTTATATTTTTATTTATGTCCCCCATTTTATATTTTTGCCCCCCTCCGATTTTATATTTTTTTGCCCCCGATTTTTATTTTTGCCCCCCTCGATTTTATATATTTTTGCCCCCCCGATTTTATATTTTTGCTCCCCCGCGATTTTTATTTTTGCCCCCCCCCGTTTTATATTTTTTCCCCCGCCCCGATTTTATATTTTTTGCCCCCCCAATTTTATATATTTGCTATTTTATTTTTGCCCAACCCAAATTTTATATTTTTCTCCCCCCACTCTTCGATTATATATTTTTATTTTTTGGCCCCCCCCCCCCGATTGGATATTTTGACTCTCCCCCCCAGTTTTTATTTTTGCATCCCCACCCGATTTTATATTTTGCTCTCCCCCCCCCCCCCCGGCGATTTTATATTTATGCCCCCCTCCCCGATATTCTTTATTTTTGTTGTACTTGAGTTTTTTTATTTCTAAAAGCGAATCCAAAGTGTTACGTTACTGATTTGGAGTCGCAAACCACACGCAATTTACTACCCGACAGAGTTCCTCGACTTAGCAACAGGACCCAAACTATCTGCCAGTATATTTCGTTAACTTTGATTTAATTGTACATTAAACGTGAAAAATGTAATTTTAATATTGTAAAATAATGTGGATTGTTATTTGTTTTAGTTAATCTACCATTTATATACAACCCGTACGAAGGACGGGTACACAGCTAGTTTAAAGTAAAAAAAAAGTAAAAATTGTTGTATTTTTATAAGTTTTAATCAATCATAATGGTAGCAGCTGGTTACAGGGAGTCGTAATAGAAGTCATGTTGCGATCTCGACTGCAGAGTGCAAACTCAAACTTATTTCAATGATAAAAATTGCTTTTATTTTATTCTAGTAATCAGATTTACATGATTAGATTCTTTAGTACGTAATATTTCCATTAGTCTAAGTTTTAATCGATTTAAAGAGTAACAGTCGCTCTCGGTGAGACATAATTAAAGTAATGTCAGCCGCGTGAAGCCTAATTTCTTTTAAATGAAAAAATATTCGTGATTAGTTTCAGCAATAATATTTATACAATTAGATCCTGTAATATGTAATCTTTCCATGTATATAGCTTTTAAAATATTAGAGTGTTAGTAGACGGACACAGCGAGACATAATTAAAGTTAGTTTTACACGGCGCGGCGGCCGGTTCGGGCCGTTTTGCCATCCAGCGGCCTCGGGGACCGGCACGGTTTTTGTCCATTGAGAGAGCTATCCTTTTATACTTCATCCGAGACTGTATGTAGTCTTAATTAAATGGTTAGTCACTGTTCTCAGGAAACCACATGTTAATACTTTAACTACATGAATATTACTTAGACAGTTCACTGGTTGATTATAAACAGCTTTATGATTATTTTGTTTCGATTTGAAGGTCCATAAGCCCAATGTTAATTTTCTTAACTTTTCAATTTTTTTACATAATTATGTTTTTTCTGGGGATGAGACCTATCTAGAACTTATTTGCAAACCAGAAATTAGTTAATTACAACTTTCGAAGGAAATCGTTGAAGCCGTTTTTGAGATCAGAGTTGCAATCAAGCAAGCACACGAGTGTAAGCATACAAGCAAGCAAGCAAACCTTACTCATATTAGAGAATAGGTTATGTTTTACACCAACTGGCCTTATCAATAAGATCCAGTTACCACATAATTCATAATTTTATAATCATAACTACAAAACTTCCATAGTATAGAGGTATAGGTTTTTCAAATTGTATGTTGGATAGGTAGGATAACCTTTCCGAGCTAATTTCATACCCAATAGTTTTCATTTAGGTTTTTTTTTTAATTTTCATAATTATCATGATGAGAATTTATTCCTGGAGCTCTTAAGTGTGATGAAAATAATTTACAATTTGTGGTATTTCTTTGTTGGTTATGATGTTTCTTTCATAACTCCGCTCAAACGGAGAGAATGTGTACTAATATCTTTAAACTTCAGACTGCTAAATAAATATAAAATATATAAGTTCAATTTTTCCAAACCGTTATTATATATATACTACTTTTAAGCCAGTCACATTCATTTTAGAGAGGAAATAAACAAATGGGCTTATAAATAAGGATAGATTTATTCTTCTTAAGATATATATATGTAATTCCTTGTTCACTAGAAATAATGATACTACTTTAAAGAGCTACTCTTAAGAGTTAAGCAAAAATATATTTGTTTAATATGTATGACTTTTAATAGGATAAAGTTTTCTCTGCTTTTGTGCATCATATAAACACTTTCAAAGCATATGACGCCTGCAGGAATAAACTTTAAGTATTTTTGTCAAATAATTTTTATTTATTTTCTAGAAAAAAAATGTTTTGGGAATTTAAGGTCAGGGAATATTAGATAACAAGTGCCTACGTAACAAATCATACCGTGCATTGGAACTAGTTTATTCAAGGGTCAATAGATTCTAAAAATCAAATTATAAAAAATGTTTAAAGTTCATGAAACGTTGCTGCAAGTTTCTAAATTCAAAAAAGTTCTAATTATCCGTTAAACATGTTTTGGATGCATTCACAATTCAGAGTTAAATTTAAGAATATATTCCTTGACACTGATAATTGCACATGCAGTAGACTTTGAATGATGTTAACAGTAAGTGAACAGTCAATTGTTTTCTTATTACATTAACAATCATTATTCTTAAACAGTTTCTGTCCGGCTCATAATAAGACTTGTTGCTGGAATGCAAACTCCTTTTACATGTCCATGGTTAGTCTATTTCCACGTCCTCATGTTGTCAACTCAGAGAAGAATGGTACTCGTACAAGAAGTAAGTCACTAGTGGTGGAACAGGTTTGCCAACACAAAGGGAGGGAACAACTGTTTTTTAGGGATTATGTATGCATTTACAATTCATCACTGATTCACTTAGGCCTAATTTACTACTGTCTATTATATATACAGTACCTGGGGGGCCGAGCTTTAATCGGGGATGGTCAGCCAGTTTGTTTAGATTACTTGGAATAATGTTCACCACATCCCCCTACTGACAAGCAGATTTGCTTGGTTCATTTGCCTCTTTTCAAGACTTGTATATTTTGAATTCCTCTAGTGTATCCATTTTCATATATTTTGAATTCCTCTAGTGTATCCATTTTCTGCCCTTATTACAAACGTGTAATGTTTCAAGACTGTCATCTACTCCATCCATCGAGTGGTTTTGGTCAATTAAATGCTGGTCAAAGGTTGATTTTTGTCTGCTTATTTTTGGGTCAGGACAATGTTCCTTGTAATGGGAAGTAATTTAGTCTTACCTTTGTTTATGTATACAGAATAGACATCCCAAGACTGGTTAATTTTTGAAGCCAGGAAAACAGATCGGCTGGTCCACTGGGCAGACTGCTGGACTTGTCAGCTGCTGGCCGAACAAAAATAACAATCCCGTTCTTCAGACATAAGAAATCCTTTTTTACCTCATTAAATCACCTTACAAAATCTCTTTTTATCCTGCTTTTAATCTGAGAACATTTTTACTGCTAGATTGCAGTATCAAATGGTTTTCTGTTTACTTTTATCACTTGTTCTCTGTAATTGTATGTTTATTTTCTTGAAATACAATCACAGGAAATAATACTAACCGTGTTTTAAAAATGTTTTTCTTTAAACAAATGAATTAATTATTTATTATTTTTGTAACGTTTTAGTTAAACTTTTACTGAAAATATTGTTCAAAAAAAATAATAGGCAGTCAAATCCAATTGTTGAATGAAAAACGTTATCGGATGAAAGAAAGATATAAATATCAATATAATTTCAAAAGCCTTATTAAATAACAATAACTAACACCTTTTAACAAAAGGTTACATAAAACATACATGCCTCATACAAGTCAATTTTCTCATTATGATTGGTAATATTGGTGAATTTATCCCGCACCTTGTGTTAATCCCGCGGAGGGTTCGTAAATGCTGGAAATGGGATAAAAATCCTGCAAAGTGAAACATCGGTTGCCAGCGCCTCCTTTCACATGGTATAGCACTAGAGAAACTAGAGAAACATGGTATAGCATCTGTTTCGTGGTGCATTTTTGGCCTAACAGATGGGCCATAAGCTCGGTTCATCTATTCTGTATTTATAATCAATGGTCTTACATAACATCTATAGCTCAGGGGCTAAAACCATGGATGATTACGATAGTTGACATGTTCCGAGTTGTGACGGTTGCTTGGTGTTTGACAGGTGGACAGTTACGAGCCCAAGGAGTTCCACTTCAACATCAAGGCATCGGCGGACGCTCAGTTCAACAACATCCAGACCATGTACATCGGCCGCAACGAGAGCATGACGGAGGGGTTCACGGGCTGCATCTCGCGTGTAGAGTTCGACGACATCTACCCGCTCAAGCTGCTGTTCCAGGAGGACGGGCCGCCCAACGTCCACTCCCTGGGATGTCAGTACAATAATAACAATACCTTTATTAGTGAATTTCCTTTGGAAAAGTGAACTGTTAGCATGACCCACACGGTGAAAGTTAAGCCCGGGACTGCCATAGCAGTTCCTATCGAGACCCCCTGAACACAGTTTGGGGGGTCGCTAAAAATTAAATATATTTATATATGTAGTCTAGCACCTCTAGCAGTCACATTTTTTGTCCGATCTACTTCAAATTTAGCAGGGACTTTCCTTTCTGTAATATGTTGGACAGGTTCGTTGGGCAAATCAATTGGAAACCTCTAACCCCCTTTTTTTGGGTATTTTAATTTTTCAAATTTTGAGTTTTTGGGCCCAAAGAGAGACACAAAGCCCCGGATGTAAAATTAACACATGTTAAAAGATGGATTTTAGTGAGGCAAAAATTTAAGCCCTCTCTCATGGGTCTAGCACAAGTATTTACCGAGTTATAAATAAAATGTAAATTAACTAAACACAGTACATTGTCTTACGGGGATTTTACATTAGAAAAGGCTGTTTATTCATATGTCGGTGTAGTTTTATCATCCCTAGTATCCCCACGCCTACTTTCAATCCTGACTAGACCTTTTTTCGCCTTATAATGCAACATTGTTTTCCCAGCATTGCAGTTAGGTAAATAGAACCAGGAGCATCAGATCAGCCAACAAATAGAATATTTTGAAGGGTAGTCTTTGAATAGATATTCAAAACATTAATCTTCTAGTTATGAATTCTCGCCATATTATTCTGGAATTAAATTATATAATTGCCTACCTGACTATAAAATGTGCAAATCCCCTAAAGCTAATAAAAAAAAGATTTATTTAAGTATTTAATGTAATAAATGTTGTTATAAGGTGCTTGATTTTTGTCAGCTACTATATCTTTAAATGTTAAGATTATAGTCCTAACTTAAGTGGCACTATTCATATATGAAATGTACAAAATGAATTAAGGATTTTCTGTTTCTGATTATGATGGTTTTGCAGCTCCCCTGACAGAGGACTTTTGCGGGGTGGAGCCCGTGACCCATCCCCCCGACCACAAGGAGACCCGCCCTCCCCCCACCATCGACCAGGACAAGCTAGAGGCTGCCTACAACCGCACCAACTCGGCCATCCTCGGAGGTAGGGATCGAGCAAATCAAGTCATATCCTTTATTGCACATAACTTTTTGTATTACAATTTGTAAAGCAAACAGGCGGATTGTCAAGAGAAATACAAACTATACTTAACAACTAAAATGTATATATACAGATGTAAAATAATAATAACAAAATATTACTGAAGTATATCATTTAAAAATTCATCTTTGCTATGGTACAACATTTCGAGTAAAGTATACTTAATTTGTTTAGGGAATTTTTCAACTAACAGTTCTTTAAGGGACTGTAGGATTTTATTATTCATGTGGCCCATGTACAATAAAATGTACCGGTAGGTTTTTTTTCAAATTTCGGCCAGGATGCTGCATATTTAATAGAGATGGTTATATCTTGTGTTGTAATAATGTTTAAATGTGTAATTAGAGCAGCCAATTACCCATCACATGGCTGACTTATTTATTATTATTCGTGGTTCACACTTTCTGGAAAGTCAGGGAGGGACAGGGAAAGTCAGGGAATTTGAAAAAGGTCAGGAAAAGTCAGGAAAGAGTTGAAGAATGCTGAAAGTCTGGGGAAATGCTTGGGATTTTATACAAGTCATGGAATGTTTTTAATTAGGGGTCTGTGGTACCAAAAATTTCAGATCGGTACGGTTCGCTATG
Source organism: Allygus modestus (assembly GCA_963675035.1). NCBI lineage: Eukaryota > Metazoa > Arthropoda > Insecta > Hemiptera > Cicadellidae > Allygus > Allygus modestus. The sequence continues at coordinate 92,888,560 of OY776113.1, forward strand.
GTAAAAGATTTTGTATCTCGGTTCTCGGTACGAATTCGGTACGGTACAATGCACCGTCATATATACTAATTTGTACTAAATAATTATTTGTATTTATAATAACAAATTATTGAGTAATACTTAAGGTCATATACAATTTGTATTATTTATTTGATTAAAAGAAAACTAACTATATACGACGGATGAAAATATTGTTTAAAACCTGCAACTTTAGAGTTTGCATTTTAATGTTTTACTGATACAGGTTCTTGTAATATTCATGATAAAGAATTCAAAAACTACTTGAGAATCAATCAATTGCATAAGTTGCTTAGCTGATTAATTACATTTTAGATTTTTGTTCTTTACATATCAATACAAACTATTGATTTAAAACGTAAATGAATAGCAAAAAGTTAAATTTTATAAAAACCATTCTTTGGTGAATTAGAAGATTATTGTATCAATAATAAAAACTAAAATAAGATAACTTAAAAAACTAGGTTTATATTATGTGAATCTAAAGAAAATTATAAATTAATTCTTTAAAAACTGAAGAATTAAATAAAATAAGTTTTAACCTCAAAATTTAATTAGGCTACTAAATTCAAAATTGTAACCCATACAAAATATTACAGTACATTAATTTAAATGTAAGTACCATGATAAACTGGAATATAAAGTAATAAAGTATTTAAAGTTCAGCAATATCATGTTAATATAGCTAACTCATCATTAAAATAATGATATTAACCTCATACAAAATGAATTTAGTTTGTTATTAATCATTTTTAGAACTTTCCAAAACCAGGCAAGATAATCTAACATATAACAGATATATGTATGTAACAATTTCATAACACAATAAAACAATTACAAATTTATCATTTTAAATTGATTAAGTTAGGGTTTTTTTTATTATTTGTCAACTTTTTTTTACTTGGTTTATATCATTTAAAATTAATATCACTAGTATACTTAAATAACAGTAATAATCATACATAAATGAAATAGCAGTTTAATTTGAATTCATAATGGAGAAAGAACACTATTAAAAGATAGTATTCCTTTTCTCACTCAAGGAATGATGTTGGACAAACAACTGATTAATTTTGCTAATGACTGGACCCCTCCCTGCTCATCCATCACGCTTTTCTAGTCCAAACCATCTTCAAGGTCAGATTTTTTGCCCGACTATCCAGCCCCTCCCCTCCCCTCGCCCACCTTTCTTATCTCTATTCTGGTATAGCTATAAATAACACCTGTCAACGTCTCTTTTCCTTTGAGTTAAGAGTAGTTTAGTTTCTTATTTTTCCTTAAAGGAATTGACTAGTTATTAACAGGAGTCTCATTTCAACCACTTATTTTGTTGAACATTGTTCAGCTTTCTCTGTTTATTGTTTGACACAGTAAACTGTACCGTACCGAATCTGTACCGGGGTTATGTTCTGTACCGAACCGATGACGGTAATTAGTTTTGTACCGTACCGGTACCGTTTTTTCGGTGCACCGCAGACCCCTATTTTTAATTTAATCATAAACGCAAAGTAATACTGTGCAAGAATCAAAACTTAATAGATTTTTGTTAATGCGGTTTTTATGGTGCAACGAAAAGGAAGTGAACCATAGCTGGTAATGACATTAAATTAAAAAAATGAGAGCATTTTGTGACGGGTGACCCAGTTCATTACTAAATTAAATACATTTTAAATAACAATAAATAATAAAATGTCATGTCACAAACTTTTGAGTTAGTAAAAATGGAATATCTTAAAAATTATGAGTCCAACTGAAATAAAAATCATACAGGAATAAACTATATGAAATTCTCTAACTTGTGTGAAAAAACTATAAAATTCTATCAAGAAATAAAAAAGTTGACTTTTTATTTAACAGTTTTTTAACAGTTTGACTATTGTGCAATAACTAACTGTTTAGTAAAAAGGGAATATCCTTGAAACTAAACGTCAGATCGAAATTAAACCTATATAGGAATAAACTATATGAGATTCCCTAGCAGGCCTGAGAAAATGATCAAATTCGGTTAGAAAATAGAAAAGTCGATCTTTTAATAAGTAAATATGTGAATTTAATAAGCGGGATTTTAGCCATTTTGGGCGATGCCACCGTGCATCGAAGCGACGCAAGTAGTCCAAAATCTGGTGGCGTGATCTCGAGAGCCAATAGGAACGCTTGGCGAAAATGAGTCATCAACTCACATAAATAGAGCAAGAACGCGCAATTATTATTCTTTCGTTACTTTCCACTGTGCGAGTCGGTCCTATTACAAGTCTTTTCCAGTGACGCCGTTAGACGCTAAAGTGGCGTCTCGGGAGTGTTGTGCAATTCACTAAAATGTTTTTAGTGAACAGTTTAAATCGATGTGATAGTGAAAATAGTGATCAGGCCTGACGGAAAAAGCATCTAAGGATGAGTACTTAACTTAATCCAAATTATTTATCGTTGATATTTCTTATAAATTTATTGAAAGCATTTGAAACCTAGGGCTAGGGATAACCTATGCTAGGTTGTAAAAAGACATAGCCTAGCCAAACTTATTGTGTTAACTGACATCATTTGGAACTTAAAATAGGTATAACCTATTCTGAACACTGAAATCATCAGAGGCTAGGGCTCGGTCAGGTGCCTTAGTAATACAGGAGGCATAGCCTATCTCTACTAGAAGAAGGACTATAATTAAAATCTAGTTAGTAAATATCTAACTAAAAAACAAATTTCATCTAGACAACGGCATAATATTTAATGGAACTTAAACAACAGTAAAAATAAATAATATTCTACAAGAACTTTTATAAATACAGTACTACATAACAAACTTAGTTTATTCTCAGTGACATTATTTTGTTTCACATATAAATTCACAGGTACAAGATAGTTATTAAATTGTCTGATGTGATTAGGGTGTATTAGTTTTATCTGGATTTAAGGACTAATTGAACATTTTCACAACCTTTGTTAAGTTAAGATGTTGTTTAGAAATAAATAGATGTATTTTCAGAATTATCTACTTTTTTATTATCAAAGCCTATTTTCCACCAAGTCTCACACGAACCCATAAGACTTAACATGTTGATAAAATTCAATATGGGTCTACCCTGTCATTAAAGTATCATGTTCTGCCGGCTGAATTAGTAATAAATTAATCTGAACCCTGAGATAGATTAATTAAAACCCTGAGATAGATTAATTGAATATCATTGATTTTTTTTTGTTTGAGATAAAAATTAAAATTAAAATATTAATTAATAAAAAAGGTACAGGTTACAAATTGACAGCTGTGGGGGCTGTAGAGGCTGATAAAACAATAATTTTTTAAATTATTAGCTATTGTTAATAAAATTTTCATTCCGAGTTGAGAGTCAGGGAAAATTAACTTTACTGGTTAGGGAAAGTCAGGGAAGTCACAAAATAAAAGTGTGACCATATCATTATTATTTATTTTACAGACCATATGACTTTACTTACTTTTAAACTGGTTGGGAAATCTGGAACAGTCCTTTCTATTCAGTACTTCTCTTAAATTTAACTATGTAAACATTTACTGAGCATGCTGACGTTCTAAATAGGTCTTTGCGGTCAGTCAGCAGAGAAGTGAGGTTAATGGGGATTGGATCAACGTGAACAGTTTACTGTGGAATATCAAGTTTATGAGAAGAGGATCCTCCTCACCATATAAGTGTCTATAAAATTTAGCATTTTAAATTTCTGCCTTTTTTGACCACTAATTTCCAAAACAAAAAAAGCCAGAAACGAGTCCCAGTACTTAATGTAATTAAATGGTTTCAGGTGTTGTAGTGGTGGTTTCTTAGCCAATATTGCTCAAGTTAGCTTATTTGACGGCTTGGCCGATAATGCGCGATAAATGCCCCACTGATAAATGTAGCCAGTTCGATATTTTAGCCATTAAACATAGACTGGTCATTGTTGTCTGGACAATAATAGACCGTCTGGTTGCCATTTAGACCGATATTACACATTCAATATTCCGTCTTCTACACTCAATACTATACAGATCAATTGTCATTTATGGCTCAAAATACACTGCCCAGAGTCCATTTTAGCCTAAGTTGTGTGCCCCCTCGTTATTCAAGGGCGATATTAGGTGGTCCAATCATAATTTTTTGCTAATATATCACAGTCAAATAGTTATTGAAGCCGATTTGTTGCAGCCCTGTTGTATATACAGCCGATATCTCGCCATCCAGTAATATTTTTCGGGGCATACTACATGATCCAGTTGTTATTTATGTCTGATATTACATAATCAGTTGTTTATACAACTAGGCGATTTTTTATGGCAGTTCACGATCATGCGATCAGCTGAAAGACTTACTCAATTATTGTTGTTCTTTTTTTGGTTCAATCTGCTAGTTGAGTTTGAGTAATAGATACTCAACCAAAAAGTAAAATTTTCATGCAGTTGCACTCCTATCCATTTTTTTCCTACTGGTAAATAGAGAATAAAAAAGTTCTTTATTCACTATCAATGTTTGTACATTTTTACATTGAATAATTTAATATTTTACATTGCATTAATCAGGGTGTCTAGCAGTCGGGAAAGTCGGGGAAGTCGGGAATTTGTATAGAAATTAATAAAATGTCGGGAAAGGCGGGAATTAATATATAAAATTGTTATTAAGTCGGGAAAATCGATAAAACTTATAAACAGTGATATCAAGGTACTAATATTTATAATCAATGGCAATTGCAACAAGATGTACGTTGTGGAATAACCCAAGCAAGCGCTTGGCCCATAGTTTTTCGGAGAAATTAAGAAAGCCAGTCAAGTACATGCCGTTACTATGGCAACGCGAAAAGGAAGATGAGTCACGAGGGGCAGGAGGGAGAGCGGTGACCTTGAAGGTACCTCTACACTCGCCCGCGTCGTTCGCCATCCCTCGGCTAGTGGACTCTGATAGACAAGGTCCGATACATCCGATCCGAGTAGGTATCGAAACTTTGTTTTCGGAACTCTGGGCATCGGTTAACCGATATTATCGTGGTATCGAAAGAAAAGTTGGAGTATCGGTATCGGAAAAATAGTACATGTTTACGTTGTTAAAACATATAGATTAGTTTTTGTTTAATATACTTTCTAGCAAAATAAACACAAATAATAACTTCAAATATAGTTCTTGTAACTTATGATAGAGAGAATCGACTCCAAGCTATCTCCCGCGTTCCTCTTAGAGTACTGTAATGGGTATCAATACTTTGGTTTCGATTCGTAGCGATACCAAATATCGGGTCCAAGCCAGTAGCCCAGTAGTATCGTATCGGAACGTCCCTAGACTCCGACTCTAATTCTCACACGCACACGTCGCGTCGTCGTAGTACCTGCGACCTGCGCAGTTGCGCGCATTGACGCATAGTGGAGCAATTAAACCTGTAGGTTAAGATTATATTGACGAGTGAAGTGAGTTTAAACCGAGATTTGTCCGTAAATATTGAATAATGCCTGCAGATTATTGGCGGTACAGGTTAACAACTTAACTATGATCTATTCTTATTTCCCTTTACATTCCAACAATGCTTCAAATTTTGTTCAACGGTGAGCGTGAGCAATACACACTTAAGTTAATATTTTACGTGTTAAAACTTTTAAGTTTACGTTGCAATTTACTTCGAACACGGCCGAATTTCGTCGTCTGCACCGCTTGCACTGTGGCCTGGTTTCCACGGAACGGGGCGAAGTAACTCGCCCGACAGTTGTTAAGTAGTATTAAGTTATACAATTTTATAGTTTTAATTGCAGTTGTTAACTATTTCTCAGATCATCAGAAGACCATTAAACAGTGGCTTAGTGACATTTGAACAGTGTCGTAAATAATATAGCCTACTTACTAAACTAATGTGAAGGTATTTGTAGCAATCGAAGCTCCTATAAAATGGGCATTTATATCTTGGAACACCTATATTTGCGCGAATAATAAGTTATGTTTTACCCTCTACTAATATTATTTCAAATTACAACATTTTTTAAATCTGTAAAATAGTTACCCTAGGCTCTATAACGTATTATGCCTATATTTTAACAAAATTTAGTGAACTTTTTCCGAAGTTTGATAATAGGCCTATGCCCATGTTAGGCTGTTAAGCTGGACTAATTAAGTTACTTTACTTCTACCCTTGGAAATATTAAACTGTGGTCTGAACATGTTTACTAATTAACTGTTTATAACATTTAATAAAGTGGTTCTCTGTACAGATAGGCTATATAGGCCTAAATATCAAATAAGCCTAGTCAGTGTAATGTTTTAACTTACCTTTGAAAACATTTTAACTAGGCCAAAGCTTTACTATCGTCTGGGTAATTTTAAACTTTGATTTAATCGCCAAATTATGTCAACATGGGAGAAATTGTAAAAATTTAAGTTACGCCTAGTTTTTTAAAACTGAACTTAATTAAAATTAATTTAGGTACTGATATAAACAAATATATAAGTTAGGTGACTTCTTAAATATTTTTTGGCCAGTGATGAGATCGACAGGCCTAGATTTATGCCTAAATATGTTTTCTAAGTTATGAGTAAAAATTAGTTTTACTTTAGCCTTTTATTTTCATATGCCAACCTATTCGAAATTTTATATTTGTTGCTGTACATGAACAGGCTACTAAATTACCGATACTGTATTTTATTTTAATCTTCATTGCTTTCCAATGTATAAAGAGGGTACACTTTCATAAGCGGAACGATGTAAAAAACCAAAAGTAATTGTTCATACGGATTATTTAGGTTACAGTTACGTTCAGTCTAAAGAGGTGGAAGATACTTATCGTCTTGAAATTTGTCCAGATAACAAACTTTTTTAGGAATATGTTCCGAGCACATCGCCAACCATCTCTATGTGAATACTTATTTAAAATTAGGGTGAAAAACTCTGGAAAATATCCTTTTATGTTCTTTTAACATGCTGATATTTTATGCCCTTTTAAATTTGTTGACGTTTTTAGTTTCGTTTTTTTAATTAAATTATTTTGTATATAGCTAACCGGTAACGTTTATTTCATTTGTATTTTAAGTTTAATTGGAAAAATATATATATTTATATATATATAAATATTTATGTTCATATTATGCAGTATTTGAGTTTTTAATAAAAAATATTATATTGAGTTTTGGTTTTGTTAGTGATTTTTCTTCTAAGTGTCATTTTTTTTCACTATTTAAATTTGTTTACCATAGTTTAAATAAACGGTATCAGAAGACTGACACATACTTTCTCCCTTTTAGCCCATCTTTAATGAATAATTTACTTTTTATTTACTAAATATAAAATACAAAGCACGGTTGAATGTACAGAAAATATTGTAAACAAGTTGTTTTCAAAAATATCTACCGAAATCCCTGTTGAGGAGGCACTACAGAATCCATCGCTACACACGTGGTTTTAAGAGGGGAAATGCCCCCTATTACCCCCCCTCAGAGTTATTAAGGGGCAACATATTTCAAATTTCTTCTGATGGTCAATGCTAACTTGACAAGCATATCAAGTTTGAACGAAATTGATCAACAAATAAGAGAGAACTAGTAATTTTTGTATTCCCCATAAGAATAACATTGGACATCGTACTGTGTTTACTGAAAAATGGAAATTTAAATTTTCTCCGCAACCAGTAGGCCTAATCGTAGAATAGTAATTCAAGATACCAAATTATTTAGTTTTTTGAGCTTTTTTTAATGGTGAATAGTAATATTTTTCACATTTATGTTTTTTTTATGAAAAATCAAAAAACTGAATTTTTGATATTTTAAGTCTTGTAATTTCTGAACCCGAATTTTTACAGAAATGCGAGTGGTCTCATTTTGTTGGAAAATTAAAGTTCTACTAACGACTAAAGTTTAATCAAAACGTTAGAGCCGTTTTTGATAAATCTAAGTTTTTCATGTTTTTTGGTGGTTTTTTGGGGATAATTACCCTTAAAAATCAAAAATTAAAAAAATTAAAAAATACCTGGAGATATCGTGTATTAGTACCTACATACCAAATTTCATAAAAATCAAACCATTGGTTAGGGATCTAGCTCTGTACACATACATACAGACAGACAGACACACAGACATCACGTAAAAATCACTTTTTTGGGTTCAGGGAGCACCAAAACAAATATTTCCACTATCAACTAAATTGAAAAATTTTGACGAAAACAATACTTTCTCCCTATACTATGTATAAGGGGGAGAAAGTAAAAATCCAAAAAGTGGTAAAAACATGATATTTTTACTCTTATGACGTTTGTAGTATATTTGTACTATCTTGCAAAAGTCTGGAAAATTTTGGAAAAAGTCTTAAAAAGTCTGGAAAAAGTCTTGAATTTTGAGATCAAATATCACTAGACACCCTGATTAATATAACCTAAATGAAATTCACCCTATATAACCTATTATATTATACTAAATGTCATTGTTATTGTGCACTAATTATTTGCACTACTTAGAAGTTCCTCAATTGAAAATAATGCTAAATTGGCCAAATGTTCTTTTAATTTAGTTTTACATTTATTATAATCATCCTCATTTTTATGTTTTCTGGGATTTTTTAGAGCAGTTTGTTTCCTGTATATGTTGTTTTGTCTTAATCAATTCTAAACGATGATGCTTGGAAATAAAATTATTTTCTGTCTAGTGTTGAACTTATGTACTTATTTATTTTAAAAACGACTTAACCTGTTAGATTTAACAAACATAATTGTATCAAATACTTAAAAGTCCATACACCGTTAGTATATTTAACTCTTTGAAATATCTTTTTACTGACTCATCAAACTTATACTTTAAAATAGTACCAATTCCTCTTTTTAACTTTTAATTAAAATATCTTTCAAATTTGTTAATACCATTCAAACAGGTACTTAAGGGACTCTTTGTGAGAGTAATCTATTAGTTTTAAATTTGGAAACCCTGCATAAAGGAGACATCCTTCTAATTGCAAATAAACCAGAATTTATTTTACTTTGGACCGATTTAATGTGGCTGTCCCATGATAAATAGCTGTTTACCATTAGACCCAAAAACTTAATGTTGTCTATCATTTCAATACTTTTGTTGTTAACTTCAATGTTTGGATTTATGATTTTCCTACATTGTTATGTCCTAAAATTAATGTAAATTTGCTAATTCTATTGTACTAAAAATTTCAGTATCTTCAAATGTGTTACCCGATATTTTCAAATTTGAATCAACAGCATAAAGACATAAAGCTGTAGTAGTTGAAAATGTTGTCTTTTGTCCAAGTGGTTCAAATAGCAAAAAAGTGCCGAAATAAAGACTGTGTTGTTGCAGGAGTGTTGGCCATCATCTTCCTGGCCCTGGTGATCATCCTGATCCTGATCGGCCGGTACGTGGCCCGCCACAAGGGCGAGTACCTGACCCAGGAGGACAAGGGCGCGGAGAGTGCGATGGACCCGGACAGTGCGGTGGTCCACTCCGCCACGGGCCACCAGGTAACCCACACAAACAATATACCCCCGTCGCAGCAAACCTGCCAACTCAGCGAATTTCCAATGCATAGATATGTGTCCACATATAGCCAATTACCAAGTTTCATCAAAATACGTTCATAATTAAGTGATATATATCATTTTATTTATTATACGTGAGCATAACATGGGGCCTTAGTATGCAGGCTTTCTGCTACGGGAGCCATCGGGGAAAAAATTGGGTTTTTGTAAAAATATCAATAGATCACTACACGATGAAGCCGTATACCAAGTTTCGTTAGTATACGTTCATAAATAAGTGAGATATAAAATTGTTCTTATCCTCCATAAAAATAACATTGGACAACTTACTGTGTTTAGCACTTTCAATATCTCTGTAACCAACTGACGTAGAGCAATGATCAAAACACCAAATTGTTTGTTTTTTTAAGCTGAATTCAATGGATGAAACTAAAATTTGATTTTTTTAACTTAGGACTGCCAACCGCCGTTTACCCGGCGATTGCATGTGTGCACCGGATGGAATATCGCCAGAATCCGGCGAATTGGGTATTTTTTTTTCAACAGCTTATAACACATTGAAATGGATCCAGAAACGTAATAATATTGATACCATTTAAAAGAGGAAATTCTTAACTTTAATTTTCATATATAAACGAAAACGAACCTCGGAGCAGTAACAGATCAATAAAATTGCTATTATAATTCAAACAAAATTTAGCGTGTGAAACATTTTTGACTCGTGAGCCGCAAAATCTCTTAAAACACATGTTTAAGAAAAAATCATAGTGTCCGTATTTTGGCCCAAACAAGAAGCGATTGGTACCATTGGAAACAGCATTAGTTGTTATTTCTTTTTGTAATGAGAACTTTTGTCATACGACTTCAGAAAGTCTGAGGAATAATTTTTGAAATCAGCTGTTATGTCAGCTGTTCATTTGCTCCATTCGCCGGAAATACGGCGAATTATAAATAGATCGATAACTGATTTAGCGTGACGTAAACATCATACTCTTTGTAGCCAGGAAAAAGTTCTTCCTCTTTGTAGTGCTGACTCTTTGTAGTGATGGAACGTCAGGTGACTCGTGTAAATAATAACAAATCGGAGATTCTTTCTGCTAGCCAAGCCAAAGGCAATGTGTGATTTTTTAGTGCGAGTAGGTTATAATCCGTATTTTATTGTCGCATCTTAGTGTTTAGTGATAAACAAGTATATTGTCGTGTAGGGTGTGAGTTATTAGTAGTACTTGTCCATATTACTATGGGCAAATATTTTTATGTTCAAATGTGCGTTATTGAAAATATCGAGAGTTTTTATTGAAACTTGTAAATTTTAACTTTTTTTACTTTATCTAAAAGTCTACCCTATCTCGTTTTATTTATTTTAATCTATTCAAATTCTCTGTTATATTGTGAACAGAAAGAGTATGCATAGGGTTATCTTTTATGGTTTGTAGTAACCTCTGCAGATTTTGCTCAAATACGGTTATGCTGTAAATTTAGGTTCAAAAATCATTATGTGCGTCTAGCGCCACAAATGCTTATGGAACCTTTATTTTTTATATTTCTCTATACATATGTATATTCATTTTCAGAAATATATTTGCTATAAATATATGTACCATTTATTATATTATAACAAAGTAAAAACATTATATCTAGCTTCGAATAACTAATTTTGGTTTTCGGCGAAGCTCAAATTTTGTTTTTCAACTCATATAAAGTCATAAAAAGTTATTTCTTTGTACAAAAGTGCATTATTCCCAATAATTGTATCGTTACCTAGTAATATAACACTAAGTATATTATTTTTATACTTTTTATTTTATTTTTATTTTTCAAATGTACAGCGTAAGTTTGTCGATTTTCCCCGGTTTCCATATTTCTTTCCATAATTCGGGTAAATATTTTTCAAATAAATCAAACATTTCCACGTTGGGAAATAAATTGCCTAAATTTTTTATATCTTTGACTGCCTGTAAAAAAATTAGTGAAAAAATGCTAGGACTCTACTTTTGAAATTTTGTTCAAAAATGTTTATACAATTTTGGTTCTCACATTTTTTGAAAAAAAAAACAACAAAAAACAGGGATTCGTTTTATTTTATTTTATTCAAAAACTTCTTTTTATGAACAAAACGAGTATGCATATAAGTAGCTTATCAACAGTAGTTTAGGCACTGCAAATTGTTAAAAAAACCTCTGCAAAATGGCAAAAATTGCTAGGGCACCGAGCATTTAGCATAAATCAGGCAAGGGCACTCCTAGGGTTAAATATTATATGTAAAAATAAAAATATAACATTTTTGGGTACAAAACCCCCCCAAAATAGATGTTCCTTCTGATAGAGCGATCTGTCTGGTTTTCAAACTTATAAATGTTACTTTACATGTTTGTACCAAATTTCATCAAAATCGGACCTTTTTTACGAGAGTCATGGACACATTTACAGTTTTGAATGAATAGTGTTTTAGGCATCTGGGGACCTCAAAATGAAAAGTTATCATGGTCCTGAGCCTAGGTCTTACCATGACGACTACAGTAATAGCTTTTTCCCTATAGTGGAAATTCGCTAAAAGGCAATGTTAACCCTGCAACGTGGTAGTTTTTTAATGGAGTGGTTGAATCTGTGTAGTTTTATTGATTTTTTAAATAATATTGTAACGTCTGAACATTTAAAATTTAAAAAAATGTTCTTTCGGTAGACAAAAAGTAGCAAAACACCTCATCAGATGTGTAACTCACAAACAATCCGCCCTCCTCTTCAACTCTGCCACGGAAGACAAGTTACACATAAAAACCACCGACTGAGACGGGATTCGAACCCTCAATCCAAGCACTATGCCCAGGTGGGGGGATAGCGCTTTAGACCGCTCAGCCAACCTGATCGGCTAGCGGTTGTTTCGGTTCGGGTGGTATTATTGGCCTTCACACAGTGGGAGGTAGTTCCGTTGGCGTCTACTAGGCTTCACCTCATGTCAAGGACCAAGACCGCAGACAATGCTTATTACGGGACGGTTGCTTACATAAATAACCCTTGAACGCATTTTAAACCGGATGTATTTTAACAGCGTATATGTATGGCAAACCACATTTAAGGGTTAACCTGCATATTGTCTTTGCAACAATAGTATATCGGAACCTCATAGCTTTTTTTATTACAATAAATTACATGGTAAAACACCTTTTTTTTGTTGCAGGTGCAGAAGAGAAGAGAATGGTTCATTTGATAACCACACTTACTAGACTCGACACTGCGTTCCTTGTTGAAACGTCAACATTTTATTTTTATACGCAATAACTCGTGTGATGTACTATGCTAGTGCTATATTGCTGTGTGAGTGTGATAGTTTAGATCGGGGTACGGATGTGTGCAAACTTTTGAGTTAAAATGTTACTGATTTTTTTGTATTTGTGGAGTTTTTTTTTCAAACAGAAGATTCAGTAACTCAAGTAATTTAGAGTTTAGTAAGTAAAAGATGGTTTTCCATGTTTAAAAATTCGTATTGATCAACTCAGATTTATTTTTGCGATCTCAATGACTTCTAACGTTGTCTTGGATCACGATTTCATGTGTGTTTCCATTCCCACATCTTTGTATACATTGTATAGTGATTTTTAACTGAAAGCTTGCACATGTCAAAGAACAGACCAACTTATTTGTCTTCCTTAAATAATTTGTTCACGTTTCAAATGGAACTTGTCCACATGCTTCCGTGACAAAGCTGGCCTTCAACATTGACTGAGCTTCTGCTTCTAACTTTGAACCCGACTAACGGTCTATGAATGTCAGGAACTCGCCCCAGCGTAGAAATGTACATAATTAATAGAAAAAGGAAACTCCACTAGTGGCCACTAGACAAACCCTCACTTGTAATTATAAGAAACCAAATTTCTGTGTCAGCGAGAAGCGAATCTCTATAATTCCTGAGTTTCTCAGAAAACATCACCTCGTTACCGTAGACTATAACATCTGGTACTTAGGGTTACACTTTATCATCATTCACTCCATTGTTTATCAAACTATAATTTGATCGTGGTTATTTTATGTGTCTTAAAAATAATACCTTAATTATTTTGTTGTATTTTTAGATTTATTCGGGTATATAAAATACCCTTTGATATTTATGACAAGATCTTGAATGAAATTGATATTTGAAAGCACAGAATTACGCTTTCATTCACAGTGAGTCTTGCTAGTTGTTAGGTATACCGATGTATATACATTTAAATAGATTTATATGCGATCATTCCACTTTTAAATAATTAGTTAGATTAATTTACTTAATCTAGATTAAAACAGCACGGGGCTTAGATCGTTACGTTCAACAAATGAGTAGTAAATTGAGGTTAAATACTCCTTCTTATCATATGAAACTGTCAATTTTTGAAAACCGCTTTATGTCTACAATTTTGTATTTAGCATTTCAGTTTAGACATTTTTATACACTCTAGAGAAGTTTTTACATCTTAATCGACCAATCGGTCAAATCGTTAACGATCAAGCTTTTATTATGTCTTTTCACTTATTATTCTTATTTAGGTTAATTTTTTAGAGTATGTTGGAATTAAAGGTTGCAATAACTAATGGAACATAAAGTATTGATCAAAACGTCCAATTTTTATTATTTTATTATTGCGCATGTGAAATTTAATATATTTTATGTATTTTTGTTGTGTTTTTTAATGATTTTAATAGATGTATATTTTTTGTACTTTTAACTATAGTTTTGATGGTTTACATTTTAGCCGAATTTTAACAGTTTATTTATTGATCTGTCAAGCAATATGTTATGATCTGGTGTTTTGTTGTACTCGTTTATTGCTGTACATCATGACTTGAGATCGGAGATGTTTAGATGCAAGTTTATGTAGAAATGGTGTTGACTTTTGTACAATAAACAATGTTGAAGCTACAAATTTTATTCCCTAACCCACTATGATAGTCAGAATTGAAATCTAATTCTGAACCCCAATAATCCAATAATCCACTTAATATGAACACAATTGTCAGATATAAACAACATTTCATGTAAAGTTAAAAGATAAAAGGAACAAAATTCAAAAACAAAAATAACATAAACAATGTTTTATTAACATTTTGAAATAGAGTACAGTCCTGTAATATAGTGTAAAACAAGATTTTAGAAATTTTTTACTCTTTTAAAAAAAGTACTCACAAGCAACATTGCCAAATAAAAGTTAATGTCTCTGTAGAAAAAAAAAAAAAAACTAGCAAAGTTTAATTCTGAGCGTTAAAGACATCAGTTAATTTAACCTTTTGCAAAGATGTAACTGCCTTATGTGTGAGAGATACACAGCGTTTGAGATCGAGTCGAGGCAGGGGCGGATATAATTTTAGGGGGGTCATGAGTGAAAAATATACAGAATTGTTTATGTGTTTTCTGAGGAGATTTGGGGGTCAAGGAAAACATTCTAATGGGACCGGAATGGTTTTGAATAACATCTCATAAGAGTCATATAAGTTTTAGGCCTAGGGGTACACCCACTAGGCTGTATTCAATGACGTTATGAATTTACTGAATTAATACATTTAAGAAAGTACTGTTATTTCCTGATTGGAAATTTGAATAAACAGTAAAATATTATAGAACTGATTTGACCCACATGAACGCAGTTCTCAACTGATGATATGTAGGGGTGTGCGAGTAGTGATTTTTTAATCTAGTCGAGTCGAGTAGTGCCAATTATTTTTGAGTTTCGAGTATTTGCCATCTGTTGGTAGTTTCAAATATTGTTATGGGATTTGGATACCACTCCATATTTGATAATCTAAACATGGTTTCTAACTAATACTCATGTAGGATTACAAAGTTTTGGCCAGTACAATCAAACTGGATTACGTATTTACAAACAAAACACGGTTTGACATTCGTTTCTAGCCGATAAAACATGGTCCGGTTGTCATTTGGCCAATACCACCTGATCGACATCGCTTATAATCAATATTAGATGAAAAAATCATTATTTACAGGCGATGTTAAGTGGCCTGGTCGCCACTTTTGCCGATATTATGTATACCGTCATCATTTTCGTGCTTTTATTACGTGATCCAGTCATCATTTTTGGCCGATATTATTTTTTCCATCGTCATTTATGGCCAAAAATGATTGAATGAATGAACGGCCGTTGGGAAGGTGGGGGAAGCCCCTGGTGCTACAGACCTGCAAAACTTGTGCTTCTAAGTTTTTGTGGAAATTCAGTCGATATTCGGTAAATTGTGACAAGTGTTTTATATATAAATATTCAGTTTGTTACTCTGTGCAGCAGTATAAAACCAGTTCTTTCATTTAAATAACCGGTTGCAATTTATTATGTTTTTATTAATAATTATTTCAAGGAAACTCAAGAGTTGTTCAGATTAGAGATAAGGCGTCAGTGAATCGAGACGCAGTGAGTTGACCTTTGAACCAGTTGACTCACAAGCTGCAGAGTTGCTTCAACTGAAGTGTCTGTTTACATTTCATCTGAACTTTGACCTTTAACTGATAAAAGGTGCTTTGACTGTAGGGACACCCAAATACCACTCATTATTTTCCTGCTGTCATTTTACACCTTAGTGGAATGAAATCTACAAATACATTGTTTAACGTATATTTCCTGAGTTACTATGAGTGCAATGAAAATTAAGTAACAAATTAGTCTACACATTAAAATAGACTACATTTACTAGAAAATAACCTAATTTATTAATTACTTGCCTTTATACAAATCTCTTTCTTATATATATTGAATAAAATGGAATTTTCTCAAAGTAACTCTAAAGAAAATAATTCCAACTTACCTTGAGGGTGGGTAAGAGAATAAAAACTAAGGATATGTGGTCTAAGTAAAGGGAAGACTGATACTTTTATATTAAATCGTCAGGGGGTCGATTATTTTGTTCTAAAAAATAACTTCAGACATATATTAAAGAAAAAACCTTCCACTCATAATAGATGATTTAAATTTTACTCAAACAAGGAACAACAGTAATAATTATTCCTCATTTTCAAGTATCAATGAATCTTTAAGCCAGGAATCAATCAACTCCTCTGTTTCAACCAAAACAAATGAATCCATAGGCACTCCAACTGATAATAACGCATCAGCAACTGAACTTGCCACAACAACAGAGTTGCAAACTGTTATTAACTTAACTGACACTGCCATAATTAAGAAAACAAAACTAAGCAATGGTCTTATTGGTAAACAGTGGCTGTCTGATCTAACAATTAATACATATCTCCAAATGATTAGCGATAGATTTTTAACGAATAAATATTGTGTTATTGTGAATCCTTGATTGTCCATGCAATAAAGAGCATTGAGGATTTCAGTTACCTACTTGAGCCTTTAAATTTAAACTCATATAATTATTTAATACTGCCTGTTAACGACTCTGACAGTTTAGAGGAGGAAGGTGGAACTCACTGGAGCTATTTGCTGTATGACAAAACTGTAAACGTATTTTACTACTTTGACTCATTCAAAAACTACAATTTATTGTCAGCTAAGAAAGTTGTGAAAAACTTTCAAGCTATCCAAACGGAAAATCATTGTCAACAACCTCCACTTCTGTAAGTTGTCCGCAACAGCCAAACTCCTATGACTGTGGAATTTTTGCATGCTGGTTTATTTAATCTTTGATTCAGGACATAATAGCAAATAAAACAATAGATTTTGAATTTTTTCAAAGGGTTATCCTAACAAACTCTGATCTGACAAATACGCTGCCTCTTAGCGTTCTTTTTGCTTAGTGACCCCAGTTTTGGTGACGACATATTGTACTCTGCCATGGTCAAAAAACCTGGGAAAATTGCCTCCAGTTCTGCAAAAGAGGATGAGGCTCCTTATCCACCTATTCAAGTAACTGCGTATGCAATCATGATATTTGACACAGGATGGAGAACTCTAAAATCTAGCTTCAGAAAAGGCCAAGAACAGTTTAAAATTCAACCTACACTTACGACCCAGAATAGATTCCATGCTCTTCAAAAAGATGAATCCGATGCCAACAATGACATACTCGTGGATAACTTAAATGAACCTGAGAACCCAGCACTTAAAGACCCGCAAAACAACCCAAGACCTAAGAATAAAAAAGCTGTCGAACAGACATTGTTGGTGAGTCCGAAAATAAAAATCACAATATGCTCAGACAGTCAGGGTAGAGATATCTCAAGAAAAGTTGAAACAATAAGTGCAGAAGGTCTTTTGGTTATGTTTGGGCTAACACAGCCTTAAACCAGGTCATTGATTCTACCACCATTGAAGAAAAAACTCCGGTAGTAATCATTGGTGGTTCAAACGACTCCCTCAATGTTGACTTTAATAATATTTATGCTAACATGGAAGATAAACAACTTAGCAAGGAGAGAAGTTTTCATTTCCACAATCCCAACTAGGTATGACAAACCACTGGAACAAATAGTTAATACCAGCGACCAAAGAATAAAATAGACTGGCAATCCCTATCCACTATACATTACTGTAGTTGAAGCCGGTTTCCCACCACTCAGAGGCTTAAACGCCTCAGCCCCTGACCGCTACTGGCACAAATTTTAATTCGCCGCGTCTCATTAACACCGTCTAAATCAACACTATAGTTAAGATAAAATTTTGATTTTTTGGTATAATAATTAAGATATTATCACTATGACCATGGTGTCGAAAAAAATTATAAACATTTATTGTAAGACTTTGTAAAATATTGTATACAAAACAAAAACAGTTTACGTTTAAATTTTTGAAGTGAAAAAGTAAGTCGGCTACTACTTTGTTTATTATTTGGTCATGTGAGTTTTGTCTGTGAAAAAGTTTGAGGCAATGAAACGGACAATATCAGTATTTTTTTTTTAAGTTAGAGCAATCAGTTCATTCAGAATCAAGGTGGGAAAGAAATGAATGGCTCCCGCCAGTAACGTTGTAAGCGATAAAATGTAAACTTTTCAGATAATGAAAAAAACAAATAACTAGAAAAATAACAATGGAATATATGTTTATTTTGGTAACATAAGTAATAAATAGTACAAGTGGTCATTAAAATAAATATTACAGTAATATCTCATATAGTAATTAGGTTATGACCAAATACGTGATTTTAGAATT
This sequence comes from Allygus modestus, assembly GCA_963675035.1. Taxonomy (NCBI): domain Eukaryota; kingdom Metazoa; phylum Arthropoda; class Insecta; order Hemiptera; family Cicadellidae; genus Allygus; species Allygus modestus. Next base: position 92,907,112 of record OY776113.1, read on the forward strand.
GCAAAAACGTTGTAAACGACAGTCGTTTACAACGTTTTTGCTACTTTTTAGGTTTAATGGCGGTTGCAACGTTACTGGGTAAACAAAGATAAGAGCTGTTATGTGTAGAAAATTGTATTATTACGCTAAGAAATACATAATTGTACATGTCCTAAAATGGATAAGTCAAATATTTACCTTAAGCTTACAATATAAAACCGGTTATGATCAACAAAAGTTATAGATTTACCTTGATACTACATTTATTTGATAGCAAAGGTAAACTAAACACAAGACTTAATGTATAACATAAATTCAAATTAAATACATTTCTTGTAAACAGTCTTAAGCCCTTTAATTTTTAATTCTAAGACTTGTAAAACTGGTAATGTGTAGTTTTATGATTAAAATGAGTTTTGGGCACTTGGCGGTTATAACGTTACTGCACGTACCTCACGTGGTGGCTGTTTTCGTGGTACAGGTATTTCATGTTCACTGATGTAGGGTTCCCGGCATTTCTATTTACTTTTCAAACATTCCTGGACCAGTTTTGAATGTTAATTGAACGCTTTTTTATTGCAGTTAATCCGAGGGCAAAGACTCGCCCGCGGTGGTGTTGCCATCCCGAACACATGCAACGTTACTGCACGGAGGGACCAAAAACTTCTGGTTTTCCACCGGTCCTAGTACTGCCAACTTAAACGATATCAACAAATAAATACCCAGCACTAGTTTAGGATGTCGTTTCCAACCTTACTGCATAGAAATCTTGATTTTGTAAAATGTGTCGCTTACAACGTTACTGGCGGGAGCCATTCAAATAAAGATTTTGTCGCGTGTAATACAAATGAACATCACGCTGAGCCGTGGGTCGTGACGGCCACGGCAAGGCGACCCGGGAAAAATGTTATTACTGTAATAGTAATACTTATTGCTGTATATTTATACAAAATATTATCAAATTAAATGATTTTAAAACACATTAGAACATTAGAACTAAGCCAAAACTTTATTCTAATTATTCTTATAATTAATTAGAATAAAAGGCCTAACCATATATTTATATGGTTAATATATTTTATAATAGTAAACAATACAGTAAATTGCTGTAAACAGCATATATTATATAATTAAACCAGTAAACAAATACTTATATATTTTACTTGGAAATTCTTTGAGTATGCAGGTTTAGTTTGGTTATTTGATTTTGATTTTTTATGTACGCCGACAGTTGAAAAAGGAAGTACGAAGCAAGATTGTAATTCTTTGGTCGTTGACTACAAGATCCAACTTCGTAATCTGAAATGAAATATTGACAATAATAAAAAGTTTACAATAATCAAATATCTATAATAAAATAGCATTGAAAATAAAGATGTCAAAACAATAACAATATTTTTCAAGAAACAGAAACTTTATTAGCAATTCTGTACAGCATTTAAAAATAACGCTACTGTTAGAATTTAATATTCAACCTAATTTAATTTAAAATGTAATCTATTGCCTTAAGAATGTGATTGTTTTTATTAGATGGTTTCAAACTTTTTGCTTGTGCATTTTATGATTGTATAACTTAGTGATATGGTGAAGCCGAACAGTAAAATATCTTACTCAAATTTCCTTTAAAAGAAAACCAAAATGATTTTGGTCTGGATCCTGCTTCAAAAAGTGACTGATCTCATTTCTAAAAATATCTTTACCATACATTGATTTAAAACCTTTAAAGTCATTATATTTATTAAATCTTGTTGTTTCATAAAGTTTTATGAACTTTCAACTTCGACAACCCTCGCCATAATATGTCTGCAGGTGTTGCTGTGGTGTTTAAAAGCCATTTTGGCAAACTGAGCCAGTCCAATGTCTAATCAAACCCCTAGCCCTACAGAACAATCAAAATGGCGCTTTAGTCTACAGTCTGACCACCAAGGGCAAGTACTTTGAAAAACCTAAAAATTATGACTACGATTTGGCTTTTCAAAAACTGACTGAGGAGTTCAAAAGGAGAGGAGATCTTAATCATCTAATATGTTCGCCAATTGGGTGTGTGTGGGACAAAATTAAATTAGATCATTTCATTACCAACTTAAGAAACTTTCAGCAAGAAACCGGTGTAGCTGTTAGGATTGTGACCTATTACCAAGAATCTTTTAGACAATTAATAAATGGTTTATCACATAAAGACTTTCAGCACATACTTGAACAACTGATTCTCCTGACAAAATCCACCAACATCTAACATCAGTAATGGCCTACAGGGAGATAACAGCTGTTGACACCCATCCTTCCAACCCTGGAACAACAGTTAGAGATGACCAGTCCCCCAGCACATCATCAGAGCGGCCTCCGCAGTTTGAGAGGTCATGTGCATTGTTGAAAGTCAGTCTGGTGTTAATTCTGTTTCAGAAAGTGTAATTAGTGTTCAGGATAAAAGCAGTCTGGGAAAAGATAAAGCAATCCACTGTTCAAATGATTCTTTAAATTTAGTATTGTAAAAAAATATATTATTGTAAATGATCCAGTTTTTTTTTTAGATATAAACCTTTTAAATTTTCATTATAATATCCAAGGGTCTCCAAATACATTAGAAGAATTAGATATATTTTTATTGAGCTACCAAAACAGAAATAAAATCCTTCTTTTAACAGAGTATTGGCTCGATAATGAAAATAAGGAATATTTGAACAACTGCGGATTATCATTTGTAACGGGATATTTTAGGACAGAGGATTAAAAGGTGGTTTATGTATATTAGTCAGCAAAAATTCAATCAATAGGGTCACTATTGTAAATATAAGTATGATACATTTTCATTAAATCATGTTTTTGAACTTTGTGCAATCAAACTTAGTATGTGTAGCTTGACTGTTTTGATTATTTTATTTATAGAATTCCAGACAAGAACAACTTTGAAACATTTTGCACCCAGTTAGAAGAATTAGTTCTTGACAACATAAGACAAGATAAATTATATAAAATATAAGATTATTTTGGGTGGAGATCTAAATGTTGATACCTTGGTTAATGATTATCAGGGCCAGATTTATAACTAGGCTGAAAAGCCTGCAGCCTAGAGCGGCAAAATTTAAGGGGCGGCACTTTGGCAATTTACTAAAAATTGAAAATATACATTTAGATTATTTTAATAACAGAAACTTCTTTAGACGTATCTTTGATATGTAGCTTATTCATTTACGGAAATTGAAATATGTTTATTCTTTTCATAGCATAATACGAATTTACTCCACATTATGTTGTTGCACATTTTTCATGTAGTGTAATTTGGTTTGACAACACTGCAAGGCGCAAGCACAGTGACAACACTGTAAGCCCAGTCAGTGTCACTACGCTGTCACAACACAAGGTTCGTTGAGCTTTCAGCACAGGTATGATTATGTCCATAAAAGTAATATGTTCGCACCAAAGATGTCTTGCGATGTCGCCCAGCTGATGCATAAATCAACAACAAAGTATAAGTGTTGCCAACCTTACAGGGGATAATAATGGTACAGCTATTTTTATATATTGTCACTGGACATGCAGAAAGAAAGTTTAAACCCATAATCCATTAATATAATAATACAAATACCCTAAATAAAAACAATAATTAGTTTCATAAAATAACGCTGATAAAATTTTAATTAGTTTGCTGATAAAATTAAGTATTTAGTTAAACAATGTTTATTTTAATTACAATGATAAGGAAAATATGGGACGCGTACGATAAATATCGTGTTTCCAGCAACACTGCAAATTAAATTGGTTATTTTAAAATTACTAAGCGAAGTCACGCTTACATCTAAATAGATTGACTGCCAGTGCAATTGGAACACATCAGTTTGTGGTTGATCCCTGACCGCCGGTGCAATTGGACATCTGCGGTTTCAAGACTTGTCTGCTGTGGGCTAAATACCCCCGTCGCAGCAAACCTGCGTACTCAGCGAATTTCCAATGCATATATATGGGTATCACTACTACCTAGAGCCACTTACCAAGTTTCACAAAAATGATTTCATTAATAAGTGATATATAGCATTTTATTTATTCTCTATAAGAATAACATTATAACAGAGTACGCAGGTTTGCTGCAACAAGGAAGATAAGAATTTTTTTTGCAATTATCAATATAACTCAACCAGGTGAAGCTACATACCAAGTATTATTAATTTAGGTTCATAACTAAGGGAGATATAAAACTTTATTTATTCTCCATATGAATAACGTTGGGGCCGAGTATGCAGGTTTGCTGCTACCGGGAAAATCAACAAAAACAATTTTTTTGTGCCAATATCAATATACCACAACTAGTTGAAGCCACATACCAAGTTTCATCAATATACATACGTAAATAATCAAAATATAACATTTTATTCATTCTCAATAAGAATAACATTGGACAACGTACTGTGTTTAGCACTTTGAATATCACCGCAACGGTTGGACGTGAAACAACAATTAAAACGCCAAAATGATTGTTTTGTAGAGCTAAACTGATTGGTAGAAATAAATGTGGAGTTTTTAGTGAAATTATATGAGGAAAATCTAAAAACCTTATTCCCATAAGAATAACATGGGAAATTTTATGGACACATTTTTTGACTTTTCTCTACAACCACATAACCTAGCTTAATGATTCAAAATCTAAATTGTTTTTTTAAGCTCTATAAAATGGCTATATCCAAAATCTAGTGTTTTTAAAATTTTAGGGTAAAAAGGGTGATTTTTGGAAAATTTTAAACCCCCATAAAACCCCCTTCCCATAGACTGATCGATCTGGTTTTCGAACTTAAAGTTATAAATATTACTCTCCACATTTGTGCCAAATTTCATCAAAATCAAGGGCTTCTTTCAAAAGTTATCGCGGTAACGGACACACACACACACACACACACACACACACACACACACACACACACACACACACACACACACACCCACATATATATACAGAGATATACATAGATATACATAGATATAAATTTGAACGATTAGTGTTTTTGGCATCTGGGGACCTCAAAACAAAAAGTTATCATGGTCTTGGGCTTAAGTCTTACCATGAGACCTATGGTAATAGCTTCTTCCCTATAGGGGAAATTCGCTAAAACCAGTCCAACTATTCACGCACCCCAGAGGATTAACGACACTACCACCCCACGCGCACTCACCCTCACACACACACATTTCCGGCCTACCTGCTGCTAACTGTTCCTCGATGAGTCACCTACTAGGCCTTGTCTGAAAAACTGCAACTTTAAAACATTTTACTTTCTTTTATTCGTGTTGTATTATTCACATTTTGCACATTATTCCATGAATATAGAGTCCAAACATAATATTCCTAAGGTATAATTATAATATTCCTAAGAGCCAGGAATTACAAGTTTTATATTTAACTACCTGATCCCTATAAATGCTTAGGCATATTTCTTTTTAACGCTGTAAAAATGTGCACAATATATAGTTGGGCAAAACAAATTTTGGTCGAACATAATTTTAGTCTTGCACGCTTACATAAGATTCATATTCCATGCTAGGAGCGTATGTAAAATTGTAGTTGCTTATCTACAAAATTAAAGGAAGGTAGTCTTAATTTTCTTAATTACCTAATTAATTTAGTTTATTTTGATTTTCAGCCTACAAGCCATGCGATTTGAATAAATGAAATGTAACTATAACATAGAAATATTTAAACAGTTACTCTTTGTTTGCTACAATCTTGGTGTTGCACAATTTTAAAAATAGTAGATTGACTGGAACATTATAGGAATTATTTTTTTAACAAATACCCTTTATATGGATGAAGAATGCGAATTACTAACCTACATTTTATTATTTTGTTTGGAATACGGTATCTGTGTCGTATTTATAAATATAGTAACACTTATAGTATAAAGTACTTCTTTCATGATTTTCTTCATGAGTTTGAAGCATTTCTTCACTTTTTTCATTTTATAAATTATTAACTACAGTTTAATTCTACATATACTTTTTTAAATTAGTAATATAGTATCGATAGAGTGAAAAGTATTCGGACATTACATTTGTATGTACAATATTCAGAACACCTTATTTAAGAATGACAAATATAGTTTTTAAATGTTGTACTTTTGTATTAGGCTTTAGTTGAACAATATTCCTTTCCAAAATAACATAAAATGTATCACTTTAATCCATATTCTAAGGTGACTAACAATAATTTTTGAAAGTTCGCTCAAATTCAACCTAAAGCTAGAATTTTAACCATAATTGAAAAATCCTTTCACATCTGTAAACCTTTCGTACACTTGATATTTAGGAGGAAGTGTATGAGGGAAATACTGAACGGCTTATGCCCAACCTATGCACGTAGCGCGAAATATAATTCAATGCAAATTTTTAAAAATCCAGACTACACAACAGAGACACAATTATTTGTTTAGTATTACTTTATTTGTATTTCAAACTGTACTTTATCCCTCCCTGCGCACGTTATGCTATAATATTTGTTTTGTGTTAATACTTTTAAAGCGTGCAACAACTGCCACGAAACTCGTTGGTAGTTTATTTTGTTGTTATTATACTACGATTAGTTTATTTTTTAATGCTTGAGGATAATTTTATCTTTTGTCTTTACAGACAATATGTACACTTATTAGAGTTCAGTTATAAGGCAGGGAAGTAGGCAAGAAACCTTTGTTGACAAGGAAATTACAAGGTCTCAAGACGCTAAGTGTCAAAATTCAGTTGTGGAGTTGTTATGTTAGCGAATTTATGTTCGCTTAAGGATTTTCAAGTAGCCCCCAAAAATCAATTAGATAATAATATTTGTTTTTATTCAACGGATAACAGTGGTGGGTAGTCGTGTATTGTCCCCGTCTACTCACTATTTCTAAAAATGAGGTGGCGATCTGTCGGGGTTGCGACTTGTCGCGGCCGTGCGAGTTGGCGATCTGTTGGTAGCGTACCCAACAGATCGCCACTTCCGAGAAAAAATATGGCGATCTGTCGGAGTGGCGACTAGACGACAGTGATATTTCTATAAGTAAGACATTTTCAATTTTATGAGGTGGTGATCTGTCACTTATGACCAAAATGCCGAGGTGGCGATCTGTCGGGGTGGCGACTAGACGGCAATGATATTTCTATAAGTAAGACATTTTCAATTTTATGAGGTGGTGATCTGTCACCTATGACCAAAATGCCGAGGTGGCGATCTGTCGAGGTGGCGACTAGACGGTGACCCGAGTTCATACAACTCCCCAGCTAGCAACAATCGTATTGGAAATCTACTTGTACAAAGCTAGACGGGTTCACTGACAAATTATGAGGTACTTCCCGTAATTGGACCCTCCTCGACTTCATACTTGAATTAAAGCTCTTGATGAGAAACTGACAGAAACATTTCAAAGAGTTAACATTTTTGGGTTTTTTTGGGCGGGAGGGATTCCACTTTTTATATTTTAAGTGAGTTTTTTTAAGAAAATGATGAGAGATGGCCGACAATTTAAAATACTAAAGTTTTAGAAAAATTCCAAATCAACAGTTTTTTGTCATATTTAATATCCGATCATCCGTTTGGCCCCCATTCATCCGAGAAGGAGTAATTTTGAGTGTTTTGGCCCATATAAATGTGAACAGCATTTTGGATGTTTTATGAACACACACTACCATTGGCTAGTACCAATTGTTTGTAACAGCTGATTTTTATAAAACTCATTGTTGTAGTTTTTCTTTGTTTAACAAACTAGAATAGTTGAGTTTGGTTTAAACTTGTGTTAATAGTGGAATGCAAGTGAGCGAAGGGAACTTGCCTCCAAAAGTAGCTGTAAAACAACTCCACAGCTTGAACCTTCGTAGAACAATCGTTTATTAAAAACAATTGCATTTTTACATTTCGCTTATGAAAAGTTCGACTGACTGCCATTCCCGACTCGCTCAACCGATTGAGGCGGGTTTGCAGCAATCTGTTCTACTAAGCGAGACCTTTAAACTGAGGCTGAAGCGATGACTCGGCCTATGCTTACTTTTAAGATCTTCACAACTTCCTTGACGGGTCGTCCCCCACAGAAAAAAACCGTTAAATATCTAGGAATCAGTAACTAGTGCAAGGATATAATTATCATTTCATTGTTATGTGTAATATGTCTGTTATATGCATTCATAAACAAAATAATCAGAAGTTGCCGGCCTTTTGGACACTCGGTATAAATGTGCAAAAAATACACGTTGAACTTTAGGCACCAGAAATAATTTAAAATTAAATAAAAAATAGAAAACCGGGCTTGGGCTTTGTGTAAAAATTATTTCATTTTCCTACGTGGACTGCTCTCTCCTGGCTCAAGTCATACCTTTCAGGCCGAAGACAATTCCTGGAGAGTTTAGGAAGTCGCTCTGAATATGTCGAATGAAGTTAAGGGGTACCCCAGGGCAGCATTTTAGGACCCTTGCTCTTCATCATTTATATAAATGATCTTGTTGCACATCTTCCTTTGACTAAATCTATACTTTATGCGGATGACACGACGCTGCTTTTTGGGGGTCCACAAACTGATCTCTGCAATATAGAGTCACAGAATCTATGGAAATACTTCAACTGTGGTTATCAGTTAACAATCTTTTATTGAATTCAGATAAAACAGTTTTTATTCAGTTTCTGACCAAAAATAAAAATCCTCAACATATATCTTTGGATGAACTTGAAATAAAAAATATTCTTCGGTCAAGTTTCTGGGCCTGACCGTGGACAGTGATTTATCGTGGTCTTCTCACATATTTCAGCTGTGCAGTAAGCTGAGTCGAGTCAGTTATGCACTCAGAACCTTACATCCTCTCATAGATTCAAATGCCTTGCTGAAGGCTGGAAATGAAGCATTCTGATCCGTCTCACTTGCATCTCTACGCACAACACTCCAGATGGCCCGCTGCATGCAATCGGAGCTCTGAACTTCATGAGGAATGGTTGCACGCTTCTCCTCGAGTAAAAGCTTACGAAAGAGTTTTTGCCTTTCTTTCAACAATTCTTTTAGTGCTGGATCATTTGAATCGCGGGCTATAATCCCGAAATCGACATTCTGATACACAATCATGTTATAATGGTTTATAATGGTTGATTGATATCATACAACCATTGATTGAGTATACAGAATAGAACAGAGCCAATTCGAAGCCAGGATAGCGGAACGGTATCAGCCCACTTTGACGCTGGCCGAAACAAAAATAACAATGCCATTCTTAAGAAAAAAAACGTTTTCTCCCGTTAAACCACATTCAAAACTTTTGTTGGCCAGCTAACCTTTTAATCTGAGAGCATTATTATTTTCCCCGCTAGAGTGTAGAAACAAATTGTTTTCTATTTACTTCTACCAGATGTTCTCTTTTGTCTGTTTATATTCCTCAAATTCGACTTTAAGAAATTATAATGGTCCTATTGCGATAACCATCGTTTTTAACGATATAATTATTCGTTTATTATTTAAAAAGAAAATAGAGTCACAAAACATAAATTCATATTTTGTTAACCCTTATACATTATGCAAAACATTGTTTAAGACTGTTTAGGTCGATCAGTTTTCACTTAATAATCGATATCATCAGTTATTAAGTAACACTAGTGTTTTATCCCAAATCACTTTTTAATCCCGCAGAGGGTATGAAAACCCCGTTAACGGGATACGAATTCTGCGATGGAAACAATGCTAACAGAACTTCCCTGGTAAGGTATCACACAAGGTTTCATGGTGTATCTTTCGAGTAACAGATGGGCCATAAGCTCGATTGATCAATTCTGTATACATAATCAATGATACAACTCTGCGTGTGTGTTTAAATTTTGCTACAGCTCTTAAAACGCGTCTCTAGCCGCTTAATATTTATTGATAGTATTTACGTTCGAAATATTATCAAATGTTTTACGTTCTTTACATTTCTTACATTACATTATTAGCGATTATTTTCTTGTTTAATGATTACCTCACAATCGTATAGATAAATAAAGATATAATTCCACCATTTCACATTTCATAGTTTGTTTCAGACACAATGATATTTTATTTAAAAAAGGATCATAAATAGGGTTTGTATTCATTGGCCATACCAATACCTAAAATGTAGGAGGAAACTGTATTATGTCATGCAGAGTTATTTGGGGAAGGGATAGTCTTGATTGACGTTACATAAAATTTGAAAATATAATTGTGTTATGATTTGAATTACTTACTTTGTAGCGAATAGCCTATGGAATAGTGAGCTATTAGCATTACTTGCATGGTAAAATTTAAGCCCGGGACCACCATAGAAGTTCTTAACTTGACCCCCTGAACGCTTTGGGGGCCGCAACAAATATATATTTCCACTCTAGTGGGCGCAATTATTGTCCGATTCACTTCAAACACAAATACCTAGAGATATTCTAGTAGAGATATTACTTTCTGCAATCAGTTGAACAAGTACTTTGGGCAAAATGATCGGAAACCCCTAACACCATTTTCGGGGGGTTTGAAAAAAGGTAAAAAAACCGGGTGTAAAATTAATGCATATTAAACGATAGGACGTAAAATGCGGACAATTTTAAGCCCTCCCTCGTAATTATAGTACAAATATTTACCACTATTATTTTATTTAAGTTACTAAAGAAAATATAAACTGACTAAACACAGTACGTTGCCTCATGGGGATTTTACTTTAGAAAAGGCTGTTTTCCATATCTTGGGGTAGGTTATCGTCCCCAGAATCCTGATACCTACTTTCGATCCTGAATGGACCTCCTCCTATCCCTGTAATGCATTGGTATCCCAGCATTACAGATAAATAGAACCAGAAGCATCAGAACAGCCAAACAATAACATACTGTATTTGTCAGTTTCTATAAAAATTGGGATAGGTGTATGTTTTAGTAACGTAATTTATTTTTTAAAGTTTTAATGTGGAAATTCGCTTCTCTCACGTCAGCGTGTAACGTGCGAACTCGTTTAAATTAAGACCAAGTTTTTTAAATCTGACACCATATAACAGTGCCTACAAATTAAGTATTTGCAACCGTCCTTGTCAATTTATGTGTTTTCCTTTAATTTTTTATTGTATTTTATACTGAAACAACAACCTTATGAAAAATAATTAAATGATAACGTTTATAACCGAATGATAATTTCAATTTGTAGTCTATTGTTTGGTGTGAGTTGGTCTATTACTTGGGAAGCAAATTGTTGAATAAATTAGATACATTTCAACAAGTTTCAATCAGTGAAATAAACAGACTGTAATTGTTATCCAGAAATCCCCAAAACAAATGAGTGAGCATTTCGTGTTGATGACCCCTCGTTCGTTACGGCTGCTGCTGTAGGGTTTTCAGTGTGAATTCCCTTGGCGACTTAACTCAACCGCCATAAGAAAAGAAATGAGGAGGTCTTGAGAGAGACGAATCGACGGCACGTGACCTCAGTGGCAAAATCTCGGTTGTCGTGGAAACGGCGGCGGTTTTATCCGATATATCTACAGAGTGATAAATCTAGGAGCTAGAATTAATGTAATATTTCCACGTAGAAAAATGAAATAATTTTTACACAAAGCCCAAGCCCGGTTTTCTATTTTTTATTTAATTTTAAATTATTTCTGGTGCCTAAAGTTCAACGTGTATTTTTTGCACATTTATACCGAGTGTCCAAAAGGCCGGCAACTTCTGATTATTTTGTTTATGAATGCATACAACAGACATATTACACATAACAATGAAATGATAATTATATCCTTGCACTAGTTACTGATTCCTAGATATTTAACGGTTTTTTTCTGTGGGGGACGACCCGTCAAGGAAGTTGTGAAGATCTTAAAAGTAAGCATAGGCCGAGTCATCGCTTCAGCCTCAGTTTAAAGGTCTCGCTTAGTAGAACAGATTGCTGCAAACCCGCCTCAATCGGTTGAGCGAGTCGGGAATGGCAGTCAGTCGAACTTTTCATAAGCGAAATGTAAAAATGCAATTGTTTTTAATAAACGATTGTTCTACGAAGGTTCAAGCTGTGGAGTTGTTTTACAGCTACTTTTGGAGGCAAGTTCCCTTCGCTCACTTGCATTCCACTATTAACACAAGTTTAAACCAAACTCAACTATTCTAGTTTGTTAAACAAAGAAAAACTACAACAATGAGTTTTATAAAAATCAGCTGTTACAAACAATTGGTACTAGCCAATGGTAGTGTGTGTTCATAAAACATCCAAAATGCTGTTCACATTTATATGGGCCAAAACACTCAAAATTACTCCTTCTCGGATGAATGGGGGCCAAACGGATGATCGGATATTAAATATGACAAAAAACTGTTGATTTGGAATTTTTCTAAAACTTTAGTATTTTAAATTGTCGGCCATCTCTCATCATTTTCTTGAAAAAACTCACTTAAAATATAAAAAGTGGAATCCCTCCCGCCCAAAAAAACCCAAAAATGTTAACTCTTTGAAATGTTTCTGTCAGTTTCTCATCAAGAGCTTTAATTCAAGTATGAAGTCGAGGAGGGTCCAATTACGGGAAGTACCTCATAATTTGTCAGTGAACCCGTCTAGCTTTGTACAAGTAGATTTCCAATACGATTGTTGCTAGCTGGGGAGTTGTATGAACTCGGGTCACCGTCTAGTCGCCACCTCGACAGATCGCCACCTCGGCATTTTGGTCATAGGTGACAGATCACCACCTCATAAAATTGAAAATGTCTTACTTATAGAAATATCATTGCCGTCTAGTCGCCACCCCGACAGATCGCCACCTCGGCATTTTGGTCATAGGTGACGGATCACCACCTCATAAAATTGAAAATGTCTTACTTATAGAAATATCATTGCCGTCTAGTCGCCACCACGACAGATCGCCACCTCGGCATTTTGGTCATAGGCGACAGATCGCCACTTCATAAAATTGAAAATGTCTTACTTATAGAAATATCACTGTCGTCTAGTCGCCACTCCGACAGATCGCCATATTTTATCTCGGAAGTGGCGATCTGTTGGGTACGCTACCAACAGATTGCCAACTCGCACGGCCGCGACAAGTCGCAACCCCGACAGATCGCCACCTCATTTTTAGAAATAGTGAGTAGACGGGGACAATACACGACTACCCACCACTGTTATCCGTTGAATAAAAACAAATATTATTATCTAATTGCTTTTTGGGGGCTACTTGAAAATCCTTAAGCGAACATAAATTCGCTAACATAACAACTCCACAACTGAATTTTGACACTTAGCGTCTTGAGACCTTGTAATTTCCTTGTCAACAAAGGTTTCTTGCCTACTTCCCTGCCTTATAACTGAACTCTAATAAGTGTACATATTGTCTGTAAAGACAAAAGATAAAATTATCCTCAAGCATTAAAAAATAAACTAATCGTAGTATAATAACAACAAAATAAACTACCAACGAGTTTCGTGGCAGTTGTTGCACGCTTTAAAAGTATTAACACAAAACAAATATTATAGCATAACGTGCGCAGGGAGGGATAAAGTACAGTTTGAAATTCAAATAAAGTAATACTAAACAAATAATTGTGTCTCTGTTGTGTAGTCTGGATTTTTAAAAATTTGCATTGAATTATATTTCGCGCTACGTGCATAGGTTGGGCATAAGCCGTTCAGTATTTCCCTCATACACTTCCTCCTAAATATCAAGTGTACGAAAGGTTTACAGATGTGAAAGGATTTTTCAATTATGGTTAAAATTCTAGCTTTAGGTTGAATTTGAGCGAACTTTCAAAAATTATTGTTAGTCACCTTAGAATATGGATTAAAGTGATATATTTTATGTTATTTGGGAAAGGAATATTGTTCAACTAAAGCCTAATACAAAAGTACAACATTTAAAAACTATATTTGTCATTCTTAAATAAGGTGTTCTGAATATTGTACATATTCTAGTAAAGGGTAAAGGGTGTATTTTGTAAAGGGTTGTAATTATCCCATTTAACATGTAAAAATTTCACGAGTCATTATTAATAACTTTTTCGTCGAATCTTTTATCATGTTTTAGTCATTATTTTGTAAAGGGTAATAATTTCATGTAATATGTGTTGAAAAAAATTCACGAGTCATTAATCTCATATATTAATAAATCTAGTCACTTGTATTCTTGTTAAAATTTGTTTCCCAAATTAGTCTTAAGTTAGATAAATGGTAAAGAAACAGACTCTAATAAAAATCAATAATATTCAGTAATTTGTTTCATTGAATCAACGTTTAAATTTACTAATACTATACCCTCTAACATAATCATCGCTTATGTTGGTGATTTGGGTGATTGGGTCCAAAGTATTGCTCCTTATTGTTAAACTGTTAGTGTGTGTAGTCTAAACAATAAAGTAAAGGAGGAGGAAAATAACAAGATTATTTTTTCTCAGTACACAGTTTATTGAAAATTTTTCAAAATTCAATTGATATACATTTTTGCAAAGAGTCTTCTGATAAGTGAATCATTGTGAGCAGTAGAATGGTTATCAAAGAACTGAACAAAGTCCAGCATCTTCATGCCGTAGTGGGTGCAGCAGTACACGTATATTAGGCAGTATTGGCCGCAGACCAGAGTGTTGTCACTTTGAAGGCGATGCTCGTTGTACAGGTAGCGACGAGCGTTGCGTCTCAGGAATCCTTGGTAGAATTTTAGATGCGGAGGTTGGCCGCAGCTGTCAAAGAATTCAATTCCTCCTCCCTTGTTCAGGCGCCCAATGAGTGCCATCTTCATTGTGTGGATCAGTATTCACAATCATAGTAGTAGATGATGAGATATAATGTGGTAAATGATCCTCAGCGTATACACCAACATTCTGTACAGGCAGTTTGGACAGATACTTTTGGATCTCTATGGTATTCATTCTACTGTATCGATACCGTCAGTAGCGGAAGTAGTAGTTGAACAGAAGCAGGAACTGGTATCATCAATATTTGTACTTAGATATAACCAACCGCGTAATGTGATACAATTGGTCAGGGCATATCGTGTGTGAACTGTCTTGTGATGGCGACATCGCACCGAGTTTGTTGATAGTAGATTGTTTATTGACGATAGCGACCCACATCCGATATCGTTGATATCAATAACATTAGTAGCACAGTGATCTGTGATCAAATTGCAGCGTACATATTATTTTTTCTCAACACCTTTGACATAGACAATCGAGCGTTTTGCGATACATACTCGTAATTTTTCCTCCAGTAAATGATACCAGATATCGCCTTGATCCCATTCCAAGCCGTGACAATGTTTAGTGAGCCAATAACTTTAACGTAGTTTCTCTTGTGTGAGGAAATCTTGGTTGAATGGTGATTTGGTGATATGATGCATTAACGGTGTACCGCTGTCCAATTCCAAGACACATACTAGTAGGGATAAATGGACAGTCCGACCCCAGGAGGAGCCAGGAGGAGCCCCCCCCGAGCCCCTCCCCGAGCCCCCCCCGAGCCCCCCCCCTCGCGAATTTTTTTTTGCGAATTTTTTTTGCAATTATTTTTTTTTGCAAACATTTTTTTTTGCAATTCTGATTGCAGATTCTTGTTCGTCTAGTCGAGCCGAGTAATTTGAGTACCCACAACGTACCTTTGGACGGTATGGGGGGGGGGCTATCTCGGTTACCTTAGGTCGGATCAGATTTCTGATTGCAGATTCTTGTTCGTCTAGTCGAGCCGAGTAATTTGAGAACCCACAACGTACCTTTGGACGATGTGGGGGAGGCTATCTCGGTTACCATAGGTCGGATCTGATTTCTGATTGCAGATTCTTGCTCGTCTAGTCGAGCCGAGTAATTTGAGTACCCACAGCGTACCTTTGGACGATGTAGGGGGGGCTATCTCGGTTACCTTAGGTCGGATTTGAATTCTGATTGCAGATTCTTGTTCGTCTAGTTGAGCCGAGTAATTTGAGTACCCACAAAGTACCTTTGGACGATGTAGGGGGAGCGGGCTATATCGGTTACCATAAGTCGGATTTGAATTCTGATTGCAGATTCTTGTTCGTCTAGTCGAGCCGAGTCATTTGAGTACCCACATCGTACACTTTGGATGATGTTTACAAAAAAGGGGCCCGCACCACACTTTTGACCTTTTTTTTGCATTTTTGGAATCTCCTCGTCAAGCCGAGTATTCTCAGTACCCACATGATATACTTTGGATAATTAATACAAGAGTTGAACAGGGTAACGCTACAACCAACAGAGCTAGCCCATCAGCGCCTGCGGACAATTGAACTACCAGTGAATGCAAATTTTGAGGAGAATATAATTGCAATGCTTTGAACGTATACTGCAAAGGGGGGTGTATCGATTCACCCCCCTTCAAGTACTCTGCACCGAGGCAGCTGTTCGCACAAATAACCGTCGCGTCCAGTCTACTGTCTGGGAATGCGGATGTTGTAATTTGATACCTCGACTGGAGGGTGCAGGTGTTCACACAAAAAACCGACAAGTCGAGACCTGTCTGGGGTGCAGCTGCGCCCGACCCCAGGAGGGACAGGAGGAGCCCCCCCGGTCAAATAACCGTCGCGTCACCCTACTGTCTGGGAATGCGGATGCTGTAATTTGATACCCCGACGGGAGGGCGGCGCGACCCTTCCAGGAACCCATTATAGACCGCTCATATCGAGTTCCATTAGAGTAGGGTGGTCTTTACCCCAGACAGCGGTTGAGAGTTTTTGCCCCGACCTTCTCCGAAATCCATTAGTGGGGAGCGTCACCCCACATCACCAGCCCTCCTTCAGTTCAGTTTGAGAGTTCAGTGCGTGAAGACGTGTTAGTCCGATCCTGTTCCGTTCTACGCGATTTGTGTTAGTTGTTGATTATCATCATTTGCGATTTGCGTAAAGCACCTTTGAACTATTTAAAACGTTCGTGTTGTTCCTTATTGTTTGTGATTATCAAAACTTATAATCCATATTAAAGATGAACGCCACACACGTTTGTACCATTTGTGGTTGTATTTACGTGCGTAGAAACAATTTGGTGCAACACCACATCAGATTCCACGGCTTGAGACCACAACTACCACCACCAACACCAACGCAGCAAGGTACGTTTTTTGCGTTGCATTATTGTTTTAATCAGACCTAAATGTTAGTAATATAGGAATACGTTATGCAATATAACCGGAGAGTGATAACATTATTTTTATTTAACAGCTTTAACTATTTAGCGCGAATAGAGAACTCTTTGTTTTTTAAATTTAAAATTACATGACTATATCAATATAATTTAATTTTAATAACTTATGTTATTGCTCGCCCCATCAAGTCATGTCATCAGAGTACCCACATTACATACTTAAACAAATTTGTTAACCCCCCCCCGTTAGGACCTTTCGGGGGGGGGATGAGAATTTGAAAGTGCTCTAAACAAAGGTAGGTGTTAAACATTTCACAATCTAATCGTTTTGTGCGTTTGCAGATGGAGAAGCTGCATGTCGGCTTTGTCGAGCCACATTCGTAGACCGGGGAGCTTTAGAGCGTCACATGGAAGCGAATCACCGAGTCATTCCACCCCGGGAGGTGATTGATGCTCCGCAGACGACTGCCTATGACAACCGACACTCCGATGAAGGTGAGAATCTACATTAAAATAACCTTTTTCCCTTGAAATTAATTACTTTTTTTATAATTATTTAACTAGGTACCTGAAGAAGAATGAGACCGTGACAACTGGTGTACTATTGATTTAATTGCTAGGGGGGAGATTTTCGCTCCCCCTAAAACATAATGCTTCTTTAGGGTTGGCGCAGCTCAATATTGCAGCTACATCCTTAGCTTTGAACCCCGAATCATCAATGTAGACAAACAGTACAGAAGATCATATTCCCTGTTTGAAAATTGATATTTTTAATTAACAACTCCATTTTGAAATGTGATTCTCTAGAGAGGGGAATTGGATCTTTAGTTATCCTAATCTGTTTTTTGTTTTTATTTTCAGATGAAGGTCCGGGTCCTGGCCACCACACCTGCCATGAATGCGGTCGCCGTTTCCGTCGTGAAAGAAACCTGCGTCGACATGTGGATTCGACCCACAGCAGAGTCCGCAGGTTCATATGCGACACATGCGGCGCCGAATTCAAGAGGGAAGACAACCTGCGTCGACACACCAAGCAATTTCACGGCGATGGTCAAGAACGGAGATTCCCTTGCGCATACTGCGGTCAGGAGTTCAACAAGCTGTTCAACAAGGACCATCATGAGCGGTTCACCTGCCCGATCATGAAGGACCTGATCCTGAACCGAGCGGCTATGGTACAGGACGAACCCCAGCCAGGACCCAGCACGGAGCCACAACCTGGAACGAGCACAAACCCGCAACCCGATGATGTTGAGATGACTGGAGCAGGACAGTCAAGCCCCGTATTCTCACTCATTCAACGGGGTTTTCGCAACCGCCTCTTAACCTACCGTCTGCAGCGGCCGATGGAGAGTCTCGTCACAATCGGAGAAGTGATGGCGTTGTTGATTGTGAGCCTTACGGAGTTGCTTGAGAACACCTTGGCGAAAGGTCAACTTGAAGCTGGAGTGTGAATTCCAAAATATTCACAACAACACCTGCCTGCGCAACTTCAAGACGAAGATGACTCCGCTGACGACGACCTCGGACCTGAATCAGTACATCACAACAGCTTTTGCGAAGCTTATCAGAGAGAAGGCTGAGTGTGATCATATCGGCTCCGGGTGGACATACCTTCGCGTTCGTGATTTGGAGGTCGGTATCAACGAGTACACTCCTCTAGGTGAAGATGGTCGAGCTTGGCTCCCACTGCCTACGTCTCTGGAGAACACCCAAGCAGTCGTCAACGTATTGAACACCGATGAGCGGTGTTTTATGTATGCAGTCCTGGGAAAGTTTGTTCAAGATCACCCCGATAGACCGGCATTGTACACTGACGACATCATCGCCCGATACGATTGGACCGGCCTTCAATTCCCCGTTGCTCTGAAGAGTATCAAGACGTTTGAGCGGACAAACAACATCAGCATCAACGTCTATGGTATTGATCACACGTGCGTGGGTCAGAAACCTAACGGACGGCCAAAGTATCAGGACACCGTCTTCCCCTTGAAGATTTGTAGGCAGGAGCGTGAAGACCATTGCGACCTTTTGTACGTGACAACGGACGGTGATAGTCACTACGCCTACATCAAAGACCTTGGCCGACTGATCCGTCCCCAACTCACAGCACATATAGGCAGGATGTTCATCTGTAAGCGGTGCTTCGCGCACTTTGACAACCGTCCGAACAAGCTCAGTCTGACGGGTGTTCAGCGTCTGGAGGAGCACAGGCGATACTGCTCCGCTTCGGCCCCTATTCGCATGGATACGCCGAAGAAGACCGAAATCAAATTCAGCCATCCAGAGTTCACCCGACGCGAGCGTTTCACCATCTACGCGGACTTTGAGTGTGCTCTACTGCCGACCGCGGAGTTGGATGAACAAATGGATGAACCGCACGGAGGAGTAGCCACCCACATTCACATCCCATACGCCTTTGCGTACCAGATTATCGACTCGTACGGACTTGAGGAGTTCGAGCCACGAGTCTACTTCGGGGATGATGCGTCAAAGACATTTATGGAGATGTTGAAAACTGATGTTGAGCGATTGTGGAACTTCCTGTACGAAGCAAGAAATCTGCGCCCTGTCCTGACCCCAGCGGAAACGATGCAGTACAACTCGACAGCGAATTGCTACCTCTGCGGATCGACATTTTCAAGCGAAGACCCAAAGGTTCGTGATCACAAACACGCGCCGCCCTACGAGTTCCGTGGCGCTGCGCATAGATCATGTAACCTACGCTACAGGGAGCAGCGAGTAGTCAACTGCTACTTTCACAACCTCTCCAACTACGACGCTCACTTCATAGTGCGGGAGTTGGCGGTCGACCCTGGTGATGTTGAGGTGTTGGCTCAAACGGAAGAGCGGTACATCGCTTTCACGAAGCGGTTCCTGTTCGACCGAGCAGCGGCACCGGTTGGGATGCCAGGGCGTGGAAAAAGACAGCCAGGATTCAGAGTCAGGTTCCTCGACACCTACAGGTTCCTGGCTTTGAGCCTCGCCAGCCTCGCAGCCGCACTTCCACCAGCTCAACTCTTGGAGACGAGGAAGAGATTCCCCGAAGACCACCTCTTCGATCTAGTCCGTAGGAAAGGCGTGTTCCCGTACAACTTTGTAACGTCGAACGCCGTGTTGGAAGATACTACGGAACTGCCTCTGCAGCGAGATTTCCACAACGACCTGACCCTGGAGGACATCACGGATGCAGACTACGAGCATGCTCGCAACGTGTGGGAAACCTTCGGTTGTAGGAACCTCAAGGACTACGCCGAGAAGTACCTGCGCTGTGACATTGCGCTGTCGACTGACGTCTTTGAACGCTTCAGGGACATGTCGATGACTGAATACGAACTAGACCCTGCGCACTACTACACCCTACCGTCATACGCCTGGGATGTCATGTTAAGGACCTGTCGAGTTGAGCTTGATACGATACAGGACTTTGACATGTACCTCTTCTTCGAGCAAGGCATCAGAGGAGGTATTTCCCAGGCGATCACCAGACACGCCAAGGCCAACCATGATGGATGTCGCCCTGAAGATCGACGACCTGAAGAGCCAATGCATCACCTGCTATACTTGGACGCCAAAAACCTTTACGGTTGGGCCATGTCCCAGTGGCTTCCGCAGGGAGACTTCCAATGGCTCAGCCGCGAGGAGATCGCGTCCCTGGACATTGGAGCGTTGGACCCCGAAGGACCCACCGGCTATGTCTTGGAAGTTGACCTTCGCTACCCCACCCACCTGCACGACCTTCACAAGGATCTCCCTTACTGCTGCGAGACCAAACGTCCGCCAGGAGGGAAATTCAAGAAGCTCGTTACGACTCTGGATGACAAGAAGAACTGCATCTGTCATTACAGAATCCTGCAACAGGCGCTGGAAAACGGACTGGAGCTTGTGAACGTGCATCGCGTCATCTCGTTCCGTCAGTCTCGGTGGTTGGAGAGCTACATCCTAATGAACACCGAACTGAGGAAGAAGGCCAAGACCAAGTTTGAACAAGACTTTTTCAAGCTTATGAACAACGCGGTCTTTGGCAAGACGATCGAGAATGTTCGCAAGCGAATGAACGCTAAACTGGTGTGTACGCCGGAGATGTTCAGGAAGTACGTGGCCAAGTCAAACTTCCTGGACCGAACCTACTTCAACGATGACGTCGCCATTGTCCACATGTCGAAAGTTAATATCGTCCTGGACAAGCCGCTCTACGTCGGAATGTGTGTCCTCGATCTGAGCAAGTGGCTCATGTACGACTTCCTTCGGAAGATGAAGAACCGCTACGGTGATCGTCTGAAGGTTGACTACATGGACACTGACAGCTTCGTGTTCGACATCCAGACTGAAGATGTTTATAAGGACATGTTGGAGCATCTGGATGATTTCGACACCAGTGCGTACCCCCGAAACCATCCCTGCTACAGCCCCATAAACGCCAAAGTCATCGGAAAGTTTAAGGATGAAGCGAACGGACTTCCGCTGCTCGAGTACCTCGGTCTTCGCTCGAAACTATACTTCATGGATATTGTCGAGTTCGAGGAGAGGACTGAAGATGACGAGCTGCAGGTCATGACGGTGAAGCGTGCCAAGGGAGTCGCTAGAGGTGTTGTAAAACACAATCTAACCTCTGACGACTATCGGGAATGCCTCTTCAACGGCGTGTTGAAGAGAACCATCAACACCAGGTTCCAGTCCCGAAACCACCGCGTCACAGTTCAAGTCGACAAGCTATCCTTGAGCTATAACGATGACAAGCGTTACATCCTTCCGGACGGTGTAAATACACTGCCTTGGGGGCATATTGACGTACCACCTCAGCCCGAAGACATCCCTCAAGACGATGAAGAGGTGGAGGATGAGGAGCGTTGAGTGGTTGTGTCATATTACCAAAGACCCTGACTTGACTTGTAAATTATTTTGAAAAATCTAGTCATTAGAAGGTTCGATGGGATTGTAATACAAACGCTCCATAATGAAAACCTATCCTGTGTACGTTTCCCACTTGTCCAGATTTGACGGCTGCTTGTTTCTAGTTGAAAAATCAAACTGCTCTGTTGCTCGCACCGGTGTAGATGTTACACGTTTTCCTCTAGCCGACCGCAGTCGATTTACTAGCGGTGTTCTCAGAATTGATTCAGTTGATGTGTCCACTTCATCGTCTGACCCTTCTCCTCCTGTGAATGATGATCGATATTCGGCATTTATTTCCTTTAGCGCTCTTAGATTATTCATATAGTCCTTTGGCACGTTCATCGCTTTCAATGCCTTGAGCACTTCCCGCCATCCTGGCGGTGTGTAATCACGCATACGCACCTTTACTATGCAATTTAAGATATCCACTAGATTTGACTCAGGGATTTTTACACCGTTGATGTACACTGAATAGCCACTGTCCCAACTGATTAAGCTGCCGTCACGTTTCATGAAACGTAAAAGATTGCGGGCATCAGACCTGTAAGTTTTGGAAAACGTTTCCACAATCTCTTCCACTGGACCACCTTCCGCAGCGGGGTGCGATCGTCGACTATGTTCAATCCCACCCGTCTCCACAATTGGTATGCTAATCGGTTGGCGTCTATTCTCTGCAATATGCAAGAAGCGATGTAACGCTTGTTTGTACAATTTCCACTTTTCACTATCGTCCATACGTTTGTTATTCAATATTTGTTGCATCTCCGCGTCGAGGCTGTTTTCACTGGATAGATTAGTCGGTCTGTTATCAGTAGCATTTGATTGTAGTCGATCAATCAACTCTTGCGGCACAACTACCATCTTCTTTGCATGTTCCATATTTGCACTAATGACTAGCTACTTTTCTAAAGTGTAACTTCACGCACGACGTTCCAAAGTGGAATGGCAAATGATTACCAATGTTATCTCTTAAGTCAATTTCCACACTGTCAAAAGATCTATTCATAACAGGCACATAGTGCGGATCGATGAATGATGTTGATTTATGCAATCCGTATACATAAGTAGACGTGGATATATTGACAATTTTCAATAACGGTGCGACTGTATCGCCGACCATCTGCGGCTCGACTAAATCACAATACACGTACATGTGTGACGGTAAGCCAAGACGAATGTTGGGCGAACGGATGCTTTTGTTAACTGCATCACCTTCCAGCGTCAATTCATTCGGATCGAACCCCAATTGAAGCGCTAACGTTGGACTTCATGTAATTTTTCCAACATCAGTTCCCATCGATACTTCAATGAATTTTTTGTATGAGTTTTCAACGGTGAACTTTACACCAAAAGTAATCGCTAGTTCTTGTGAATTGATATGATCACACAATTCTTGAATATTTGCGTAATCACCAGTCTTCAATTTAATTCTGTGGTTTTGTTTTGGTGTAGCCGACACTACTGGCGTTACATCGGCAGTGCTGTCCATAACCCGCGCCAACGCTTCTATGTTCACTTTTGCTTCCTCTTGCGGTTGTATGTAAATGTCAATTGTTTCGTCATTACCGACTGATAGAAATGTCATTGGATAGTGCGCTTCCACAAGTGCAATTTCCCATTCCCCAGCGTCCAGTTGAATAGCTCTCGGCAAATGTGTTATATAATTTGCAACTGTATTTTTCGGATAATACTGCATCGAACTGTTGCTGGGCAGTGTCAAATAGAACTGATTGTTGATGCCAGTCATTTTTATCTACTCAATGCTGCTTGTAGTACTGCGCTCAAAAGTATTGGTATAAAGATTCCACCGCCTTTTTGTATGAGATACTTTCGTTTCTTTGACCAGCCTTCGCCGCGTTTCACCAATCGACGTAGCGTTGCCTTGTGTTTGCTTAACTGACTTTTACTCTTCTTCGCCAGAGGAACGTTACCTCGCAACACGTTGTATGCGCACTCACACACTGAGCGAATGCGGCCCTTGTTGCACACCTTTAACAGTGCCTTCCGCTCCTTGGGTGTTGCGTGTATGAAAGCCGTAAGCAGAGCTGCGTCCTTCCGCAAGCACGACATGATTACTACTGATGGTGAAATTACCTTTTCTTTGGCAAGTACACATAGTTGGTAGAATCGTCTGGAAATATGCAACTTCGTATTCGCATATTCTCGTCTGTTGATTGTTTCAAGTCTATCAGTAGGTAGCCGGGTGGATTCCTCGTAACGTCAGCGTACGCCTCCTCGATGAATTTCGGGCTGTCTGGATATATTTGTCTGGCCAAGTACCTAATCTGAACTCTATCTCTAGGATTCTTAAAACACACAATGTAATGCGCATTCAGTGAGATGTACCTCTGCCCGCGTCCTTGATGAAACAAATTTTGTGTAATGAAAAACACACTAATGTTGCGATGATGGCAACCTTTTGTGAAAAGATCCACCACACGGTTGTCGGCCTCACGCATCATATCGTCTATAATCACAAGTATCGGCTCGTTACCAGAAAAATCCTCCAAGTTTGGTAGAACTTCTATGTGGTTAATGGTGACATTTTTCGGGTCACCACCACCACCACCACCACCACTACCATAATGCCAGTTTATACTGGTAAATGGTGTGTCACACATTTCTGTAATGTGTTTTATAAACTTTGACACAAACTGAGACTTGCCACAACCCGAAGGTCCCGCCACAATGGCTGAGAACGGATGTTTCCACATCAAGCCCATGATTATTACTGAGCTAAACACCTCACAGTTACCATACTCACACTCTTAAACTTACTACCAAAGGACATTTTTGGGGTTAAGTGAAATAAATAACACAGTGGTTATGTTCTGAACGTGACTATAAGTATTGACTACGAAAACTAATTTACAAAGGTATTAACATAATCTTCAAGTCTTGCTTTACATAAATTCCAAAGGTGTGAATCTGCTATTGGAACCCCTCGGGCTGCGCTTCACCAAGCGAAGGCGTTCTCCAAACCCGCTGTTGTAGCGCTCGATGTCGGTGTTGCTCAGGACCTCGTTGAAGCGCCTAGGCAGGTAGACTCGCAGAAAGAAGTCGTCCCCGACCTGCCCCTCCAGGATCACGATGATCGTCTCGCCAAAGGGTGTGGTGGCTCGCTCCATCGTAGTGATGAGATATCCGCATTCCTCTCGGAGATCGGCTATCCTGGTGTAGAGCGGAGAGTCAGACTTGCAGTTGTTGAGGGTAGCTCTCAGGTCCGCGGTTGCTGCAGTGCCGTTCACGCTCGGAAACTATGGCTTGAAAGTGCTGCTGCTGCTCGACATCTCTAGTAGTAGTTGGAGTAGGTCTATGTGAGGCGGTGGTCTGGTGGCGAATGATTTTCAATCGGGCGGGGCTCCACCTTATAAACCCTCGCCGCCATTTTCTTCTACGTGGGTGGTCCGAAGGGTCGGGCGCAGGTGTTCACACAAAAAACCGACGCGTCGAGACCTGTCTGGGAATGCGGATGCTCTAGTGGAATGCCGGAGCCACTCGTCGTTTCTTCCTCACAGCTCGCTTCTTCGGTGTTGGCTGCGAAACTGCACTGCGTTGTGTAACAGTTTGAGTTAAGCCTGTAATTTTCGGTACTCCTGTTGATTTATAGATCCACATGTTTTCCACTTTATCAACTACTTGTTTAACACTTTGGTGCATTTCACCATCTTTGACCAAAAATAAACCGCACATGAACACCATATCTGTACCATCGTACATTTCCATTTTCAATAAAATTTGTCCTTTGTTTCCCAGGTTTTGAACAGCAAAAGTATTCCCATCGTCCATCCATGACACTATGGGACAATCATCTGTTGGTTTTGGTACCCATCCTGGTTTCTTGGTTTCCACTTCGATGGTAGTTGCCCTCCTTCGTCTCTTGCAGGCAGTTGTCGGTTTTACAAATGACGACTGAGGTGATGCCAACGTCTGATCACTAGCATTATTGTTCATAACCTCAATCTCCTGAATAAACGATTTGATATAGTCGTCCGCAGAAGCGTAAGCATCCATGTTCACGTCCTTACCGTGTGACTTCAACCGTACTACTGACTGGTGGTGCGTCTGCTCACCCTTGAAGTAAACTGTACGCACTCGCTGTCAGTCAATATTTCTGTTTGGCGTTCGCTTTTATTCACCCGCTGAAGTCAACTGTTACGTTACGGCGACGATCGATCTCGATGACGTTATCCAGTTCGGCGTACACTATACAGTTGACGGTCTCGGGCAACGCTTTGGAGAATCCGATTTCGATACGTAGATTACCGTTGCACACGAGATTCCAGTGACTCGACTCAGCCGCGGACATGTCCGGTGTCAAGTCGAACGCCATAAGATAATTACCGTACGGATAGTCACCTCTCTTGATCTCATTACCTGCGTCGGAGAACTGGATTCCGGTGCCGGTGACCAATGTGTAATAAGAGAGTATATATGTCTCACTGTTCAATGTGTAAACGGGCTGTAACGGTTTGGCCGGTACTTGTTCACCGTCCACGTACAATGCGAGATAACTCATATCGTAGTGTTGAAAGTTGTAAGGATTCTTCTTGAAATCTCCGTTGAACGCAAGATTACTGACCAGTCCAATTATCACACGTTTCGGTAGCTGACCGAGAAATGCGCTGTCTAAAGCCTTACTCATTATACCGGAGGGTAGTGTGAAGGATTTCACTTCTACACGCGTGATCGGATACTTGGCCGTGCCGGTCTCGAGAGTTTTACTGTGCGCCAACAATACGCTCGGATTGATCTTACATCGACGTACGAAAAGACTAATCTCTTTAATTGTCACCTTGTAGGTAGTTAGCGTTTTGGACATTATACAAAACGAGTTTCTGGATCTGTTAAGTTGCAATCGCATCTCGACACCGTTCAACATGAATTTGTTCTGATTGCACAGATCGATGTGCAATCGACCGACCATATCGCAAACATCGCTTTCTTTCGTGTGATCGCGACGCTTTTTCAATCCCTCGTTCAATTCGTCACAATCGTCCATTAGTCCGGCCAAATCTTCAAAAAACAGCTCGCTAGTCAGGTGCGAATTCTTCGCACTACATCCGTAGTTCAATAGGTTTGCCAAGTAGGCACGGTAAGCGTACGTGTTGTTTTGTGGTGACACCAGTTTATGATTGAGATAGAGATCCACTTGACTGAATATCGAGTGGAGCCAATTGTTCACCGGGCCCACCTCTTTAGCAGGTTGCCCACCGTCCGCTTTAGTGTCGTCGTGTTTCACAATAGCAGCTTTCACGTGTAATAACGTTTGTGTCAGGGCCGTGTACTCGTCACCGTGACCGGGTATTACAAACTCTATTGGCGAATCGTCCGTCAGCGATGAGACCGGTTTGTATTGAACCCATTTACCGCTCTCGACGCTGGTCTGCGTGGGTGGTAACGAAAACAAGTCCAGTTCAGTCTTCACACATTCACACGATTTCTGATGAATAAACGACATTGTTATCGAATTAATGTAGACGTCCGTCTTCGAAGAAGTCTATCAAGAGACTGTGGCGTGTCGCGACCCGCGCGCTGCTTAGGGGGAGATTTTCGCTCCCCCTAACACATAATGGCTTAGGGGGAGATTTTCGCTCCCCCATACGTCAGGAATTTTTGAAGACTAGAACAAGAATGAACCGTGACAACTGGTGTTCTGTTGATTTAATTACTAGGGGGAGATTTTCGCTCCCCCTAACACATAATGGGTTAGGGGGAGATTTTCGCTCCCCCATACGTCAGGAATTGTTGAAGCCTAGAACAAGAATGATACCGTGGGTGTTTGACAACTGGTGATTTATTGCTCGGAATTCGACGCGGGTGGTCTATAATTATGGGTTCCTAGAAGGGTCAGCCGTCTTCCCGTCGAGGTATCAAATTACAGTATCCGCATTCCCAGACAGGTCTCGACTTGTCGGTTTTTTGTGTGAACACCTGCACCCTCCAGTTGAGGTATCAAATTACAGCATCCGCATTCCCAGACATGAGGTGTCGCGACGGTTATTTGACCGGGGGGGCTCCTCCTGTCCCTCCTGGGGTCGGGCGCAGCTGCACCCCAGACAGGTCTCGACTTGTCGGTTTTTTGTGTGAACACCTGCACCCTCCAGTCGAGGTATCAAATTACAACATCCGCATTCCCAGACAGTAGACTGGACGCGACGGTTATTTGTGCGAACAGCTGCCTCGGTGCAGAGTACTTGAAGGGGGGTGTATCGATACACCCCCCTTTGCAGTATAGTTCAAAGCATTGCAATTATATTCTCCTCAAAATTTGCATTCACTGGTAGTTTAATTGTCTGCAGGCGCTGATGGGCTAGCTCTGTTGGTTGTAGCGTTACCCTGTTCAACTCTTGTATTAATTATCCAAAGTATGTCATGTGGGTACTGAGAATACTCGGCTTGACGAGGAGATTCCAAAAATGCAAAAAAGGTCAAAAGTGTGGTGCGGGCCCCTTTTTTGTAAACATCATCCAAAGTGTACGATGTGGGTACTCAAATGACTCAGCTCGACTAGACGAACAAGGATCTGCAATCAGAATTCAAATCCGACTTATGGTAACCGATATAGCCCGCCCCCCCTACATCGTCCAAAGGTACTTTGTGGGTACTCAAATTACTCGGCTCGACTAGACGAACAAGAATCTGCAATCAAAATTTCTAATCCGACCTAAGGTAACCGAGATAGCCCCCCCTACATCGTCCAAAGGTACGTTGTGGGTACTCAAATTACTCGGCTCGACTAGACGAACAAGAATCTGCAATCAGAAATCTGATCCGACCTAAGGTAACCGAGATAGCCCCCCCCCCTACATCGTCCAAAGGTACGTTGTGGGTACTCAAATTACTCGGCTCGACTAGACGAACAAGAATCTGCAATCAGAATTGCAAAAAAAAAAATATTTGCAAAAAAAATTCGCAAAAAAAAAAGTTCGCAAGAAAAGTTCGCAAAAAAAAATTCGCAAAAAAAAATTGCGAGGGGGTGGCTCGGGTGGGGGGGCTCCTCCTGGCTCTTCCTGGGGTCGGACTGTCCATTTATCCCTACTCATACTTCCTTCAGAATGTAGTCATTATTGTTATCCCTGAAACATTGAAAATCCAAAATAATGGGAGATGCTAAATTTTTACATATTTTCCCTTGTCAGTTTCATAGTGTGGCGATTGTAGCGGTTTGGACGGCACCTGTTCACCATCCACGTACAGAGAGAAGTAGTTGGTTTTGAAATTTTAGAAATTAAATGGATTATTTTTTAAATCGCCATTATAAGCAGTGTTGGTGACTAAACCAACAATAATTCGTTTTGGCACTTGACCTAGAAACACATTGTCCAAAGTTTTGCTCCTTATGCCAAACGGTAGTGTGAATGTTTTCAGTTCCACTCTGGTGATTGGGTATTTAGCTGTGCCGGTCTGAAGCGTCTTGCTGTGCGCCAACAGTACCGTGGGGCTAACTTTACACCTTCGTATCCAGACATTCGCATCAACAATGTGCACCTTGTAGTCACCCTCATCCGCCATAATAGAGAAAGAATCTTTTGATCGAATTAATTTAAAACGCAGTTCCACTCCGTTCAACAGGAACTTCTTCTGATTACACATGTCAACATGCATATGACCGATCATATCGATTTCACGACTTTTATTTGTCATTTTTCGTCTCGCCTTTAGTCCGTCATTATCGTCCAGAGTATCGTCCATATAGCCGGCGTCGTCCGATTGCCATATACCACATGCTAAATGTGATTTCCTAGCATCAAAGCCGTAATTCATCAATGTTTCAATATACGCTCGATATGCATAAGTGTTGTTTTGTGGTGTAACCAGTTTCTGACTCATACACACATCGACTTGGCTGAATAACGTGTGCAGCCAATTGTTGACTGGACCAATTTTTTCGATTCATCGGCATCTGTGATTGCCGCTCTTGTCGATTTGACAATAGATGCTGTAACTTCCAATATTGTTTGCGAAAGATCGGTGTATTCTTCACCATTGCCCGGCACAACAAACTCGATGGGCGAATCAACATTAAGTATGTAGATTGGTTTGTACTGAACCCATTTACCACACTCGATACTGGTCTGCGTAGTGGTAGGAAGAATAAATCTAATTCCGTCTTGACACATTCGCAAGAATTTTGATGTAGAAACGACATTATGTTAATTGAATATATCACGTACAGATGTTCTCTTCACTTTCCTATTCTTCTTCTTCTTCAGCTTTCTAACTCTCTTCCTCCCGCTACTCTTCTTGGATGACGTCCTTCCTCTAAGGAGTTTCGCCAAAGACTGCGGTGTGACACGATTGCTGCTGCGCATTGCGCGCTTCGCGGTACTCTTACGCGAAGCTCTAGTGTTGTACTTTCGCGTCGGTGTTTCGCGTTATTTTTTCGAGTTGCACGTTGGCATTTTGCGCGAGGGCCGCCACTGCCACCGCCCCTTAGCACACATTGAAGTTTGCCATCCGCCTTGCGTTTCAGCGAGTCTGTGAATTGGCCGAAACGATCTTTAGCCGCATCCTTAGGATCTCGCGTGGCTATGTCACCCAAGAATCCAACACCTGATTCCAACGCCTCTTTGGCCACGGTCGCGGCTCCCGACTTGAGTAGCGGTATGATGTTGCGGAACATACCGCCTAGGAAACTTCCAATTCCGTGGCCGCGCTGGTAGGGCGCACCGCGAAAAACTATCGATACTACCACCAGTCTGCAATTGTTGGCGACGGTAGTAAGCCAAGTATGGATCGTTTGTATTCATTGCTGCGCTCTTTTGAAATGAAGCTTCACGTACGACAGCCCAAAGAGGAATGACGCTTTTCTACCTGTGTGTTCCCTTAGGTCTATATCGATCGTTTCAAATGCCCCTTTCATAACCGGCACATAATGAGGACTGGTGAAATGCACTGTCTTATGTGCGCCGTGTGCGTAGTTATCTCTGTCAATATTGATAATCTTCAAAAGCAGCGCTGTAGTGTCACCAATCATCTGCGGTTCAATCGGATTGCAATACACGTACAAGTGTGTCGTCAGTCCCATATTCAAATTAGGCGCCCATAACGCAGTGAGCTTATTTGCCAATTCATTGTTCTACAGATCGAAGCCCAACTGCAGTGACAGCGCGTCACTGAAATGTAAATCTGATATACCATCCACCATTGTCGTTATCTTGACTCTGTCCAGCTTTTTATCATATTCAAAGTATAAATACTGAGTCACGTCCTTTGTAGTATTGATCATTTTCAAAAAATCAGTTATGTTCTTGTAATATCCGGGTTTCATCTTTAACATAATTTGTTCAGTACTAACTGGAATAGGAATACTCGGTAGACTTAGCTTATACTCGAGCCAAATAAAAGCTTCATCACTCACAATCATAAGCGAACATGGATAATGTGCTTCGACCAACGCCATTTCCCACTCGCCTTCTAATTGCATTTGTCTCGGCAGATGTGCAGTATAATTGGAGACTGTGTTTTTTGGAAAATAATCCTTTGAGCTGTTACTGGGCAATCTACTATATATTTGTCAAATCCACTGACTCACTCACTCACTCACGTATAATCGCACAGCCTAAACTACTTAACCTAGAACCTTGAAATTTTGCATGGACGTTCCTTTTAGGGTCTAGGCACCCACTAAGAACGGGTTTTACAAAATTCAAAATTTTAGGGTGGTTTTCGGGGGGTTGAAGTTTTAGGAAAAATAGGACTGTACTTCCTGTACACTATCGCCTCTAGCGCCTAAACAAGTGAACCTACCTTTAATCTGATTGAAAAAAGTTAGTGTGGAAATAAATTTTACACATTTTTTGTCCTATAAACTTTTTGTCTATCTCTTATGGTTTCCGAGTTATTTAGCAAAACGTGCCAACGTGAGCGTGCGGCGGCGGCCGGAATTGAAAACAGTGTCAATAATGTAGTCCATATAAGTTTAATCACTGTCCACATTGCAGTGTGTAGACTTTTAGCTATTAAAATTAAATTAATTGCTAATTTTTATATTATTTGCTGACAAAAAAATCTCTATGTTTGATCATAATTTGATTCATAACTAAAAATATACTTTTAATTCGTTTTGAAAAGAAAAATTTGTAATATTTATATTTAGTTCTCACCAGCGAGTAAATTACAACAATCATACATCCTTGCCCAAGGATTGACGCACATTATTGGCTCTTTTACCTCATATAGCGTTTGTCTGTTCGTTTGTTTGTAACGCTTTAAACCCTCATAGGGTTAGTATTATACCTGCTATGGCGCCAAGGCGAAACTGTATTCATACCCCGAATTCCTCTTATTCAGTTTAACTAACCTTTTCAGTTTAAACGCCTGCAATTCCCTGTGAGGGTCTGTTATGCTATGACAATCAACAAGGCTCAGGGGAAGAGTTTGAAAGTAGCTGGTGTGGATCTGAGAAGTGATTGTTTCGCTCATGGCCAACTGTATGTGGTGTGTTCAAGGGTGAGCTTTCCTGGCAGCTTGGTTATTTTGCAACCAGAAAGAAGAACAAAGAATGTAGTGTACAGAGAGGTTCTTAGCACCTAAGAGCTTTTTCTGTCGAGCATAAGCCCTGTACAGTACTGAAAGATAGTTTTGATTGCATGTAAATAGAGTGTGAATAATCTGTAAATATCTGCTAAAATTTGTTAAGTTAATGAGGCAAGGGTGCCTGAACAAACTTTCTATGGGAAACGAGCATCATTACCAGCACACCGGTTTCTTGGGAATTTCGTTTCCTGAAATAAATATATTGATAATGAAAAATTAAAGTGCTATGTAAGTACCACAAATCGTCCGTTGCGAAGCACGGGTACACAGCTAGTGTTACAGAAAATTGGCTATTAGGCATTTTGCAAATCTTTCTCTCGTACCCAAAAATTGAACTCGTATCCGTAACCTTCCCACTTGACGAAATAGCGCTTACTGCGGCCTCGCCCCTTGGTGTATTGTATTTTATCAATCTTGAACAGATGGTCGTTGTATATTGTGACTTTTTGTAATTCGTATTCGTAAAACTGTCCAACCACTTGTTCACCTTTGAGATATGCCAACGTGTACATTGGCAGTGGCATCAATGTGTTTACACGTCGCACCACAAACACTACTTTACTCCAATTAGTTTCTTAATCTTTTGCGAATGTACCTTTCTGCTTAGATATGCGCACTGTTGTGCCAACTTTCAGTTTTGGCTTAACTCGACGCGGTATCTTACCGTACATGTTGCGCCATACCTGATACAATATCCGCTTATTGGTAGCAGTCACATCAACTAGGCGTATTCTGTTGCCTAGACTCCGATGCGCGCTGTTATTGTAAGCATTAACCAATTTGTTCAGCACATCTACATAACGATATGCATTTTTGTAAGTCAAATATCGCCACATGCGTGTTTTCAAAGTACGATTCACACGTTCCACTACAGCCGCTTTAACATCTGGATTTTGTGTAGTGACATAAATGATTCCGTATTGTTGAATCATTTTTTTGTCTTGGTGCCAGTGAATTCAGTCCCTTTGTCAGTTTGTAAACAGCGTGGTGTTTTGGTCGCTTCCGCAAATATCTCCACGAAAGCGTTGGCCACTTCAGCTCCTTCTTTCCTCTTCAACGCTCTCACATACAGCCGATCGCTAAACACATCTATTACAGTCAATAAGTAGTTGACACCATCGTTGTGTTTACTAAGACCGCGCATATCATTCAAATCAGTTTGCCACAGTTCAAATGGGCCATACACTATGTAAGGATTGCGCGGTAAATGTTTACGTACCGGTTTGTGCAACGTGTAAGTGTCCTGTGTTTGTAGCCATTCAATCACTTTGCGTTTTGAAACTGGTTTTACAGCTCGCACTATGGGAGCTACACCGCCATACGACGCTGGTTCGCTCGGATTGTAATACAAACGTTCCATGATGAAAACCTATCCTGTGTACGGTTCCCACTTGTCTAAATTTGACGGTGGTTTGTTTCTATTTTAAAAATCAAACTCCCCTCCGCTGGTGTAAATATTGCGCGTTTTCCTCTTGCCGATCGTTATCGATTTATAATTGGCGTCTGCAGTATTGATTCAGTTGAACTGTTTGCGTCTTCTTCATCATCTGACCCACCTGCGAATGATGATCGATTTTCAGCATTTATTTCTTTTAACGCTCTTATATTATTCATGCACCTTATATTATTATGCGCCTTTGGCACATTCATCGCTTTCAATGCATTTAGCACTTCACGCCATCCTGGCGGTGTGCAATCACGCATACGCACTTTTACTATGCAATTTAAGATATCCACTAGATTTGAATTTGGGATTTTTTCACCATTAATGTACACCGAATAGTCACTGTCCCAAGTGATTAAACTGCCTTCTGGTTTCATGAAACGTAAAAGATTGCGGGCGTCAGAAATTTTGGATAACGTTTCCACAATCTCCTCAACTGGCGCGCATTCGACGACTATTTTCATCCCCTCCAACAATTGGTATGCTAATCGGCTGTAGATTATTCTCTGCAATATGCAAGAAGCGATGTAACGCTTGTTTGTACAATTTACACTTTTCACTATCATCCATGTGTTTATTATCCAATATTTGCTGCATCTCTGCGTCGAGACTGTTTTCACTGGATAGATTAGACACTGTTTTATTAGTAGCATTTGTTTGCAATCGATCAATCAACTCTTGCGGCACAACTACCATCTTCTTCGCGTGCTCCATTCTTTTACACTAATGACCCGCTACTTTTCTAAAGTGTAACTTCACACACGACGTTCTAAAGTGGAATGGTAGATGACGCCTGGTGCTATCTCTTAAGTCAATTTCCACACTGTCAAAACATCTATTTATATCAGGCACATTATTCGGATCGATGAATAATGTTGATTTATGCAATCCATACACATAGCTAGATGTTGATATATTGACAATTTTTAATAACGGTGCGACTGTATCGCAGACCATCTGCGGTTCGACTAAATCACCATAAATGTACATGTGTGATGGCAAGCCGAGACGAATGTTAGGCGATCGGATGCTTTTGTTAGTTGCATCACCTTCCAGCGCCAATTCATTTGGATCAAACCCCAATTGGAGCGCTAAGGTTGGGCTTAATTTAATTTTTCCAACATCATGTCCCACCGATATTTCAACAAATTTGTTGTTTGAATTTTCAACAGTAAACTTTACACCAAAAGTATTCGCTAGTTCTTGTGAATTGATATAATCACACAATTCATGAATATTTGCATAATCGCCAGTCTTCAGTTTAATTCTGTAGTTTTATTTTGGCATAGCTAAAACTATTGGTGTTACATCAGCAGCGCTGTCCATAACACGCACCAACGCTTTTATGTTCACACTTGCTTCCACTTGTGGTTGTATGTAAATGTCAATTGTTTCATCATTACCGACTGATAAAAATGAACAAGGATAATGCGCTTCCACGAGTGCCATTTCCCATTCACCAGCGTCCAGTAGAATAGCTCTCGGTAAATGTGTTATATAATTTGCAACTGTATTTTTCGGATAATATTGCATTGAACTATTACTCGGTAATGTCAAATAGAATTGATTATGGATGTCGGTCATTTTTTAACCATTCAATGCTGCCTGTAGTACTGTGCTCAAAAGTAATGGTATTATTAGTCCGCCGCCTTTTTGTATTATATACTTTTGCTTCTTCACCCAATCTTCGCCTCGTTTCACCAGTCTGCGTAGCACCGCTTTGTGTTTGCTTAGCTGACCTTTGCTCTTCTTGGACAGAGGAACGTTACCGCGCAACACGTTGTAAGCACACTCACACACTGATTGAATACGACTCTTGTTGCAAACTTTTAACAACACTTTTCACTCCTTTGGCGTTGCTTGTATCAAAGCCCTTAGTAGAGTTGCGTCCTTCCGCAAGCACGACATGATTGCTACTGATATGGAAATTACTTTTTCTTTGGCACATATACATAATTTGTAGAATCGTCTGGAAATATACAACTTCGTATTCACATATTCTCGTCTGTTTATTGTTTCAAGTCTATCAGAAGGTAACCATGTGGATTCCTCCTGGCGTCCGTGTACGCGTCCTCGATGAATTTCGAACTGTCTGGATATATTTGTCTGGCCAAGTACCTGATTTTCACTCATCTCTAGGATTCTTAAAACACACAATGCAATGTGCATTCAATGAGATGTCCCTCTGCCCGCGTCCTTGATGAAATAAATTTTGAGTGATGAAAAACACACTTATATTGCGATGATGACAAGATCCACCACACTATTCTCAGCCTCATGCATTATATCGTCTATAATTACAAGCGTTGGTTTATTACCTGAAAAATCCTCCAAATTTGGCAATCCTTCTATGTGGTTAATGTTTAAGTTATTTGAACCTCCTCCTCCTCCACTACCATAATACCAGTTTATGCTGGTAAATTTTGTGTCACACATTTTTTTAATGTGTTTTATAAACTTTGACACAAATTGTGACTTACCACAACCTGATGGTTCCACCACAATGACTGAGAATGGATGTTTCCACATCAACACCATGATCACTACTGATTGAAAATTACCACACTCTCAACTGACACACTATGATTGTTTTTTTGGGGTTAATCTTAATAAACAACACAGTGGTTATGTTCAGAATGTGACTGTAAATATTAAACTAAAATCTATCAAAATTTTACAAAGGTATTTAAAATATACATGTCTTGCTTTATACAAACTCCAAAGTTGTGTATCTGGTCCCTGGTCTATTGTTGTGTTTGAGTAGGTGAAGACGCTCTCCGCCACTGTTGTATCTCACGATGTCCATGTCGCTCACCGCATCGTTGAAACGTCTAGGCAGGTACACTCGAAGGTAGAAGTCATCACCGACCTGCCCCTCAAGGATGACGACGACGGTCTCGCCAAATGGTGTAGTCACGCGCTCCATTGCAGTGATGAGGTACCCACTCTCCTCACGGAGATCTCCAACCCTGGTGTAGATTGGCACGTCGGATTTACAGTTGTTGAGTGAAGTTCTAAGGTCGATGGCAGCGTCGGTGGTGACTCCACTCACGGTCTCGGATGCGTTCATGATGCTAGTAGTAGATGAGAACTAGACGCAGAGGTGGCTGGGAATGATGCTCATCGTGCCGCGACCTCGCCTTATAAGCAACCAGTGCGGCCATTTTGTTCACAGGTGGCCCAGCTGCGTCGGCAAAAAATAGGTCTAGACTCGAATGCAGGTGTTCACACAAAAAACCGGCGCGTCGCAGCTGCTCTAATTGATTGATGTTGCAGCTCGTTTCTTACGGACTGTCTGCTTATTCGGTTTTGGTTCCTGTGAAACTGCACTACGTTGTGTAACAGTTTGAGTTAATCCTGTAATTTTTGGCACTCCTGATCAATCCACATATTTTCCACTTTATGAACTAATTATTTAACACTTTCGTGCATTTGACCATCTTTGTCCAAAAATAATCCACACCTGTACATCAAGTCTGTACTATCGTATAATTCCATTTTTAATAAAATTTGTCCTTTGTTTCCCGGATTCTGAACTGCAAATGTATTACCATCTTCCTGCCATGACACTATGGGACAATCATCTGTTGGTTTTGGCACCCATCCTGGGATCTTAGTTTCCAACTCGATGATGGACGGTTTATTTCGCTTCTTGCTCACAGTTGGTGGTATTGGTGGTGTTGTCAATGAATTATCACTCGCATTATTTTTCATAACCTCAATCTCATCAATAAATGATTTAATATAATCGTCCGTGAATACGTAAGCATTCATGTCTGTACCGTGCGACTTCTACCGCGCTACCTACTGGTGTTGCGCTTACTCACCATCGAAGTAAATTTTGTGCACTCGTTGTGACAAATCTTGTTGCAACTGACTATATGTTTAATTTGTTCTTCCAACATCAGTTCTAACGGCCTTTGGAATCTCATTTCACCTAACGAAATTTGAGTCCATGTTAACTGCTGCACATCCTCAGTCGGTTCGTATGTGTAATGGTTATTTAGATTTTCATTAAATTTAACAGATTTTTTAACTTTTTCTTTCATTATCACCTGTGTCTAGTCCAAAGTGCACCTCTCGCTCTATCCAACACCAGCTTGATTGCTAATCTTTCACGTAATGTAAGACGCTTAAAATTACGTATCTTGGTAATTGATGCTTTGATCACTCTCCTTGCGTCATCCATTGTACAATAATTGCACTTTCTAAAACGATGAGTTTAAAAACACAACATGACAGTTTTAACTCCAAAAAAATACTGGCGATGCTGTTAGAAGTGGACTAAATTGTTCTACAATGTCATGTGGATAAAAAAAATCCGGGGGGTGAGGTATTTTTTTTATATTTTTCTAATATTCATTGTTGCATTCAAAGTCACTCTAGTTACATCGATTTATGCACAATTACTCTAGTTACTAAGGGTAATTATTGCAATTATGGTAATTAGTTGAATTAAAAAATTATTTTGGAATACCCTGGTGATCTAGATTATAAAACTAAAAAAATTGGGGGTATTTAAAAAAAAATAATTTATGGATTTTAAATCAATCTAGTTACATTGATTTATGCACAATTACTCTAGTTACTTAGGGTAATTATTTCAATTATGGTAATTAGTATAATTAAAAAAGTATTTTGGACATTGGTCTTTGTTGTTAATATCCCTGGTGACTAATAAAACCAATCCTATGTCTGCAGACGCAGGTATTGGGACAACAAATATCCTATAATGAAATTCTGAAAAGGTCCCATTGATAATGATCTCCCGTAGGGCAATAAATACAACCCCTGTCAAAGCTCCTGTGGATATTTTTGGTTCCCACAATGCAACTGTTTAAATAAAAACTTGTTTCTCCCACCATTTGAACTCAGACATGTTGGGCTTCAGTTCTGATATAACTGCAGAGCGACGATGTGTACCACCGACGCTGTCTTGATTCAAACGTTGGACTTTGCGGAGGAAATGTATTTCAATCATCGTCCAATTAATGATATAAGGGCATAGTTGGATGAGGCAAGGGGGTATGCATTTATCAAATGGTGTGGACAGGCGCGATGTGAAGAGAAATGGACTGAATACTATGCAGATTGGCGCCTGGTTAATGAGTTGGACAGTGAATTGGCGATAGCGGAGAAGTCAGACTGCCACAAGAAGCAAGACGCGGAGAGGATGACTGCTGATGCTGCCAATGTTGTCGCAGATTCCGAGATGGAGAAATAAAACACATCACCCCAGCTCCTCGCATGTAATTGGACTGTAACCCCAGTTACATTGCTCATATAAAAGGTTTTTCTGAGACCACCCATAACATGCCTTTATCAAGGCCACTTTTAAGACTTGATGTTAGGGACAATTATGTAATGTATAATTGAAGGACGATTGTTTAATTTTTTTTCGAGGGGGGTATTTTTTATTATTTTATTTTCACTGTCGTATTCAAAGTCACTCTAGTTACATCGATTTAGGCAGAATTACTCTAGTTACTTAGGGTCATTATTGCAATTCTGGTAATTAGTTTAATTAAACAAATTATATTTGAACACCGATCCAAGATTTCAGTGATCTAGATTTCAAAAATATAACAATAATTTCGGGGGGGGGCAAACAAATTGGATTTGTTTAATACGGTATAATGGTAAAAGTCCAAGGTAATCTTCCACTAATAGGAAGATTCCCTTATGTCCCTAACATTAAAATCTTTTGTGGCCTTGAAAAATGCCTTTTAGGTCGAGCTGATAAAGACTTACTCTTTGTCATTGCTTTCGTTGCCAGAGTCGTCGGACAACAACTCTGGAACAACTACCTCCACAACTGTTGTTGTAATGTCGGCCAAGTTCATCTCTTACACTCGATCATGAATGCGCAAATCCGGTTAAAGATTCTCTCATCCATAATGAAGTCGCAACTGAACCGCCAAACATCCAACGGTTCAGCTATAATGCCAACTACTGTTATGTAGTCGACATTTATGTTTGCAGCTAGAATCTGCTGCTCCAAACTGATGACATGGTGCATGAAGTGCAGTAAATCTTGGTCATCGTTTGCCATGGTGTGGAGGTAGAATGAGTTAAAAATGCCTGTGACAACTGTTTGTGGTGGGGGTATTGTGTGGTGCGGGATGTGGCACATGTGATCTGGCGTCGATGCATTATATGCAGTGGCAATAAAAACAGCCCCACGTCTGGGAATGTTGGGGTGAATCCGCAACGCAGGTGCGTCGTAAATCAAGCCTACTATAATAGCATACTGACAAGCGTGTTTTGTTAATGAAATGACATGGTTATAAAAACAACCCCAGGTGTGGGAATGCCGGGTTGGTACCTTTGTGTGTGGAACATTATCATAAATCAATCTCGAAGAAGGTCCATCGTTAAAGGTTACCTGCTGGGCAATAATTTACCCAGTATAATGGAATTTGGAGAAGGGTCTTTTAATGGTGATTGCTATCCGGCAATAAATTTGACCCTTTGTCCGGGGGGTCCTTTGTCCCAAAGACATTATCATCGATCACTGTCATGGTGGTCGGTGGGGGGATTTTTTATTTATTTATTTTTTTATTTACATTGAATTATGCTCAATTACTCCAGTTGCGTTCATGCACAATTACTCTAGTTAATCACGGTAGTTAAACATATAAATATTAATTAGAGTAAATACAAATTGGATATTAATTATGGTAATTAAAATTTGATTGCATATTAATTATGGTAATAAGAGTAAAAAAATGCATATTAATTAGGGTAATTAAAACATTTGCATATTAATTAGGGTTATTACAATAATTGCGGGGGGGAATAAATTATGCAAATTTTATGCAAATTTCACCCGCCACACCCGCCACCGCCAGAATCGGCCAACCCCCCTACTGACCAGGCATGGTGACAATCTCCGCACTCCCCAACATCGCCTTACTCTCTCTGAGAGGGGAGTATCTTTTACTGGACCTGTTTTTTATAACAAACTCCCTGCTGGGATTAAAAGTTTGAGAGGGGCTGGATTCAAAAAATCTGTTAGGAATTTTTTGGTCATCAAAGAGTTTTTCGTCATACTGCTTGGAAAACGGCTGTTTTCAATGCATGCGTTGCGGGGCGAAAGTAGTTCTTTTCAGTCCTAGGACGGAAAAGAATCAGCTGGTGTCGAGGTCATCAGCTGTTCCAATTCTGCCGTTTATATCGTTTGTACTAAAACCGAAAACGTGTGTACGTCGATTGAATCGAGAGTAGTAATCGATTATTTTATCGATTGTAATTCGTTGTTGCATTGTTGTCGGTTTAATGATAGTCCACAGCGTTAGATATATCAATCGTTATAGTTATTCTAACCTAACACCAACACAAACGAAACAGACGGTAGTTGAATACATCTGTAACAGTTGTGTGTTTTAAATAGCGAGAACAAGATGCAAGTCATTTTGGGAGACAACTTTTAAAGGTAAACAAGTTGTACAGTTTTAGTTTTGTGAAGTAGATAGCTTAATATATTGTGCAGTATGACGAAAAATATAGTTCATCACACGGGCCAAAAGTTGCTTTTCAATCCTCGCTCATTTTCCGTCCTCGGCTTCGTCTCGGTCGTTAAACTTGAGCTCGTATCGGAAAGCGTCACTTTCGGCCCTAGTGATGAAATATACTATTATAGTGTACAGGAGTAGTGGCGAAAGGGGACTTCTGGCTCACTTGATTGACAGCTTCCGGTCACGTGACCGGAAGCGCTGCGTCATGAAATACGTCATCTGAGGCTGATCCAGTGACGTAGGCGGTTTTGTGACGTAATGAGGGAAAGTTTAAAGGTCAAGGTCACTGGGAGGGTGTTTTAAAAAAGTACTACCTCGCACGCGTAAAATCCGATTGTGATTCGATAGTTTTCATTCGATAAAAATATCGAATGAAAACAATCGAATGAAGCAATCGA
This sequence comes from Allygus modestus, assembly GCA_963675035.1. NCBI lineage: Eukaryota > Metazoa > Arthropoda > Insecta > Hemiptera > Cicadellidae > Allygus > Allygus modestus. Next base: position 92,948,929 of record OY776113.1, read on the forward strand.
ATGATACGAGTGCGAGGTAGTACTATTTCATTTATTACTTTAATGTTTACATTTCTTTTTATTTACAATAAGTTATGTTTACAATAATTTATGTTTACAATAGTTCCCCGTTGTTTGTCGTCATCGATGTTGTTGATCCGGAGTCGCGGCCATCAGACGCAGTTTTCAAGTGCTGCGCTTGGTTGTCCAATCGACCCATCCCGACTGTGTGTTCCTTGCCTATTTATGTGACCGCAGGGAACACACAGTCGGGACGAGCAGCTCGATGTTCACCGGTCGAGAGCAGGAGGTGTACTGACTATTCACAAGCTAGCGTTGTAATCGTACTAAATGGTGGGGGTAAAAGTGTGGTGGGGCGGAGCAGATGGCGGACGGCAGATGGCAGGCGGCAGATGGTAGGCGGCAGGTGGCAAGTGCGCGGCAGATGGTTGCTACTCCATTCGCCGCCAAAGTAATGGAAGCCGTCGCCGTAATTCTTGTATTTTATCTTGTCGGTTCATTTGATATGTTTTACATCTACATATGCAATAGCTGAAACACCTGCACTTACGACAAGCTTTCCCGTCAACTTGATCGCCTGGTATTTTAAAACATTGTAACTCGCAACAATATGTCTTCAAATTGTTATCGAATGATAAATTGTTCATCGGTGGCACCGACATGTTAGCTGCAGCGTGTGTTAGACAAGACTGAGACTAACTTCACTGCTCCCTCTCTTTTATACCTCTTCATAAGTTAACCCTGAATGAAAGGTCAAGGTCATCCGTTTGAATTTAAAAAAAAGCAACACAGCAGTATATAAAATAAAATACTGCTATGTTGCTGTTTTTTTTCTTTTAATTTTATTTTTTTTTTCTTCTTTTTTTTCTTTATTAAACAAACATTTTACAATACAATAAGCTTAAGTCTAACATTGATGACTAGAAATACAAACAGAGAAATACAAATAGAGACATTATGTACAATGATGCATGATGTGCAGAGTGAGTTCCGTCGAGTTGTTGCCGCTTACACCGTGTGATACCAAATGCAACGTCCCCGGTTGAATATCTCGCAAGTCTTCATTTTGTAGCAGTTGAACAAATCGTTTTGGAAGAAATACTTGAAACTTCGGCTCATCTCCTGGAGTCATAGGTCCTTCGCACAATGATACTAGAATTGCTTCTCCATGTGTGGTTTCCACTTTCTTGATGCTATGGATAATGTAATGTCTTTGTTCTTTAAGTTCTGAACATTCGTTAGTTAGCAGAAGGTTCGATTTTGAGTGAGTGTTGAATTGATCAACCAGTGTTTGTAGATATTGTTGTGATGCCATCTTCGTCAGTGGTGGTGTCTTCTGTGATGTTGCCTCTTCGGAGTCTCGAATTATACTCGTGCTGGAGCGGTGTTGTCTCCTCGTATTTATAGGCCCCGCTACCCCCACCACATTTCTGTTCTCCGCTACCCCCACCACATTCCTGCGTTTGTTTCAAGTAAGCAGCCAAACGATATGCGTTGTACAATGCACAGTTTGTTTGACCGTGTTTAAGATCTTTTGCAGCGACACAAATATTACCGAGATTAATGTTAAAGTCCTTACTGATAATTCCATTTCTATTTTTATATCAACACTAGACGATTTTACAGATTCATTTTGTTTGGAACAATCAATTACAACAATCGGAGCTTTCGATTCAAACTGTACGGGAGATAGTAGAGGTGTATTTGTTTTGCCGTAATATGAATTTTCGAACCTAGCGTACATATCGTATAAAACACTGTACCTTTTTTTATCAAAAGAAATATTAAAGTTGTCGTAAGGAAAGAATTGTGAATTCAGGAACACTTTACAGTTTGTTAATTTACAATGGTCAAATTCACCAGCATTTTCAGTTATTATACTTTTCTTCTTCGTTTGTAATCCAAATATTACATATCTCGCTTTTTCCAAATGAGTAGAAGTTTTTACAGTCCATGTATGCCGTTGTGTTGTAGGTAAAACGGGGTATTCATGAAACTCCCAGCTTCTGAATGGCATTACAATGTCTCAATCTGATTTTAACTTTCTTAATAATGTAATCCTATGTTCATCATTTAGTCGCACATGTGGTACTCTCCAAACAATCTTGTCTAATGTTAATTTCCAGTCTAAATTGGCATCAGTTGTTCCAGTAGCTGCTTTAATAATATCTTTATCGTTTGATGATCTTAATAAAACTAGTTCTTGTTTTACATTTATTATTATTCTTCTGTAGTCTTCAGCAAATCCTAGGAGTAATCTTAAAGGTACGTAGAAATCAAAGTTTCCCGAAGAGTCAGGAGCGATTGTACTTTTGTCTGGTGCAACCCATCCTGCAACAGCTAACAGATTCTTCTCATTTGGTGTTAAAGACGCTAATCCTTTCAATGTACTGGAAATTCCAACCTTTTTTGTTGAATCGACTGTAACTCCTGAAATTTCATATCTAATCTCGTCAAACAAAAATGCCATAGGATTATTTATGAACGGAACAGTGGTTCCAGCAGTACCATCATTTTTTGTTACTTTTCCTTCAATATATAAATAACTTTCGCATGGAAGAGTATAAATGTCTTGTTGTTGTATAGGAATCCTAATTTCATCGTTATTGTTTAATTTGGACGAAGCGTAAGGGTTGTGCGTGTGATATTCCTTTTCCCATAAAGTCTCGTCGAATGTTGGACCCTGCGCTATATCCAGTATATCCATTGTTAATGACCTTTAATCCAATTTCTTCTAGAAAGCGAATGTTGTCACTTGTTAATCCTTCTACAGCTGATGAGCTACTGACCTCTTTGCTGGTTGGCTCTCTCTTTTTAAATGATAACCCCATTGTCTAAGCGGATGATTTTATATGTATTCTTACAGTAATAGCTTCTCCTCTAAAGTCAATAAGGTTTCCGTCTTGATCCACTATGTTCAGCACGATGTCTGAAATGAAACTGGTGTTTAACGGTAGGTACACAAGGTTTTGAGGCTTTTCTACTATCTTGAAACCCGGTGCAACTGATGGGTAGAATGTGTGTAATATATGACGATTCTCTCCATCTCTGTAGGATCCTTGTATAATGTTACATGTAATGTCTATGCTATTAACTTTGATGATCGTCACAGTTTTATTCTCAGAATGAGTTTTATTAGGTTCTAATACTTTTGTTTCCTTAGAAAACCCCAATAAACTACCAATTGAATGTTCTTGACTAAAATCAATATAATACTTAGACGTAATTTCGGCTTTCATTGTATTGTTATTGCCTTTTATCGTTATATTTTCTTTTCCCATAGGTTTTTGTATAACTTCATTTATATTATCAATTTCATAAGCTCCTGTTGGTAAACTGAATTCTTCCAAAGCTGAATACTTTCCTTTATCATCTTTTGTCTTGTAATAATGTATTTTGTTATTAATTCCTTCACTAACGTTTGGAATAGAGTTATATGTTGTTAAATACAATAATGCGGCTTCCCATAGTCTTCCTTTTTGCAAACGTAGCGCTGGTTGCTTGTGTCTGTACTGCGCAAAGTACATGAGTTACCGGTTAATAACACTGTATACGAAGACATCTTAAAGTTGACTAACACTTTTAGCTAAAAAGTCTAAACATAAATGACCACAAATGGATGTATCATCAGGTTGTTTTCTTGTATGATTGTAAAACACATTTTCTGCCGCATGAAAGTATTGTTGAAGTTCTTTCGGTGGTGGAAGGTCTCCAAAACTGTCGAAATAATAAATGGTTTTACCAAGTTTCTTGTAACACACCCAATGAGTGCCTAATCCTTCACTATTATCCAAATTTACAATACCAGTCTCATTTTTCCACATTTTAACCGGTAATTCATCTTTCATAAATACTCCTCTAAAAATGGGATTTTCAAACAAGAAGCATATGTAATCAGTTCTTCATTGGTTAATTCTTTGTTTTTAATTATTAATTGCTCTTTCTTATTTAATGCACACGATACGGTCTTAGGTATAATCCTCCTCCCTTTTTTATCATTAACCATATTGTTGGTTTCTTTTTAGCTTTACCACTGGTAGATCGACGTTTTCTTCTGATATTACCTCCTTGTTTCTTAGCGGGGTTTTTCCCACGCCTTCTTCTCTTTCCTCCTCCAAACGTCGTTTTTGCTTTCATTGCTGCTGTTACTGCTAAAGACGCTGCTTTTTCACCAATACTCGCGTCACTAGATTTTACTCTTTGCCAAGCTTTCTCAGCAAGTGCTCTATCTGCTATTGATCTATTTTTAGTATCACCAAATTTGGAATACGCTATATCGTGCTGTTTACAAGCCTGATCGAGCTTATTTATTCCAGGATCTCCTCTAGCAAGACGTTTCTCTAATTTGGTTCCAGGACCACAATATTGATATCCCCCAGGTAAATGTAATTCCACAGGTAACAGATCAATCGCCTTGTTAACTATAGCTCCAACCGGTTTACTCAATAGAGAAAATGCTGTTGATGCTATTCCCCTTCCTCTCTGTAATCTCTCTCGATTATGACTGATGCGTTTAACCCTCGACATGACTATTTATAGCAAAACTTACAATCAGTAGGTGCACCCTATAAATGTTTTACAATGAATGTAATATCAGTTTTGGTTTCTTGTATTATATACTGTTTAAAATCCATTTATTATATAGAAATGGATTTATTAATTAAATGTAGACATATTAAATAAAAGTAGTAAAAATAGAAATAAGGTGTAATTGAAGATGTTCCAGATGTCTCTCCGCTGGTGATGGTATCGTTGTCTTCGGTAAAATGAATAAACATTAAATAGTTGTCATGTTCCCTTAGAAACTTGCCACTTAATCGTTGGTAATTGAATAACACATCCCAGTCTAGTTTATCTTTAAAATTGTCAATGTAATTCTCAGAGGGATTTTGATATTTACTTATTACTTCCCAACAGTTATTAAAATTTGATGTCATCTCTACGAGGAAGTCTTCTGAAAACTGTTGTCTTTGTAAAATATGGATCCAGTTAACTCTGTGAAAATAAATGATTAACATAGTCATTGTAAAGAGGTAGTGTATGGAAAGTTGTTCCCAATCCATATATCTATCAAACCGTTGAACAAAACCATCTGTCAACACTCCTTGGGGAAATCTCGGCTCTTGAGATATTAAACTCCAAACGGTAATATTGGATTCCATCATCCTCTCTGTATCGTCTCTCGAATATGACTGATGCTTTATCCCTTATCATGGGTATTTTAAATTCTTTTTGCTCTTATGTAATCTTCATCGTTTTCTGTTGGTTCATTAATCACATTCACTTTATCCCCCTTTCCTAATGTCTTGACGTTAGAAGGCTTAGACGGTTTATCTCGTTGATTAGGTTTCTCTGGATTGTGTATATTTTTCCAGTCTAAATAATTGTGACTGTCAACATCTGAAGCTGCAGCTCTCCCTGAATCCCGATGGATATAATGAAATAGAGCTGCACCAAACCTTTCCAAATGTTTTTCATATTCCGTAGTCCATTTCTTGTGTACAATATCAAACATTTTCTTATTTACAGCGTCTCCATCCTGCTCACAATCACCTACATTTGATAATTTTAATTTTTTTACATCATAGCTTGTGTCAGTTTCATTCCTTTTGTAAATCGTTAACAATTTTAGAGTAGCTAAATTTACTGCTTCACCATCATAAACGGGATATTGTATATCGCTTAACCTTTTACCGGAAAACCCCCAATGATCTTCGTGTACAGTTGGGGTTCTTTTTTTCATGTACTGTACCGTAACCACATCAGACGACATAAGCGGATCACCAACATTTTGAATTACTTTTCCTTCAAAATTATAGTTGCCATCAGGTGTTAACGGAAACCCAGCTCTTTTTTCACTATATCCAGATTTTACTCCAAACTCGGAATACCATCCAAATTTGTCCACACTCATGATGTAACTGAATCGCTATCGTTTAGGTTTTTATTATATATATATATATATATATATATGCGTCTACTGAACAATTATTCCTTGTTTTCGCAGTTCATCAACCAAAGCTACCCATTCGTTTTCTAAACCAGTGTGCCCGGCTTCCATAGCTTCATGTAATAATCTCATTCGATCAACTAACTTATTTATATCGTTGTAATATATTATATTAGTTTTATACAAATTTTCAATAATCCCCTTCCAAATGTGGTAGGATCAGTTGTTTTTCTCTTTTTATGCAAAACATTTAATTCAGCAGAAGATGAAGCTCTTCTTTTAATTTGAGCTTTTTTTGATTTTGAGGGGAAAAGACTAGATATAATACTTGTATATTTTATTGACCGATTTCTATGAATAGGTAGGTCTTTGGAATACTTTTTTCTATGTGCATTTGTATACTCTAATATATTTTTAAACAATTGTAAATCCCTTTTAGTATATTTACCAGGATTATTTTTAAAGATAAGTTCAAACAAACCTTTTGTACCTTTATATTTCTTATCTCCAATAACTATATCATCATTTTCGTTTATATCTAACTTGCTATCTCCAATCATTAATCATTTATCCTCTATTCTAGCTCCATAGGTATGATAATTTCGATTAGCATGTGCGGCGTGTAACATTTTTAACGTATATGTTCTTCCAAGTTTTCCTTTAAACATAATATCCGTGCCTAATTTGCTTAAGTTGGATGGGTTAATATCCTCTTCTTCTGCTCTTGTATCTTCTACACTTGTATCTTCTGTACTTGTATCTTCTGCAATACCCTTTTCCTTTAAATCCTCTATATCTCCGCTTTCTTCATACTCGTCGCTTTCTTCAGATGTATGTAACTGGCCAAAACTTTCATCATTCTGAAATTCTTCTTCATATTTGGAAATTGGTAGCATTTTGTCTCCTTCGAAGCGAATTGAAGGTTTTTCCATATTTTGTGCTAATCGCTTTAAAGGTTCAGTAACAGGTTTGAATGTTGTTTCTAAAAATTGCTCTCTTTCATTTATACCTGATTTTAAAGCTCGGTTTTTTTGTCTAATAGAATCACTAAGTGATTTTATTTCCTTTAATAGCTTTTCCTGGTTAACCATCTTCACACCTTGACGACTTGTACAGTAATACCGCTAATCAGTGTATTAAAACGAATTTATCAAAACCTATTCTATAACGACCATCTTTTATAGCATGATCTTTCATAATAACCAAAAATCCATACTTTTCCGCCCATGCTTTTCCGCAAAGCTCTTTAAACTTTTCAAATGGCATATCCGCATTCACATGATCGTTATATATATGTTTTAGGTTAGTATCATCTTGTTTGAATACAATTAGAATATTTGCATTATCTCTGATAAGTTGTTTTGGGATTTTGCTATAAGTTTGTCCTATATATATGCTGTCGATGTTATTATGTCTTCCCATGGCAAAGTAGTTTGTAATAGTATCCTGATTTTCACAAGATACATCGTCAAATATAAATACAGAATACGGTTTCGCTTCGTTTGGTTGCATAATGCTATCACTAGCGTTAAATTTGTAAAAATTAACATCAGACACATCAGATTGGATTTTATCCAGCTATTTGTACTTTGGTTGATGTAGTGACTTTGAAAAAATATATAGGTTATTAAACCTTAATCCCTGCGGATTAGTGATCAAATTAAAGACGACATTGGTCTTTCCACAGTTTGAGGGGCCACTTACTATACATCGAACAGTGCTTGGAAGTAAACTACCGTGTTTACCATTGTTGATTTTAACGTTATCCACAGTTAAATCATCTATGTTATTAATATTGAATCGATCTTTATGGTGAATAATCTCCATCCTGCTCAAAGGTTAACGATGAAATGAGTTGCTTGCATTACACCAAGTCCTTTATAGGTATCCATGAATCCTCAGTTTTGTTAAACCCTAACCACCGCACTTTAACTGCGTCCTTTTTTCTTTGTAACACTTTTTCAACAAGATATACATCACCTACTGTTGACTTTAACATTTCATGTCCATAAAATGCACCTTGCAACAAATCTCCTTTGTTATCTTTTAAGATATACGTTTCAGGTAGAGTCGGTTGCACTTTATACACTGTAAAAACTTCATTCGTCCAATTGGGAAGGTATTTCTTGGTAAACACTCCCTTATATTTACTAATCCGTACTTTATCACTTACATTAAATTTTCTTGGCTGCATTTTTTCTACTTTAGGCTTTGTATTTTTCTTTATGAGTTTTAATACATCTCTTGCATTTCTTCTATTTACTTTGTTAGGTTTCATACCAATAGTTCTATGAAACCTGTTGTTATAATCATTTATTAATTGTGGTAAAACATCATACCATACGTAAGAACCTCTTTTTGAAAATTGTTTATACAGTGCTCCTTTTAAGGTTCTATTGAATCTTTCTACAATAGCTGCTTTTTTCTCTGAATTTGTAGAATAATGATTTATTTTATATTTATTCATCAACTGTGCAAAGTTTGTATTAAAGTATTCTGTTCCATCATCAGTTTGTAAATGTTTAATTTTGTTTTTATCTCTTTTTATGGCTATTTCCATGGCTTCTGTTACGCTTTTACCAGTCTTGTCCTTTAGAGGCAAAGCGTCTGCAACTTTTGTAAAACAATTAATAATTGTGAGTATATATTTAAATCCTTTGTTTATTCTGCTATGCGGTCGCATTTCAATTAAATCCGCTTGATATAGATCATTTATCCCTTTTATAACAGTATTTCTTCTTGGAAACTTTATTCTTGCAGGTTTGTGTAGTTCATTAATAATCTTCTCCTTCAGGTCTGACATGATGGTTTCATGAAGACAGCTGATATGGTATTAAATATTCTTTTGTATAAATCTGCTTATATAGGTCAAGGTCATTCTAAACTAATGTATAAAAGGGGGAACACAGCAAAATACTGCTGTGTTCCCCCTTTTATACGGAAAGGAAAAGGAAAAGGGATGTAGGACGATGAAAGGGTTACTCATCAATAGGGTTGAGGGAATAGTGGCCGAATGGTAGAGTGTGGATGTTGTCTGCAAGGATGTGTCGTTTATCATCATTTGAAGAGAGAGCTTTTTTTTACTTCCGTCACGCTGTACAGCTGATGGTTGAAACTTCTGATTGTGTTGAATTTTGCTGTTATATCTTGATCTTCAAATAAACATTTCTTATAGTGATTAAAATGCACATTCTTCTTTAAATACAAACTTTTTACTCCTTTAGCTTTCTTAATGACTTGGTTTTCATTTAGTTGTAAAGAATATAATTTTGACATTAGTGCAACAATTTCTTGAAGTATAACACCATTGGCTTCATCTTTAAATTTGCCAAGGACTTTTTTGTTTCTGTCATTGTCGTAGTTTGGATGATCTTTTGGATAGTCGGAAAAGTCAAAGTCGTTTTTGTAATCAAATGTCCGAAGAATCTTCATACATATCGTTAGTAATTATCCAATATATAAAAGCGTCTGTATCCATGTAGGAGATGCCAATGTTTTCCCGTCCATAAAAGGTGACCATCTTTTTGTAATGAAAATCGTACATATGAGTCTTGGAGATATCCAGGATTGACATTCCTATATACAAAGGACGATCCATCTTCACACTTGTTTTCTTCATAGATACAGCTACAAGATTTTCATTAATAATTATAGATGTATTAAAGTTTGGCTGTTGTACGAGTTTCTGTAGTTTGTTCGGTTCTGTAACAAGTTTAACGTTTTTATGTCTTCTTTTGTTTTCTATGTTTTACCGAATATCGCATTGTTCATTAATTTAAAAAAGTCTTTTTGAAAGGCTGATGTAGCGGCTGCTCTTCTGGTAGTATTCGAGTCTATGTACGGTTTCAACCAGCACGATTGGGAAAATTCCACAGCTCTATTAATTTTAGTAAGACGTAAACCTAATTCGATAGCTTGTTGAACAACCCAATAATGAGCTACGTATCGTTGTTTATTGTTAAGGGTCATCATTAATTTGGGGTGTTTTCCAGTTGGTGAAATTTCTGTTCTTGCAAGGAGTGGAAGGTCATAATGAAGATCGTGTAAATGTTCTGGATATTCAAAGTCGCAATCCAAAATATATCCGGTATTTCCATGTTTTGGAATTTGTGAAATATCGCCAATACAGTCGGGATCAACCCATTTAAAGTTGTCAAATGGAAGTGGGTTCGACATGGCCCATCCATACAGATTATTTGCGTCGAAATATCCCAAGTACGTTGAAGGTTTCTCTTGATCATGGTCAGGTAGATATTTGTTGTTGGCTTTAACATGTCTCGTCACGCTTTGAGTTAATCCACCTCTAACACCCGACTCAACCATTAAAACCAAATCTATATCTGTTAACAGCTGGAGTTTACATTTTGTTTCTTTTAGCATTGCTTGCCAAGCTAGTCCTGGAGATGTATACGAATGTAGAGGGTCCAAACCGTATGCTGCAAAACAGGTTCTTCGGAATTCTTCCATAACATCGCAGAGAAGAGTCACGTCAAGTTTTACATAAAAGTCTGAGTATTCTCCCAAAGTCTTCATATCCAACTCGTTCCATACTCGACATGCATGTTGATAGTCTTCAAGTGAAATTTCCGATTCATTGAGTTTGTTGTTAAATTGTTCTGGTGGAGGAAGTGATGTTTCATTAAATCTATGCAGTCCATCGATGTAATCGTAGGGGAAGACTCCTTTTCTAAGAACCAGATCCATTTTACTACTGGCTACAATTTTGCTTGTTTCTATCAGATCTTCTCTTTTTAAATTCTCAGTTAATTTCATTAGGCTAGAAGACATAAATCTAAACGAATCAATAAACCTAAGTTTTATTTTGCCAACCTTTTTAGAGAAGCTTATAAATTTTTCCATTGTTGTTGCCAAAACATCTATTACTCCATCATCTCTTCCTAACTCCGGGATGATGAAATGAGAGTCATATCCACTAAGGTTATGTAGAACAACGGGTATAAAAGATGGTACTTTGTAATTTAAGTTGCAAGCGTTACAGGCTGCACCTCTGTAGGCTCCTGTAAGATGGTCGTGATCACGCACTTTAACGTTATCTGGTGTAAATAGGTTATTACACAGATAACATGTTGTTGCCAAATTGTGATGTTGAAGTTGGTGTTCATCCATAGGCTGCATCGGTATTTTAATTTTGTTGATTTCTTCCACCTTGGAGGCAATGTAATACAACTCATCTACAAAGTGTTTCGCTGCTTGTTCACCACGATAAATCTTCGGAGCAGATGATAGTCCAAATTCTTGAAGATGTTCTTCAGACAACGTGAATTTTGTTAGTATACAATAACTGTTTGGTGCATGTTTTAGATATTTGCTTCGTTTTGTGATATCCTCTTCTTGTTGTTCAATTGGAAGTAAGGATGCTTCGAAATCCGCGTACACAACAAATGGAACAGGGTATTGGTGATTTACTTTATCAAATTTTATCTGCGCTCTGCTGGGATGTGGCAATTTAATTCTTACCTCATAGTTTCCACTACATAACCTTTGATGTTCTACTAACCATTCTGTACCTCCTCTTCTTAATGGTTTGCTCACGTTGCAAAAGCATCTCTTACATGTTGTGATTTTACTTTTATGTTTTGTCAACTGTTTACATACGAGCCCTTCAAAATCTTTTATATGCACGTAATGTGATATCTCTCCTTTATTGATTAATAACAAGTCAGTATGATTGTTGCGCTCTTTCGATGTTATGCGCAAGGGATACACATTATTTGATGAATCCAAACCAAATATGTTGACTGAAGCTGACGGATTTTGCTTTTCAAATTTATATATATCAGTAATTGCAACAGGGTAAGTCATTCCTTGGAAATTATACTAATGTTGAACTTCTTCATATTCTCTATTAGGTCTACACACATGATGTTTTACATATTTGGCCAACATAGCATATTTAAAACATTCATTATCTTCATTTTGCACATTAATACAGGATTTGGTATCACTTACTTTTTTCGGAAGAGGAATGTAACTACTTCCTCTCATTCCGTAACCGTGTTTATGAACTCTAACATCCAGACTTGTTATACTTAATAAAGTCCATCCAGATCCTCTTCCTTCATGCTCTTGTATTTTCGTCAAAAGTTCCTCAAAACATTCTGTTACGATCTTTTCAATATCTGACGCAGCCATGATGGTTCGGTTTTTTGTCATAAAACCTCTTGGCGATGTTTCGTTTTGAATGTTGGTAAATATGGCATCTAGCAACAGTCCAAATTTGATAAAATTCAATCTTTTTTGTTCATTCTTTAGTGTTTTGGTTACTAATTCTTTGGCGTTATGTAGAAAGTTTTCAAGTTGTAATTTTGCGTTGTCAATTTTAAAATGTGTTACTACTTTACCAGGTAGTGCTTGTGCGTGTAGCTCCACATCTACTGTTGTTGTTGAAGGAGGATGAAGTGTGGACAGAGCAGGCGTAGAAGACGATGCTGATGTTGAAGGACGGTGAAGTGTAGACAGAGCAGGCGTAGAAGACGATGCAGCTATTGATGTTGAAGGACGGTGAAGTGTAGACAGAGCAGACGTAGAATTCGATGCAGCTGTTGTTGTTGATGTTGATGGTGTTGATTGTGCATATTGAATAACACTTGGTCTGGAATGTTGGTGTTGGGCTAACATTTGATCTATTTCCTTCAATTCTTCTTCTTCACATTCTTCATCATGGTTGTTGTTATGTTTTAGTTCCTTATGAATTATTAAAAGAAATTCATCCTTAAATGAAGTCTTACAAATATTGCAGCGATGCATAATGTAGGTGTGATCTCCACAAGGGTCAACGCAATAATGAAAAACACTGCAAATGCCCCTCTATTTATACCCTAGCAAAAGTGGTGGGGGTACGTATTACGTTAAGTTTACTATTTTTTACATTTTATATTTACTGTCGTAGCTGGAGGGTACAAAGTTCTGTATTTAGGTCAAGGTCATTGAACATATTTGCCAAAACGGGGAATAGAGCAGTAAATGATTTCATTTTAAACCATAAACTGATCTATTCCCCGCTTTGTATTTAACAAGGACACTTTTCTCCAACAGGAAAATTTAATATATTTTAAACTCGGATGTGAAATCGGATTGTACACATTGCATCTCGATCAACAAAAAATTTCATAAAACAATAGGGATCTTCAGTTGTAGATTCATCTTTAACATATTCGATGGTCAACATTGCCGAACGAAGATCTTGTGGAATTACGTCGACTTTTATTAGTTGCCTTTCGATTTCAAACCGTTTTGTTATTGATGTAAGTTTTATCACATCATCGATATCGATGAGGGGAAAGCTGTAACAAACGGAGTTTGCTGGTGAGTTCATAATGCCGATATGATAAATATACACTGTTGCATCGACATTAAATAGACGTTCCCCCACCATTAAATGTATAAGTTACCCCCACTTTTAAAAACAAAAAAAAAATTGAAAGCTAGTGATAGGAAATGGGTATTATTGTATCAAATATATGTAACAATGTTTATGAAACAAGGATGATTAAGTCCTGTAAGTAGGTCAAGGTCGTCTTAACTTATTACCAGAACGGGGAATAGAGCAGTAAGCGATTCTCACTTTGACCGCAAATTGATCTATTCCCCGTTCTGTATTCCCCCGTTCAGTATTTCCAAAACATCTTTAGTCAATTTCGAATGTTAGAAGGTCTTCAGGAAGATCTTGTTGAAGTGATGCACCTTCTAACAACGTTTCTAACACATTAATGTATTTAATCGCCTGTATCAAAATGGCTTGCCTTGAACTTTTTGTATCCATAAACGGTAATTTTGATTGTAATAACTTATATGCTTGATTTATTTTTTTAATCCTTCCTCTTTCTCTAGCATTCCTTCTTCTCGCTTCATCATTCTTTTCCTTGTGATTTGTTGTAGGCTGCATCGATGTTGTAGGCTGCGTCGATGTTGTAGCCTGCATCAACTCTGCTGGGATATTCATAGCTGAATAACTATACTCTGAAGCTGTACGCCTTATATATGTTTACCCCCACTATTAAAGTCAAAGGATTTAGATGGTGGGGGGTGTAAGTGATAGGGAAAGGATATGTTATTTAACAATTACTATCCGCGAATTTTTCCCAAGTCTCGTCAGTGGGTCACGGTCACTTGAACATATTGCCAAAACGGGGAATAGAGCAGAAGCGGTTTCACTTTGACCGCAAACTGATCTATTCCCCGCTCTGTATTTTAAAAGTAAACATTAGGTCTTGTCACTACTGAGCAGCCTTTGCTCTTTGAAGCTCAAGTTCTAAGTCTGCAACCAAGAGAAAATCTGCATCGTTCTCCTCCCATTGTTCAGGAGAACGCGGCTGTTCACACCACTTTCTGAAGGCGTACTCCATGCCTCATTATACTCCTCCAGTATAACATGATAGGGTCTTGGTTTTTGTTGATGGAGTTTTGTTGTAGGAAATACATATATCTTCCAATATCTTACCAAGCAAAAGTCCCGAAGTGGGTCAAGGTCGTCTGAACATGTTGCCAAAACGGGGAATAGAGCAGTTAGTGATTCTCACTTGGACCACAAACTGCTCTATTCCCCGCTCTGTATTAGGAGAAGAGGACTAGTTTAAAGCTCGCAATTATAGGCAATAAACCTGATAACGGAACACTAACCTCTCCCCCGAAAAATTATTCACCCAACAAAAAAACGATATGGTCAGTTTACAACAGTCGCGCACTCTGAAACCGCAAGGACGTTCATCACTGTCTAGGCGTCAGAGTACTACGAACCGAAGTACAATAATACCTGACCAAGGTCCCCTTAAGTTTATTTCCCCGAAGATGTATCCCCCAAGATAAGCAAAATGGTCAGTTAACAACAGTCGCGCACTCTGAAACCGCAAGGACGTTCATCACTGTGTAGGCGTCAGAGTTTTACGAACCGAAGTACAATAATACCTGACCAAGGTCCCCTTAAGTTTATTTCCCCGAAGATGTATCCCCCAAGATAAGCAATATGGCCAGTTTACAACAGTCGCGCACTCTGAAACCGCAAGGACGTTCATCACTGTGTAGGCGCCAGAGTACTACGAACCGAAGTACAATAATCTAACCAAGATAAGCAAACTAACTGAATCTGTTTCTCGTGAGTGAGGGCTAAGATAGGTAAAAAAAGTCATCCGGTTTTCATGCCGTAATGACTCAAGGTCGGTTTTCGTGCCGTACCTTTTTGTAAGGGGTTAGGAAAGGTGTTTATTTGAGAAACATAATCCCCCCTGAGATATTTAAAGACATAAGGTTGGTTTTCGTGCCATACCTTTTTGAATGGGAACGTGAAAGAAAAGTACATATTTCATTAGTAAATAAAAACACTTCAAAGACACTTTAAAACCAACACCAAACTAACTACAGTTAAACTAACTACATTTACTAGCAGCAAACTACAAGCGTTATTCTAACATGCTTAATAATAAACAGACATGCCTTAATCTAAGGTAGCATCTCTAATATACAGTGGTACCAACTCTATACTAGAGATACTATTGCGGACAGCGCGGGCAAACAGCTAGCTAGGCTGTCGGCCTGCGACTGCGAACCCTCTGCGGGCTGCTCCCGCTTTTATAGGAATATATCATGGGGGGGGGCAAGGACTTCGACAGTAGTTTTTTCCAACACTGTATCGCATACTCTGAATTGCTCCAAGTCCGGTAACTGGGTCAAGGACACGTTAACATATTTTGTAAAATAGCAAAGGTGTTACCTTTGCTATTTTACTTTGGAAGCAAGCTGTACTACGTTTAAACAAGGGAGACTATTATCCGTTTTACATAAAACTCCTTGCATGATCTTTTGATAGAATGGAAAAGATTAATGCCGGAGGGCGATTCCCATTCCACCAAAATACAATGCATATCATTTCTATGCAACGGTCTCAGCTCTATCTTTACTTTTAATTTAATGCCTTGGAACTCATAAGTAAGGATGGATAGAAAGGCTTCTGAAATAGCAAGCTCGGAAGGAACAAGCCAAGTGTTTACACCTACAGCTTCCATATCGATATGATGATTTTTACCACGCTGTTGCAGTATATAAAACATTTCCCCCTCCAGTTTTTATTTTTAATACAACATTTTTGTGTCAACCTTTTCAGCATGAAATATCTCTAAGTCCACATTTCTTCCAATATTTGATCAAACGACAGTTTTTCTAAGTCCCGTCAGTAGGTCAAGGTCATCTGACATAATGCCAAAGCGGGGAATAGAGCATAACATACTGCTCTATTCCCCGCTCTGTATTGGGGAAGGGGACAAAAGACAACAAACAAGAGACTGATTTTAAACAAGAGACTGATTTTATATTTCACAAACGTTTCTCATGGGTGAGATAGGTGGTGTCAACCGGTTTGCATGGCCTTATTGATCTTATTGACAAGGCCGGTTTTCAGGGCCGAACCTTATTGTCAGGGGGTTAGGAAAAGGATGAGAAACAAGTTACATTACTTTGAAAATAAAGACTTTACCAGTAACTATGTAAAAGAAACAAATTAATCAGTTAACGTTACTTTTACAAAAACAGCCGAGGTCGGTTTTGCAAAGGTCAACAGTATCACTGAAATCCGGTGGGACGTAGACCCAAACACCCGGCGTCAGGCTGCTGCGAACCCAAGTTTTGACCAAGGTTGTTGAGGGACCTGTAGGGCCGGGAGTACATATGTTATTAGTAAATAAAACACTTCAAACCGATACCACACACTAACATATATATTAGACTAACTACATTACCTAGCAGCAAACTACAAGTGTTATCTAACATGCTTAAACAAACTAACTAAACATGCAAGGGCGCGGATCTCTTAATTGCGCGTCGGGCCCAACGCACACTTAACAGACCTACGCTGCAGCAGAGTGCAACCCACTGGGACGTATATCCAAACAACGGGCGGCAAGCTACTGCGACGAGACTGCGGACTGCTCCCGCTTATAAAGGCAAAGTGACGTCACCGAAGCGGAAGGGGGGAGGTCGAGGGGGGGGTGACCTTGAACTGACCCAAAACCGGGGGGGGGGTTCCCACTCGGAGGGGGTAGTCCGCTCGGGCGGGGGTCCGCTCGGGGGGGGGGTCCACTCGGGGGGGGGGTCCGCTCGGGGGGTCCGCTCGGGGGGGGGGGTATGATGTAAACCGGTCCCCAGCTTTCTACCCATATATGGATAGAGCAAGGTTTCACTTTCGAGAACGCTTTACTGCGTCTGCAACCTCATTCCAGCTTTGTCTCTCGAACTGGAACTACGTGCCGATCAGCAGCACTACAATGACTTCCCCTGTGAGCCTCTAGAAACTGCGACGCCTGAAGGAGTCCCTGAAGGAGACGGTTGAGAGAAGAGATGGATTTAAGAGGCCAACTTCTTTCGAGGCCACAATAAGAAGAAATTTTAAGAACCATTCGCTCTACTTCAACCAACATCCGTCAACTGAGCATCGACCTTCGACTTCGACTACAAGTCAGCCTCGGCCTTCAACTCCACCTCTCACCATGGATGAGGTGATGGAGCGGACGAGGGTGTTGAAGGAAGAAGAATTAGTCACTCCTCTAAACTTCACATCACTTAAATTTAGAAAGCTAAAAACAAATATTGAATACAAGTTTGTGGCAAGGCTCAGCGGAATCAGCTATATTTTGCAACATGAAGATTTTCACTTCAAGGTCCAACTGCCTCATTCCCTGCCGCAACCGCCTAGAATCCCATCCGAAAAGGAACTGTTTTTCGTCAGACAAGAGGGCAAGGCGCATTGGCTAATTAAATAAATTGTCACATCTCTTATCCATTTCCTCCACCTCGACTAACCGCAACTCCTTCAGGACTCCTCTTCATGGCACCAAAAACGGTCCTTTTCAGCACCACCCTAAGCATTTCAAGTTAGGGACTTGGCCTGTACATAGGCAGGAGACTGTTAGTCTCATGTTTGTGTGCAGCCCACTTTGGGAAAATTTCTAAGTCCTAAGGTCCTTGACCTTGACCTTGACCTTGAACATGACCCATTTTGGGGGGGGGGTGGGGGGGGTACAAAGTTTGTGCAAAGTATGTCATGTGGGTACTCAAATTACGCGGATTGATCAGACGAACACGTTGGTGCAAACAGAACTCAGATCCGACCAAGGGTATAGCGGTAATAGCTAAAAACAACTATTTTGGAGGTCAAACCTAAATAACATCTTTATTTATGGATTAAAATATATCAAGTGGGTATCCAAATTACGCGGATTGATCAGACGAACATGTTGGTGCAAACAAAATTTAGATCCGACCAAGGGTATAGCAGTAATAGCTAAAAACAACTATTTTGGAGGTCAAACCTACATAACTTCTTTATTTACGGTTTAAAATATATCAAGTGGGTACTCAAATTACGCGTATTGATCAGACGAACAAGTTACTGCAAACAGAATTCAGATCCGACCCAGCGTATAGCAACTGTAGTGAAAAACAACTGTTTGAAGGACAAGGTAACGTTGTGGTGGGGATAGGTGTCTATCCTACTCGCTAGTGCTACATCATTATACTTCCAGCTCTTGTCGGATGAACATCTACCTATATAGTTTGTGTTAACGTCTGAACATGTCACAGTTTTACAGGAATATGAGTAAGGTGTCCTTCAGTAGCCCGCTTGCCACCACCTTCTACTTCTCCGACGATGAAGATAGAATGTCTACGCTTTTAGCGGACAATGAGCGGTTCCATCGTAGAATAGCCAAGGTTGGAACACTCTTAGCCAGTTGTCTGCTGCACAAGAAGCAACACATGGAAACATGCACTAGTTTAGATCATAGTGACTGTAATATTTATACACATCCAGTGTTGAGACGAATTAATTGAAGTTTTCAGTTAAGGAGCTAAGGTCTTGACAGTCTAAGAGCTAAACCCTAACTAACACATGTAAACTAGTTATTGTGCGATGTAAGACTTGGTGGGGGGACTGGTGTAGTGGGGGGACTGTCATCTGCCGCGCACTTGCCACCTGCCGCCTGCCACCTACCGCCTGCCATCTGCCGCCTGCCATCTGCCGTCCGCCATCTGCTCCGCCCCACCACACTTTTACCCCCACCATTTTGTTTGATACCAAAACGCTACCTAGCGAATAGTCAGTACACCTCCGGCTTTCGACCGGTGAACATCGAGCGCTCTCTCCGCGCTCTTCACAAAATAACATTATCATGTCACTCAAGATTCGATGTATTTATTATGACTCTATTTGTCTATCAACTTCTACGGACCTGGAGGTTTTTAAAGAAGAGTTAAGACTTCTCCTAGCAAATGGTTATAGTTTATCTTTAGAACTGATCGCAACAAACAACATAGACTCTGCGCAGGGGTCAAAGTATCTACCGCCTTTTATCAGAAAACGAAGTGATGGTCGTGACTCCGGATCAACAACATCGATGATGACAAACAACGGGGAACTATTGTAAACATAAATTATTGTAAACATAACTTATTGTAAATAAAAAGAAAAGTAAAAATAAAGTTAAATGAAATAGTACTACCTCGCACTCGTATCATTCGATTGCTTCATTCGATTGTTTTCATTCGATATTTTTATCGAATGAAAACTATCGAATTACAATCGGATATTACGCGTGCGAGGTAGTACTTTTTTAAAATAACCTCCCCGTGACCTTGACCTTTAAACTTTCCCTCATTACGTCACAAAACCGCCTACGTCACTGGCTGAGGCTCAGATGACGTGTTTAATGACTCAGCGCATCCGGTCACGTGACCGGATGACGTCACTTCCGGTCTAGCAGCCCCAAATGCCCACTACTTCCATTATTCCTCACCTGATCGAAACATACAATTAATTTTGGTGTCAAATTAAAGGGTTTGCCGTCCTCTAGGGAAATACAATGTCGAATTTTTTAATTTGGGCACCATAGCTGCATAGTAAATAGTTTAATTTTGAACTGAAACACCGCACATGTTCTCACTAATTTTTAACAATATCCAAATTCTACTATTGTATTTCCCTAGAGGACGACAAAACCTTTAATTTGACACCAAAATTAATTGTATGTGACAATCAGGTGAGGAGTAATGGAGGTCCAAAGTTAACATTGGCCTTATGGAACAAAACACTAAGATGGCGTCCGGCAACTTCCGGTGATGAAGACTCTTAATACTAGGTTAGTACTAGTTAGTACTCGAATATGAAGGTTAGTACTGTAACCGTTACCGAGCTATTAGTCAATACGTATAGCGGGGGCCGGAAGTGACAGCCCGGCCATGTGCGAAAATGATAATTTCAACTATACCTAGAGTTAAAACTAGGTTAGTACTAGTTAGTACTCGAATATGAAGGTTACTACTATAACTGTTACCGAGCTATTAAGCAAAATGTATGGAGGGGGCCGGAAGTGCCAGCACGGCCATGTGAGAAAGTGAAAATTTGGTTTTCAATTTTCATGTTATCATATTTCCATGCTGAAGGGCACGGGTCACCCTCAAAGTGAGTTATTTGCCCGTAAAGATAACATGGAGATAAATTTTAATTCAATTACATTCCAAAACGTGTTGATACAATAACCAGTGTTTTACAGCATCAACATAGCTTTCAAGGAGGATATTGAAACTACTGGAATGGCAACACGGTCTGTGTAGCGCTTGTGAACAACTTTGTTCGGTTTAAGACAACAGGTCCACTAGTTTTTACTTTTCCCCCTATACATAGTATAGGAGAAAGTATTGTTTCGACAGCATTTTAGAATTTGAGTTTGAGTGCATGTGACGCTAGCTCAGATGGAGTAGCTGGAATATTATCTCATGTCATCAATGGGGATGAGCGTCCAGTTGCTTTTGCGTCAAGAGCGTTAACAGTGGCTGAAAAGGGGTACTTCCAATTAGATAGGGAAGCATTAGCCATTGTTTTTGCAGTAAATCATTTTCATCAATACCTATTTGGACGTCTATTTACATTGATTACAGATAATCAACCTTTAGTAAGAATCTTCCATCAAAATTCAAAGATCCCAAAAATGACTTCCGCAAGACTACAGCGATATGCGGCGTTCCTTTCTGGATTTAATTACTCAGTTATCTTCAAAAAAGGAATCGAAAACTCTAATGTTGACTGTCTATCAAGACTGCCTGTCGTAACAGAGAGAACGCCTGAATCAGCTATCAACGAGGAAGTTAAATATTTATGTGAATCTTCAGTATTTCAAATAGGACCCCTTAGTCTGACTTATCAAACACTTAAAGAAGAAACCAGAAAGGACAAATATCTCTCTGAAATAATGTTTAAACTCCAGGAAAGTCGTGTTGCTGACTCTGAATTCACAATCGAGGGGAGTATTCTTTTTCGAGGTCAAAGAGTTGTCATACCAACATCCATGCAAACCGAAGTACTACAAGAATTACATCAAACCCATATTGGTATTACAAAGATGAAACAGTTGGCACGTCGATATGTATACTGGAAATCCATCGATAAAGACATTGAAAGAGTCGTTCGAGAATGTCAAGCGTGCGCTTCAGTAAGAGGAAACCCACCTAAAGCACCAATTCATCCGTGGATGGAACCAGAACAAAATTGGCAGCGTGTTCATGTTGATTACGCTGGACCGTTTCAAGGGTACCATTACCTTGTTATGGTGGATGCCAAGTCAAAATGGGCAGAGATCTTCCCTTGTAAAACATCCCCTACCTCAACAACAACCATCGAGCTTTTACAAGAAGTGTTTTCTCGAAATGGATTCCCTGATGTAATGGTGTCAGACAACTCGAGTATATTCACAAGTGGGGAATTCCAAACATTCTGTAAGACTGCAGGCATATTTCAAAAATTCATAGCGCCTGGACATCCTGCCACAAACGGACTGGCGGAGCGAAATATACAAACTCTCAAACATCGTTTATCAGCCATGTCAAATGAACAAACATCAATGCACCAGAAAATACAGCAAATTTTGTTTAGATATCGAGCTACCCCTCTACAATGTGGGAGGTCACCAAGTGAGCGGTTCCTTAATCGACAAATAAGGATCACTCTGGATGCCCTAAAACCATTGACTATACCGATTCAACATAATGAATCTCCAAATAAGCCAGCTCGACAATTAAAGTTGGGAGAGAGGGTTCAGGCCAGATATTACTACAACAATAAAGAACTTTGGAAACCTGGTGTTATAATTAACAAATATGGGAAGCTGCATTATAAGGTAGAACTAGACGATGGATTTGTCTTCAAACGACATATCAATCAACTTCGGAAATCCAGTGTTCCTAATATCAAACACTACTTCCAGAATCGAGAGTCTAGCTATCAACATGATGGAGAAAACGAATGTCAACTGCCACTTCGAAGATCTTCACGTCTCCACCAAAAACCTCACTATCTGGAAGATTATGAAATAGGTCCGGCTTCCTAAGTAGCGCTCAGAATAAGCGTGGGAGAACTATAATGTCCAAAATTATTTATATCATGTGTTAGTTATTTACATATGTTATTGTTTACTTATTGAAAAGTAAATGCACTCTTTTATATAATCAATGTTCTAAATAAAAATGCAAATAAGGTTAACAGTTTTATTAATTAATTGCGCGTGTCATAAAAAGGCCACCATAGTATGGTAGGTCTGTAACTAAATGACACCAGCCGTATGTCTGCGAAGGTTCGGAGTCTAAAATTATAAAGTTTAAATGGTTCCAAAGTTCAGTTTATTTGTTATTTTTGATCAAAACTATGAACTTTAAATAAAATTAACATATCACCATTGAAAAAGCTCAAAAATTTAAATACATTAGTGTTGAAAACTATTATTCTACGACTAAGGGTTGCGAAGAAAATTTAAATATTCATATAACGATAAACACCGTACATTGTTCAGTGTTATTCTTATGGGGAATCAAAATATTATAATTTTCTCTCTTATGAAAGAAATAAAATTCAACCTTTAGTAAGAATCTTCCATCAAAATTCAAAGATCCCAAAAATGACTTCCGCAAGACTACAGCGATATGCAATAATCATCGATAAAAATTAACCAAAGACTGCCACAAAGTCAGCCATGTCAAACAATGTAAACGAAAGAGCTTGCAATATTTGGTTTTTTGTTTTTGATTTTTTCCTTAAAAGGCATATTAATTGTTTTTAATCAATTTAATTAAAAATTGACATTGACCAACAGAGGATATTCGGAATATGTTGCTACCTAAGCCTGGCATCTCCCATCTTAAAACCACTTTGTGCAATAAATGACTTTGTAGGGCCCCCAATCAAGGGATTTGGGTTTCAATTTCTGAAAAAGGTTTACTAAACGATTTTCTACACGTGCTACCGTACTTTATACTCTGTGTTTAGTAAATATAAAGGAATTTAGTAATAACAATAATATGGCTAATTGGGAGTAACTATGTGTCATTTTTCTGTTATTTACACTCTGTTAGTGTGGTAATAACCCGGTTTGCCACGCAGCTCGCTGATGTAAAGGGATTCTGATAACAACATTAAAATGGAATCCGATGTTGAGCCGAATTGAGTGAAATTTGGACACGATTTAGCTTTTTCTGTTTTAAATCATTGCTTATGACAGAATTTATAATTAAAAGCTGGTCTTCTCTTGTTTTTTAAAAGTCAAATTGTTAACAGTAATCATCTATTAATAAATCAATTATCAATTTAAATTAACTAAGTAATACCAAATTAAGTAATGATTAGTGAAATTAATGTAATATAGTACCTAAACCCAGAGCGCCTATTGTCGTCACTCCAAGAACAATATTTTCACCACAACTTTTTAGGCCACTGGAGTGGAGTCCAAAGTTTGGAAAAACGTATCCATACTAAATAACAACGTGTCATGGTCCAGGAGCAGGTTTGAGGAGCCGTTTAGAGCCTTTTCAATATCATATCTTCTCATGGCCACTTTTTAGGCAATCGATGGAACGGAGCCCTGAGACTTAGAGGAGGTGTAAATAGTGTTGGTGCCCTACAACGTAGGATGGTGTGTGAGTAGTTTTGAGGAGCCTTTTTTAAATGAACTGGAATACCTCTATCTTAGTATAGACCTTTACGCCATAAGAATAACATGGCAACGTTTTAGACAGTGGGGCGGAGCCCTAAGTTCGAGGTTATGATAAAATGTATCCAAACGTTATAGATCAATAACAACTGGCTAAAATCGGCAAAGAATGTACATAATGATATGAAAAAATTAACATAGGAACTTTGCCAGGGGTCGGAGACTTAAGATTGCTGGGCGAGAAGTATACACATTGAGGCTTCATTCTAGAAATGTGGTTTTAAAAAAAATCCAAATAACCACACGTCACATGTCCAAATCTTATGGATGGATGACAAATGGCTAAAATCATTCATACAATCGGAAAGAGTAACATGGCATTTTTGCTAGAGGACGTAGCCCTGAGGTGTGTGTGTGTGTGTGTGTCCCAGGTGATTTGGAAAACGGCACCACTAAGCTGCTTCCAGACCATACCACGTTGTAGAGGACCAAATCGTTTTAGGTACGTATTTTTTTTGTTTCCCCCCAAACCTCAGGGCTGCGCCCCAGTGGTACCAAAAGCTACCATGTTATTTTTATGGAGAAAAGGTTTTCCTAAATGTTACATATCAAACGTTGAGGCATCATTCAAGACACGAATCTTTGTAAAACAATCCCAAAGAACCATCTTGCATCAAAATTGGATGTTGGGAAGTAATATAAGAAGCCAACGGGGCGGAGCCCAGAGGTCGGGAAAAAATATTTGAAGACCTTTATGTTATGGTCCGGGAGCAGATCTGATGAGTGTTTTTCGCAATAACCTGGAGTACTAGTATTTTCATAAGAAAACACATGGCAATGTTCTAGCGAATTGGGCGGAGCCCTAAGGTTGGAGTCAAAACAAACCAACCCAAATGACAATTGGCTAAAATCACGCAAAAAAACGGAAAAGATAACACGAAACATTTTACATGGAGACAGAGCCCTAAGGTTGGTGGTTGGAAGTATCCAATGCTGGGGCACCATTCAAGACATACGGCTTTTAAAACAAATCCAAAGAATTATAAAACGTCCAAATTGGACTTCGGGAAGTGATAGGGAAGCCAGTTGGGCGGAGCCCTGAAGTTTTGGGGGAAAAATACGTACCTAAAATGTTTTGGTCCTCTACAACGTGGTATGGTCTGGAAGCAGTTTAGAGGTGCCGTTTTCCAAATCACCTGGGACACACACACACACACACACACACACACACACACACACACACACACACACACACACACACACACACACACACACGCACAACTACTTTTTAGAAAAAAATTATTAAATTAATTAATTAATTATTAATCTAGGCATATCAATTGTACATTTATTTAATGATCCATCTATTAATTATTTAATTTTTCATTAATTATTTACTAGTTTATAAATGTATTAATTATTTACTAACTACTTTTCTAACATCCGCCGCAGTTCGCAGATAACGACCAATTTTAGACTATTGTCCTGGTTATTACTAGGGAAGTTTGTAAAATAGTCATACACTTGACACAATTTACTTGTCCTTGCCCCTGGCGGTATAGATTCTCAAGGCATATGACTGTGTCAAATCGGGCGGTGGGCACATGCACTGTGGCGTGACGCCCCCTCCCCCCAAACAACCCCCAAACAACCCTGCGTGTCAGTCGCGCTGCGTCACTCGCCCCCTCAACACTGTGTGTTGCTGCCTCCCCCCGTGTCGAATATACGCTCCAACTTCAGTAAGTTTTATCCTAGGGTACATTTCTATATATCCGTAGATTTTCTAATCTTCACTGAAAATAATTTCAGCAGATTTAACGGTAGGTTTCTGCAGTCACCTTCTTCTTCCCATAATCAATGCTGACTTTCGCATTCCGTCTCTCCTTAACAGACTGTCTGAGATTGTTGATTTATAAATTGTATAGAGAAAAAAATAACTAGCGATTTCAGTGATCAGAATTTGATACCAAAAATATCGTTTACGCGCAACATATATCGCAAGTGTGGAATATTTGGAACGTTGTTAAACGATTATTATTTTTAACATAAGACTCTGCTGACTGAAATCACTAGGGATTTCCCTTTAAAATGAGCCATAAATCAACGATTTATAATAATCCGTTCAGGCGGGAAGGGATTTGAAAGTTACATGGGCCTTATGGGAGAAGTAGCTAGAGTAGCGAAATGTTACGTAATTGGAGACCACTTTTAACGTGTTCGTCACATAATTAACATATAAAATTGGCATTCCTTCATAGGTGGTTTATGTGATTTGACATATAAGTTGATTTTTCCTTAAAAGTTTCAACGTTAGTATTATAAATTATTTATTCAACAGTAATATAAATTATATTTAATTGTTTATAAATAAATGTGTTTTCTAAAGGATTTATAAATGGTGACATTGAATGAAGGTCGCGTTCTTTCTATTCTAATAAATGGAATTAGCCAATTATCATCATATTTGTTGATAGAGTAAAAAAAAATGCAAATGCAAATTTGTTCGTGATGTTTTTTAGAAATTATACTATTGCAACTATGAAACCCACCAGATAGTTAAATTGTAAAGCACAATTGAACACCGAAATGTAATTGTTAATAAATATATATTACTCTGATTAATCAGTAGGCTTTCAGTTGTAATTCTATAGTTATTATTATAATCGCAGAACTACTATAGAGTGTTTTCCTTATTGTGTATTATTATAACATTACGCAAGTGTTTTCATTTATCACAAACGCTTGTGTAGTTTTGTACGAGTAGCATTTTTAAGTAAATGGAAAATATAAATTAAATGTTTTGTGTAAAGCTTTTTTTGTGCTGTTTTACAAATTTAACACTTTTGAATTTGAAAGAGTGTGTGGTCTCTTCTGTTTTAAAATTTCATACTGATTTCATATGATTTTGAAAGTTGAATATTTTTTCTCTAAGCAAATTCGTGAGGAGAGAATTCAGGTCTTCACGGACATTATTAATTCCTAAGCAAAAATGACTTTACTAGCGTAATAAAGTAATTCATTTCCATGTGAGATTAAGTGCATTAAATATAGCTATGCTTACTTTTTGTTTGTTGTAAAATATCAGTCTGCAAATTGATTTTATATTTTTTGATTGGGCAAGATTACGTTAATTTTAGTAATAAAATCTAGATGTAATTTTTATAATATTTTATTGTGATACAGCTATGTTTATATTGTTAATTTATGTTTAAGATGGTTTAGTAATAATAAACTCTTCCAGTCGGTAGAGTAGAAAATGGCACTCATACTTATATTAAAAGATAAGAGTTTTTGTATTTGGCTTCGTGTCTTATACCAAACCAATCGAGCTGATATTTGGTAGAAAGATAGGTATAATAAGCTAGAATACAATATAAGCGTACTCCCTTTCCAAAAATTCTTTAGGGCTCCGCCCCCAACCTTTTTAAATGTCTACTGGACTGATGGAGGTGGAATTTGGTAGGAAAATAGCTAATACATTTAAGACATATCAAGACCTACTTAAGATCTAAAATCCTTAAAATTTCAGCCCCACTTGCCCTCAAAGTTCACATTTAATCCTATATAAATTGTACTTGCAGAACATATTGATTTCTAGGAAGATAAGTAATAAACCAGAATCATTCATAAGCTTACTTGCATCCCACAAATTCTTTTGGGCTCCACCCCACTAGCATTCAAAGTTCTAATGTTTGCAGTCACGCACCAATTTACCAAACTGATTTAGCTTAAATTTTGAATGAAGGTAGCTAATACACTGGAGACACACTATGATTGGATCTCGATACTAGTTTAGAGTATATTGGAACCCTTTTCAGGGAAACATTTAAAAAAGAGGGGAAAGGAAATTGTTTTTGGGCCAGGTAAAGTTAAGGGGGACTTACAAATCCGTCAAATTCCCGGGAATATACAAGAAATATAAAAAAAAAACAGAGGAACTAGCCTTCCGAATATGTTTAATAAATATTTATTTGAAATAGATTCATTTATTACAACATAATGCAGATTTGTTAATTTCGATATGATATTTAATGGTTTTGTTTTACTGATGATGTCGGTTTAGGGACAGACTATTTGGAACTATGGACAAATTTGTTGTCTTGTTTGGGGTTATGCATTTCAGTTGCA
The DNA here is from genome assembly GCA_963675035.1 of Allygus modestus. NCBI lineage: Eukaryota > Metazoa > Arthropoda > Insecta > Hemiptera > Cicadellidae > Allygus > Allygus modestus. The sequence continues at coordinate 92,976,985 of OY776113.1, forward strand.
TTGATGGCGACAGAGCATATCCAGGCTTAGGGCTGTCTTCCCTTTAATCCTTCACATAAAGTTTATAAACATCAGTCGCATTTATGTTCCAGAGGCATTAAGTGTATGAAAGTTCCAATGTTGGTAAAAACTGCCCTAACCACAATTTTTCTTGAGGCAACCGTCGCGCCTGTTATAATGTGCAGTCATAATTTTAACGATAAGTATAATAAAAGAGTATTTCCTCAAAGATAGAGTTTCTTACCGAAATATAATATCGTTTTACAGAATACCATTTGTCGGTATTTAGTTCATGTGTGAATTTTAACGAATTTAACGTATTTATTTTATTTTCACTTTCGAAAAGCTTCAATAGATCCTGAACAATGTAAAACAACAAATACATTATTATAATTAACATTTTAATGCAAATACTGCTTCGAAATAGTGTAAAAAATATGGATGTTTAAAAATAATATTTCTTCATACAAAATTGCGAAAATATAACATATTCTCATAATGGGAATGTTTTGATGAGAAACGCATTGTAGAAGCTCAATTTGTGAGGCAGCGCTCTATCCACTGGCTTTTACAGCAAAATAATTGCGGTCTCAAGACAAAGACTGCTGAAGACTACTACGATTAGATTCCCACGGACTGGGCTGCAGATACTGAGCCCAGATACTGCAGATACTGATCTTTATTCTGTTCGTAATAGGTTATAAATATGGCAGGTTAGAAATCTAGCGTTTCACCGAGAGAAACGCCATTTAATCCATAGTCACACGGTAGAAGTGCGCAGATGCGAGCAGATATTTATGCGAACCGAGATTTTGGGGTTTATATATTTTTTGGGGAGGGAGCACCGTAAAAAACGCTTCAGGATTTCAGGACATCAGGATTCTATCCTGGAACCGTTTATAATATTTCATCAGGTTTGGCGTAAATTTGGCCTACAAACACAGGGCTCACACCTTTCCCATCCATCAAGAATTATAAGGATCTGCATAGGCCGCATCCCAGTCTCGTTCCGTTTTTTTTTTGTCACGGATAATGCCCTGAGACACACAGTCACAGTTGTATTTGTCTATTCCTTCTATTACCTGCTGCTGGTTAATAGAGAGCTCCAGTCACCTGTTTCTACTTGCTGCTGGTTAATAGGGAGCTCCAAGCACCTGTTTCTACCTGCTGCTGGTTAATAGGGAGCTCCAAGCACCTGCTTCTACCTGGTGCTGGTTAATAGGGAGCTTCAGTCACCTGTTTCAACCTGTTGCTGGTTAATAGGGAGCTCCAGTCACCTGCTTCTACCTGGTGCTGGTTAATAGGGAGCTCCAGTCACCTGCTTCTACCTGGTGTTGGTTAATAGGGAGCTCCAGTCACCTGTTTCTACTTGCTGCTGGTTAATAGGGAGCTCCAGTCACCTGCTTGCACGTGCTGCTGGTTAATAGGGAGCTCCAGTAATCTGCTTCTACCTGCTGCTGGTTAATAGGGAGCTCCAAGCACCTGCTTCTACTTGCTGCTGGTTAATAGGGAGCTCCAGTCACCTGCTTCTACGTGCTGCCAGTTAATAGGGAGCTCCAGTCACCTGCTTCTACTTGCTGCTGGTTAATAGGGAGCTCCAGTCACCTTCTTTTACTTGCTGCTGGTTAATAGAGAGCTCCAAGCACCTGCTTCTACTTGCTGCTGGTTAATAGGGAGCTCCAGTCACCTGCTTCTACGTGCTGCTGGTTAATAGGGAGCTCCAGTCACCTGCTTCTACTTGCTGCTGGTTAATAGGGAGCTCCAAGCACCTGCTTCTACCTGCTGCTGGTTAATAGGGAGCTCCAAGCACCTGCTTCTCCCGCAAAACAAAAATTGACCATCAAATCCTGTCCCTCCTTAACGCATTATACGAAATTGTTTATTCATTGCTCATTTTAGAAGAAACCAATACCTATTTCATAGCTATTTCAGTGAGCAAAAATAGAATATTTTGGCATTTTATTGGACGGTTATTGTTTGTGATATCAAAATTCTGCTCCCTTAAATCGCTAGCTAGTTATTTGCTCTATAAAATGAGCCATAAATAAAAATCAACATTTTCGGATAGTCCGTTGAGAATGGAAGATATTTTAAAGTTATGAGAGAAGCTAGTAGAAATATTTCGTGACCAGAGCCTCCTCGCAATGTTTCTACATTCTAGCCCGTTCCCTTATGTTCCTCTCCTGCGTCAGGATGTTGGCTCAAGTGCATCGTCGAGCAAGAACCGTCAAGCAGCTCTCAAGGCGACGACGTATTACACAGCGAGCGACCGGCCGTGATAAGTTGCTGGTTGTTATTCTCATGAAAACAATTATCTGAAGTTTACAAAAACTAAAAATGTTAATCTAGCGGATAAACATAATTAACCGTATAAAACCAGATATTTCAGAATTTTTAACTGCGTTAAAATCGGATAAAATAACAATTGTATTAAATAATTGAATTCCATTTTAATAACTTAACCGTTTTTATACGAGGGTTAAACTCAATATCGTTGCTGGGGAAACCCCGTTCAACGTTTTGTCTCTGACTTGAGCGCCCCTCGCCCCTTACACGCCGAAATGTGGATTAACTCCGCCAGTGAAATCCCTCAGAAGAGTCCAATACAGGTTGAAATGTACGGTGCTCCGCACACGTTCGCGGGCTGGGGGGTGAGGGGTTGGAAGTGAGGGCTGATTCTGATTGTTGACAATCTCCCGTCCGACTCAATTTCCTCTACTGACCCTCACCACGCAAACCTTCCCCAATATACATTTACATTTCCTTTTCCTTTTCCTCTGCACACTGACATAACTTTCATCCCGTAACCCTATTTTCTTTGGTTGAGATTTCAGCGCCCTATTTTAACTTGTCATCTTGTAAAGTCGTTCTCTGGTACACTGATACCAAATTACAACTTAGTAACGCAATAGGGATTCTTGTACATTATAGTTGTGTAAATTTATTCTTATGAAAAAATTAGTACTCCAGTTTATTGCGAAAAACACTCATCAGATCCAGTTCATTTAAAAAAGGCTCCTCAAAACTACTCACACACCATCCTACGTTGTAGGGCACCAACACTATTTACACCTCCTCTAAGTCTCAGGGCTCCGTTCCATCGATTGCCTAAAAAGTGGCCATGATATACTTATGGAGAAGATATGATATTGAAAAGGCTCTAAACGGCTCCTCAAACCTGCTCCTGGACCATGACACGTTATTATTTAGTATGGATGTTTTTCCAAACTTTGGACTCCACTCCAGTGGCCTAAAAGGTTGTGGTGAAAATATTGTTTTTGGAGCGACGACGGAAGACGCTCTGGGTTTAGATAGAATACTACATTAATTTCACTAATCATTACTTAATTTGGTATTACTTAGTTAATTGGATAATCGAACGAAGTGAAGTTTATCCTTATACATAACTTAACTGCTTAGACTGGTAAAAGAATCAACTCAACTGGCGTGTCTGTGACCAAAATAACTCGAGAACGCCTCCACAGTTAAACTTAAAATTTTCCAGATAAACTTAACAGTACAAAATCTCGGTTGTGTTCGTTATTCAGATAATTTCGTTCAGTATTAATAACATTATATTAAAACCAAATTTATTTTTCTCTCCATAAGAATAACATTGGAAGCCATTTTAGTGGTACTTGAATCGTTAATATTTAGCTGACGTCTATGTTTCAACTACAGAGTAACAATATTTGGTTTACTAGAGTATACTTTGTTATACTGGATAACAAAAGGGTTAAAAAAAAAAAACGAGAGATAAATCGAAGTATATTTTTAAGTATTGTGAGCATATTTCTTCTTTTATAAAATTATGAAATTTACATTTTTTTTTTAAATCCATACAGTTAATATTCCCTTAGTATGCCTACTCTGTGTAATTATCGTCAGTCGTCGGAGGTGACGAGTAACAGTGGCAGACGACGCGTGGGGCAGATCGAAAACTCAAAATAACTTTTCAAAATAGATCAGTGTAGATACTGAGATATTAACTTAACTTATGAAATAGTTTGTGTTATTACATTGTCTTAGACAATTGGTAATATTGTGATTGTCATGTGTCAAAAGTACAAAACCTCAATTTCTCTAGAAAGCTTTGATCAAGTTAGTCACAGTAGTCACATTTTCTAGCACAATTATTTGCTAGGTTATATTTTTACTAAATTAATAATAACCATTTTCTACATTACCTAAAATACATTACCAGTAATGTTGTAGCTAACCACAATAAAAGCTATAGACTATTATAACCAAACAGCCCTTTTACAGAAGGTTATCTTGAATGATTTCACATAGCCTAGGGTTGGAAAGTAAGAGTAAGCCTTTACAGTAAGAGTAAGCCGACATTAAACTGGTAATACAACTGTTGTAAAATACTTTACATATTACCAGAAAAAAACAAAAAACAAAAACAGGAAAACACTTTACCAGAAATGTTGTAGCGAACCAAAACAAAAGCTTTAAACTATTCTAACCAAACTAAGCCTTTTTTACAGGTTATCTGAAATAATTTGACATATCCTAGGTTTGGCTTACAGTGAGCTGTTGTCATCATAAACTTGGACCTATGGCTATAACATGTAGGCCTATACACTTAGGCTACTTGCCATTTTAGAAGTTTCATGTACGGTCTTGGACCAACCCATGTTTTGTAGCATTTAATTTCATGATAGCCTAGGCTTTTTAAACAAGATATTGAAATCTCTTTTTATCATCTAAATAACTAGACATGACGACTTATTGTTAATCCTTAAGGATATTTTGACTTGGCCTATAGAAATTTTAACATTAGTTCATTTAGGAAACTCGCTGTTCTCTTAAAAGTTAAATTAATTACTGCTAAAGTCACTGCCTATAGCCCAAAATACTCTGTTTGTACTACGATAACGGACCCATGCCAATGCTAACAACAAACCATGCCTGAATCCTAGAATTTATTTAAAAAATAAATAAATTTACGGATTTATACAATATTTCCTTTAATAAAAATAAATGTATGAATATTTTTCTATGGATAAAAGGTTAGGTCTGCGACGGGATCCGAACCTACAACCCTTCGCTCTGAGAGCCAGTGCGATACCCACTGAGCTACCGCGAGGTTTTTTGGGAAGAAGTGGATATGACTATAGTTATATATACGTAAAACCCGGATTCTGGCGGCAGTTAAATGATACTAGAATGTATTCTGATGATGTTACCCAAATTAGATCTTGAATTTTTTATGAGACTCGATTTAAGTTTGATTATGTGTTTCGATTATCCTTATACGCGAGGAATGAGCGTACACCTAGTTTAAATTGATAATTGATTTATTAATAAATGTTTACTGTTAACAATTTGACTTAAAAAACAAAAAATAAAACAAGAGATGACTAGCTTTTAATTCTAAATTCTGTCATAAACAATGATTTAAAACAGAAAAAGCTAAATCGTGTCCGAATTTAAAGTTCATAGTTTTGATCAAAAATAACAAATAAGCTGAACTTTGGAATCAATTAAACTTTATAATTTTAGACTCCGAACCTTCGCAGACATACGGCTGGTGTCATTTAGTTACAGACCTACCATACTATAAACCACCAAATTTTATTAAAAACCTTTACAGCAGTTTTAACAATTTTTATTTTTCTCATTTGTTTTCGGTTTTGGGGGGTTAATTATGTTCAAAATAAAAAATTAAATAGCTCTTTGCGATACCAATACCTACATACCAAATATGATCAAAATCAGGCCACTGTTGTGGTCTCTAGGTCTGTACACATCCATATTAGATATTCAGACTCCACATAAAAAAAAACATTTTTGGACTCATGAAGAACGACAAAACGAATATTTCCAATGATAACTCAAATTCTAAAATGCTGTCGAAACAATACTTTCTCCTATACAAAGTTCATGTAAGATCATGTAAGTTAGGACATGATCAACGGACCATAACAACACATGACAACACATCATGACACAACAACAACACATAACAAAAAAAAAAAAACGAGGGATAAACACAAAACTCACATCACCCGGTAACATAACCCCCCGGCGCGCCGCCCGCCGCGGCGGTTGGCGGTAAAAACCGGGGTTTCCCGTTTTGTTTTCGGATTTTGTGTCGGACATGATTAACGGATCATGTGTATCTTTGCAATATAGGGGGAAAAGTAAAAACTAGTGGACCTGTTGTCTGAAACCGAACAAAGTTGTTCACAAGCGCTACACAGACCGTGTTGCCATTCCAGTAGTTTCAATATCCTCCTTGAAAGCTACGTTAATGCTGTAAAACACTGTTTATTGTATCAACACGTTTTGGAATGTAATTGAATTAAAATTTATCTCCATGTTATCTTTACGGGCAAACGACTCACTTTGAGGGTGACCCGTGTCCTTCAGCATGGAAATATGAAAACATGAAAATTGAAAACCACTTTGCGCCACTACGGGTGGGACCATTTTGTTCTATTACCTCAATCGACGAAATTGGTCTGGAAGTAACGGAGGAGTTCTGTTTATAAAAATCGCTTTAGCGTATTATAGATATAAATATTTTATACATCTTTACACAGGAGTAGATGAATATAAACTGCCCATTGTATAAGGGTACTTGCAATACGAGTATGGCATAATATGTACGTCTTCTAGACTGCTGCAGACTTTTCTGATACCATGTTTTACTACAAATATGTTATTTTATCAGTACTTAAATGTATATATTTTTAAATAGAATATTATATTCATGGCTACAACCGGGTTATCTTCTGATTCTTATTAAATGATTTTGATTGAAAATAAATTACACTGGATAAATTATTTAGCACAATACATATTGTGCTATCATGAGAGTTGTATAACAATGTTTTCTTACTCCCCCTCTAATTAAAAATATTCAATAATGTTTACTATAAATATTTTTTATAAGGTATACCTTCACAAATAAGTACAGGTATTTGTATATTTTGGTAAGACGCCTTTACCATCTCATAGTTAAAAGGCGTATCTGTTTCCCAACGGTTGGTATCTTCAACTTCGGTTTAAGGGGCCAAGGGTTCGACTTCAGCGTGTTGACAATAATTTGGTCTTTAGTCCGTGTTACTAATAGTAGCTGCTGCGGTACAATGGCTACCTTTTACTTGTAGTAAGGGACAATTTTGACGTCTACAGTCCCATAAGCGCTACAATCATGAGCATCTCTTTATCCCGAAAATTCAAGACTCCTCCATTTCTCCCCCCATTATGATTTCAGTTCTTGTCATCAATGTATTTGTTATTATTTTGGAATAATTTCAAGCTTTAGCAAACATATTTGAGTTTCAATGTCAGTATTATGGTTCAAAGAACGATATTACAGTAAGGGCTAAAGAGTCATGACTATATAAATGCACCGTTGTCGGTTGTTGACGAAAGCGATATAAATATCTTCGTTAATATTGTATGTTCAACAAATTGAGTTATTGAACTAAGTAAAGGAGTTGTAGGGGGATGGAGGGATCGATTTAAAGGCGTGTGAATCTTCTGATCTACGGGTTTTGGGTTAGTCAAAACATACCATCTAACCCGTGGGTAAATCAGGTAGAAAATGGAGCCGCTACAACGTTACTCTTACTCCACGAGAAGAGAGGACTACATTCCCCCTCCCCAAATTATCTCCTTCGCCAGGGTCATATAATAGCGTAGGAATTGAAGAGAAATTATTTTAAAAAAATTAGCATTGTTTCGGTTACAGCTTACAATAAAGTCGCAACTTCATTTGACTCTCACTGAACTTTTTGGTGTATTTCGATATAGAATTTGAGTAAAAAATATACGATACATACTACTTATTACCTACTAAACTTCTAACACTATATATCAATAGCCAAAAATATAAAAGTGTTCGCCACGCAGCACGATAATGTGAGGAATCAAACGCGTTTTCAAAAGATCAAGGTATTTTTTATTTGATAAACATGATATGAACTTCTCTTGAAGACTTTTATGAGGCATCTAGTTGTTCTGAAATGATAGTGTGTTATGTTTAGCAGTTGGATTTTCGGTTGGTCTGAAAGTAATTGGGAGAAATATATTAGGATCGATAAAACTTTTAATAACTAATACAAAAGAAAATTCCCTAAAAACTTCGTATGTGTATGTAAATGTGAGAATCAATGATTTTATGAACCGATAAATGCCAATAGTCATTGTGATCATGTTATTACAAACTGGCACGGCCACACCGAAGAAGAGATATGGGAGTGGGTGTGTGGGCCCCTCTATTCTCGTGTATCCAGAGTAAGTTTTAGCGGTTCCGTTTTATTCCTGTTTCACACATGGATCAGAAGGTTGGCAGCCATGTAAAGTGACCCTGTGCGCAAAACTACTCGCTACAAAGCGGATACAAAGCGGATACCCGCAAGCACACACATACTCCACAACACAGCAGTGCGTGCCGCCAGGCTCATCCGATACGTTGTGGAGTTGCCTCCTGAAGACGCCCGTCGCAGTTGTCGCCGAAACGTCGAGCTTTTCGATTGTACGAAGCTCTACGCCTTCATGTGACACTTGTCACGCTTTCTCTGAAAAACAATTGATGAAAGTGTGTTTTGCCCATGACGTTGAAATGCCTCAGGGGTCCGAACTCAAGCCCACCGAATTTTAAAATATTCTATCGCCCACCACATGTCAAATATCGCTATCTTTATAGTTTATTAATGATTTTTGTTGCACACCAGGGAGGTAATGACGCAAAGCGTTACGATTACACTCCCGGCAGAGCTCAATCAGCTGCACTCATACGTTCAAGCATCGCCCTCAGGCTGTAATGACGCTCTTACTAGGTGCGTAAATATATATTTACTTGTCTAAAACAGAGATTTCCAAAACAATTAAAGGATAATATGCAACACCTATTATATTCAGCCAATGTGGACTAAAAACAAGATTAGCAAGTGTCGTATCTTCTTTCCAAATAAATAAAGTCAAAGCAGGGAAACAAGTGAGGCAAGCAGGAAAATGAAATCTGTCCCGTGCGCGTGGCGCAACGGGGGCGCAGTGACGTGGTTGTGATGCACCGCGCTGCATACCAACAAGCCTTCACCGACTCAACAACAGCAAGCAGTGTGCGAGCGTATTTCGTATGTAAAACCCTACGATTAAGAGGAGGCTCCTTCACGTGACATTTTGAGTGTTTATCTGCCTCTCCCATTAGATCGATGTTAGATTTGAAATACTATTCGTTCAATACAATTTCAAAAAACTCAATTTTTGTTATTTTTACCGTAGGCTAGAATTTATGCTATGAAAATTCTGCTCACTGAAATCGTTAGCATTTTTGCTCTGTAAAATAAGTCATGAATCAACAATTTCGGATAATCCGTCGAGGAGTAACGGAATTTGATAGTTAACATTGACCATGGAAGAAGTAGGTGACTGGAGTCCCTCTTAAGCGGTTCTTCATATTTGAAAAGAGCACGGTACACAAAATTCCTGTCATCACATGTATCCTATACGTCCGTTGAACGTCCGACAAATGCGTCACTACAAATTTCATAGTTCCGATAGTTTTTACATAATATGTTACATTGGCGGTAAAAACTGGGGTTTTCCCGTGCGACCGCTCCTCTTTTCTATTGAACACCTGTTCACGTCCCACGTCTCACGTGCTACGTTTGGTTTCCGGTACATTGGTTATGAATGGTTTAAGTAAAGGCAATAAGGCAACCCACTCTCATGTAAAATACGATGCGCACTTTCCTGATAACTAAGCACCTATAAACGATGACTTACAATAATCGCTTGGTAACAAAATAAACATTTTAGCGATTTACTCAAACAAATCTCCTTCCTCATTTAGCTTGATCTTTTCAACAAATGTTTCTACATAGTAGTCATGAGTCAATCTGCGTTTTTATTAATATGTTTTCTATACATTTATATGTCCTTTGATTTAAATATATTTTCGTTAATGGGGAGATTATATTATTTAAGAAGTTATTGTATACATTTGCCATCGCTGTTTTCACTTGTTTTCTTTAATTGGTCCCCTTTAATTGGTTCAAGGAACGATATTACAGTAACGGCTAAAGAGTCATGACTGCATAAATGCACCGGAGTTAATGTAGTTGAGTTGACATTAAAGTTAGATATTCGAAGTATGATATCAAATTTGCGATTTAATATAAAATGTAAACAGGTTTAGTAATGTAAACGAGAGAATATAAAGTGAAATAGCTAAAATAACTTGGAAAAAGAACTAGGTTTTTATTCCTAACACATACAGACAATTTAAACTAATTCTTCACTTTATATAGTTAAGGAGAAGCTGAAAATTAAATTGGTGCGATTTTGATTTTTTGATTCAGTAACTGTTTTCATCAACCAAACTTACAATTACGATATAGTACAAGAGCTCGTTCATGATGTGTTCAAAATGGAATAGAAGGACCGCAGTTGTCCGGGAGTTGCCTTGGCAGGATTGCATTCATGTTGATCGCCAGTTTAGATCAGCCACGTACCAGATGGAATGTCCCCCATAGATATTCCCCTTTATTGTGTTCACGCGCATTAGAGAGGTCCATTTCGCTGGCCCAACCGTATTTGAAATTTAAAATTTTAACCATACCACGCGTTAATACTAGGTGTACTAACGTTATCATAACTAGTTAGTACTCGAATATGAAGGTTAGTACTCTAACCGTTACCGAGCTATTAAGCAAAACGTAAGGCGGGGGCCGGAAGTGCCTGTTAAGCGATGTGAGCATTACTATCCTAATACAAAAAGTAACTAAACCTGGTTTGTGGTTTTCGATGGTTGTTATAGTTGTTCCATTATTAAATTGTGTAATAACTTATTTAGACATAGTAAATTTAATGAAGCAAATGTGATTAGCACAATAAACATATATGTTTTATAAGGGAAAATTGGGGTTTTTATAGTTACCAAATACCTACAAAAGATAGAAAGGAGGTAGTTGTAAGATAGAAAGTTCCTCTAACTTACAATACCTTTAAAATTATATCTTATTTTACACATATATTTGCCATTTGAGACCTTTTTTAATTTTGGGGTTACATTTCCAAAAGATTTTTGCCATGTGGTATAGGATAATAAAGCCAGTGATTAGGTAGTGATTTAGAATTTTGAATCTCAACCAAAAATTATCAGTGGTTTGGAAGATAAAGGGTATATCACAAGTATCAGTTTTTTACACAAATTGTCCCCATTTTGCAACGAAAGATAAGTGATTTCCAATTTCACAAACCTAATTTTATGGTTTAAAACTTAAAAATTATATATAACATGACATAGATTATGTTTGCAATTGAATATTCCAGAGATTTAAACTATTAATTTTGGAACACCTTGTATCTGTAAAGAGTTAACATTATATTACCGTTATTTGTTGAGGTCGATTTAGTTGGGAGTAACTCCGGTTAAACCTTTTTTAAGTTTTTAACTTCGTCTCCCGTCTACCTGAGACACCTTTCGTAGTACACCTTTCCTGAGACGCCTTAGTAGTATGTACTAAGTGGTTAGAGTATAGGCTACTATATAAAGAGTATATAACACTGGAAAATTGGTGAGTGCTTAGGTTTGACGCCACGATTATGTATTGCAGTGAACTGGCGATGGCGTCGGGCTAGGAAATCATAAGTTCATTTGTATGTAGTTAACTTGAATGTACCACTTGTGGTAGTTTTATATAAGTTAATAGTACATATTTACCATACAGATACGATAACGGTGAGAGTACTAACCTTCATATTCGAGTACTAACTAGTACTAACCCAGTATTAACTCGTGGTATAGTTAAAATTTTAATTTTCGCACATGGCCGGGCTGGCACTTCCGGTCCTCTTCTTATGTTTTGCTTAATAGCTCGGTAACGGTTAGAGTACTAACCTTCATATTCGAGTAATAACTAGTACTAAACTAGTATTAACTTGTGGTATAGTTGAAATTTTCATTTTCGCACATGGCTGGGCTGGCACTTCCGGCCCCTGCCATACGTTTTGCCTAATAGCTCGGTAACGGTTACAGTATTAACCTTCATATTCGAGTACTAACTAGTACTAACCTAGTATTAAATCGTGGTGTAGTTGAAATTTTCACTTTCTCACATGGCCGTGCTGGCACTTCTGGCCCCCACCATACATTTTGCTTAATAGCTCGGTAACAGTTATAGTAGTAACCTTCATATTCGAGTACTAACTAGTACTAACCTAGTATTAAATCGTGGTGTAGTTGAAATTTTAATTTTCGCACATGGCCGGGCTGGCACTTCCGGTCCCCGTCTTACGTTTTGCTTAATAGCTCGGTAACAGTTACAGTACTAACCTTCATATTCGAGTACTAAGTAGTACTAACCTAGTATTAACTCGTGGTATTGTTAAAATTTTAAATTTCAAATACGGGCGGGCCAGCAAAATGGACCTGCATTAGAGCTGTGTTGGATCTGTCTTCATGAATTACCACCGATGCAATAATTTGCTGATATAGTTTGAAGAATTTTGATTTTAAAACAAGGACTTTTCATGTTTTCATTGCTCTCTAGATTTTAATTGCATCAACTAGATTTTGCAACAAAATATTGTTTAATCGTTCGTGAAAATAATTAGCACTCCCAACCGACAAGACCCGAAGGTGTTTAGTGTTACGTTTATTACGTGAAGACTCCACCGAACCCGTTTCGACAAGACGACAAAAAAACAACGGAAGAGAACGCCTCAAAGACTCCAAGGGGAAACGTTGGTGGTCTCTGTCACCTGAGGAGGCAAATCGATATTGCTAATGAGGCGGAGGGAGAACAGCTTGAAATCATTACTAACGCTTTAGGATGTAGCATATAAAATTAGATGGGGGTTTCTTGGGGGATTGATTTGTGGCAAGAAGATTGACTTGGGGGTATTAGTTACTGGGATTGCTGCTGTTGGCTAGGGACGGGGAAGTCCCTAGCCTGTCTGAGTTCCAACTTGTTCTCGTGCTACCGGTACCAAACTGATTTATTGAATTGGAAACAATGCTGGGGACCAGAGGGCGGAGATCTTTTACCCAGACCAGAAAGCTTGCCTAGCCAGCTGTGATTTTACTTAAATTACTGAGAGACATTTGCTAAACTAAACCTTCCAACTAATTTACTGAAATTGTGTTTAATTCCAAATGACCTGATGCCACTAAAAATGGTTTCTAAGGTGCTGAAACTATGATTTGAAACTACAATTGACTCTAAAAGATTTCCTGGGAGATTTTATTACTTGGAGAAACGTGGTGAATTTATCCTGTCCAGAAAGGCTGAGGACGCCAAGCGTCCCCAGTCGCAATCGTATTTCCTACATTTTCCTGGTGTTGAGGCGAGAACCTGGCGGCCTTCCCCTTAGTAAACAAACTAGCCTGACATGATTGATATCTACAACAGCTTAAAACTGAAACTTATCCATTTATAACGAAGAAATTGATTAAGGGCAGCAAGGGGGAGTCTAGTTGCTCGTAGGGTTGGCAGTTGAAAGGGGCGAGCAGGGAAGGTAAAAAAACGCTTGCTAGATCGCACGGGAAAAGGACAGTTCTGTCGCCCGAAGGCAGGCAGATTATCAGACTACGAGGGCCGGCAAAACAGCGCGACTTGGTTTACCGCACAGTAAAAAAGGCGTGCCGCTATGCGTCACAACCACCCCCCTTACGGTAAAGAATACAGTTTTTTGCAGGTTTGTGAAGGAGTGTGAGGGTGTTGCGTGTTTCGAGAACAAATTTACGCTCGAGTTGCCTCCCTCTATCATCACTCTCAGTCCTTAGATATCTTATACGCGTTTTGATTCAATCCCAAGGAAGCCGGGGAACAAATGAGGTAAGCTGAAAACCTCAGACCAGTCCGGCTTCGTCTTGGCTCCCAGGTCGCCACAGCCTTAGGGCTGTTGCTAATTGTTTTGTTCGACCAACCACGGCAGAGATCGGGATCCACCCTCCCTCCTGCGAAAAAAGGAAGGTATGCGTGTGACGACAGTCATACTATCCTACACTAGCAAAGTTCAAGGTTGTTGTGGTGAATCTGAATTTAAGCTGAAAATTGAAAATACGCAAATGAAAAGGCGGGACGAACAACTGCACGCACAATTTTTTTTTTATAAGGCTTTGTTTTTTGCCATTTAGTTCGTGATTTGAAAGTTTAAAATGAAGTGAGCGTGGTAGCACAGAGGTTGAAGAGAATTGTGTGGCATTCAGCATTTGGTCTGGAGTCTGAGACGGAGGAGCTTTTCTGGAGTTAATTTGGCTGGTCCCTAGCTGGCGGTTGAAGAAGGTGGCTGGGCACAGCTGGGATGTCAAGGCAGCAGGCTGAGTCGGCAGAAGTCCTGCACACCGCACCGACTGGTTGGAGGCCGCAATAGTGGTGGCTCGTAGATGTTGGGCTGTCGGGGTGTGGTCTCAGGCGTAGACTCTGCTGGTGCTGCGGGGTAGTGATGGTTATCCCTCAGCAGAGCATCCTCGGAGCAGAAAGTAGTGGTAGACCCTTGTCTGGAATGCACCTCTGGTACTTGTAGTGTGTCTTCTTCGGTCGACTAGGTGAACGGTTTTTCATTTGATCGTCCAGATCACTTCAAATATCTTAATAATCACTTTTCACTGACAATACTGGTAATCACTTGGTTATATTGCCTTGGGTCATTTCGACTTCACTTGGTTATATTTTTTTATATTTTTTTTACTGTGCAGCTGCTATATATACTGTTAGAAAATTCTGAGTTGGGGAGTGTTAACGGAAAGTGATCGCTGATGATTATTAAATAAACTGGTCAAAAAGGAAACTGTCGTACTAAAAAAAAGTGGTGGAAGGTTGATCATAAGGTGGCGGTCCGATCGCTGCCGGGGTTGGCCCTGACCTATCTGGGACATCGTGAGATTATCCCACGATTGGCGCTGGGTAACCAAGGCTAGACTGGAGAGGTTCCCGTAAACCGGTTTTGAATTGAGTGAGTGTTTTGGAGTTTGGAAAGTTTGAAAAGATACCAAACTGTTATAACCCAATTTTTTGTTTCTGCATGCAAACTGAAAAATTGCGAACGAAATTTCGCCACGTCCTGAGCGCGGAGTTCTGAGGTAAGGGATAGCCCCCAAGGGTTCTTGAGCTCTTGGGTTGGTGGGGAATTTTCCGGATTCATGAATGCTGTATGACTTTGAAAGAGAGAAAAAATTGTTCTTATCAACAGTTTATTTCTATTACCGACGCTTGGAACTTATTATTCTAAATTGCGTACATGAAAACCTGATACTTATCTAAATCCTCGTTTGCCCTACGACCTAACTACTTCTACCTTAGACTAATTAAGCTAATAAGAGTGAAAATAAAAAAGGGAGAAATAGAAAAAAAATTGAATAAGAATTTGTCTCTCAACACTCGACTGAATTCAAGGTCGCCCCTGCTGGGTCTTTTAAAAGAAGTTCTTTTTTTGTAAAATTGACTTTTCTGCGGGTGTTTACTCTTTACGTTTTTATTTTTTCATTTTGTTACCCCTAGGAAAGGGCCCAGTGGCGGCACCTTCTGTGGCATCAGGATCACCCATTTGATGACTGGCGATGTCCTTGAACGCCTCAGGAGGTGCCAAAAGAGACATGGCTGTTGGTTGAGGTGTGGGGGGGTCTACATATGTTGGGTCGGAATTCTCAAAAAGGTGGGAAAGGCAGTCGGCAATTACATTATCCATTCCTTGCATGTGATAGAACTTAAATTGAAATGAATTAATGAAGGAAATCCTACGGGCGATCTTGCCCATCTGGCGGGGGTGATTGAGAAGCCAAGTGAGGAATGAGCAGTCCGAGTAAAGTTTGAACTCTCGGTGTTCCAGATACTTTTGGTATTTCTCTAAGACAAAAACTACGACAAGACATTCTAGCTGTAATGTGGAGTATTTGAGTTCATGCTTATTCAGGGCTAGCATATAACACTGGAAATAACTGATCTCCATGCGCCTGAAGGATGACCGCTCCGATTGACGAGCCGGAAGCGTCCGTGTGAACTACAAAATTCTTGGTAAAATCTGGCATATGGAGTATTGTGGAAGAGACTAGAGCTTTCTTGAGTGCTTCAAAAGCTTTAACTTGATCGGGGCCGAAAACGAAAAGACCCGCTTTCTTTTTCAACAGGTTCAAGGGAAAGGTGATAGTAGCGTAATCCTTGATGAAACGGGCATAAAAGGCTGTCATGCTCAAGAAACGAGACAACTATCTGATATTCTTGGGTGCGGGGTGGATACTCATCTATTGGCCTAGTTCTCTCAGGGTGGATGGAGATGGTGTGGTTTCTGAAAACGTGTGCAAGAAACTGAATTGTATTGGATGCTACTGTAATTTTTTCGGGATTGACGGTGAGTCCCGCGTTACGAAGCCTTTGAATGACTGTCCTAACCCTCTCCAAATGATCCTCAAAGGTAGAATCGCTGTAGACACACAGGTAATCAAAAAAATTGTAGATGTACTTAAACTTGATGTCTCAAAAAAGCTTATCTATTAACGAAGTGACCACCATGCTACCAGAAGCAAGTCCAAAAGGAAGGAAATTAAACTCGTAGTGTGCCCAAGGTACAACAAAGGATGTAAAATGCTTCGACTCCTCAGGAAGGGGAATGATTGTATGCCGAGTTCAGGTCAAGGAGGGGGAACCATCGTGCCTGGCCCAAGTGTTGAAAAGCGCTCTCGATCGTGGGTATGGGTGTGGCATCTAGTTCCAAAATGGAGTTCAGGTTCCTATAGTACACAACCATGCGGGTTTTCCCGCCTTTCTTGGGCACTAATAACGCGGCTGAGGCACACTGTGAAGTGGATGGCCTAATCACTCCCTTCTGTAGCAGATCGTCGAGTGGGTGATCAGAGTGGGTGGGGCGTACTGATATGGTTTGTTGCGCACTATCTTATTTTCCTTTACCCTAATGTAATACTACAAAAGGTTAGTGCGTCCTAGCTTGCTGGTAATGGCCTTGGGGAACTGAGAAAGCAAATGCAAGACTGAATGAAGTTGTGATTGGTTCAAATTCTCAGCCATAGCCACTGGGTGGTCTTGTTGTTCAGAGATAGAGATGAAAAACAACGAGAAAGACCTTGGGGAACCATAGGGAAAACTGAAGTTGTCTGTGGATATGTTTATAATCGCCTTGGTTTTAGTTAAAAAATCTGATCCTATTAAAAACGGAACCTGTAATCTATCAGTGACTAAAAATGGGAATGTCCAGGAAAGATGTGAATTTTGAAGTGAACTCTAACTGAAAACTTAAAATCCATGGGCCCACCAGCAGCAGATAGGGCTGTGTAAGCTGTTGGTTGTTTGCTGACCACTGCTTTTGTATGGTGCTTTAAAAGTTGATACATGTTGGAAGATAACAAACGTAAAGATGACCCGGTATCAATGAGTGCATTTTTTTTACATGCCCTTGAGATCCAAGGTGACGTGGCACAGGTCAGTCCTTGGTATGGTCGGAGAACCCTTGGGTTTGTTAGATGAGGAATGCTTTAACGGTGCCGGCTTGACAGAGTGTACCAGGGGAGGCCTTGAGGCACCTAACGATGTCCCCCTGGCGTTTACCTGACCATAACTGGGAGAATTGAAATGTCGGTTGGACTTATGGTACGGTGGAGGTTGGTTTGCCCTGGGTGCGTGTGACTAAAACTGATTGAAGGGGAATTGGGGAACATGCAGTGCGTACGAGGGTCTAGAAAAATTGTGATTGGTGTGCTGGTTGTTTCGTCGTTAACTGGAGTTGTGTGAAGGGGTGAAGGTTGCCTGTTGCTGATTGGGACGAAAATCGACACGGCGCTGACTGCTATCTGGCCACGAAACGGCCTGCTCCTCCTCCAGAGCGCGGACCACCTGAGCCCTGGGTGCCAAAGCCTGGAGGTCTGTTAAATTACACGGCGCTGGAAAGGCTGCCAAGGCCGCTCGTGTTGCCCTATTCAAGCCATTCAGCACGGTGTCCAGAACGTCCCGCTTGGAAAAATGGGGCATCAAAAGTGCTGGTCCTAGAAATATTTTCGACAAACTCAGGGAGGGACTCAGAGGGTTGCTGAACTCGGTAAACCATGGTGGTTATTGTTGCGTGCCTGACTTGACCCGGGAGAAAGAAATCCCTAACGCTTTCTACCACCTGCTCCAACTTGGCGCGTTCAGAAATGCCCCTCAACCAAAATACCTCAGTTGTTCCACCGTGCGGGAGAGAATAACCAGCAAAAGATCCTCATCGGAAAATAAATCTAGCTTGACAATTTTGGTAGCCGCAACCAGAAATTCCACTAGCTTGCGAGGCTCAGTTCCTGAAGCTACTGGCAAGGCCCTGACAAGGTCGTCCAGGACCTTCAATTTGATTTGTCCTACCCGGGGAGGGGAATGAGAGCTCAACATGGCAGAGGCTACCTGCTCGCCTACGGCCACCGCAGTGGCTTTTACTAACTGGGCCCAATCTACCTGAGGTAGACGTCCACTGTCAGCAATAAGGGATACGGGGCCGTGTGAGGCATTTGTGTTCGCAGCACTACAAGTCACAACTCCCGGAAGGGGAGTTGTCAATGGAACCGGCTAAGACGCTGTGATTGTTGTCACTATGGTCAAGGTGGGTTGTGTAACCTGAATGGTGGTGGGTTGTGAAACGGACACAGGGGAGATCAAATCCGGCCTAAGGTTTTTGAGCGTAGGCTAGGATCCGCCATTCAATTGCAGAGTACTTAAAAACTCTGATAGCAAGGTCCTATTTTGAGTCAAGATAGCTGCTGGGGAAATCACTAGTACATGACACTGATTTGTTGCGTCCTCAGCACTGAGCATGTAAACCCAAGAAGTGCCAGCTGGAAAATCCTCGGGAGCGTACACCATCGAAGGCATGCTACCCTACAAACGTTTAAGTTGAAAAGGGAAAACAATTCTCAAGAAAACACCTACCAACTACTGGTTTCCCTTTTTAAGAGGTTTTTCTCAAAAACAGAATTTTAAACAAAGGGCACCATAGGCAACGCACCGAACACTGGAAATGACGTACCTACTAAAACATTTACTTAAAACAAATCAAAACCCAAAACCCTTTAATTGAGAAAAAAATTCAAAACCGAGAATCTGCTTCATCGTAGTGCAATGCGAAAACATCCTGACTTTGCGAAAATTCACGGGAGCACAAAAAACTCATGTTGACTGTTTTAGAAAAAAAAAAACTTTCCGTTGGCAAGGGTGAAAAGGATTTTTCTATTAAAGGAATCAACTTCAGAAAAGCGTCGATATTGAAACGAATTCCTTCACGACGCCTCGAGTTCCCATAATAGTCATGGAAAAAGGACTGCCTTTGATTTACCTCATCGGGAAGGCCTATTACCTTTGTGAGATCTGAATGTAGTGTAAGCAACAGTTTATTTATCTGACGCAAACTTGTAACAGCTAATGTGGCATTTCTTATCTTGGGATGAAACGGCAAAGTTGTATACTCTATTACCATCCCGGGACAATTTTACCGTAACATTCTTAAAAGGGACAAAGATGTGTTCTTGAAGGTGATCATATCGGTGTTTGCTAAAAAATCATTTGTACCTAGAAAAATCAACAATGGCAAGTTCAGCAATAAGCTAGAACCATTTAACTTAACAAAAGTCTTTAGATCAGAAATCCTTGCTCCAGAAATCCCTCTAACCAAAAATGGTTGGAAATTTCCAGCTAAACTGGGGTTGTGTTGAAAAAAGTTGCAAAAAAGGAGGGAATACGAGTCGCCCAAAACTTGGGGAGTCGTTGATTTGGTTGCTTGGCTCGTGGCATAAAAATTCCTGAGGAGAAAGGCCAAGCAAGGCAGACAGACACCCGGGAAGGCATCATGCTGTGGTAAAAACTTTGCTTGTCTCATTGCTTTCTTCTTCTTTGAAAAAATCCATTGGGTGGCTTGAAAACAAAGATTTAAAAAAACATTACAATTAGCATTGGCAATTGAAATTGACTTAGTTTACTGAGAAAAACTGAATTCACGGACACTGACTGTACCTTGAAAAAAAGGCGAGGGGAATTTCCCTTCGTGAATTTAAAAACAGCTTAACAAAAATTCCCAGTCAGAAGTGATTTGGATTTGTTCACTGGCCCTACTGTACAGACAAACATTTGAAAATGCGCAAATTCGACGAAACCAGAGAAATCAGTTGACTCTCGTTATCTTCTCGCTGTCCAAGCAAGATGTTAAATCACCGTAAGCGTGAAAGCGCCAAGCAGCAGAGAAAAGGCGTAGGAGTTGGGGGTGAGCCAATAACTCGACACCGTGACCAAAAGTAAAGCTAACGATTCAGTCTCAAATCAACTATCTTAACGCAAAAGCTCCCACTGAGTTGCAAACTCTGAATTCCTGTTTAAAAAAGGTCGTACAGTACACTATGCAATTTGCAGCACTTGAAAAATTCAAAATATAACTGGGGTCCGGCTGCATTTACTTGAAAATCCCGTTGCGACACTAAGTTACAACTTCCAATTAGCCTATATTAAATACTGCACAAAAACTATTGCTAGAATCCAATATCTTAAACTAAGTGAACTAGTAAAAACCTGTAATAGTCCTATGAACTCATCTTCCTATTTAACTAGGCTACTGGACCGTTCAAACACGGACTGCCGTATTTACAAAATATACCCAAAAAGGCAACTTGCTCTATATCAAATAGGCCTGAAAATCCCTCAATTGGAAGCTTTAAACTAACTAGGAAATTGTTGTGGCTGTGAATGACCCTTTGTTGTGAGTGGCTAGCCCTTTTTTGTACAAACAACACATGGAATAATAAATAATTCACTAAATAAATTAATAAATAGAACATGAAACGTACAAGTTGACAGACCCTTGGAAAAATATCAATAAAAATAGGCTATGTTATGGTATAATATATTTTTTAATTACAACACATTAACACTTTATCGCATGGTAATACTGACTCTGCTTGTTTCTAGTAAGGTGCTGACTCTACTTAAAAATCTAAGCGGTCTTTAATTCACCGTTTAAAAAAATCACCTTACTGCATCAAAATGCTGTTACAATTTAATTAAAAATTGGGGTATGGCCTTTTCACCTACCTTCAGACCTGCCCCAATAAATACTTTACAGACTAGATCCTCATGACTCTTGCTTAGGCCTAATTTATTAATAAAATCACTAAGCACTATAAATTGTCACCAATTTTCCGCAGAGACTATGGTCCAAGGCTGAGGTACACCATCTGTAATTGGACACAAAAAACATAGGCCTAACACATAAAATGCACTTGGCTGCCAACTCACATGTCAAACACAAGATTGAATTTAAAAAAAGGAAAACACGGAACTAGGCTAGGCCCTATCAGGTGTCTACTCCAGGAAATTACACCCAGAAAAAAGTAATAAATCAGTGCACGCACGAGGCTGGCTAGCGCTGCGGCGTGTTGAAAAGAACGGAGTGCGACGTTGCCGCGATAAGCGAGTTGGCGAGCGCTCGCAGTCTGCAACCAGTTTGTAAAATGTTTGTCAAATGTATTTTTTGATTGACATTTCACCAATTCCTATCACCGTTGTCACCTCTAGTCACCCAGCTTCTCCCCTTCACTCTTGAAAAAACAAATAGCACTTAAAATCATTTGCACTTCCTGCTTACTAAAATGTTCTCTGGGAGGCATCTCGTTGCTCAATGTGAACACAAGCTAAAACGCTCTCCAAATGACTCAGGAGAAAGCGAACATTGCTCTTCTGACACATTCCATTATATATTCATAAACAAATTTAATTTTACAATCCATCCCGTCCAACCCGAGGTCAAAAGCCTCAGAGTGCGGAGCGCCCGCCAACTCGCTTATTGCGGCAACGTCACAGTCCATTTTTTTCAACACTTCGCAGTGGTAGTCAGCCTTGTTCGTGCACTGATTTATTACTTAATAATCCCTCTGAATAAACTGTTTTGAAGTAAATTTGGTTTAAGTACTTTCAAAATTAGACTATAAAAATAACGAGCTTCATAACAAGCCATTAAACAAGTTTTTAGCTCTTTTGAGTGCTGAGAAAAGATCACTTTACGAAATGGATAACAGCTTTCATAAAATTAAGTTTAAAAATCTAAAATTATACAAATAAACTAAAAACATGTCTGTCTATGAGTTATCAAAATTTTAAATCGATAAGTTGACCCGTTTCGGAAATATTATTTTTTTAAATCCGTAGTTGGCTGGAAAAACGGCAAAAATCGTGTACTTTTTAGATTCTACCCACAATAAAAATTAGTTACAATCAAAATTTAAAATTGTTATTTAAATCGAAACACGAAGAAGAAAACAAGGACAATTTTGATGTAACCACCGTTATTGTAGCTCAATCGGTTACTTTTTGGTGACAAGTCAAACTCGAGTATCCATAATTTTGAATCCGACAGTAGTTGCTCGTAGGGTTGGCAGTTGAAGGGGGCGAGCAAGGAAGGTAAAAAACGCTTGATAGATCACACGGAAAAGGACAGTTCTGTCGCCCGAAGGCAGGCAGATTGTCAGACTTCGAGGCCCGGCGAAAAACCACGACTTGGTTTCCCTCACTATAAAAAAGGCGTGCCGCTATGCGCCACAAGGAGAGCTGGAAGCCAAATTCAAGTTGAACCACCGTGTTCCCACTGGTGTGAAGGAGGGTGTCAGGAAGATCACCGACTCTGAGTCTGAAATCGACCGGGAAACATAGGCTGGCGTTAACAGCGGCCGAACGCGAGGTAGTGGACCAGTGCTCTTCCCCGGTAGTGACGGAGGGAGGCAAGAGGAAACGGGCAAATCCAGAGTCAGTCCCCATCGTAGCCGCATCTGTCGGTTCTCCCGTGAATGTCAACAGAGAAAGCGTGAGCAGGTATCCAGATTCCCCAACTCCCCAAGAAGGAAATTCTGAGGAGCCACTGCCGCCGACGCAGATAGTTGAAGACACCCGCTCTCAATAATTCCCTTGGAAGGAGCAAAGAAAGACCAAGAGAAAGAAGAAGAAATAGGAAATGCAGGCTGCAAAAGCCGAAATGAAGAAAGCTGAGACGGGAAAGGAGCAGAGGAAAGCGCCCTCGACCAGGCCCAAGTCCACAGCACGAAGCAGGAAGCCACGACCCAACGCAATCCTCATACTTCCGACCACTGGAAAGTCTTATGCAGATTTGCTGAAGGATATTCGTGGTGGGGTGAAGCCGGAAGAGTCGGGTGCCGAAATCAGTGCTATTCGACAAACGCTCACCGGCGGAGTCCTTTTGGAACTTGGTGCGAAGACCAAAGACAAAGATCAGTTCAGCTCTGCTCTGAAGGAAGCCGTTGGGGAGAATGGAACCGTTAACAAAAAAGAACCTAGAGCCTCTCTGAAAATTCGGGACCTTGATAGTTTCACCAACAAAAAGGAAGTCGAGGAGTCCATCAAAAGAGATCTTGGAACGCAAGCAGAGGAGGTTAACGTTTTTTAACCCGACCTAACAGCAGAGAGCAGAAGCTCGTGATAGTCTCTCTGTCAGAACGCGGAGCCAACAAGCTCCTTTAAACAGCGAGGATAAAGGTGGGCTGGGTCACTGCCCGGATGTCCGGTTTGTCACTGAGCTGGAGCGGGAGCTGTTTTGAGCTTGCTCTACCGAAGGGAGTCTGGGATGAAGTGTCAGAGGCTAGCCACTTTGGGCTCTTACCAGGGAGTGCGGCATGGATGCATGGTGTCGGACCAGCATTGCCACGGGTGACTCCCGGCACGTCTGGTTACCCGTGCCGGGTAAACGGAGGCCAGGTCTCAGGGAACTGGGGTAGGGGCGACGTCCCCGAGGGTATACCCGTTCCTGGCTATTCCGGGCCACCCCATGCCGCACGATGCGCTAGTGACACTAATTGAATGGACACCACTAGCGACAATTTGACCGTTGAGATGGAGCAGGGTACTGGGGATCCCTTTGCCCGTAGCTCGAGGCTATCTAGGTCGCCAATTGCAACCATGAAGGCTGGAAAGGAACCAGTTGGGGTGTTATCAACTTCACCTCCAACTGCACCACCTGCAGTGCCTAGTGGCGACCTGGGCAAAGACCAGGAAGAAGAAAAACGGGTGACGATTCAACCGAAACCCTTTGGTCCAACCAAGGTTCAGGTTCAGTCCCCGCCTAATCCTTTTCGGCAAGACAAGGAGAAACCAAAGGACAGTCCGGAGATTCCGAGGAGATACGCTGGTGGTTTGTATCCCCTGAGTCGTCAAATCGATGATGCGAACGAGGCTGAGGGGGAACAGATCGATCTCATAACAACCGTTCTGAGCGAGCTGAAGGCTGTCTTCAAGTCGAACCACCGTGTTCCTACCGAGGTGAAGAAGGTGATAAGGAGGATCGCGGACTCCTTTCTCAGTCTTAGATTGACCTGAAAGCTACTGCTGGCGTCAACTGTGGCCGAGCGCGAGGTAGTCAACCAGTCCTATTCCCCGGTGGTGACGAAGGGGGGAAAAGAAAACATGCAAAGCCAGAGATAGTCCCGTCGTGGCCGCATCTATAGGTTCTCCCATGAGTGTCAGCGGAAAAAGCGAGAGCAGGAACCCAGGATCCCCGACTCCCCGAGAAGGAAATTCTGAGCAGCCGCTGCCGTTGACACAATTAGCTGAAGACACCCGGTCTCAAGAACTTCCTTGGCAGGAGCTAAGAAAGGCCAAGAGGAGGAAGAAGAAAAAAGAAGCGCAGGCTGCAAAAACCGAAGTAAAGAGGGCTGAGATGGGTGAGGAGCAGGTGAAAGCGCTCTCATCCAAGCCAAAGTCCGCAACGAGAAGCAGGAAGCCGTGACGCGATGCAATCCTCATACGTCCGACCACTGGAAAGTCGTATGTGGATTTGCTGAAGGATTTTCAGGCTGAGGTGAAGCCAGAAGAGTCGGGTGCCGAAATCAATGCGATTCGGCAACGGCGCACCAGTGGAATCCTTGTGGAACTTGGTGTGAAGACCAAAGTTAAAGTTCAGCTCTGCTCTGAAAAACCCGTTGGGGACAATGTAACTGTCAAGGACCTAGAACTGAGAGTTTCTCTGGAGATTAGGGATCTTGACAGTTTCACGTCCGAAAAAGAAGTTAATTAGGCCATAGAAAGAGACCACGGAGAGCGAGCCGGGGAGGTCAAAGTCTCTTTGACCCGAGCAAACAGCAGAGAGCAGAAGCTTGCGATTTTTCTCTGCCGGAACGCGGAGCAAACGAACTCCTTAAAACAGCGAGGATAAAGGTGGGTTGGGACAATGCCAGGATTCGTCGCAGGGTGGAAGTAACCAAGTGCTTCAAGTGTTTTGGTTACGGCCATCTTCAGGCCGATTGTAAAGGCCCAGACCAAAGGTCCATGAATCGGTGCCTGAAGTGCGGTGAGAGTGGCCACAAGCGGGACGATTGCACTGCAACGGCCAAGCGCTGTCTGTGCGCTGCCCTGGTTTCACAGCAGGCAGACACTGAACACCTTCCCGGAGCAAGGGCATGTCTCGTTTTTCATCAGGCTCTTGCCAGTGCCACAGTCAGTCACAAAAAGTAATGAGAGTCCTCCAAGGAAATACTCAGCACTGTAGGGTAGCGAACGATCTTCTGTCCCAGATGGTCATGGAAAGAAAGATCGATCTGCTTATTATTAGTGAGCAATACCGTGACAAGGGTGGATCCAATTGGTATCCGGACACAGTCGGGACGGCTGCCATTTGGATCCCGAATACAAATGTATTTGTCAGAAGTCACGGTAGGGCGAACGAGCTCGTTTGGGTGACTACCAGCGAAGCAAATTTTGTTAGCTGCTACTTCTCACCCAACGAGAACGTGGAAGATTTCCAGGACCGTCTGGACAGGCTCGAGGACCGTCTTCGCTCCCTCAGTGGAGCCCTGATCTTAGCCGGCGATTTTAATGCTAGGGCTATAAATTGAGGTATGCTAAGAACAGACCTACGAGGACGGAAAATGTTGGAGATAGCGGCAAGGATTGGACTGGCTGTGGCGAGCGTGGGGGACTCACCCACCTTCAGGCGTCCAGGTTATGGACCAACCATACCGGATGTGAAATTTACGTCGGAAAATGTTTCGAGACGGATCGCACATTGGAGAGTGATCGAAGACTATACTGGCTCCGATCATCAGTACATCACCTTCAGTCTTGCTACAAACAGCTTTGAGCCAAGGAACCTTAATTGTACGCCAGGCTGGAACGTCTCCAGACTCGATTCGGTGGCAATGTCCTCGGCGATTGACGAGGGGAAGACCACTGTTTTGGAATCTTCGGGAACCACGGGGGAGATCGTGGAGGCAACAATGAGGCTCATCGAGCGTGGTTGTGATGCTGCCATGCCCCGGAAAGTGCAACCAAGAAGAAACCGAAGATCGGCATACTGGTGGACGGAGGACATTGCTGTGCGGTGGAGAGAGTGCCTTAAACTGAGACGAAGGTCACTCGCAGTAGGAGAAGGGGTGGCGTGGTACCTGAAACACTCATGCAAGTGTTCAGGGCAGCCAGACAAGAACTGAAGCGCACTATCTCTGCAATTAAAGCCTCCAAATGGAAAGCTCTGACGGAGGACCTCAACAACGATCCTTAGGGATTGGGAAACCGAGTAGTTATGCGACGTCTCGGTGCCCAATCAGCTAACCCTAACTTGAGCACCGTCTAGTTGGAGGCAATCGTTAATGCTTTGTTTCCGGCCTAACAGATTAGGCCGCATGAAGAGGTTGCTGTGGTTCCCGAACAAATACCTTTGTTCAGCGAACAATAACTGTTAAGTGCCACTGGCTCTTTGCGCTGCCGAAAGGCTCCTGGTCCCGATGGAATTCCAACGGAAGTGCTAAAGGTAGTGGGTCTGGACTTTCCAGGCCTGCTGCTGAAGATGTACATCCGCTGCTCGTTGGAAGGCTTGTTTCCTCTGCAATGGAAAGTTCAACGCCTCGCGTTGATCGGCAAAGGCAAAAGGAGATCCCAAAACCCCGTCTGCATTCAGACCTCTCTGTATACTTGACACGGCAGGGAAGCTTTTTAAGCGACTCCTGAAGCCAAGCCCCACACAGGCAGTAGAAACGGCAGGTGGACTTTCCGATCGTCAGTACGGCTTTCGAGTGGGCCGATCAAAGATTGGAGCTGTCGGTGAAGTGATCAGGACTTTTGAGGCTGTTCAGCAGGTGAACCATAGATCACGAAGGCTAGTCATGCTGGCTACACTGGATGTGAGAGATGTGTTCAACTCAGCCAGGTGGTCTGACATGCTGGGCGCATTGAAGACGGATTTTGTAACACCCCCGTACCTATGCAGGAAGCTGCAGAGCTACTTTTAGAATCGGAAGTTGGTTTTCAACACGCCGGATGGACCACGGCGGAAAGATGTAACAGCGGGTGCCGCTCAGGGTTTGATTCTTGGACCGGACCTCTGGAACATCACCTACGATGGGATCCTCTGAATGGAAATGCCTCGGGAGATTTTCCTCGTCGGTTATGCGGACGATATCGCCGTAATTATAACCGCTAGGGATATCGATGAGCTACAGAGGCTTTTGACGTTTGCCATGGGCCAAGTGACGAGATGGATGGGGGACCACCGCCTGTCCTTGGCGACGGAGAAGACCAAGATCGTGCTTCTCACCAGAAGGAGGATCAATCCCATTGTAAAGCTCGCGGTTGACCGGGAAGTGATTGTCACTAAACTAGTTGTCAAGTACCTGGGTATGAGACTGATTGTTTGGCTCACATTCTCGGACCAGATCACTTTTGCGACGGAGAAGGCTGAAAAGATTGTGGCCAACTTGAGCAGATTGATGAAGAATGTTGGTGGACCGATTGGTAGCAAGCGGCGGGTGCTGATATCTGTGGTTCACTCCGTTCTTCTTTTCGGGTGTGAGACATGGGCAGAGGCCCTCCGGAAAAACGACTGAGTGGAAAGATGGCAGTGGTCCAGAGGAGAGGCGCTCTTTGTGTTGCTTCGGCGTACCGCACAGTGTCGGAGCGAGCCTTCCTCGTAGTTGCTGGGGTGATTTTCATCGATCTTCTTGCTTTCGAGTGGAAGCGGATCTTTGATGGGAACGGTGCTTCGAGCCGGGCCAAGGCCCGATAACGCACTATGGAGGATTGGCGAAATCGCTGGGAGGGAGACGGACGAGGAAGATGGACGGCGAGACTCATTGGGGATCTCCTGAGTTGAGTGAGGGCACGGGGAGGTAGATTTTAATCCCACCCAGCTCCTCACCGGACACGGTTGTTTCGGGGCTTACCTTCACAAGATGGGAAAGTCAGCGACCCGGAATGTCAGTACGGTGACTCCGTTTACGACGATGAACTGCACACCTTCTTCCATTGCGTGAGGTGGGAAGCGGACAGAAGGGACCTCGAAACGGCCGTTGGCCCGATCTCGCCGGACACACTCGTTCGTCGGATGTTGTCCAGTCCCGAATCGGGAACTCTGTTTCTGCATTCTCCAGGAGGGTGCTGAAAGTAAAGAGAACAGAACAGCTGTGATGCACCGACGCAGCTAAACCCGTTGGAAACGCCATCTTTGGCGTACGAAGGCACCCTCTTGAAGTATTGCGAACAGCGTTTCCGAGAGGGCTTCTATTGCCTGGACCGATAGGTTTTTAGTGGGTGAGAGTCCTACACACCGGGGTAAACACCAGACCCTGATGTTTACCCCGGTGCATAATGCATTATCCTATCGTAAAAACTACTACTACTACTACTAATACTAAATGGTTCTTTCCTCTCGGGGCTTCGTCGGGTGCTTGGGCGGGGATCAGGTCAGGATCATTGGCGCGGTCGATTCTCGACAGTGCAGCAATATCTGAAAAAACAACGTTTATTGTTAGTACAATTAATATAAACCATTTCAATACATTTGTTTATTTGAAGAATCATATGATATGAACATTTATGCTATTCCTTTAAATTTATATTCGTGGTCGGTTCTCAGCAATGCAGCAATATCTAAATCACCAACGTGGATTATTAGTACAACTATTATACAAACCTTTCAATGCATATATTGATTTGAAGAATTATATAGAATGATTAAATATGCTCCCTTTCAAAGTTCTAATATACGAAAATGATTAATGTTATTACTAACTGGGTCGGTAAGCAGGATTCTTAGGCTAGGGAGGTATGGGACGGTGAATCGTCATAGTGTGGCGACGGAGATCGTCGGTCCTGGCGAATGGTGTTCCACACTCAGGGCAGATAACTCGGTCGCCACCATGTGCCGGACGGGCGTGGCGCACAAGATGTTGCCTTGTTGTTGTTGTTGTTATTGGCGGATTAGGAAACCCCAGCTTAGCTTCTAGTCACCTCTTCTACAAGCGGGAATATTGCGAAGGTTACCGGAAATATAGGATATAGCAGGAAAGGAAAGGGTGGGAAGAGACGGCAGCCAAATCGCCCCTCAGAGGGTACCAATTCCCGTGCCCCTGTGACAGCTGGAATGAGGCTCTCAACAGGGGACCCTCATATTGCCCTCCAACAGGTCAACTCAACTGACAGGGTATCCATGTACAACAGCCAGGGACCATTCATTCTCAGTTTGGCAGGAGGGACCAAACCCGGAGACTCTGTCCCTAGCCGCTGCAAATGGAGGGACCAAAGGTGAAAGGGAAGTTAGTCTTAATGGACAGCCAAAAGACTTACCATATGGAATGACAACCTCATTTGCTGTACCCAATGTCAGCCTCAAAACTGGTATAGACCAGTCTTAAGGTAGTCCTGGGATGTTGCCTTAGTATAATGCATACGGTGCATGAGAACGGACGTTCAACGCTTGTACGTTTGTTCAACGATTTGTAAAAAAAGGGGGCTAAGGTGGCGGGGGGCTAAGGAGGTGGGGGGGGCACGCGGAAAATAGGAAATGGAATTAGGTTGGGCATTGTATGATTTTAACATACATATTAATACCATAATTATCTGAATTAGTCTTTGTTAACTGATTCTCAACAGTGGTGAATAATATAGCCTAAACAAAGATGACAACTCATGTATGATGTTATTTTATGTTACCCGCCTCACCCGCCGCCAATGGTTACGGCTAAAGACCCCTACTCTCATAGCCAAAACCTGGAGCGGCCGAGCGAGGGTTGTTAGGGGTCGAGACGGGAGACGGATTTTGTGCCCTGGTACCCTATTCAATCAACTGATATAATGACTATTTTATGGCCCACGGCCCCCGGGGGACAACATACCATGCAGCGAAGCCCCGGAGGGTTAGGGCGAGAGTGGCAGGGGAAGGAGGAGAGAGCCAGCCGTCGGTCGAGGGCGCGGGTGAGTAACGGCTGGACAATCCAAGAAGGACAGAGGGGATTCAACGTATAATGGGGTTGTACTCTCCATCCGGGGGTTGAATAAAGGAATTGTACTTACATAGAACCGCGTTGTTAGTTTATACTACCTCTCTTCTAACAAATCATTCACTCACATTTGTGGAAAGCTGTTAAAGCTAGGGGGAAGACTTAATGTTATTTTATGTTTTCTAATAAAGACGTTAAACACTAAGCCCTTGAATTCACTTAAAGTACCAATGTTACAATTTACAGTAAATAAATGATAAAACGACAGTAAATCGTAATTGGTTGTTAGCTGTCTTATTTAACTATTTATC
The DNA here is from genome assembly GCA_963675035.1 of Allygus modestus. Taxonomy (NCBI): domain Eukaryota; kingdom Metazoa; phylum Arthropoda; class Insecta; order Hemiptera; family Cicadellidae; genus Allygus; species Allygus modestus. The sequence continues at coordinate 93,007,495 of OY776113.1, forward strand.
TACTCACTCCCGTATCAACTGATACTGTTATAAATCTTTCAAAATTAAAATAATCAAATTTATATCTAAATTAAGGTTACAGTTATTTTAATTACAACAATAACAATTACTTCCGTCATACTTATTTAATAATAGTAAAACTAAAAATAAATGGTAAAACTACTTGATTATCACTGCGTATTGCGCAGTGCCACCCACATCTGTAGCTATTTTTAGTTGTTTTATATTGTATTAGTTATAAATTAAATGTATTACGTTTTAGCTGAGATAATTATTTGGTTGCTCATATAATATGTATTAGTCTTGTGTTGTATACATTTTGCTTTAAAAAGTTATACAAAAATGTTGTTTAAAACCAAAACAATTTTCGTGCAGGAAAACAGGCAAAATCAAAGTTTATGCACAAACCATGCAAACAAAAATAACTTGCATAACTGTGGTAGTAGGCAGTGTAGGCAGCATACATTCGTTAGTCTGCACTACTTATTGGTTAATGTTAATATGTAAAACTAAAAATGTGCCGAGGTCTCCTTGGTAAAATCCGTTTGTTCTTTAATCATACTTGGATCATACTTGTCATGGACGAAGTCAAATACCTATTCATAATTTGGCTGCATCATTTATTTGTTACAATATGTATTTTTTACGAATAACACATTGTTTAGATCAAGGTTATATATAAAATACATTCAGGAATATATAGTTATTTTAATTAACAACAAAGATGACTTGATACTGTAATCACAATTTTATACACAACCTGTAAAATAAAATAAATAACTGTAAACAAGACTGTTTTATATATATATATGACGAAGTGGTAAAAAGTGGGAAGCTAATGCAAGAAGAATAAAGTAAATAGTAACGGTCAAAAAAGTATAAAGACTTTTTTTAACAAAGAAGAGTTGTCACCCCACCTCTCTCCCTTGCCGCCCCTTCTATGAGTCACCTCCTACGCAGCGATGACATGGTGTCCACGCGTTGGGGTATAATAAAACTAGAAAACCAATCAACCGGTACTAATGATAAGCTCCATGGCATGTCTCCCTACACCCGGGTAGAGACACATCCCCGACCGTCCTAAGCTCTCAGCCGCCACGAGTCTTTGCGCGAGGTATAATTATTATTTCAACTAAATAAAGTCAATCCCAAACCTAACCTTAGGGCTGAAATCCGATTCAGTGTACATTTGACATCCTCGTTGGAAAGTATTGACCGTTAATCCAGCCGAGTTTAACATGCAGTAAGTGATCAACGCGACGGAGGGTAGCGGCACAGGCCTGTCGCGCGGCTAGTCAATTATTTACATAGGACCTGGAGGTTTGTTTCTTCAACGTGTTGACTTAACTGTAACGTCGTCTTGTTGCCATTTACGCTTTACCTAGCTTACAGAGTAACTTTAACATTAAAGATATTTTATACCTGTCATATTCATACCTAAAGCACATACAGTACATAGGTATGTGTAAGTGCGCGTTTCATCGCATGCGTAGAGGCAGGGTTTTAATTCCCGTAACCCTTAAGAGAGGGCTCGAGTCACTTAAAAATGTCGTATTTCTACCTGCTTCTCACATAAGGCCAATTTCAACTTTCAAATCCCGTCAACTGATCATTCGAAACTGTTGATTTATAGCTTATTTTAATAAATAAAATACATAGCGGCTTAAGTGAGCAGAACTTTAATATTACAAATAATCCAACCAATAAATGTTGCAGATATTTAGTATTTTTTAACTTTATTGAACGATTATTATTTGTGATATCAAAATTATGCTCACTGAAATCGGTAGGGATATTTTCGTTCTATTAAATGAGCCATAAATCAACAATATCGGAGCCGTTAAGGAGAAACAAGATTTGGGAACTAACATTGGTGTTATGGAAGAAGCAGGTAGAAGGAGGTGACTGGAGCCCCCTGTTTATTTTTCCTTCACAGAATAATTTGGAAGCTTAAACGTCCAACCATCTATATCTAAAATAATTAGTACTAACTTCATGGTCCCCTCAAATTTACTTCATTCATGCAGCGATGTTTGATCTGCATTGAGGGACGGCCTGTAAGGAGCCAGAAGCAAACCATGCCTCGAGTGGACTACCCATGGATTACCGAGATGGAGGCTGGAGTTTATTTTGCCTTGTGCATACCTTTAAAATCAAGAACATATTTGTTAAGTATAAAAGTAAGCCGGATACTTAATTTTCAACAAAATATTTAATAAGTTAGCCATGATTAGTAATTCAGACAACCCGGTATGAAATTAAATATAGTAAATTGTGGAACGGGCAGAGAATTAGTGCCGCGTATAGTAAATTATTGCTCCTTGCGTTTCATTCCTGGTTCACTTTTGAGTCTGAATTGTCTTAGCAAGGTAATGGTAAATCAGGATCTGATCTCGGCTACATAAATGAAGCATATTCCAGCGCTTTTAACAGAGCGTTGATTACCCAAAGGTCAACTAACCAAACTGTCTGAAAAGAACTGAAAATGCCTAAGGCCCGGTGCCCTCTAGGCGGTTGCGGTAGCGGCTGCGTTGCTAAGAGTGCCGCAGCCGCAGTGACGCCTGACGCCGCGCCGAAGGACGCCGCAACCGCTTGGTGTACAGCGGACCGCAGAAACTTAAAACTGCCAACCGCAGCAGTGAACAACTTTAGACAAACCTGCCAAACAGATCATCAAATATAACGAACTTCCTTAATGAAAGAATTGTATTTATTTAACCAAAAGTTTTAAGCTCCAACCACTGATTGGATTAACAGACTTCAATATGTTATAGGGTTATCGTACTGTAGGCTTTTAGCGAATTTCCCCTATAGGGAAGAAGCTATTACCGTAGGTGGCATGGTAAGACTTAAGCCCGAGACCATGATAACTTTTTGTTTTGAGGTCCCCAGATGCCAAAAACACTATTCGTTAAAATTTATATATATGTGTTCGTTACCGCGATAACTTTTGAAAGAAACACCCGATTTTGATGAAATTTGGCACAAATGTGGAGGGTAGCATTTATGACTTTAAGTTCGAAAACCAGATCGTTCGCACTATGGGAAAGGGGTTTTATGGGGGTTTACAATTTTCAAAAAATCGGTCTTTTGCAAATTTGACCCCAAAATGTTAAAAACACTCAATTTTGGTTATAGCCTATTTATAGAGCTTAAAAAAACAAATAATTTAGTATATTGAATCATTAACCTAGGTTAAGTGGTTGCGGAGAAAATCCAAAAAAACGTGTCCCATGTTAATCTTATGGGAAAAAGGTTCACCTGGTTCAGTTATATTGATAATTGCAAAAAATTACTTATTTTCCTCGTTGCAGAAAACCTGTGTACTCAACCCTAATGTTATTCTTATGGAGAATAAATAAAATGCTATATACCACTTATTTATGGATGTATTTTTGTGAAACTTAGTAAAGTAGCTCTATGTAGTAGTGAGTCACATATATATGCATTGGAAATTCGCTGAGTACGCAGATTTGCTGCGACGGGGCATTTAATCTTCATTAGGTTTTTTATTTTGCCACCCAAATAATTAGTTTAGTTATTAAAACCATCTCTAGCCCGACGAGGTCGGATGACCAACTCTCTACTGTAAATCAAGGAAAAAATAAGTGTTGTAGACTTACAAAAACGGTCAGTAACATTGTTTAATAGCTTTCATATTTTTAAAACAGGAACTTCTACCTTAACTTGTTACTTGTTACCTTTTGTTTACAGCCGAACGTGGTCTCGAAAGCGCTGCAAAGGTCAATGACAGCTTGTGGTTAGCCACAGTTGGAAATGGGTTTGGGTGAAGTTAAGTATGAACCATTGAGGGTACAATGTTTAGAGTGGTCGGTGAAGCTTCCCTCAGTCTAAGGGTAATGGAGATAGAGTAATTTGTTGGTGATTCTTTAACATTTTTCATTATTGATTTCGAGAAATTAAATTTGTTTGGAGTTTATAAAAATGTATGCAATTATGGTAGGGAATTCTAAAAGAAAACTCCTTTCTTGATACAGTTCGATTACGCAGTTTACTGACTCTTCTCAACCATAATCCCCGAACCCCCCCCCCCCCCAAAAAAAAAAAATCAACTCCCTCCCTTTGGTCCATGAAGAAAACACGAGGCCTGAACGTCAGGCTATAACAGGCTGAGTAGGGGCACAATTAAACAGGAGTTTTTATTTTGTAAACAGAACAAAGCTTTACTATCTGGCACTCATCGGGCCATCATTCTTATTAACTTTCTTAAGCTGGAATAATATTGATATTTAATTTGCTCAGGAAAACAATTGGTATCAAAAATATCTCAGTGTCTTAATTAAAGCTAAATTAAAATTGGAAAAATGTATAGGTTATTTTTGTGAGAATTAATAGAACTAAAAAACTAACATTTAGGGAGGCTAAAACATGATTTTTTCTCAAATAAAATTACTAATATTGTAGAATGTAATTAGTATTATATAATCTTTTGTTAGAAGTTATATTTTAGTTAATCGTGCATAAACTTTAATTGGATATGCTACCTGTTTCAGTCTTCTCATTGATATTGCCAGGTTGATTTTTGATGATAACATTTTTAACTCTAAGGAAAACTGGAGATATTGTTATCCACTTGGAAGGAAGGGCAGGCCAGGGATGATATTAATCTTACCCTTATTTCCATAATCCTTCGGCAACGCTTGCAGCTAATATTTTGAAAACGTCTTAGGCCAATTACTTTAAGTTTGTCGCGAGATTTTGTTCGGAATAAAGCAGATTAGCTAAGTACAAAGCTTAGCTAAGTACAAGTATCATTAATTTACTGAAATATGGTGAAAGGAAAACGTTTGATATTTAGGATTTAGGAGATGGTGGATATGTTTACTCATGTATTTATTAAAATAAATATTGTAGACTAAGTGTTGTTTTTTCTTAAAAGGTATAGTATTTTATAGGGAAAATTACACGGATAGTGGAATATCAAGTAAACAATACAAACCTTTGAAGATTACAAGAATTGTGAAAACACTATACCACAAATGTCACTGTAATAAAAACCATTGCCGGCCTGCCAAAGTGCACGTTAATACGAAGAAATCAAATTTCCAAATACAAAACTATGTTGAAGCTTATTTCGAACCCAGTTCTATCAACATCTTCACCCAACTAATCTGTAACTACTTTAATTAGTGCTACAAAAGCTTTGGCGGTTCTTATAGACCTTGTTTTAATTATTCTTTAGAGACTGTAATAATTTTCTGCAATGCTAGGGATAAGTGTGTGATCAAATCAAAATAATTTGTACATAATAGTTTTTTAAATATTTAATCACCGTAATACTTCGAACTGCCATTTTAAACATGTATGGAAAGTAAAATAATAGTGCCATTTTAAAGAGTTTTGATTTTTGACACACATGATCTTAAGTTGGTTTCTCTACATTTTCATCGTTGTTACTGATTTATTTAATTTCATATCTATGTTATTTAAACAAATTAAAATTCCTCCCAAAAAGAGGGAAAGTGTTTCTTGGTTCATTAATACAGTATGGTGTTCAAGTTGAAGGGGCTTGTATAACTTCATGGAATGTTGTAGGGCCACTTTGCATGGTAACCGGAAGTATAATCCGACAGTACGTGTAGCAATAAACAAGACCCACGTTCACAGAGCCTTCCCTTTAGGAGAAATAGTAATTTTAATAAAAAAGATTTTCTTAAAATCTAATATGAGTATAGTTTGTCTGATTGCTTGCAACTCAGTAGTATAATAATGGGGTTTAAGAAACATGAGATGAGAAGGAAGTATGAGGCGAGAGGTATGAGACGGAAGTATGAGGCGAGAGTTATGAGACGGAAGTATGAGGCGAGAGGTCAACGTAATAACATAAATGTTGCAAGCGGAAACGAGATTAATTACAACTATCTCTCAAACGGATTTCTCCCATTGCACCTAATAATTTATTATAACCCCAACTTGGCGTTTCCTATATAGTGAAATGTCCAACGACAAGACTTCCTGTGTCCTCTGCCAAAAATTGATTCATAAGTAAAACGTATGGAGACATGAAAAAATCTGTCAGAAGATGAGAGTAGATCACCGAAAGCAAGTATTGATTATAAAGTAGAGTGCCCCACTGTAACAAATTGATTAGAAAAAGCAATAAGAGTTATCACTACAACACTCACGTTCAACCTTCAACACGACGTGGTGGGACTATTAATAATGACGACGACAATGGACCGACTCCTGCTAACCTACCACGACGCTATAAAATAAAAACATGTCCTATATGTGGAATAAATGGTACAAGTCGGAATTTCAACCGACATCTAAAACATAAAGATAAAAGTATAGAATCTTCCGGTTCCAGTTCCAAATCTGGCCAAAGTGGAAACTTGGAAGCTTTGGTGAACTCCGTTATCTCATCTGGAGTTCTTTTGAAGCGGCCTACTATTCAAGTCCGAGTGGATGTTTAAAGCACCTCAATACTTGCACTAAATGTCAACGGGGAGGATATGGACGACTTGGATGATTTAATAAAAGTCTATTTTCACGGACCACCATTCCGTCTAGTGTTATCTGTTATTTCACGCTAAGCTCCGCCCGTTTTGGTTGATTACTGGTTAATATATCGATTGGGGCCATAAGATCAACTGACTCCACCTTCCGTTCATAGTTGGTGTGGGCGGCTTTTATTAACATTATGATAATGTATATATTATAAAGACTGTCTGTAAATACCTAATCCCTTGTCAATGTGATATCATGTTTCGTCTTATCATTCGGAAGTTGTATTCCCCCATTATACACCACTTATAGGGGTCTATCATATTGTAGTACACTCATGTAGTTTAAGTATTGACATGTCGTTTCCTGAGAGCAGTGACTAAAACAATTGAATGAAGATTACATAATAGAGTGGTCATATCCGAAATGAAATGTGGATACAATCAAAATACTACCTAAAGTGACATTTAATTATAATATCAACTTGAGTGACCTTTAACATGCAGAAAAGAGGTAAATGAGCTAAGCAAATGCTCGCCAATTAGTGGGACGAAGTGGAAAGTTACTCCAAATCATCTGAACAAACTGAATGGCCTTCCCCGAACAAAGCTCGGTCCCCCAGGTACTAAACTTTAATGAAGCAAATAAATAATAACACCGGAAATGTAAGAAAACAAACTTCAAAACGTGTTCAGCCAAAAATCAAGAAGCACAAAAGCATCACTATTATTTTACGAAATTATAAACAAGATTATTATAATAAATAGTATTTTAAGAAAGTTTAAAGTCGGTGGTGCCGGTGTATGGATTTGTGAATTTTTTACATTCTGTTAAGTAAATTTTTGGGCTTAAAGCTAATAGTTTTTACTAAACCCAACTGTGCAAAATGTTAATACGATTAAATTGAAACTAAATCTTATGCGACCCTTAACGAGTACTGATCTTTCCTACAACCACAGCTGGTAAGTTGTAAACTTGAAGCTTAATTTTACATAGAATTAGGAGGAACAATTCTTATTTTGTGTTCAAAAACAAGTCAACCTTAGATGGTAACAAAACTTTTAAAATACCACTAGCGTTAAAAGTCATAAGACAATTGTGGCAATAAAGATTTTAGAGAAGAATAATCTCATCTTTTCGTCAATTGAAACGCTAACAGTGAACCCGACGTAACATTTAAGTAACATTTGACAAGAGAGCCTCCAGACATTTACAATAAATATAGTTTAAAGCCAGTGGAAAGCTCCCAATCGACAATGATTTCGCAACAATCACCGGACAAAACAATGCCTCCATTTTGAGAGCACAATTAGCGAACACCGTATTGTTAAAAGGCAATCATCGATACCGCTAAGTCAATCAGTGCCAGGGTAGGACGACAGCCGAGGAGGACAACCGAGCACTCTTGAGTGCTGACCCATCTCAGATAACGAGGACCGAGCTGCAATCAGCGTCTCAACCCGGGGAGCCCATAAAAGGATGTTGTCTTGTCTTAAGGAGTCATATTCATATTAGATAACGAATTGTTTGACGTTTAAAACTCCCCTCCCCCATATAACATTACGTGACGCTGAAGCAAACGTCCACCCACCGTGTTCGTTACGTGATGCTGAACAAACGTATACCCCTTCATATGCGTTATGCAACGCAATATTAGTATACTTATATAAGCATAATTGTTGTAACCTAATACATCACATTATGTTTCATCTTGCAAGTGTTTAATGCAACTCGTTTTAACATTGTATACATACTTCAAGCTGTAGGAAAGGCCGTTGCTATTATACTTTTTAAGAGGGGGCCGGACCTAACTCCGCCAGCCACCGGCTCCGGTCGTCTTTTAACATGGGGCGCTACTATAAACGTTTAATTTTATTGAGTGCCCGCCTTTAAATGCAAAAATGATCGCAGGCCACAATCTGATAGTTTTTAGCCGTATGACCTTAGAATAAAATGTATTATTTTTCAAAAATAACACCTACGTAAACTAACTTTCTTTTTTCCCATAAGAAGTTGTGTACTTTTGAAACAATTTCTAAAATGACACGTTTTATATCAATTAAATTTGAAAACTTCATAATAGCAGTCATGTTATTGTTAATGTTTGGCTTGAGGATTTTTGGTTTTAAAATGCGAAACTGTTCAAAATAAGAATTTTTTGGAAGTCTTGCAAAACGAGTAGGCCCACAGACTGGAACTGGTTCACCGTCACCCCGATAGATGGCAGCAACGTCGCTTACCGACCAAAGATCCCGCTTCCGCAACCGATTTCGCGCGGCAGATTTGATTCTCCTCTTGAAACCATTATCACTATTTGAAACCATTATCACTTACTGTTCGAAATCCAGTAAATTTTACTTTCTCCCTCTATACATAGTATATGGAGAAAGTATTGTTTTCGTCAAAATTTTGGAATTTGAGTTGTTAGTGGAAATATTCGTTTTGGTGCTCCCTGAACCCAAAAAAGTGGTTTTTACGTGATGTCTGTCTGTGTGTGTGTGTGTGTGTGTGTGTGTGTGTGTGTGTGTGTGTGTGTGTGTGTGTGTGTGTGTGTCTGTGTGGATGTGTACAGAGCTAGAGCCTTAACCAATGGGCCGATTTTTATGAAATTTGGTATATAGGTACTAATCCACGATATCTGCAGGCATTTTTTCATTTTTTGGAATTTTTGATTTTTAAGGGTAATTATCCCCCCAAAACCGCCAAAAAAAACATAAAAAATCCATATTTCTCAAAAACGGCTCTAACGATTTTGATTAAACTTTATTCGTTTGTAGAACTTTAGTTTTCCAACAAAATGACACCAACCGCATTCCTGTAAAAATTCGGGTTCAGAAATTACAGGACTTAAAACATCAAAAATTCAGTTTTTTGGATTTTTCATAAAAAGACATAAATATAAAAAAATATTACTATTCACCATTAAAAAGAGCTCAAAAAACTAAATAATTTAGTATTTTGAATTACTGTTCTACGATTGCTGGTTTCGGAGAAAATTGAAATTTTCATTTTGCGGTAAACTCAGTACGTTGTCCAATGTTATTCTTATGGGGAATAAAAATACTAAATACCCCGTCGCAGCAAACCTGCGTACTCAGCGAATTTCCAATGCATATATATGTGACTCACTACTACATAGAGCTACTTACCAAGTGTCACAAAAATACATCCATAAATAAGTGATATATAGCATTTTATTAATTCTCCATAAGAATAACATTAGGGTTGAGGACGCAGGTTTGCTACAACGAGGAAGATAAGTAATATATTTTTTTTGAAATTATCAATATAACTGAACCAGGTGAAGCTATATACCAAGTTTTATTAATTTAGGTTCATAATTAAGGGGGATATACATCTTTACTTATTCTCCATATGAATAACATGGGGGCCGAGTATGCAGGTTTGCTGCTACGAGGACTATGAACAAAACACTTGTTTTTTGTGCTAATATCAATATACCACAACTATTTGAAGCCACATACCAAGTTTCAACAATATACATTCAAAAATAATCGAGATATAGAATTTTATTTATTCTCCATAAGGATAACATTGGACAACGTACTGTGTTTAGCACTTTAAATATCTCAGCAACGGTTGGACGTAGAACAACGATTAAAACACCAAAATGTTTGTTTTGTTGAGCTAAACACATTAATAAACAGAAATGTGAAGTTTTTAGTAAAACTATCTGAGAAAAATCTAAAAACCATTTTCCCATAAGATTAACATGGGACACGTTTTTTTGGATTTTCTCCGCAACCACTTAACCTAGGTTAATGATTCTACATACTAAATTTTTTTTTTAAGCTCTATAAAATGGCTATAACCAAAATTGAGTGTTTTTAACATTTTGCGGTCAAATTTTCAAAAAACTGATTTTTGGAAAATTGTAAACCACCATAAAACCCCCTTCCCATAATGCGATCGATCTGGTTTTCGAACTTAAAGTCATATATGTTACTCTCCTCATTTTTGCCAAATTTCATCAAAATCGGGTGGTTCTTTCAAAAGTTATCGCGGTAACGGACACACACACACACACACATATATATATATATATATATATATATATACATATATATAAATTTGAACGAATAGTATTTTTGGCATCTGGGGACCTCAAAACGAAAAGTTATCATGGTCTCGGGCTTAAGTCTTACCATGCCACCTACGGTAATAGCTTCTTTCCTATAGGGGAAATTCGCTAAAATTACTATTTCTCTCTTATTTACTGATCAATTTCGTTTAAACTTGATATGCTTTTCAAGTTAGCATTGACCACCAGAGGAAATTCAAAGTATGCGCCCCTTAATAACCCTGGGGGGGAATAGGGGGTATTTCCCCTCTTAAAACCACGAGTGTAGCAATGGATTCTGTAGTGCCTCCAAAGCAGGGATTTGGGTGGATGTTTTTAAAACAACTTGTTTACAAGATTTTCTGTACATTCGACCGTGCTTTGTATTCTATATTTAGTAAATAAAAAGTAATTTATTCATTAAAGTTGGGCTAAAAGGGAGAAAGTATGTGTCAGTTTCCTGATACCGTTTATTTTTCTCATATTTTGAATTTACATGGCTCCTCATGACATATTGTCTATCATTTCAGTAATCATTTATTATTTAATGTCTTAATGTCTGTAACATCTGTTCTTGCTGCTATGCTGTATTTTGTTTTACAAAACTATAATGGCACCTTGGTACATGGTGTTTGTTTTGCTATGTTGGTACTGTAGAGGGGAGATATTGTACTTCCAGCTGCTTTTCAAACACGGCACGCTTTTTGTCAAAAACTGCAAGGCAGTAGTTTCTCCAGATTGCATACAGCTCACTGAGCAACGCGCCTTGAAACCCCTATTATTACTATTTATAAAATTAAATATTAACAAATTTCAATTATAAATGTCTGTCAGTCATTTAGCCAGTCCAAACCTGGGTAAAGTGTGATATAAATCAGTATGTCACAGGAAGTACATGCCCTCTTAGGTGCAGGTAAAATTCCGTGATGGTCGTTTGTTTCGCTGGTCACTAACTTCACTGAAGTGTCGACCTCACACGTCAAGGCCACACTAGTGTGGCCTTGCACAGGTGCAGATAAAATTTCGCAATTGTCGCTAATTTCGCTGGTAACTTTTTCCCCGACACCTTCACAAAGAGAGCAATTTATAATTTTGAGTCTGTGTAGATGTTCCGGAAGAATACACTGACCAATTCTAAGACTCGAAATGATTTGGAATTTTTGATCTTGATGTCTTGAATTCTGAAAACCAATTCGGAGTCGTAATTTGAGGTTTCAGTCCAAAAACTCTGCTGACTCAAACTGAGGCTTTGTAGGCCTAACTGATGCAGCCTCCCAATCCTCTTCCCATTGTGCATTAGCTTTCTTAGTGACGAACGAATTTGTGTAATTGAAAAAAGGTAGAAACGAGTTATTAATATTGTTTAAATGTAAAGCATCTTTATCAAAATAATCCGGTAACTCGTTCCCTTGTATGCCAATGCGGGAAGGTATCCTAAACAAAATTACTTCGCACTTCACATTTAATAATTTTGTAAACTGTAGTCTGATTTCATATTCGATGTATGTAGATTTGGCATGAATAATACTTTTGGAATCAGATAGAATTATTATTATTTTACTTGACGGTAGCGTTTCTTCGTACTTCATGGCAGTAAAAATAGCTAGAGCTTCAACATAATAACTCGAATAGTGTTAATTTAATCTGAATAATTATAAGCTTATTGTTAGTTTTATCATACACACAAAAACTTGCAAGTCTTCGTTCGTCAGTTTTAGCCCCGTCAGTGTAGAGTTGGATTAAGAAAACCATTGTGAACGGATTCAGACTCGATGCAGTTTTTAAATAACCGCAAGAGGATCTGTCATTTTTAGAGGACTTAGAAAATACGAAAAATATACTGGGATAGTTTCAAATAAACTATTAAAACGTATGTAACAAAATGGACATAAATATAAATATTTAATATCAATTTCCATTAAGACGTGTTTGGTGTATAACTAGAAATTAGCAATTGAGTATTATTGTTTGTCCAATAAAGACTTAATTAATTAACATTGTAAAAATGTTCAAGGCTTGTTTGTTAATGTTTTAAAAGCTGTTAAACCGTACACTCTAAATATGAGTAAGATTTCCTTGCTAAATCTTTTGGTTGCTTGCTTACAACTCTGATCTCAAGAACGGCTGCAAAAGTTTCTTCAAAAGTTGTCATTTCCGGGTTGGAAATAATTTATAGGCAGGTCTCCTCGAGGGGAAGTATCTAATTATGTAAAAGAAAATTGACTGTCATGGGTTTGAAAACCAACGAGAATAAATCATGGGAATAGGGTTTGACGCGATTAACCTCGAATAACCTTATTCAAACGTTTTTACAATTTCGAATTTTGGCTTTGACTGTTCATTAGATCATTAAAATACTACACTAAGCCGATTTTAGTTAAGAGAATTCCTCTGTTATTTCTGATCCGATTTTTTGGCCTGAGCGCAACATTGTGGATAGGGCTTACAGTAGTAACATATGTTATGATATAAATACCGATACACAAACCACTGAAATGATAACAAGATTATTGTCTGATTATCAAAAGAAAGTGACTGGCGGAGCGACCGCGCGGCGACCGAACATTCTATTTCATAACCTCGTGGAAACGTAAAACACATGGGTAGAAATCTCCGATAAACGTTATTAAAATAGTCAGTTAAACACATTGAGAGCACTTTTTTCAAATATTTGTTATTTCATTCCAATGATTTTATATGGATAGTTATATTTTAAAAAGCATGAATTTAAATTTAAAATTTCTCAATTAGTGTTTTTAAAAATAAAACTACCACTATAAACTCATTAGAATAAGGTGCAAAATCTTTGAAAAATTTATTACAAAGGTGTTTAACTGGCTATTTAAATAACGTTTATTGGAGGATTATGTTTTCACGAGGTTATGAAATAGAATGTTCGGTTGCCGCACGGCCGCTCTGCCAGTCACTTTCTTTCGATAATCGTAGAGCTTATTAGCAATAACTTAGTTCGGTTTGTAGCAAAAGGAGTTATTTAATTAGTTTTCCAGTAAATCGTCAGTAAAATGCAGGCTAAACAGAAGGTTAGAAGTTATAGCCTCTACAACCCACTAGTGTTTTATATCCTAAATAGCAACAAAGTCCGTTGTAACAAAAATACAACGGTCTCTAGAAAATAGATCACAAATTATGTTAATGAAAATTGCTAAACTCGACTATAATATTAAAAATTGTTTTTCTTAAAGCTTATGAAATTTCCTTACGGGATGTAATAAAATACGTCTTACAACACTTAAGAATATATTTACACTTTCTTTAAAAATCTGTCTTTAAATCGATATAAGGTGGTGGCTACAAAAGTGATACTGCAAAGAAAAATTTTGACCAGAGATATTAATAAATTTCTAATGTATTTCTTATAACTTAATATTTTTGCTAGTAAATATTATCAGGCATAAGATTTAGACGAAGTTGCAACATATTTGATCAGCCTTTACACCAAACAGTCTTGACAAGAATTTTGGGTTTAGTCCCGTGTGTGCGGGACGTGCGAGAAGCCGCCAGTGACAGTGAACCCGTCATTCTAGGTGTTTGAAAATCACACTAGACAATACCGATCCGTTGACTGAAGGCCGAGTCTACGGACGCTGCCGGTCGGTAAGGAAGAATTATTTGAAAAACTGCTAACGCTCTAGTGGCCAAACTCCAAACCAAAAGGCGGAATTCTATCTGACTCCTGCCCCCTCTTAAGCGGTGGTATAGACCGATGCGAAAGACTCCAATATTTTGACTATTTCCCTTCGTTACAAGATTCCTAGTTTCCTCTTACCTTCCCATTGAAAAAAACCCAAAACAATGAAATTACAAATTAATTTCATCCTAGGTCGAGTAGAAACTGGCAGTTTGCGAATTACTGTCATAACGGCGGCCCAGAAGGTCAGCACTATCAAGTATTTGATGCACGTCTGTTTAATGAAGTTGACTCGACTATTCTGTAATTCAAACTCCGAACCTCGCCTCCCATCATACTGGACACCCCTCCATTGTTCCCCAAAGTCACCTCCCAGAATAAGTTACAATTGTTTCGCAGTTGTGATTGTTTTTGCAAAGTTGTTTCCCATTGTTACGGTTGTTACACATAATTTTGCAGTTTGTGGAAATTCCTGGTGGACGAAAAACTCCTGCATAATTTCCTTTCTGCTCGAACCACTTGTTATAGCTTACAACACTGGTTCCAAGTGACTTGAAATAATTGGGTTGGCGTATTTAATTCAAAATGTCAAGTAATACAGTGCTAACAGAACGTTTAAGATTACAGAAGAATATTTAAAACAATAACAATGAATTAAGATAACCTAAAAATGCTATTGTACTACTAAAGCTTTACTTGAAATTGAAGAGCAGCATATAACAAATACTGAGATTAATTGTTAACAAGAAAAACATTACAAAATGAGAGTTTTTAGCTGTTATACATGAAAAACCGGTGATTAAATTAAAAATAGTTTAAACATTTAAAAATTATAAAATATTTAAACAAAATTAAAACAAAAATAAGCTTTTAAAACATATTATCCTTTTACTCATTGTATTGTTCTGTAAGTTTATCAATAAAAAAAATTACTTCAGGTTAAAAAAGTCCTTTAATGAGCTAATTTGACATATATTTTGATATTTATTTATATTTATGATAGTTATATAAAAATTTAATAATTTGCAAAAATAAATTTTCTCATGTGGCCAACAATAAAACTGTCATAAATTACATTATAATCATGCAGTTTAATATGGTGTGTCTGGAATTTTCTCATTTCCAATCTATCTTCTCCCATGAAAAGATACATATGATTTTCTATCGCACTATACAACTACTACTATACTTAAATACAGCTTATCTTTCGCAGACCTGCAATACAAGCGTATTCCAGTTAAAAAAAATTAAAAAACGGATGTATAATTAAGACAACAGTAAAATCTCATGTTCGTCTTGTACCAACCAATACAATGATGGGAAAGTCGTATTTTAAATCGTATAAACTTTTTTTCATTTATGCGCAAAGGGGAGAGAGTAAAAACCTTAATAGGCTAAAACCAAAACCGAGTTTATATATTTTCGAGAATATACATAAAGTAAATGAAAGGGTTTGCTTCTAATATCATATTAAGACAACGCACTAAACGTTATTAAGAGGCAAAGATCATTTGTAGACATTCCTTTCGGTAGAAATTAAGATAGAAAACTTCCAGTAAAACACATAGTAGCTTCAGTTGATAGTAAACAATAACTTGGCACTGGAATTCAACCTCCATGGTTTCAGGTAAAACAAAAAAACAATACGGTGAATACGTTAAAAAATGAAGTCATTGCCACGAGAATAGTTCTGCTTGGTAGAATTGATACGTTTAAACGATTTAAAAATACTAAATTGAATTACGAACGGTTGAGCACTTAGTTATGTTAGTTGAAATCGGTGATGTACATTGTTTGTGTAAATAGTTGTTCATCATATAAGTATACATACAAAGTTAAATGGTAAATGTATTCTGAAGTAAAGTCCAAGCAGCATACGAGGGCTTCTTCATACATACGCAATTGACTACGTAATTTACCACGTTGTTCACCTTTGTCGATGGTTTCAGGCTCAGAGGCCATGTGAGAGATGGGCGCACTCCTGGTGGTGTTGCTGGGCGCGCTCTTGACCATGGCCGGCAGCGACCCTCACCCGGCCCCGGGCTGCTCCGACCTCTTCGGTGACCCGTCCTGCTCTTGCAGCAGCCTGAGGACCGAGTACACCCTGGACTGTCGGAGGCCCTCCGGATTGCCCCCTCCCTTCGCCTACGCCTCAGCCCCCGTGGCTGCCCTCACCCTCCAGACCCTAGACTCATCGGCCTCCATCATTCCCGACAACACGACCGTCCGCCACCTCTACATCTCGCAGTCCAAGCTAAAGCAGTTGCACCCGGGGGTCTTCGAGAAAATGGGTCACAGTCTAGAGTCACTCAGCATAGTCCAAGGATATCTCAGCGAAGTCCCGCAAGAAGCTCTGATGGGCCTTGCTAAACTGAAGAATCTCAACCTAGAGAATAATCTTATCTCGCAAATCCCGAATCACTGCTTTTACGGACTTCTTCTTTCGTCTATATCGTTTAGGAAAAACTTAATCGAAATGATCGCAGAACACGCTTTCATCGGACTAGAAGAGTCTCTTTCGGAGTTAGATTTATCAGGAAACCGACTCAAGTACTTCCCTACTCCCGCCTTAAAGCGGCTATCTCGTTTAGAAAAGCTCAATTTGTCTTGGAATAAAATAAGCTCAGTTCCTTTGGAAGAAAGTGCCAAATTACAACCGCTGACTTATTTAGATTTAAGCTCGAACGATTTCGACACCGTTACGAAACACACGTTCAGATCCACTCCTTCCTTGACAACCCTGTCTCTGAGTCGGAATAAAATCTCTTTCGTAGAGAAAGACTCTTTTTCCAATTTGAAGAGACTACATACGCTTCACTTGCGCTCCAATCGACTGATGGAGATCGATACCGGTATTTTCCACGGTAACGAGTACCTGGCGGTCGTAGACCTCAGTTTCAATCACCTCCATAGCATTCAGAGTATTTTCTTGTATAACTCGAGACTTACAGAACTTTATTTGGCGGATAACAATATTTTAGAAATATATGGAGACACTTTTTCAAACAATACATTTTTATTTATACTCGAACTTCAAGGAAACGCCATCAGGAATGTGCACAGCAACGCGTTTTCGAAATTAAAGCTCCTCACACATTTATGCCTCAGTGAAAATTTCCTCACGAACATATCACCGTTGCTCCTAATAAAAAATACCAACTTAATATCTTTGTACTTAGAGAGTAACCTAATCCAGAACATCGAAGCTGGGACTTTCTTCGGCTTAAACAGATTAAAAGAACTAAAACTCCAAAACAACGCGTTGGTGAAGATCTGGAGAAGTACGTTTTACCCTCTGCCGAACTTAATAGAACTTAACCTAGCAAACAATTTGATAGATAATATAAATCCAGGAGCACTATTAAGTTTAGGTAAGTTAGAAAATCTAGATCTCCACGGAAATTTTTTAAGTAGCCTCGAAGGCTTGTTTCAACAAACATATTCCGATAACGAAATTGGAGTAAACACAACTGACATTTCAAAACTCCATTGTCTGAGACTTAACAACAACCGGTTTACACGGCTGTATAGTGCACTCTTCGGCGACATGAGTCTAGTGAAAAAAATGTACTTGACTAACAATTCTATTTCATTTATAGAAGATTACACTTTCGAATCATTTAGATCGATGATGCTTTTAGACCTCAGTTTTAACCGTATCGGATTTATTACTGTGAGGACCTTTTCTTCACTTTATAACTTGGAAGAGCTGTATTTGTCTAAAAACGATATCAAACATATCGAAGCTAGATCATTTACAGGGTTGAAAAGATTGAGGATTCTCGATCTGTCAAATAATGAAATTGTCGTGTTGCATAAAGACATATTCCAACAGGGCCTTCCGATTAGAATTATGAATCTGAAAAATTGCTCCCTTACTAATGTTGACAAAGGTACTTTCAGGGGAATGACTAATTTGAACGAACTGAACTTAGAATACAACATGCTAGACAGAGACGCCTTGTCAATGTTTGACATTCCTGGACTGCGACGATTGAGATTGGGGAACAATAATTTAACCATTATCAACAACAACACATTCAAAAGATTGCCGTCTCTTCAGTTTCTGGCGTTAGAGAATAACGGAATTAGGAACATCCCTAGTGACGCGTTCGTCTACAACCAAAGACTTCATTATTTGTCACTATCGAGGAACTGGATAAAAACTTTATCGAAGGTGACGTTATCGGTACTGAGTGATTTAAGAGAACTTCGTATCAACCAGAACCAGTTTTCTCAAGTACCTTATGAAGCGCTCAGTCATCTTCATCATTTGGAAACTTTGGTTCTTTCGGAAAATATAATCAGATCTTTCGATGCTTCGAAGCTAGTCGGGCTATGGAAACTGAGGAATCTGCAACTCCAAAGAAACTTCATATCGACTCTTACGGGATTCTCTGCCGCACAGTGGCCACATCTGTTCTCGATCGATCTCAGCAGAAATACTCTAGCAGCTCTTCCAGTTAACTTCTTCCATATGGCGATGTCAGTTAGAGTTGTCGACTTGTCTTCCAACCGATTCGGCCAAATTCCCTCAGTAGCCCTATCGGAACAGAATTTGCTCCGGCTAACCCAGCTGAGTATTAGTGATAATCCTTTGGCCAGGATCAACTGGCATAGCACTTTTAGGCTTCACCCTTCTTTGCAGGAGCTACACATTTCCGGGACTAACCTTACTATTATCACTGAGAGCGACTTTTTGGCATTCCCCTCTCTCGAACACCTGATCCTCAATGGCAATATGATTTACAGAATCGGCGATGGAACTTTTGAATCGTTGCCGAAATTAATCACTTTGGACTTGGGTAGAAATGAAATAAATCGATTTTCAAGCTTCTTCATAAGCAGCCTCAACAATCTCCAGTACCTGAATTTATCCCACAACCGTTTAAAGGACGTGGAAGAATTTACAGAAGGCTCAGAATCGATTAAGGTGTTGGATTTGTCCTTCAATCATTTAATGAGAATCGGAAAAACTTCATTTAAACATTTGAAATCATTATCCGAATTATATCTTCAAGGCAACTGGCTTTCATTCATTTCGCCGGACGCTCTGAAGCATCAGATAAATCTACAAGTTATACAGTTGCACAAGAACTATTTCGACGATCTCCCACTCAAAGTGTTCCGCTCGGTGGAGCCGCAGCTTTCCTCTCTGACCACTGAAGGTGAATACTAAATTGATAATTCAGATTTTTTTCTAATCCTGCATGATGTATGATAAACATATTAAATTTACTGGCCCAAAAAGCGAGTTCTATTCAAATAGCCTAATTTATACGAGTATGTTTGTGTGGCCTTTGATTATGGCTGAATGTGTGGACAAATTTCCAAAGTTTTGACTTAAACTATTCCAAAAACAACAAGCTACCTTTTATAACGGTAGCTCCTATTAAAAAGTAATGTTGTAACTCTCTTCTGAAAGGAATATACCCAACAATTATCTAGAATATATAATTGAGATTGTTTCTCTTTGGGTGATAATGAACGTTCAAATGTAATTTATATGGGATATCTCAAGAGTCCAAGTCGTCTGATGAAACCTTGGACAGCTTTGCATTGGGATATATGATAAAGCTTGAACCATTATTATTTGGATAAAACAAATAAAATAAAAAATTCCAAATGAAATATAAACAAATATAAAATGAGGTTACTTTATCTCCGTCTTCAGCTTTAAAACAATCCAAATAGACGACCGTGGTTTCGGAAGTCAAAATACATCCATCTTCAGGATCACCGACCGATCACCTACCGGACGGTACAAGACTGCACTTTGTTTTAGATGTTTTTTCGTTCGTACTGTAGTGTGTGTTTTGTGTATATTTTAACTTTCGACGACAGACAATGTGAACTTTTTAAATTTAATTCAACCTGAAGATGGAATTATTTTGACTTCCGAAACCGCGGTCGTCCATTTGGATTGTTTTAAAGCTGAAGACGGAGGTAAAGTAACCTTATTTTATTGTTTATCAGCTTTGGAGGCTATTCAACCATGAATAAATAAAAAAGAGCATTTAAAGGAGTATCGATGATAAGAATACTATTTTTTGTTTTGTTAATGCAATATTGTTATTTCGTTAATGGCGTAGAAAATACTCGTATGTTTTATAAACATGAATGTTATGGTAAAACTTTATAAGCGATGTTGTACAATATTTTACTATAAAGTCCTTCATTATGTACCAAAAACACAATACATATCCTAACTAATAATTCATTATATTTTGCTGTCTCATTGTTTTAACTTTAATTTATTTGAAATCAACATGAGAGATTGGCTATACATTTTTTAGTAACTTTTGTCCCCCCATATTTTTTCTTATGTTTATCTGATGTTTAAGTGAGATATACGAGACAACTGTTGAAGAGGGGTCTGTAAATCATTTGACACTATAACTTAAATAACAATGTACAAAACTGTCAATTGTTTCTCTTTCCCCCCCCCCCCCCCCGAAGGTGGTAGGTTTGAGTTCTGCCCCCTAACTCTTACCACTGCAAATATTTATAGAATAAAAATAAATTGGGAACAGTAGAATACAACTTTTAACAATTTCATGCTAAACAAATCAGGAGTACTGCGTTTAACGGCTTTACGTGTGTGAAAACGAAAGACTTGTAGTGTTTCAATACTTACTGTAAATGGACATCAACCAGTAATAATTTCATCCTTGAATTTTGTTGATTTAAGAATATTAGTAATTACGTTTGTTCTCCTTTATACTCATTTTGCTAAGCATGTCACATATTTTCTGTGTCCATCTAAAGAAACATTGTATAAGTGCCACTCAAAACCATATTTGTCTGTAGGGAACCCCATGCAGTGCGGGTGCAGCCAGCAGGAAGTTTGGTACTGGCTGCAAGATCACCAGAAGCTGGTGGACCGAGGGCCGCGGTGCGAGGATCCTCCTCACCTTCGGGCCCTCTGGTTCCTCGGTCTGGAGCCCCCGGAGTTCTGCTCTCTACCTCTCATCTCCCGCCTGGCCTTGGACAAGATACAGGCCACTTCCCTCGCCCTCTCTTGGGACTGCCAGGACAAGTCGGGGTTGACGGGGTTCATGGTGGCGCACCACACTCTCGAGAACCCCTCCGAGGTAAGCCTTGGAATTTCTTCATCGCCGCACCCTCCTCTGGAAGTTGGAGATGAAACCAGAATGCATTTTATGTTAAAAGGGCTAGAGCTATAATCTTCATTGGCGTAATGAGCTCAGTATCTTTTAGGTCACCGAAGAAGAAGAATAATAAGGTATCGAGGTTGCCTTAATCACTGAACCCTCCTGTGAAAGTCGGAGATGGAACCGGAATGCATTTTATATTAAAATGGCTAGATCTATCACCTTTATAGTGGGACATGCGTCCGATATCTTTCAGGTCATACAGGTGCCTTAATCGTCGATACAGGCAAGTCAGAATGTTATTAGGCCAGTAGGAGGCCTCAGGACGAACAGTTGACTCCAGCATTATTTAGAAAATATACTGTGATCTAGGTACCTATAACTAGGTAGCGGTACTTATAGATGGATAATCAACCCTAGAATAGTGCGGTTACGAGAGAAAAGTCAAATTCCTCTTATGCTAGGACTAGTTAATATTGATCCTATACTCTAATATGAGTAAAGTTTGCTTGCGACACTGATCTCAAAAACGTCTCCAACGATTTCCTTAAAATGTTGGAAATAACTAATTTCTGGGATAAAAATAAGTTCTAGACAGGCCTCATCCCCAGGAAAAATCAAATAATGTAAAAAAACTAAAATGAAAAGTTCAAAAATTAACAATGGGCTTATGGAGTTTCAAATCAAAACAAAAGAATTGTAACAGCTGTTCATAATCAACCAGGGAACTGTCAAAGTAATACTCATGTTGTATATGATTATTAACATGTGGTTTCCTGAGAGCAGAGATTAAAATATTTGAGTTAAGATTACATCTATATTGTAGTAAAATAAATTAAAGGGACATTGAGCTATAAATAACAACTGGAGTGACCTTAAAAATGTGGAAAAGAGACAAATGAGTTATACAAATCTGATTATCAGTAGGGGGAAGTGGTGAAATATTACTCCAAGTCATCTAAACAAACTGACTGGCCTTCACCCGAGCAAGGCTTGGGCCCCCCCAGGTAGTTGAGTCTTATTTTACCATTAGAAAATAAGTTTACTGGAATCATAACGAGGCTCTTTGAAGAGACCGAAACGAAAAATTCTGAAGTCCACAAACATGACCTTCTCCACGATAGATAGTGTCATCATTATTGTAGCAGATGACTCCTTCTCTCAGAGATTAAGTTATACATCCAGGTTTAAGGGGTTATAAAGTATCCTAACTTAACTGCATGTGTGATTTGTGAAGGGTGCTCGTGCGATTAACCTAGGAATGGTTCATCGCCTTAAGCTTAGCTGGTATTACCAAGTATTAAGTCATAGTAAATACTACTATTCATAGTAAATTTGTTCTACATATGTTTTGTACTATCAATATTTACAATTGAGTTCACTTTTTGCTTTAAAAGAATTACATACCAAATTTTACCAAAATGGATTCATTTATTTAATTTTAAACATCATTTACATCAACACCAAACATCAAGCTTTGGAGTAATCTTTTGATCCTATATTTGTTTAATGAACTTGGTTAAAGATACCGGTAATGTCTACTTAGATATTATACTGCACATGAAACACTACCGAACAGACATCGGTTCGAATATGAAGTATACTGATTAGTACTCCTGATATATTCACAATCTGAACAACGTGTACGTACTACCATCCCATCATCAGCACTTTCATTGAATAGAGATGATATTTCATTCATGAAGTTTTATCTTGCATCTTGACGAGGGATTTAAAAGACATGTTGAACATAAATGCATACATGAAAACTAAACCTACTCTTTTCATAGTCCGAACAAAAACATAACAACATAACCTCAACCGTAACCATTTGTTGACGGTTGTAAGCCATTACTGTCTAAACCCTTATGTGGGGTGAGGAGTAGGAAGAAGAAGGAACTGAATGTATTCATTGGCTGTGAGTTGTGGCAATGAATACAGAATACTATAGTATACTATAGTATTCTGTATTCATTGGTTGTGGGTAGGTGGAACGGGCAGCTGATCGTATTGTTGACACTGTCCCCCCACTCCCTACTCACAACCAAAACTTCCCCTCATCCCGCACAAGAGTAAATTATATTGTGTAGAGATAACCACATTGTTGTAGGATTGCTAGCTGATGCCCAACACCACATACACGCTGGGATGTTACAGGTGTCCATGGTGCAGGTGGAGAAGGATAGAAGAACGTTGGTCCTACACGAGTTGGCAGTGGACACGTGGTATCTTGTGTGTGTGCTGGGGCTGGGGCGGTGGACTACGCCCCCTCTCTCCAACACAAGGACCAGTCGGTGTACCCAGGTATAAACAAAGGTGCTCCTGTAAGGAAGAAGCTATTACCGTAGCCGGCATGGTAAGACCTAGGCCT
This sequence comes from Allygus modestus, assembly GCA_963675035.1. Lineage (NCBI taxonomy): Eukaryota > Metazoa > Arthropoda > Insecta > Hemiptera > Cicadellidae > Allygus > Allygus modestus. The sequence continues at coordinate 93,031,179 of OY776113.1, forward strand.
GGGACCATGATAACTTTTCGTTTTGAGTTCCCCAGATGCCAAAAAACACCATTCGATCAATACTGTATATGTACATATATATATATATATATATATATATATATATATATATATATATACTGTGTATGTGTCCGTAGGCACGGTAACTCTCTTCAAAATGGTCCGATATTGATTAAATTTGGTACAGATATGTAAAGCAACATTTATGATTTTAAGTTCGAAAACCATTTACAGATCGCTTTATCCGAAGGGGTATATAAGGCGTGTTTTGTACCCCAAATTTTTTTATTATTTTTTAGTTTTCTACGTGTAATATTTTTAAGGAATCTAATTTTAGTTTTCACTATTGGATTCAGCTTAAAAATACAAAGAATTTTGTGTTTTAATAATTTTTCTACGTCATTTGGTTACAGAGATATTGAAACTACTAAACACAGTACGTTGTCCAACGTTATTCTTATGGAGAATTAGAAAAAGTGTACATTTAGATTCAACGATTGTGTAAAGCCATATGGTATTTAGCCATAATATAGTATTTTGAATCATTATCCTAGGTTAAGTGGTTGCGGAGAAAATCCAAAACAGTGCTCATAAAATCGCCCATGTTAATCTTATGAGAAAAAGGTTTTTAGCTTTTCCTTAGTTAATTTCAATGTAAACTTTACATTTGCTTTTACCAATCAGTTCAGCTCTCTGTGTGGGGGTATTACTATTTTGGACTTCAACGCCAAACGCATTTCATGAACCTTAAATGCCAAAAGAGGCCAAAACCAATAAAGGTTTGGGGAATCGAGCCTGTGACCTTTTGAACCAAAGTCCAAGGCCCAAACTCCAGTGCACCTCATAGCAGTTGGTGGCTATGTTGATTCTCAGTTTAATACAGAACTATTTAGTCCGAAGCGCCATTGGTATGAGGCACCCTTGTCTATCGATCATTACTGAAGGTATGAAATGTTCTTCAGACTTCAGACTAATGAGTTCAGCTTCACCATTACGCGGTCTAACGTGGTTCTGAATTGACATGCAACAGATGGCACCCGAGCATGATCCTGATAATCTAGCCCTCGCACAATTTCCAACCTCTTTCAGGCACTTGACATTCCACTAACTCACGACATTTGTGCTATGTACCCGACTACCTCTTAATGGCAACAGTATTGTCTTGGGTATGCCAATTTCCAGTACAACGAATAAATGTAAGACCATAGATTCGTTTCTTACACTCTTGCGGTCCCATCTCTGTTGGTAAATTACGAGCCTCAAGCTATCGCAATGGATTAAAAATCGTGAGCGAAGCCTATTGCAGGAAATTGTGCAAAAATTATATCATCATCTCCAATAATTATGTAATCTAAAAATAGTACGCAAGGACGATTTTAGAATATTTTTAGATTAGTTCGGCTTAGAACACTTGGACGAATAGACGGACATGTAAGTGCAATTTCACTGTAGTCTAATATGAATTTACCCCATCTAAACTCGTGTTAATTAAAGTTGGATGTTTTTAAAAATCGTATTACAGTATGTTTAAAATACCCCCGTCACAGCAAACCTGCGTACTCAGCGAAATTCCAATGCTTGCATATGTTTTTTACTACCACATAAAGCCATTTACCAAGTTTCATAAAAATACATAAATAAATAAGTGATATATAGTATTTTATTTATTCTCCATAAGAATAACATTAGGGCTGAGTACGCAGGTTTGCTGCAACGAGAAAGATAAGTAATGTGTTTTAAGCAATTATCAATATAACTCAACCAGGTGAAGCTACATACCAAGATTTAATAATTTATGTTCATAATTAAGGGAGATATACAACTTTTCTTATTCCCCATAAGAATAACATTATGGCTGAGTATGAAGGTTTCCTGTTACGGGGATAGTAAAAAAAATTTGCTGTGCAAATATCAATATACCAGTACTAGGTGAAGCTACATACCGAGTTTCATCAATGTTCATAAATACTCGAGATATCAAATTTTAAATATTTTCCATAAAGATAACATTGGACAACGTACTGTGTTTAGCACTTTGAATATCTCGGCAACAGTTGGACGTAGAATTACAATTTAAAAACCAAAATGATTGTTTTGTAGAGCTAAACTGATTGGTAAAAGCAAATGTGAAGTTTACAGTAAAATTAATTGAGGAAAAGCTAAAAACCTTTTTCCCTTAAGATTAACATGGGAGATTATATGAACACGTTTTTGGATTTTATCCGCAACCACTAAACCTAGGTTAATGATTATTTGTTAATACTATATTGTTTGTTTTGTATGCTCTATAAAATGGTCAAAACAAAAATTGAGTGTTTTAACAATTTCAGGGTGAAAAATGCAAAACAATTATTTTTGGAAAATTTTGAAACCCCATATATAAATTTGAACGAATAGTATTTTAGACATCTGGGGACCTCAAAACAAAGAGTTATCATGGTCTCGGGCTTAAGTCTTACCATGAGACCTACGGTAATAGCTTCTTCGGGGAAATTCGCTAAAAACGATGCTGTTCATAAACCCTGTAAGACCCCCGAACCCATTTTGGGGCTGTTCTGTAGGGCTTGTTGTAGTTGAATAGAATAAAGGTTTTTATATTGTTTAAGCTTCTGGTGATCCGTACAATGTAGGAGACCCATCACCAACACCAAGTAAAAAAAAAAACGGAGTTATGGTATTTTAAAGTAGTTTTGTCCGGTATTCAAGGTAGCACATCACGAGAAACGATTAAAATAAAATCTCCATTTACAGCTGTAAAACAACACAGTTAATTGCATAGTAAATCAAACAGTCTGCTAACATCACATTACCCAGCCATACTTCCGCCATTGACTATACTCCTGGTGTATAGTCAATGCTTCTGCCCACTCATTAATACATTCAGACATCATATTCACAGAAATCTGAGGGTGATCCCATAAACAATTTTTGTAATTTACCCTCATGAGCATCAGTCCTAACTTCCAAGTTTTCCGCTAATACTAAGACTGTATTTCAACCCCTTTCGACAGGTGCGCACCCTGGAGAAGGTGGAGGTGCAAGAGGCTGGTGTTATCATGTTCTCTCGTCGCCTTGGGCTCATGGTGGGCAGTGCTATGGGCTTCGTCGTCTTTCTGCTGCTCATATGCGTCCTGGGCTACATCAAGGTAACTGAAGACCGCTTTAAAAAGAAGCCCTCTCTTCTAGAATCGTTAAATATGGTTGTATTCGTATAAAAGTGTAGTTTTTCATCGGTCTGCCATAGTAAACACACGCCATTTCTAATTATATACTAGTTGTGTCCTGTCATATTAAGGTGTCCTGGTGGCTTAATAAAGGCATCTAATTATATTAATTATGCCCATTCGTGAATAGAGTGTGCCGAGACTTTTAGGTAGTGTGCCACGAGGTGAAAGAGGTTGGGAACCTCTGTCCTAGGCGATCGAGACTGTTTTTCTGTGATTAACTTCAGGGAAAAACAAAAAAACTTTCGTAAAACACTTAGCAATGGAAACTACATTCAAGTACGCGATCAAAGATTTCATCGTATGAATTGAACGAGAATTTTCTTCTCTATAACATGTATTTAGTCTGATATATTAACATGTTAGCTATTTCGACAAATCGTAAGAACTTATTGTAATGTAAGATTTGACAGGCCGATATAAAATGTATTTCTTTAACGAATCTCAACAAAAAAATCATAGAGAAACAAAATTATCACCGTGTACGGATATTCTTTGAGTAACCTGTTGAGGCCGAAAGATTTAAACTCTGTTTGTTATAGGGGACACCCTCTATCTGAGGTTTATTAATTTTTCGACAGAACCTGCCCATTTTCATTCCCCATTTGTAATTTTAGTTATGCCTTGTATTGAGATAAAATTGAACGTTAAATATTCAGCTTTGTAGGGTAGTATAGGGAACGCACGAGTAGTCACATAACATTGTTTATTCTTATGACTCGAAGTGCTCTTAATCTACCAGTCCTTGATATTTCCAGGTGAGAAAGCAGAGACGGCTGTTGAAGCGAGGCGAGCTCCAGGACTTCCTGTCGACGTGCCAGCACAACCAGGAGAACTACCACGTGTGCAACCCTTGACTATCCGCCCCCCAAGTGGGGGTCTACCTGTACGCAGACATGAACCCGTGACCTCACCTAGTCCTCCCCTACTAAATTTGGTAATCTCCGGGGTATAGATGAATGGAAAACCTCCCTTTTGATCGATGTTTTACCGAACACCTGAAAGGGTCGAATGGTTTCCCGTCTCTAGATGCCACCCTTCCGCCCTTAGATTCCAAATGTATTCGGCCCTTTCCTAAAGTTGTTCGTAATTTCACCAAATCTCGTTTTGTAACGACGGCCCATTCTTTTTGTCTTTACGAGATGAATTCAAAAAACCTTGATTTGTAAATTTAAAAAATGCCATTGCCGAAAGACTTTTCTTCATTGTAGGTAGTGTATTCACATTGATTACTATCCGTAAATCCGTGGTTCGAATTTTGTTGCAATCGTTTGATAACTGTGAAAAAATAAAGGTAATTTTATAATGAAAGATAGTTCGATTACTATCCACTTGAAGCGGGTGACATTTGTGTTCCGAAGAGCATGAAGGGTGACCTCAGGAGTTCACCCGGTTGAGAGGACAACAATGTGTGTCAATTCGGGCAAAAAAATCTCGAGAAACAGAATATTAAGAGGAACTACCAGGGAGATTTTCGATTTATCTTTGACAAGGACTATAACAATGTCTCGACTGTTTGTCTCACATCTATCCGTTTTAGTTTATTCAAGGGCCGCTCAGGGGCATTTCAGGGATTGAAAGCACACTATACTCTGGCTATCCGTCGACACCTGATCATTTGTAAGATTGCGAGTTAGAGCGTTGCACAGGACTGTGGGAGTAACAAAACTCACTCAAAATTGGTTTTGAATTAACAGATTCAAATTTTACCTTACCGTTTTATAATTCAACCATAATTTTTCTACAACCGGTTAAACTAAAATTGAAAGACAATGTACAATGTTAGAAGTAAAAAAGGGATTTTTCCTTCATCAGGGGATAAAAAGCAAACTCTTGCATTTTGAGGCTCGGTCGGGGATGGATTTGAACTAAACATATCTAAAACGAGATAAATACTTGTATTTCTTAGAAGTAAAGAGAACAATGCAAACACAACTTCAGCACTTGATGTTTTCGCAACGTTTTTAAGAAAAAAATACTAACATTGAAAGCAAAACAACATTGACATTGTGCTTTGTGCACCAGATGATGGTGGGGACTAGACTACAACATTGATAAATGTTATTAATAAGCGAACGCTTTTAATAAGTAAAATCAGGGATACCGTTCATTTTTAAACATTTTTGAAGTGGTACAATTTTCCCACACCAAAATTACGGGAGCCAAATAAATAAATAAATTTAGATACATTTTTTTGATCATATAAGAAAAAGGACTCATGTGACTATGCAATGCATCTGAGCGGCTCTTGATGTCTGTAATACTTAACCATGATTAATTTTATTATACTAAGAGGTTGGGAAAAACTTTAGTAATTCATTACAACTAATCATAAAACTAACAAGTAAACTTTGAGTGTTTGTAATTCCTCTTCTAAATAGCCTATTAAAGTAAGCAATTACTACCTTCGGGAACTGAATCACTTAATTTGTTTACAAAAAATGTATATTCGGCTTGATTGTTGAATTTTATTGTTTGTTTATATATTCTTTAACTTTTTCTAATAACAACTTATATTTCAGGTTTAAAGTAAACCGATTAATTGTAAATGGTTTAACGCTAATCAATTTCAGAGATATGAAGCTTTTTAGAGCACAAAAGCAAACTTTGCATCACAAAACGTCCAATACATTAATAAAACTAGTAAAGTTATTGTTCATTTCGTTTTTCATCAATTTAGTTTTCATGACATAATACTAGTTCATTTGGTTTAGTTTAAATTCATAATTTAACATGCTCGATTATGTTTGATAATTAGTTTGTATAGTTTATTGTTATGTAAATGTATATATTATATCTACTTAAATAAATTTTAAAGTATTGAATTCACGATTAGAAATTTAGTTAGCTGTCGCAAGATTACTTTTTTGCCGATTGTGATATAGGTAATCCACAGTGAAAACCTGTGAACACACATATAACAGTTACTGTGGAAGAATTTACACCACCGATTTTGAATTTTACTTCCATGAGAACAAAGTTATAATCGGATTATTTTTAGTTTGCGTGCGATAAGGAGGAAGGGAAGAAGTTACTGTTGGGTAGGAGGGGGAGGAGCCACATTGTTACAACCTCCTCCTATACCCCTAAACTATACGTACAGCTAACGTATAAGTTCACCTCACTTCTCTCAATCCCCTCACCAAAAACAGACTAAAAATTGTTCTATTGTAGCTTTCAGGGATCACGCCTCCTTTGCCCGGTCGTACAAGAAATTTGAAGTGTCAATTTGAAGGTGAGGTAGTTTTATAGTGAGTTACACATATAACTTCCAAAAACGGGTTGTTCGAGTTTGGTTATCGAACATTATATTGTAATTTTCCCCCGTATGAATACAAAATGTATCTCATTATAACACAGACAATTTATTTTGTGAGGGGAAGGAATTGAAGGTTGTGAGCAAGAGGAGGGGGCTAGTTGGCTGTATTCTCATTATAACACAGACAATTTATTTTGTGAGGGGAAGGAATTGAAGGTTGTGAGCAAGAGGAGGGGGCTAGTTGGCTGTATTGTTGCCACTGCCCCCCCCCTACTCACAACGAAGACTTCCCCTCTCGCCTCACGAGGTTGAATTATCTCTAGTGTAGGCACGGCACACACTACATAGGAGGCGAATCTCTGCGGGTTGCCTTGTAAAATACCGGCCCCCTACGATTTCTGGGCTCCCACATTGAATAACTGCTATTCCTTCCCCTCACACTATGTGACACTAAAGCCGTATTATTTGGACGACCACATAACGCTTACTTTAAGTTTAAAATGGAACTCCAGTTGCCTTCTGCCTGTTTCCTCATAAGACCAATGCTAACTTTCAAGTCGAAATTGTTGATTTATGGCTCGTTTTATAAAGAAAAATGCTTAGTGATTTTAATGAGCAGAGATTTGATACCACAAATATTTAACCCAAAGTAAAAATGGAAAATATTGATTATTTTGGAATTTTATTGAACGATAATTATTTATGACATAAAAATTGTGCTTACTGAAATCGCTAGGTATTTTTTTGTTTGCTCTTTAAAATAAGCCATAAATCAACGATTTCGGAAAAATCCGTTACGGAGGGACGGGATTTGAAGGTTAACATTGACCTTATGGGGGAAGCGGGTAGAAATGCCAAATTTTTCGTGACTGGAGCCCAAAGAGGGGGACCCAGTCACAAAATTATTCACTTATATATCTAAGCCTAATGTAACTATCCTCCCGTAATTCATCAACGGATTATTCAAAATGTACGAATATTTAAACAAATATATAAATAGACCTAATAAAGTGAGCATGATTTTGATGCCACGCATAATTTAACCTTAACAATATAAATTATTAAATGTTTTGGAATTGAATTGAATGATTGTTGCTTGTGATATAAAAATTCTGCTCACTGTAGGTACTAGAGTTTCTTTTTTCTTTACAATGAGTCATAAATCGATGATTTGTTGAGATGGGATAATGCGTTGAGAAATATACAAGTTAAATGCCAAGTCGTCGGTCTTGTGCGGGAAGCAGCTAGGGACACGAGTTATGTTTTAAGGCCTTGAGGTCTGTAACCAAAGCACAAAATATCAATATGTACCTTCTTTGGCAAGTTTTATTCTTGGTTTACCTATATTAATTAAAAGCGTTAGTTTTTATAATTAAATATATTTCATAAATAAGAACATTTTGACAATAACAAATATTTTTAAATGCTTTGTAATGTAACCACTTAATGTTAAGATAAAACTACTCTTTGTTGTTTGTATTAAGTAGTTAATTTCACTGGTGTGGCCGTGTGTTTCACTAAATTAGGTCAATGGTTTGAATTGTTGCCTAGGTTTAGAAGTTTGGTGGACAATCAGACATTGTGAGTCGAAGATGTTGTTATTAGTATTTAGGAGTTGAATGTTGTTAATTGTTATTACATGTTTGTTGTTAAAGATTGGAACGGAAAGGAGATAAATTACAACAAATTCAAAAATTTAGTTGAATAGTTTGTGTTTTAAAATCACCTTTTACCTTTTATTTGTATTATGTCTCTGGAACCGGGTTGGAAGTGTCTGTTGGGATTTGTTTGTTTTTTTGTTTGTTTTTTTATTCGAAAAATGCATACATTCTTCATACATATATTCCTTAAAACATATATTTTTCGTAATCTTTGACTAAATATTTTAAAAAGTAAATTTATTTGCATCTTGTCGATATTTCTCATAGGTTTTGAGGATTTTTATCTTCAGGTCTGATACACAAAAGTTAAATTAGGTAAATCATGTATTTTTCTTTTAATTTTTATAACCCGCTTTGTTTCATTGATAAACGAAAAAAATAAATGTTATATTTCACAGACATTAATTTGAGACATACTAATTAATATTTTGATCATAAAAACAAAATGTAGTTCTATAATTTGTTCTTATGTGGAGGAATGAATCGAACGTGAATGGTCTCCAACTAAAATATCTTAAACCGACGCAAATATTTAATTATAACGATAATATATACCGTATGCACTCTTTTATTTTGTAGTGCATAGGCGAGATGTAGCCCTCTTACAAATTAAATCAATAAATTAGCAAAACAAGTTTATACAAAGTTTATAATTTGTCTTAGATTTATTAGTTTTCTCTATATTACTACTATTGGATGACGTAAAGGGTCATTTCCACATATTGGACTCTATTCATTTTTTTACCTGAGTAATAAAGTATATTATAAGTAAAACAAATTTGGTAAAACATGTGTTTAAATGGTTACACTCTTTTGGCTCGTATTTTTGGCGGGTGAACTCTTAAAAAGGGAACAAGATTGCCGAAAGCAAATCGGACAAACAAAGTAACCTAGGGAGCCAGAAAACACATTCTATAGTTATCCTCTTCTCATAGTTGTCTTCAAATTCTTCTCACTTAGTCTTATATAAATAGTTATTGGACTAAATATTGACAGCTTATTGTTATTGTTTGCTCTTATTAGTTTTAATTAGTTTATATTTTTCCCCCAAAGCGCTCATAACCGTTAAACGGATTGCATTTTTATTTTATTAAAACTAATATTTTAATGTTTACAGTTAAAAAATGGTTTACTATCTACTAAAAAACTTGAAGGTTCTGTGAAGTAAAATAAGTAAATTTCTCACAGCCTTGATACCTTTTCTAAAACTTATTTGCAATATATTACTTACATAAGTGTTCATAATTTCACTTTAGTCCACCAAACATGGAAAACGTGGGATAAAAATCATAACTATAAAGGCACTAATGTGTAGATTTAGCTTCAAAACTGGATTTACCGCTGCAGATGAGTAGCAAATCACTCGAAACATGTTCGGCAGACTAAAATGACAAAACAAGTTGAATACCTATAGGAATACTACGTTTTAAAAGATTGAAACAGGTTCTAAAATAACTAATCCTACAGTCTAATATGAGTAAGGTGTGCTTATGCTTGTATGTTTGCTTGCTTACTTGCAACTCTGATCTCAAAAACGGCTTCAACGATTTTTTTTTTCAAAAGTTGTAATTAACTAATTTGTGGCCTAAAAATAAGTCTTATCCCCAGGAAAAATCTAACTATGTAAAAATAAGAATTTTAAAAGTTCAAAAATTATTATTGGGCTTATGGAGTTTCAAATCAAAACAAAAGAACCATAACAGCTGTTCATAATCAACCAGTGAACTGTCAAAGTAATAACACTCATGTAGTTTAAGTATTAATATATGGTTTCCTGAGAGCAGTGGCTAAAACCATTTAATTAAGATTACATGCCGTGTGGTCATGGCATTTCCAAAATCGATCAAATGGACATTGAGCTGTAATAACAATTGGCGTAAAGTAGCTATAATAACATGCAGAAAAGAGCCAAACGAACTAAGTAAATCTTAGTAAATGGACTTGGTGAAAAATTAATCCAAGTCATCTAAACAAACTGACTGGCCTTTCACGTGTAAAGCTCGGCCCCCAGGTACTGTTGTTATAAGTACTAATACGTATATGTATGTTTTAAGTATGATAACATTTGTGTTGCAAGTTTTTCTTCAGCCCCACCCCATATGCGTCTCTTGTTCTGTTGCTCTGGCCGTCCCTACAGTTTGCCTATTTTATTCGCTCCATTAACTTTTGTATTTAATTTTTAAATGTTGTCCAGGCAGTATTTTGCGTTGAATTCATTTGTATACAGGCTATTCATGTTTCGGTGGTTATTGGTTATTTTCGTAGGGCGTACCCATTTTGTTACTTGTTTAGTTCTAAACTGAGTCTAGTGATACCGCTTATGTTAATGATATTATAGAAAACATTAGTTTTCAATAGTATGCACTATTGGTAGGATATACTGTTTATATATTATATTATATATTATATATTATAATAGGATATAATATTATATATTATAAGGCATTTTTTCAGAAAGATTTTAATACAAATATTTTGCAAATTTAAATAATTATTTAAAAATAAGTTAATTTTAGCAGATTAACCTGGAATTTAAATATAAGTTACGCCATTAGTTATTATTATTAATATTATTAGTTCACCATTAGGCTAAGATCGAGATTTATTTTATTTCGGTGTTTATTTCAGTGGAAATTATATAAAAAAGTATCATGAGGATTGAAAGGGATTGATGCTGACGGCAACTGTTTATTTAATGTGTTCATTTATGTATGTGGTAATGTGTTTGATATTGCGTATATAAAACTCAAACAAGTATGTTGGACTGTACCTACGGATGGTAAAATTTACTTTATATTTCAGAAAGACTTCGACATCTGTGCTATAAAAAGTGCAACAAAACCGACTAATTATTTAAAGTTTCCGTTTGAGGTTCGAAATAGCAGAACATTGTAGAAGGTGTAGCTATGAGAATGAGCTGAGCAAATAAGCTCAACTTGATGGCGAATGAGCGCAGCACAGAGTTGCTAAAGTTGATGAGCATAGCTTAGCTTAGGGTAAAAACACACAGACAGCGTGGCGTGGCGTGGCGTGGCGTGGCGTGGCGTGGCGTCGCGTGGCGTCGCGTGGCGTGGCGTGGTCGAAGCGTGGACCTCACGCACAGACAGCGTGCAGCAGCGTCAAGGAAGAGCGTCAAACACTTTGCAATATGATGTTGTCAAAGGATAATAGTTATTTGTGCAACTAGTGAGCAAAGTGAGCAATTGCCTCACTCGAGAGAAATCCTTACTTACGAGCCGTAGGCGAGTGAGGAATGGTTTCTCGAGTGAGGCGATTGCACTTTGCACTCGAGTTGCACATTATATTTTTCCTACAGTTACCATAAAACAAATAAATTGGTAAAGAAACGTAACATATTTTTCCTTTTTTCATATTTATGTTTTGATTTCTCTGGAAGAAGATTTAGAGACACATTCCTCGCCACATTTTTTAATTCTTCTGGAGTACAAGATTCTTCTGGTGAACTATTATTACTAAAATCGTCATTAACGTCCATTTTGCGACAGCAAACCCACCTTCAATGTTTACAAATGGCAAATCAATGAAATGGTGGCTTCTGCCGTGACCGGAAGTGTTGTGACAAATACAACAGTACAACAGCTGACCAGCTGATTTACAGCCAGTGCTGCCAACGTATTTCGCGCGCATACGACCTTGTCTGCATGTTACGCGCTCACTATTTCGTGCCTTCACGTTGCAAATCTGGAGTGAGACAAAGTAATTAGAGTGAGACAATGTTAACATTGTCTCACTGATGAGCGAATTGGCCACTTTGCTTTCTCAAATCAGTGAGAGAACATGTACATTGTTAGGTAACTGTAGGAAAACGTAAATTTTGTATCTCTGAAACGGATTATTGCAAAATGAAAAAGTTACGTGGACCAGGTTAAAGGGAGTGGATAAGGTAGCCGTTTTTGAGAAATATTTATTTTTCATGTTTCATAGTCGTTTTGGGAGGATAACTACCCTTCAAAATCAAAAATTAAAAACTCCTTGGGACACTGTGGAATCATATCAAATACTTATACAATTTGATCAATATTTTAATACGTTTATGAGGGGCGAAATTTGAAAGATAATATTGGTGATATGGAAGAAGCAGATAGGAGGAAGTGACTGGAGCCCCTCTTAATTTTTCATTCACAGAATGACTTGAAAACTAAACGTCCAAGCATCTATATCTATAAATGTCCATACAAAATTGAAGATTTTTTTAAATGAAAGCGACAATGAATACATAACAAAAATTCTAAAAGAGTTCGTAGTTTCAAGTTTGGATCAAGATTAGATTAAATATTAAGTATAAACTCTGTCAATTTAATATAGTTTTAACCATAAATTATACTATGGCAATTAATTGTAATAGGTTTGTTCATTTTGAAGGTGATTAGGGATTAGGGAAAACGTTCTGCCCTCACTATGAAGGAGAAACCACCCGCCACAAAGGCTCACCCGTTATAAATCGAATTTAGAGTAATTTAACTAGCTAAACATTGCCCGTCATATGTTCAAGAACTTACGCATTTAATTGAATTTTATAGTTAATCTTTAGTTAACGCTAGCAAGGCCGCGACAATCAGCTAGTACTTGATAACACTATAGTAGTATTTTGAATATGTTCAGGATGCATTTTGAATCGCCTCACTGAGTATAGATTGATGTTAACTATGTCAAATAGTCTCAACGCCACTATTAAATACAAGTAAAGAAACATCAAGACGAATGGAAAACAACAATGATACCTTAAATAAAAATGTATTTAATATATACAACTCCCGTACGGGCTTAAGACATAGATTAATTCGGTTTAAAAAATCACAACATTTGTTATCATATCACAGGGACCCAGGTTTGGGGGAGGGGGGTGGTTGGTCGTCTTGGAACCCTGGGTTGTCGAGGCCCCCTTTTGAGGGGGTGGGGGTCCGGAGCCCCTCCAGCCTCGAGGGCGTTGTCGCCACGGAGTCCACTTTCACCTGCAAACAAAAATATAATAGTCCAATATTTTGATTTTGAATACTATTAGTTAAAGAGATACTACCAAACTAACACAGTAGAGTATAGTTGTAGACGACGAGTTATAATTTGGCTTAATTCCTTGTATTCTTCAGTTGGAACTTTGTGTCTAAAGGTAACTAAAAAAATTAATATATATATATATATATATATTAATTTAACGAATAGTTTCAAATCTTTAGGTCATAGTCATGTCTTACACTATTTGTTTAACCTTACATAGTTCAAATTATTAAATGGTAAACAAATAAATATTCATATGTTAAAATTAAACTTAGAATATGGGGGATTTTCTTGAATATAATATTTTGTTATTTTCTTCAGGTATATGATATGAAATTATTTCTTTTATCCTTTTTTTATATGAGAAATTTTGTTGATGATCGGATTTCTTTGACGTATGTTCATGGTGTTCAGCAAATTATTCAGGTTATTTTTGTATTTAACCCCATGGTTTGTTGGTTTATATATATGAAAGTCTTCTTTTACATATAATTTATCTCTTTCTTTCTTATATTCTAATATCGTTAGGTTGTCGTTGATACTATTATAGCTGTGCTTTGTTCCAATTAAACGACTAGTTTCAAACCTTTAGGTCATAGTCATGTCTTACACTATTTGTTTAACCTTATATAGTTCAAATTATTAAATGGTAAACAAATAAATATTCATATGTTAAAATTAAACTTAGAATATGGGGGATTTTCTTGAATATAATATTTTGTTATTTTCTTCAGGTATATGATATGAAATTATTTCTTTTATCCTTTTTTTATATGAGAAATTTTGTTGATGATCGGATTTCTTTGACGTATGTTCATGGTGTTCAGCAAAATATTCAGGTTATTTTTGTATTTAACCCCATGGTTTGTTGGTTTATATATATGAAAGTCTTCTTTTACATATAATTTATCTCTTTCTTTCTCGTATTCTAATATCGTTAGGTTGTCATTGATACTATTATAGCTGTGCTTTGTTCCAATTAAATGTTCAGCGAAGTTTGATTTCATTGTCGTTCTGTTTCCAGATTTTAGGGCTTGGATGTGTTCTTTAAATCTCATATTAAAACTTCGACTGATTTGCCCGATGTAGTAGTTTTTACAGTCACTACATTTAATCTGATAGACACTTGCTTTGTTTAAATCTCTTACTTGGTTGTTTCTTTCATATAATACTTTGTTTTTCATGATTATATAAGCATTATTTTTTGTTCTATAGCTGGTCTTCATATTTTAATCATAAAATGTTCTTCTTGTAGCTTTATTTATGATTGTATTATAAGGAATACATATATATTCTTTTTGGTTTTCTTCCGTTGACCTTTCTCTTCTTTCATTTTTAATTTTGATCTTCTTTCTTATCATTCTTTCAATTATAGTCGGCTTGTAGCCATTCTTTACTGCAAAGTGTTTTATAAGATTTTTCTCTTTGTTGAAATTGTTATTCACATACATAGAAACGTTGATTAATCGATAAGTCATTGAATTAAAAACTGCTAACTTATGTTGCCACGGGTGGTTTGAATCTGGAGGTATTATTGTTGTAGTTGCTTTTCGATAGATTTCAATTGAATGTTTGTTATTTTCCTTAGAAATCGTTATATCTAGAACATTAATTTTATTATTTTGTACTTCTTTTGACAATTGAATTTTGTTAGAGAGTGAGTCTAGATAGGTGTGGAAGTTTTCTGCCTCCTCTCTAGTACCTTCAAAAAGGCAAAGAACGTCATCAACATAACGATGCCAATGACACGATATTTTATTTGTGATTTAAAAGGGTTGGTTGCATTAGTTATCTTTGTAGTTTCTAATTCATTCATATATATTTCTACTAATAGACCAGAAAGAGGGGATCCCATTGGTAAACACGCTTCTTGTATATAGAATGAATTATTGTACTTGAAATAATTTTGATATAATGTCACTTTTGTCAGTTTAATAATGTTATTAATTTGAGTAGTTGTAAGTACACCTCGGTTTGTTTTATGAGGGCCTAGATGATACAGCCCTCAGTGAGACTGAGGGGTGAGTAACTACTTCATATGCACTTTGTCTGACTGATTGACCGATTTCAGGCCTCATTGTTTGTCATGTTCTGGATTTGTATGTCATTGTCAAGCTGCAGTTATAATGGAGGGCCCATGAGGTATATTGCCAATTGAAACATTTTTGTTTGCATTTTTTAACTGTGAGCTCAATCCTCATACATGATATAAGAGCGTACTCCTAGTTTATGATTTATCTGGTTATTTATCAGTAACCTAACCTAGCCTAACTGCTACCGTAGCGCGCTGTATAAATTGATCCTCAATATTAATGAAATTATTCCTAAAAGAACAGTGGTCACTAACTTTACCTATTGATCACCTAAAGTTCATAAAGAAGAAATTAAAAAAATAATCTAGAACTTGAACTTTTTTTAATTACCTGACGCAGATCATCCGCCCTTCTGGCAGCACGGGTCTGGGGTTCCGCTCCTTTGGCCGCTCCCTTGGCCGCCGCCGCTGCCTCTTGCTCTGCTCTCAGTCTATCTTTCCTGTGTTCCGTGTACATCCACCTACCAACAGAGATAGTGTGATTATCCTGGTTAGTGAAAAACTGTAGAACCCCAATAACTCCGAACCCTCTATAACTAGGGGTTTCGTTCACTTCTCTCTGGAAAACACTCTCATGTTTAAAAGCATTAAACTGTGAGTGTAGAGTTTTCATAAATACCAAAATTCCAAAATCACATAACACTGAATATTGACACGCACGCACTGGTCTCTACTTCTTTTGCAGTTCGAAATTGTAAATTATTGACCTCTTCAATACGAAGTAAACTTCTACAACTTGCTTTAGTTCCCAGTAAACTTCTATTATTCGAAATTAACTAATCAAATAAGGTTGCTGAAGCACTAAATAGTCTGCACTCACACCATTGAGTTTAAACAGCAATGTTTTGAAAGTGACGTCTGCACATGAGCAGGGCATGTTGAATAGTTGGTGGTGAACCCTACAGTAAATTCACCATTCACATCATCCTCGAACATGCTTTATAGTTTATGGTCGACTCATTCCATGATTACTGCTAGTTTGACAGTTTGTAATTAACTCGTACAACAATACCACGTTTGACGGTTTGTGTCGAATTTAACCGGAGATAAATTCAATCGTTTTTACAGGACTCCCCTGAAGATGGCTATGTTTGATAGTTTGTTGGTATTCACCCGAATATGACCATGTTTGATAGTTTGTAATGGATTCCTCCGAATGTAAGTTCAGTAGTTTGTGGTGGACTCGCCCGAATTTTAACATGTTTGGTACTTTGTGGTAGACCCAATTAGCCTCTGCGTTGATCTAAAGACAGCGAGGTACCGTAATGGTAAACAGTCGAATGGGCAAGACAGAGGTGACCGCTCGTGAAAAAGTATCATACGGTCGGCCGGGATCTAACCTGCGCTTGACCACGGCTGACTTACGAGGCCAGTGCTCTACCTCTGAGCTACTGCGTCCGGTATACTGACCGAACTGAGATCACTCAAATATGACCATGCTTGATAGTTTGTGGTAAACTCACCCAAAAATGAGGACGGCAGGGAAGGTGAGAGCGCCCCCCAGGATGAAGAATGCCCCGGGCATGGTGTCCATGGTGGCGGCGTAGACGGCGGAGTACATGGGTCCATAGACCAGAGGCATAAGGGCCTCGCACACGCCGAAAAGAGAGTTCACTTTGCCTGTGGAGAAATGAGTTAAGGTCAGCATTCAGTGCTTGGGGTATACGAAGAAGAAATTTTCAAGTGTTTTCCGATCATAAAACAGTTTTCAGTAAATTTTAAAAGTATTGTAACTTCTTTTGGTAGTTATTTTATATCCATCGAATGTGTTTACCCTTAGAATATGCTTTTTAGGTTAGAAAATATGATGAGTAGGTTTTACAGGCATTCACATTTGTATTTAATTTATATTTTAATATTATCTTATGGATATATTTGTTAATCAGCACATCACTACAATACGTAATTGCAAATCTTTAATTTCATTTTCACGAGAGTTAATCAGTTGCATGTGAACTCGATGTTCATTGACTTTTTTTTTACGAAAAAAATCTGTTTATAAATGTATTACCTTCTTCAGAACACAAGTAATAACCGTCCCAGCAAATTTAAAACAAAAATAATCGATAATAGCAAATTTTGCGTGGGATGAATTTTGGGCCACTGGAGTTACTGACTTTTTTATACATTATTTGCTTAGTAAATAGTCATAAACAATTTTGGATAGTTGGTTTATGAAGCATACGGAACTGTTAAATTAAAATTTTAAAAGTTAACATTGGTCTTAAGGGAGAAACAGGCAGAAACGCTAAATCTGTCATGACTGGACTCCTTCTTAGGCATCGTGCATACGATCGAATGCTAGATTAAATGTATTTACTCATATTAAAATTATATATGCGTATTTTAAGGTCAAACTAAATGACCAACAGTATTTACAATGTGAATGATCAACTGAGTATGATTTAATATAAAATCGGTGATTTTATATCAGGTCAAAATGATTTTAGTATCCATACAGTAAAATGTATAATTTAATTAATAAACCAAAACTTAATAAAGTGACAGTATCAATAAAAATGCCGAGTAAAGAGATTCCTGCTACTTAACCAGTCATGGATAACAGCACAACTTTGTTGGGAACTGGGGAACTTCGCAGTGGGACTCGCATAACTTTTACAAATCTTTTCCTACAACATTTTCTTCTTTATGTTTCTGATTTAGTGGGATTAGTTTTCGAAGGGAAGAAGAATAAGTTTAGTTAGGATAAAATTTTCAAACTGAACGTGGTTAAAGTATGTTTTTTAAACTGTTTATAAATAATGCTTACTGTGAGAATTATAAATAACACCAGAATGAGTAAATAACCATCTTCTCGATTATAACTGTTGAGGAGTTATTATCACTTAGTGACCGGCACGTCAGCTAGGTGTATATAATTATCTGACGCGCCAGGCTAAAGTAAGGAGAATTATGCTGTAACGACCTGACAAATCGATACCTATAATCTTCAGAATAATCATCTTGCTAGACTTAACAAGTTGTTTTCAACGTGGATTGGATCGCTTAGCCTCAAATGTGGAAAATAGCAACAAAGTGCCGAGCTGTGTGAATGACCAACATATCAAATGACAAAAATTATAATTGCAATTCAAATGTATCTACAAAATTGGAAACTAATAAACAAAATAATAACTTACTGCTTTGAACCCATAATAATAGAAATAGGTGAAGTGTAATTTTAGGTATTTACATCATGAGTAAATAGTGCCGCGGCTACAGTCTTACAATGATCATCACAACACTGTACTATTAGACATTCTAAGCTCATTTAGTTAGTTAGTTTAACTAGTTGTTTGTTTGTATACGGAAGAATAGGCACTAACTAACTGCGAACTGACGAGAGAAATTCGGACTGGCTAATTGCTAACTCAACTCTTTTGTTCGCAAAGACTTCCAAACAATTTAAAAAAATCGCAATACTTAGCGAAGTACTTGTTTAGGGGCATAAGAGAACGGTAACTTTTACCTTATTTTTCAAGAGGTAATTTGCTCTTACAATACAACTAACTCTTTTGACCCAAGTTGGAGGAAACTCTATTACCATCAGAAAGAGCGATGTCGCAGTCTTCTTGTTTCGGTTTAGTTGGGCACTGAATGAAAACACTATCTTGTGACGATTGCAATAATTTGTAAAACTCTACTTCCTGTTCGTTATCGATTTTGGAGAGTATTTTCCACAAATTTTATTACAATTTGTACTACCGTATATTTCTCCGATATGACAAATATAAGAGTAAACTACAATAGAAATCTGACAGTAGACGTATAACAGTAGACATCCGTCGGGAGAATTTTTACAGTAGACATTTGTTAGAAGGGATTCGACAGTAGATATTTGAAAGTAGATTTGCGATAGTAGATATGTTACAGTATACATGCGAGATCAGATATTTAACAGTAAATATACGACATTATATATTTGACAGTATACATACGACAGTAGATATTTGACAGTATACATACGACAGTCGATATATGACAGTAGACATACTACAGTACATCTGACTACCCGGATTCCAATCAATACTAGCAGTCAGAATACCGATATATAATTAATATTTTCCCACCACAACAGATTATTGTATAGGAGAAATGAGTTACTGGTAATCAATAATGATAATTGTATTACTATTAACAATATCTTACAATTGAAATTTCATTAAACATTTTCTTATTTGAAAATCTAAGTCCAAAAAATAGGATTCGTTTAAACGGAAAACGTACAATTATACACATTATTTCAACTTTACCAAGAGTAAATCTACATCAGTATAGCAAAAGTGGTAAAAATAAAAATAACATTTATCGCTATTCTAACATTGAAAATACTGTTTTTAGTATAAAGTGTTAAAAATTACTATTATTACACTAATAATTAATTAAATATAATATTTTTGTATTATGCTTAATATTATATGTTACATGGTTTGTTATATACAACACACTACTAATATATTTTAACACTACTAATAAACGATTATTGAAGAGGTTTTTGAAGAAAACCAAATACTCTTTTGTTTTCTTATTTATTTAATGCACCTATCTTGGTGCACATACCAAATAACATTACAAACTACCTAACATTTTTTTAAACAAAATAAACCGTTTTTATTGAAATAAAATTGTAAAAAACGGGATTTCTGTTGACGCGAGACTTAAAGAGGTGTAAAGGGCTCGCAGAGTGGAGAAGAGGGTGAGAAAGAGTTTTGACTCAGGGTTTAAAAGTTTGCGAGTCTGAAAAGAGAAGAGTTTTGCCCGCTAACTAGATAGATTGAAACAGTGGAGACGTGGCCTGGGTGCGCTGCGCCGCAGCGTTTAGAAACCGCCATTCCTAATCAAGGGGCAACAACTTCTTTTCTCCTGGGGAGCAATTTGAGGGGAGAGAGAAACTTGGGAAAGAACACTAACAGGTTTCAACTAATTACAAATATCAAATTAAATTACACATTAAAGTTTAACAAAATATCTGTTCTATACTTTATTTACAATGCTGTTGTATTATTTGCACTTATTTTTGGGTAATTTATATAACGTGTTTTTTCGCATCAGAAGACGAGCTATACTTTTACTTATAACTATTTTAACCCAACAATTTACTTAATAATTATAAAATGTGAAATATTACAAGTTTTATAAAAAAGTTAGGCGAAATAAAAAGTTTTATTTAACCTTTAGTTACTTCGAATTGATAAAAAATCCATTGTGACAATTGGTACAACAACAAAATTAGAACCAGTTGACACTTTAATATAAAATAACAATACTTTGTTGTAACAACTAAAATATTTGGTTTAAAACTTATTTTAAAAATATTGATTACAAATTTATTTTAAAAATAACATCACAAACACCCTATTAAATTGGACTAATCCCCGTAAACCTCTGGCTTTTGAACTCGAGATACCTTTTGCAAATATTATGTATTATAAATCGGACTAGAAAATGCTAGACCACTGCTTCAAACGGGTGACTAACAACTGTAGAGCTGTTGAGCCTACTGTTCAACAAGCCAGCCGTAAAACCAACCAACAGTGCAGCAGCTGTACCTAGCACTTATATTCACGAAGCTCGACATACAGGAGCGAACATTGCCCCGACGGAAATATTCACAGTTTCGCGTGTGCTCGACTACCGATACGATAACATCGAAGCAAGGTATCGATATCGAAAAATATCGATGACAGTCATTACTTTTACTAGAAACCTAAACAAGCAAAAATTCATACTTTTTTAAGAAAAAAGTAATTTTACAAAAATCAAATTTTTGCTATATCAAATATTAAAACCGAACACTACAGTGTAGTGTTCTGTGTCACCACAGACAAAGGAATATAAATATAATCTTGTATTCTAAGCCATCTAAACTATCTTTTACTGTTTATCCGATATATAAAACATTTTAGAAGTTAGTCTGCGTAAACCACGATTTACATGATGAAACTAATCGTGTAGGATTTTGTTCATGTATGGCCGGCTATGAAGACCAAGTATACCCCAACACCCGATGCTGGTAGATAAAATAATTGCATTACCCTTGATGCAATGATGAGCTTCAAAGGGCGCTCCAGTCACGAACAACTTCGGGTGTCTACCTGCTTCTCCCATAAGGCCAGTGTTAACTTCCAAAACCTGTTCCTCCTCAACGGGTTATCCGAAATCGTTGATTTAAGGTTAATTTTAAAGAGCAAAAACACCTAGCGATTACAGTGAGTAGAATTTTGTCAACACAAGTAGTTTACCCATAATAAATTCGTAAATACTGATTTTGAATCTTTATTGGACTATTATTACTTGTGATATCAAAATTTAGCTCACTGAAACCACTAGGTATTTTGTACTCTATACAATAAACCATAGATCAATGATATCGGATAATCCAACTATATAACTATATTAACTTTCAGGCTTTGAAAGTTAACGTCGGTCCTATGGGGGAATCAGGTAGAAATGAAAAATGTTTCGTGACTGGAGCCCCCTATTAATAATACTGTGAAGGTTTCAAAAGCGTTGATAAACTTGTAAATCTTACCGAGTTCCTCGGGAGGCACCAACTTAGACGCGATGGACCGCATCGCAATGAAGGAGGTGCCGTTGACGATGTCCACCAGAGGAGCTGTGAAAGTGAACGAGAAATTAGTAGCTTGTTAAATGAATAATAACGAGTTAATAAAACTAATAGACACTCGGCTAATATATTATTTCAATTTTGTTCGTTTTCCAAAAAGACTACAAATCTGTGCGTGTAACGTATCCAGCAAAGCGAGGGAAGAGCAGTTACTTCACCAGTTGTACAGTACTAATAAATGACTTGCCAGGAGATTCGAACCCATGACGGGCCGCCGCCGTGGTTTTAAAGTTCGTCGCCTCAATCGCTCACCCAAAAATCACACCAACAAGGCAAAACACAACACAACACTGTACAATAATAACAGTGGCGTAGGTGGTGTTTAACACGCACGGAGTTGCGTCATAACGGAGGGGGGTTGTTATTATTTTAGGTTTTTTGTATTGGTATTTATGGTAAGGAATAAATCGTAATAATGTTAATGAGACTACAAATACATCAACATTAATTAATAAAATGGTGATTATGATACAAATATTTATTGGATAGGCAAAATACACAGTATTTTCCACCCGTAAATTTACCTATAGCCCCATCAGAATTACCCACAAAGTGGATGATAATACACATTGACTATAAGTTGTTAAGTTTCTTTCCTCCAGCAGGTCTTAGTGTAAAGTAAAACAGGGGTTAACTCGGAGGAGCGAACCTATAATGAGTTGCCATGAACATGCATCTCTTGATCCCACGGCCTTGGATACAGGATATCGAACTCTTCAGTGCGGGTGCCATAATCGCGACTTGGCGCGGGAAAACACGTGAGGCTAATATTCGGCACGGTTCCGGTCAAGGGCGATGCTTGGTACACTCCAAGCATGGTATACTCCAAGGCTTGGTACACTCCTGGTCTTACGATGTGCCATCCAGTGTTCTTAAGTACAAGACTTTATAGAATGCAAATTACTCTCTTGCCAGTGTTTTCTCTGAGGCCACACATCAATTCCACGTTCACCGTGTAGTACGGAGCGCCCATAAGCCATGTTATCTATACGGCAGTCTCAGCGATACTAGCCGTCCAAAAAACATCAACTCCCGCGCAACGCTCCTTTATACACCGAAATAATTATTTTATTTCGGCCAGGCCTATATTTCATTTAGTTTTGTCACTACTATATTTCACTTAATTATTCAAGAAATATGCCATTAGATTAATGTACGTTAAAAAAACTTCAGTCACGTGAAAGCAATAATTTTGAAATAATAATTAACGCAGTTATTAATAAGTAAAAAGTATTTATATTAACCTCCAAATGTATTTATTTATATTGCATTAGTAAAGATAGTTATGAGCCTCCTATTTTCATTGCTCACGTTGATTGTCTTCCTTGATTTATTGTAGCAGAGCGACTTCAGATTCAATGCTGAAGTGTGACGTGGTTGAGCTGTCTTCTCCCTCACTGGACGAGTTTGTTGAAGACACCGAGAGGTGAACAATTAATGGTTCCATGTCAGCCTGAAGTTATCTATCTTCCACATATCTTTTTCAATTTTGTCCACGTGATTGCAGTAGTTGTTCCATTGCTCCTTTGTGACGTCCTTAACGGCGTTTTCAATTAATGGCTCCATTAGCTTGACGTTATAGGTGCTGTTATTTACGGCCACATGCCTTTTAACTTGGCTCCAGACTAACTCTATAGGATTTAATTTGCAACGGTAAGGAGGGAGTCTCAGAACATCGAGTTTATGGGTCTTAGCTATCTCATCGATAACGTTAAGTAAGATTAAACAGATGCTTAGTTTTTTGCACCTCAGCGAGCAGTTCTTTCTTTAAGCTATCCGGTGGAAAAGCTACATTTTTTGCTATTAATCAACTCTTGATGTCTTCTTTTTAGCGAATTTCCCCTATAGGGAAGAAGCTATTACCGTAGGTCTCATGGTAAGACTTAAGCCCGAGAACATGATAACTTTTTGTTTTGAGGTCCCCAGATGTCCAAAACACTATTCGTTCAAATTTATATATATGTATATATATATCTATATATATATATATATATATATATATATATATATATATATATCTATATATATGTGTCCGTGAATGCGATAACTTGAGTAAAAAACGTCCGATTTCGATGAAATTTGGCTCAAATGTGTAAAATGACATTCATGACTTTAAGTTCGAAAACCAGAAAAATCGGACCATGGGAAGGGGGGTTTATGGGGGTTTTAAATTTTCCAAAAATCAGTTTTTTGCATTTTTTACCCTAAAATTTTTAAAACACTTAATTTTGGTTTTGACCATGTTATAGAGCTTAAAAAAACAAATAATATGGTATTTTGAATTATTAACCTAGGTTAAGTGGTTGCGGAAAAAATCCAAAAAACATGCTCATAAAATCTCCCATGTTAATCTTATGGGAAAAAGGTTTTTGGCTTTTCCTCAGTTAATTTTACTTTAAACTTCACATTTTCTTTTACCAATCACTTCAGCTCCACAAAACAATCATTTTGGTGTTTAAATTGTGATTCTACGTCAAACCGTTGCAGAGATATTCAAAGTGCTAAACACAGTACGTTGTCCAATGTTATCCTTATGGAGAATAAATAAAATTTGATATCTTGATTATTTATGAATGTATATTGATGAAATTTGGTATGTGGCTTCATGTTGTACTGGTATATTGATAATTGCACAAAAAATAAATGTTTTGTTGGTTGTCCCCGTAGCAGCTAACCTGCATACTCATCCCTAATGTTATTCTTATGGAGAATAAGTAAAGTTTTATATCTCCCTTAATTATGAACATAAATTAATAAAACACGGTAAGTAGCTTCACCTGGTTCAGTTATATTGATAATTGCATAAAAACTCATTTCTTATCTTCCTCGTTGCAGCAAACCTGCGTACTCAGTCCTAATGTTATTCTTATGGGGAATAAATAAAATGTAATAAATCACTTATTTATGAATGTATTTTTGTCAAACTTCGTGGCTTTATGTACTAGTGAGAAACATATCAATGCATTGGAAATTCGCTGAGTACGCAGGTTTGCTGCGACGGGGGTATTTAGTTTTTGTATTGGGTATTTTTTCCATTTTACGGCTATGGGACGATGCGTTATCAATAACAACAACAGTACCGGGAGGAACATTTTGGACTAATAGTTCTACAAACACCTTTTCATATGTGTCTCCATCCATTTCAGTGTGGAAATCGGCTGCTACTTTTTTTGCTAAAAATACTAGCTGCGCTCCTTCAACAAAGCCATTTGTCCTCCTGCAAGCACATGACAAAACGGGGCCCTCGTTGAGTTGGGTCTTTCTATCCTGTCGTCAGACCAGCCAAGAAAGCATCCTTCGGTGTTTTATCTTTCCATATTTTCGAGGTCGCCTGCCCAATATTTACCCATGTTTCGTCCATAAAAACAATATTTCTCTTTTGTTTCCTGAACTGTCTCATTGATCTTAAGTATGAAAGACGCCAACCAAAGATAGCAAGAGTTACCTTTAACCACAAACAAATTTTAAACTGAGTTAATTCCCCCAGTCCCAGTGGCAGTGACCGGTTTTTCTCTTAGCAGAAGCATTAGTTTCCGCAGTCCCCGCCAAATTTGTGAGGTTATGTTATGACAGTTGTAGGGTCGTAGCAATGATTACAGAATACTATACTATACTATACAGAATACTAGAGGGCTGAATGTTCTGAATAGTGGCGCTGCCTGACGCTGGAAATCTAAACAACCGCGTATAACTTCGGAACAGCAACGACGCATCTGGAAAAATCCAGAAACGCCAAACCAATCAGAGGGCGAGTTTGGCCAAATTGACCAATAGCACGGAGTTGCGTCATAACGGAGGGGTAGGCGTACCCCGAGAGGGGAGGCTTCATATATAAGCAGGACCTTCGCTGTCGGAGTTCATTCGGTTTTCATTTTCTATTATATTCTATTCTATTCTATTCAGTTCTCATTTTTCGTTCCGTTACCACATTCGGCTTTGGCTGGTCGAGTTTGGGGTTATGAGGGGCTTTAATGTATTTTAAGTCCTTTTTTCAACATTAAAGTCGGTCGGTCAGTTAATTATCAGTACTCCCGTAATGATTTAGTTTCAATTTCGTAACCCATGTAGCGTGATTTATATTGGTTTAGATAGGCCAGGCTACAAGCGACGCCGACACACTTCGGGTTCGACACGGAGGTACGTACTGTACCTACAGTCCTACAACCACTGGAGACTGGCGACCGACGTGACACCTAACTTCGCTGAGATGACTCCACTCGCACTGCATCAGCAATGGCCTCCTCTCCTCTCGTCATATATTACTATATTACAAAGCTAAGTGTTTTTAGTTAATTTTAGTATTTCTTTATTGTAAATTTCAGGGAGATGTATTCAGTGTAGTCAAGAAACTATCAAGACTTAATTTAAATAATGTAATTAAATTGTTGTTCTGAGATTCTTTTTTAAAATAAAAGTAAAATAGTTTTGTTCTCATATGAATCTTATTAATTTTAGGAAATAAGCCCCACCCATCCGCACGATTAACCTGAGATAAGAAGAAAGTGCTCTGAATATATTAAGGCCTAGGTAGTAAATTTTAGCAGTTGCGGGTTGGGGCTTAAATGAGCTAGCCGGAAATAATCAAATGAAACTCAAATTTGTAATTGTTATAGGAGAAAGTTGCTTAATAGCATACTGATAACAATTTCTCCTAGTAACAGTGTGATATCAAATAAATATATCGACAAAAAACGTGAACGCACTGTTACACCCGTCCATATAGACTACAGGTCTGTGCGTCGAACGTATTCTGAAATGCAAGGAGTGAGTCGTTACAGTACATACAGTACTGATAAAATAACATGTCAGGTCTAGAATTCGAACCCACGACAGGGCCGCTGCATGGAATCGAAGTCTATCGCCTTGAATACTACGCCAACGACTCCCTCAAACAGAGGAGTCTTGAGAAATATGACTCTTGTCCTACTGCATGAGAGGTTTTACTTTATGTAATATTAATTTTGTTACATAATATCAAACTATACACCGCATAATACACCCTTTTTTTTAAAAAAACTTCCATTATATGTAAGTTAATAAATCGTTCAGTAAATACTCAATAAGAACAACGAATCAATAAAACCAAGGTAATTGTTTACCTAGACCTGCAACAAATTATAAATCGAGGGAAAGAATTCAAGTAAATGTTGGCCTAGGAAATAAATAAGTAGCTTGCAATTGGAAATACCTTCTTAAAGTAAAATCGAAATTGGAAACCCTTGCCACGCATCGATTTACCTGCGTACACAAAATGTTCGAGCCAATCATCTTTGGACTCGGACTGTCTGGCTATCGGCGTGACGCACAGACAAACAGTCTCGTTTTGCTCTGGAGGTAAATTGTAATGTAGCTCAGCATATTACGTAAAACTCGAGGGACGAGTAAGGTTGTTGACGTGAGCACCGAATAGTATTTATTGCACGCGAAGAAAACAATCCAGCAGCTTAAAGTATACTGATTAGACATTATTGACACGTTGGAACC
Organism: Allygus modestus; assembly: GCA_963675035.1. Classification (NCBI taxonomy): domain Eukaryota; kingdom Metazoa; phylum Arthropoda; class Insecta; order Hemiptera; family Cicadellidae; genus Allygus; species Allygus modestus. The sequence continues at coordinate 93,058,543 of OY776113.1, forward strand.
ATAAAAAGCCTCATCATCTGAAATGTCTGTATCGAGCCTGAATCTAAACAAAACTAATAAACATAAAAACACAAATGGAGTAAAAAACATATCTTATCGAGATTATTAATTGGTTTCAAACAACAATGACAACAAATGACAATGACAAACTAAATAACTTTTTATGTTGATTTTCATGGAAGGACATGGACTTAGCATAGACTGATACGAGAGTAAGACCATGTATAAGATACGACTTTTGGACCTCGGTAAATTGACCCGAAATACAAATTACGGATCGTTAAAATCGGATTTTTTCCCATAAGATTTGTTGGTTCCGAGATCCAACCTAAGAGGCATTTTTCGAGTGCCACACTGGTTCAAGACAAGGCCCCCCAACTGGCTCCCTTATGGGGAGTTGAAGCTCGAGGACACATGTGCCTTGTCTTATAGGACAATGATTTTATTTGGTTTATTTGGCATATGTATGTTAGTGGAGCTATTCTGTTTTGAATATGTTGACACTGTAAAAACAGTTATTTCGTTTTTTTATAATTTCGGTTGAGATTAAAGACAAATAAGAATTTTCAAAATGTAATTCCAAGTCCTGTAAGATAACTGACGTGGCTGTAAAACAAGACCTCGATCGTTTTCATATGACTAACACGATTAATATTTTTATCTCGATTCGCACGAACCTCTATTTAATGAATTTGATTTCAGATGCAACCTCCCCCTCCCCAAGACACATTTAAAAACTTTAGGCACTGGATGTTGTGCTATCGCTGCAAACAGTTAACACGGAGGAACCACTACGGTCGCCAGACTCGGGCAGCAATGGAACAATAACACGGCTCAATGAGGAAGTTAGAACAATACGGGGAATTGCCGACCAATTGGCATCGTGGCCACCAAGGGCCTACCTCAAGCAAAAGGAAGACGAGGAGACCTTGAGAAGAGTAATTGCCGGGCTATTTAAAACCGAGGCGTATTGTCAAGAAGTGCATCCAGAGTCAAGGTTGAGGACTCTCTCCGTGCCGCCCCCGGCTTCCTCTTCCTAGGACAGTAGGTCACCGGGACCAGCCACCACCACTGTCACGAGGTAATCCAGTGGACTACCGTAATAGTGGACTGGAAGTTGGACAAATTTACAAAGAATACATCATAAAACATCGAAACAGGCAAGAACAAGAATAAAACCAAAATAAATTAATGAAACTAAAACATGTTATCACCGAACAAACAGGGATGATGCTAAAAATATTCATTGGTTAGGCAAAATGCCCAGAATTTTCCACACTTAAAATTAACTACGGCCCCTGCAGGAATTCCAACAAAGTGAATAATAACTATTCATTGACTTTAAGTTGTTAAGATTCCTCAGACAAATCTTAGGGCGAGGAAAAAAGAGGATGAACAAAAATGCCATGAATATGCAACACTCGCTCGTTGGTACTCTCACGACCTTGAATACGTGAAATCTCGTCTTGGCACGAGGTAAAGTCAGGTTCATATTCGGCACGTTTCCGGTCAATTAGAATGTCTCGGTAAATTTTCCTGATCCTGACGCTGTTGTTTTTTATCCAATATTTTCAAGTATATTACTTTGTAAAATGCACACAGTTGTTTTGTCTTTTCCCAGATTACGCCTAGGAGGAGAAATTTATGGGACCCGAAACAATTTGTAGAAAATGTCTTCTGAATGATCTAAAGTTGGGATAGAGGAAATAACTATGGAAAATAACTACTGGGAAGATATCTATTAGATGAGATAACTTATGAGGCTGGTTGTTACTAAGGGAGCTAGCTACTGAGGTAACTGGGGAAGCTAAACTACAGGGAGTGAGGGAAATACTACCGGAGGGATAATGTCTGGAGGAGAGTCTTGAGGAGCTAAAAACTGAGGGAGCTAACATCTGGGGAAGTAACTAATGGAGAAATTAACTCCGGGGGAGGTAACATGAAGGTAAGTAACTACGATGAGGTGATTAATGTGGTATTAATAATTTGGGAATTAATAATTTAGGAAAGTAACTATTGGAGGAGGTTAACTAAGGGGAAATTACTAATGACGTAAATAATTAAATCATTGTGTAAGACGCCGATGAAACTATGGCATATTTTAAGGTAAGTATTATTGGGGAAGTAACTACTGGAAGAGGTAACTTCGGGAGACAATAGACAAATACTTTATTTCTGGAAATTATTCTACAAGTTCTACATTCCAGCAGCTCGTAGAGCTCGTGTGTAAATTGCAATATAAACTAAAAACTATCATTATTGTTGTTGCAGTCCGGCCGATTTCATATTAAAATGTTTCAGTCCAATTCTTCCTTTATCAGCACATCCTTAATCTTACATAAATTTAATCCCTTAAAAACAAGTTAATTCATTATGCAATTTTGGAGGAATATAAATGTTTAGGAAGCCGTCATATGGAGAGGTGACACATGGGGAAGTGAGTACTGTAGGAAGTAACTTTGGGGTAGGCTACTGACGGAGTTATCTTCTTGTGCCGGTAGGTATTGGCGATAGGTAACTACAGGAGGAGGTAACTTAATTTGGAGGTAACAACTAGCTACTCACCTAGATATATCTGGAAGTCGGTAGTGGCGTAGGCGTAGACGAACCCTGCGAGGATCTTGCTCATACAGGACATGACGCCGATGAGAGCGTCGTCGATCTTGAGCATGTGACTGAACACGCCGACCGACACCATCGTGCCTGGGGCAAGAGTCATGAGTGCATAGTCCATGCTGGGGGTAAGGAGGTTCGGGCTCGACTTAATAATAACAAATAAATGTTAAACAAATCTCTCATTCTTTTCTGACAATATGCCTCGCAATCAGAGAGAATTACGACTGCAATTTGCGTCTAATAATCATGATTATGAGATGAGTGTAAATTATTTTACAAATTGTAAAATATGGTTTATTAATTATTAAAATGAGTGTTCAGTGAAAAATCAATCACGAGATATTTAGCTTGTGGCATGCCATTAAAACCTCTGGACATCGAGTTTAGCACGTAGAAGTAACGTGAAATGTAAATGTTTTACAATTCCTTAAACCTGTTTCTTTATTAAGTTAGCTCCAACCCCTTTCCCCTAATCCACAAGGAGCTCCATTTTATTCCGTGTTTGGAAATGCCACATCACAGCTTAGTGTGCTGTCGGGGGACACGGTCTGTGAGAAGGTGATGGAGGGTAAGGCAACTGGGACTGCGTGCTACGGATCGTACAGCGCCTCCTCCGCACAGAGAAGTCTGACCTATACCGGGACTTGGGCTTTGGGCTTTGGGCTTTGGGCTAGGTATTTGCAAGTTTGTTGTCGGCCAGAGAGACCCTAAGGAGACTTAGCTTGTTACGGTGTGGTAAACAGTTCTCAAGTTAGAGACTGAAGTAGTATAGGAGGAGTTTTAGTGGGTAGCCCACGTCTAGTAGGAGAGCCACTCTACAGACTGACTACCTGCGTAAATACAGGGTTGCCACCGACCGGGACAACCTGGAAAACCGGGAATTATGCGTGAACTTTGGTGACCGGGAATAAATGTGTGGATTATGCGGGAATTTTCGGCCGAACCGGGAATTTCAGGTCGCGATCGTCGGCGATTGCGTAACGCGATGCGTTCGCAATGGTCGGCAACGTTAGCGATACGTTCTCTATAGTCGGTGACGTTAGCGATGTGTTCCCGATGATCGGCGACGTTAGCGATACGTTCCCGATGGTCGGTGACGTTAGCGATGCGTTTCCGATGGTCGGCGACGTTAGCGATGCGTTCTCGATTGACAGTGTCATTAGCGATGCGTTCTCGATGATCGGCAACGTTAGCGATAGGTTCCCGATGGTTGGTAACGTTAGCGATGTGTTCTCGATGACCGGCGACGTTGGTGATACGTTCCCGATGGTCGGCGACGTTAGCGATTCGTTCTCTATAGTCAGTGACGTTAGCCTTGCGTTCCCGTTGGTCGGCGACATTAGTGATGCGTGCTTGATTGCCAGCGTCATTGGCGATGCGTTCTCGATGATCGGAAACGGTAGCGATGCATTCTCGATAGTCGGCGACGTTAGCGATACTTTCTCGATGGTCGGTGACGTTAGAATTGCGTTCCCGTTGGTCGGCGACGTTAGCGATACATTCTCGATTGACAGCATAATCATCGATATGTTCTCGATGATTGGCGACGTTAGGATACGTTCCTGATGGTCGGTGACGTTACCGATGTGTTCCCGATGGTCGGCGACGCGACGGTTAGCTATACGTTTTCGATGGTTGGTGACGTTAGCAATGGGTCCTCGATGATCGACGACGTGAGCGATACGTTCCTGATGGTTGGAGACGTTAGCGATGCGTTCCCGATGGTCGGCGACATTAGCTATACGTTTTCGATGGTCGGTGACGTTAGCAATGCGTTCCCGTTGATCGGCGACGTTAGCGATGCGTTCTCGATTTTTTGTTAAAGCATTATTGGCTGGAAAGTGTATAAGTGGTCAAGGCGGTTGCTTCATAATCTGATGTTTGTTGTCAGAATGATTCATAGCAAAAATCTTGAAAATGTTTGGAAAGTTCAAAACTGGATCCAGCTGGCATAATAATGCTTTCTAAGAAAATGTTTAATTTAGATAGTACCGAGATCAGGGTTTGAGCCCACTCTGTATCATGAAAATTGAAATAAGCCTTTGTCGTCGCTAGACACACAAAAAAATATTGGTATATACTATTTTCTTATTCTTATAATAGATAGTATATATCCAAAGTTAAATGAAATTTTATATAATTGGGTGTATCTGTTGTCATATTTTTCCGCTCCTATAAATTAAACTGTTGTAATGTTTTTATATAGAGAGAAAAATCAAGTTCATTAATATGAATAATTGGCCCAACGTATTTACCCATTTTTTGTGGAAAGCATAAAAATATGAGATATAACTTCAATAACAAGTTATAATATACTTTGGAAAAAGTTATAATTTGTTTTTAAAGTAGCACTTTTATTTGTATTGCAAATTATTGTAGGTGTCACAAATACATAAAAAATACCGACGAATTTACCAGGAATTTTGAGATTTTGACCTGGAAAACCTCGAATTATGCATGAATCTTGAAATTCAACTTTGGTGGCAACCCTGATATAGCATTTTTTCACCTCTACCTACAAAAAAAGTACCTAGCTAAATTGTCCATACTCGAATAATATCACGATTTTACCTAAAGTAATAATACACATTTTTGTTAAGTGGAACATTTACCGATAAGGTTAGTCATCATGCTGTACGTGGAGAAGATGCTGTAATCCACTTCATTCCAGTTGAATCTATACCTGGTGAAGAGGTACATGACTGTCATCTCTCCTGCAAACATAAATAATAGTCAGTTAACATGTGGCATTTTTGTTGTTGAATTTGTTATTCGCTCCTACAATGCTTATCTAAAACAAGATTAATTTCCAAACTGAATCCAAACTATACTACTTCATTTTCATTTCATAGCAATAAAACATTTCTAGTGTAACCAATTATGTCTTATAACACTATACTATTGAAATTTATACTGTGCTTAAGTGGACGGGGAAATCAGTCAAAATAATCGAATTGAGTCTATTAATGATCGATGTAATATTGTTTTGAGTTGTAAAATGCTGTTTGTTACACCTTTTACAACACATTTTTAAACAATATCTAATTTACAAGTTGAAAATATAAACAGAAATATCTTAGTTTCTCAAGGATTTGAACCTTTTGAAGTGGATTTGGGGTGGGAACAACTATGGGGTTTCTTTTCTAAAAGTAAAGTGAATTAAAATTTCGGAATTAATCCAACCATATAGGCCTATAATTACAAACGTTTGTGCAACAATGTTAAACAATTCACGCTGAAATTGAGCGCTGAAAATGAAATCGCTCTTTAAAGTAAACGTCTTGGCTGACATTGTTTAAATGAAGAATTTTCCTGGAGCAAGACTAAGGTAGAAACATTTCGTTGTTCAGGACATTCACATTTCAGATGGTCCTCGAGTGAACTGTTTTGTCTCACGCCCAACACAGAGCGTCGCTACGCAGACTTACTTATTAATCTTACGACTCACGCGAGATTTTCAACGGAAATATCTGCAGGAGAGAGTAAAATTGATTTTTTCACAAACCCTAAAAAAACCTTTTTCGTCACTCTGCCTCGAAAACTGCTGTTTTCAATACATGCGTTGCGGGTCTTAAGTAGTTACTTTTAGCCCTAGGGCAAAACTGAGTCAGCTAGTGACGAGGTCATCAGCTGTTCGTTTTTGTCGTTTATATCATTGTAGTAAAACTGCAAATTCGTGCACGTCAATTGTAGGTAATCGATTGTATCAAGGATAGTAATGGATTATTTTATCGCTTGTATTTCATTGTTGCACTGTTGTTGGTTTAATGATAGTCCACAGCGTTCGATATATAAATCGTTATAATTAGTCTAACCTAACACTAACACAGACGTAACAGACAAAGTTGTATACATCTGTAAAGCTGTTTGTTTTAAACAGCAAGAGCAAGATGTAAGGCATTTCGGAAGCAAACTTTTAAAGGTAAACAAGTTGTAAAATTGTTAGTTTTGTGAAGTAGTTAGCTTAAAATATTGTGCAGTATGACAACAAATATCACAAGGGCCAAAAATGGCTTTTCGATCATCGCTCATTTTCCTCGTATCGAAAAGATCGCATTCCATAAACTTGATCGAAATGCGTCAATTTTGACCCTAGGGACGGAATATACTTTTACTAAACGATTTACTTTTCTCTAAACTCAGTTTCCATTCCCCCTCCTTAACTCCTTATTCCCCGGTTATTTCTGTCCGTTACCACTTTTCTCGTATCACAGTTAATATTTTCGTATTATATATTAGCGAATCTCCTATGGAACAGTGAGCTATTAGCATATCCCACACGGTGCTTAATACTTAAGCCCTGAATTACGATAGAAGTTCCTAACGAGACCCCCTGAAGACGTTTTGGGGGTCGCTAAAACCTGTATATGCATATTTTTACACTAGACCAGCCGAATTTCTTTTCAGATTTACTTAAAATTTGGTGGACACCTTCGTTTCTGTAAATGATTTAACAAGTTCGTTGGGCGAAACAATTGGAAAACCTAAACCCCCTTTTTTAATTTTGTACACCAAAACCAAATATGCCGCGGAAGTAAAAACAGTGCGTATAGAATAACAAAAAATGAAGAACCACAATTTTAATTCCCCTCCCAGCAAACACGCATAAATAATTTGTAGAGATATTAACAACACTGTAAATTGGCTAATAACAGTAAATTCTTGTTATTTTAATTATTTGTCGTGGGGCCATACACATATTACGTAACGCATTTTTCGTCATTTCAGACCCCCCTCTCCCCCATGTAACCCACCTAACGCTTGAGCATACCCCCCCACAATGTGTTACGTACCTCAATAATAGTAGGCTCTAGCAATTTAGAATATGGATTTTAATAAATCAATATACACTTTTAATGACTTTCTTTTAACAACATTATTTAAAATATTTTTTAAAGCAAAATAAAAATAAAAGAAACAAGACTGTTGCTAATAATATAAACTACAAAATAACTTATCTTACCTAGAACGAAACAAATTTAATTTATAACTAATACAAATACAAAACAACTTAACAAAACCAAAGATGTGGGTGGCATTGCGCAACACTGTATCAAGTCATGATTTTACACCCTAAAACAACAGAAAACAAAGGTGTGAAGCAATACAGAACTTAATAATTAAAACACGTTATATATTTATTTTTAGTTTTGCTGTTTTTAAAATCGTATGACGGAAGTATTTTTTATATAACTAACTATAACCTTGATTAAGATATCAATTTGATTATTTTTAGTGAATTTCCTATGGGAAAGTAAACTATTAGCATGACCCGCACGGTGAGACTTAAGCCCGGGACCACAATAGAAGTTCCTAACGTGACCCCCTGAACACGTTTTGAGGGGTCTCTAAAAACTTTATATTAATATATATATATATATATATATGTGTGTGAGTGTGTGTGTGTGTGTGTGTGTGTGTGTGTGTGTGTGTGTGTGTGTGTGTGTGTGTGTGTGTGTGTGTGTGTGTGTGTGTGTGTGTGTGTTCGCACTCTAGCGGTCGCAATTATTGTCCGATTTACTTAAAATTTGGTAGAGACATCCATTTTTATAATCGGTTGGACAAGTTCGTTGGGCAAAACAATCGGAAAACTCTAACCCCCTTTTTTGGGGATTTTAAGTTTTCAAATTTTGGGTTTATGGGCCCAAAAAGGGTCACAAAAGCCCCAAATGTACACTTATTGCATATTAACTTACTGTACGTAAAAAGCCAAAGATATTAAGCCCTCCCTCATCATTCTAGCACAAGTACTTACCGAGTTATTAAAGAAAATGTGAATTGTCAAAATACAGTACGTTGTCTTATGGGGATTTTTCACTGGAAAAGGCTGTTTTTCATATCTTAATATCGTTTTATCACACCCCCCATATCCCTATGCCAACTTGTTATCCCAACAATACCTCCCTCTAACTTTATAATGTACAACATTGGCATCCTATTAGTGAATTTAAATATAACCATGAGCACCAAAACCGCCAAAAAATAAAATTTTTCAATTAAAAAAAAATGTTACCAGTGTTGGTTTAAACCCTTTATTTGACCTTTTTAAGGTTTTAATGCAGTAATTCACTTTTCTCACGTCAGCGTGCTGCGTGCGATCTCGTTTAATTTTGAAAGATATATAACATTATCAATAGATACGGGAGTGCGCCAGTCTTAGGGTTAATATGTGTGAGTTACATAACGTTGATCCAACCCCCCTTCCTCCCCCCACATAACGCAGCATAACGCTACACCATACCTTCTCCCCCCCTTAAGTGCGTAACTTAATATGTGCCCCTCGTATTATTATGGATATGTAACATTGGAAAAGCTATTCAATAAAAAAAGCTCAATACCTAGACACCCTTACAACTGTCTGAACTTCCTCATAACTTCCTTCTAACTACATCATGCAGTTGAAATTATCGATGCATCGTGCACAAATAAATGGATCCGGGTACATCAAAACAGCAAATAATTCAAATGTTATCCGATTTTTACACAAATTAGCACAAGAGTTTGTGTTAACACCGTATTTTATACTTTTAGTTTTCAATATATGCCTCGCGTCGTCGGCGTGCTGCGTACGGCCAAGGCAATATTAAAGTTGTAAACACTATTGAGACAACTTACGATAAGCTTTCCTCACGTTCGTGAGTGAGACAAAGTTGTAAACCCAGTTCTCAAGAGGGAAGAGGATCGAAAAAGTGACGAACAATAAATTTGAGGAAAGTATACGTTGAAAGGAAATTAAGCGTCCGACGTTGACGTAAATCACTAACCCGCACGCACTGCTGTCTGACGTGCGGCTCGCTCGTGAAACGGATGTCAGGTGAGCGCTGTTGTGCCGCATTGAGACATTGGAAAATACTGCTGCTGAGCATCATAGGATGACTATGTGCCAGTAAATACAAGCAAAACATAGTACTTTGTTTACCGCGAACATTTCCCATTACTGATTAAGAACTACAGGTTTAACGACTTTTCGGGATCTGGAATCTGATCTCGTCTTTAGGTGAGAAGAATACCTAGAGCATGACAAAATTAGTTGGACAATACAGGCAAAACTCCTCAAAACACTAGTGCTTAGCTTTTGTGTTTGGTTTGGTTCTATTTGACTGCGTTTACAGTTTTTTTTTACTTTTTTGTGTTTTTTTCAGCTTTGCCTGGACTGTGCTACTATTTTTGTTATGTTCTAGGTATTTTTCTCCCCTGAATACGGGTTCAAATTCCAGATTTAGAAACGTGAAACCTGTTTTCTCATACAGTGATAGCAAATGTCCGCAACAATGTATTAAATAACATAATATGGTAGCTGGTCAACCCATGACCTTGATTATAAATTAATTTTCCGTTTTAGTTAACAACATACAAAATTGCTTGTAAGCTTGTAAAATTTCAGTGCGAGGTTTTATAATTGCTTCTCTTATATATTTATAGTTTAATTTAATTTCACACAGTCTCCAAATATTTGTTAAATATAAATAAAAAGGCTTTTGAAGGTAGGTGTCTATTGTATGGTGGGTATGGTAGATGAACCCAGCAAGCGTTAGGTCAGCATTCTTGAAGTGCAGCAGAAAACACAATTTACTCCAAGTGTGGCACGATAATGACCCTGAATCAAAGAAAGAGGCGAAGATTGGTTATTTTTGGCTTTTAATGATGAAATTGAGAGCGGCCTTAGAAATATCGGAGGAAGTATTTAATCTAGACTAGATATTTTGATTTTTCTCATATTTTTGTAATATTACTCCGTTTAATAGTTGTAACCAATAATATTTTGTTTGCGATTCTTATAATTGCACATTTTGTAATTCATCTTTATACTGCAATTTTTGTCTTTGTTTATTGTTACCCTCAATAAAGGAGAAACCTATTATACATGTGTCTACTTCTTTGTTGTATGTGGATTTAAGTAAATATGTTATAAGGTTAATATTATCTCGGTGGTAAGACAGAATAATCTGGTGGTAATTGTGAATAGTCTACTTTTTATTCAAGAAATTATTGCGGACATTTTCCACTTCTGATTAGTGAATAAGAAAATGTCCGAAACAATTTCTGAAATAACATAAACTCGCAAAAAATGAATTTTAAACAAAGAAGTTTGTTTCTGTTGCTATCTTGCATATGTTCTTTTTTAAATTTATGGTTTTGGCCAACAATAAATTACATTCTATTTGAGCTGGAAACTAAGTTAGCTAGGTGAAAATTTGAGGAAATAAGCTTTTTTAGATTTATAAGTCATTTTATTATATATTTTAAGCATTTTCACCTGCATATGGTAAGTAGTACTGCTCCTCTTAAATATTTACTTTTCTTAGGGTAAAAAACAGCTTTTATGAGGGACATACTCATTTCTTTCACTTGATTGGTTTATAAAGTAAGTATTTATTTTATAATATTTAAAGTCAATGAGCTTATTATTACTTACTATTGCCTATTACGTGTACTTATTGTGAAATCTGTGGAATAAAGAAAATTATGTTATTTTAATCTGCGTCTATTGCCTGTCCTTTATTGCTGACACTAAAGCTGGCCACGTTGCTGAAATACCAGGAGAGGGAAATACATCTGACGGTTTTCGTCTGTGAGTCAGCATATGAGAGGAGGGATTGGTAAGGACGGGAACGGTCTTTAGCCTACTAGATGCCATTTCAGTTGTGTGTCCAACCAAGGCGAGTTAGATTTCCCTATATCCAGTGAAAAGACCTATATTAGGGTGTAAATTCACTGGATTAAGACGTTCTTAAACAATTGTTTGAAGTTATAATTTAGATTTAAATTTTTAACAGTTACATTCAAATACATTTTTAGTAGGCAAGTAGTTCTAAGTATCCTCACATACCACGACATTTGTAAAATATTTTTAACCTTGTAAGATAATCTATAATTATTGTAAAATTAAGTGCCCGACTTTATTATAAGTCTGATTTGACTCGCAAAATGCAATATGCACTCAAGAGACGGTAAAGTAGTATAACCACACTGAAAAAACTGTACAGTAATGACTAAGCATAATAAGGGTAAAATTAACGTTAAGCTAAGGTTACTATTTGCCCAACCTTAATATGGTTATTTTTAACCATAAGTTATAGTTAAATATTTTATAGTTAAACATACCTATAATAAAGTATCAACAACCTTAATATGTTTAATTCGTTAAAGTACACATTACCTTAAAGTTTTTATAAAGTAATAGTAACCTTAACTAAGGTTAAAATTAAGGTTAATTTTACCTATTCTAAGGTTAATTTGTTAAAGTAGATATTACTATGAGCAAAAATATAAAGCCCGGTCGGGTCTCGAACCCACGACCTTTGAGTTAACCCTCGCCTTAACCCCCACAGCCATTCTGACTCATGAGAATTAGAGGATTGTAGGTAGGTAGACTGTACCTACACGACTTGTACTACGTACTTTTGTTTTATTCTTCAAAGATTGGATAATACTTTCGTTTTATGCTTCTTAGTGAATCTACTCGTGCAAATCACTGTAATAAAAGTAGGAAAAAAATAATTTGATTTATGTATCTATGAAATATGAAAAACTAAGAGCAAATTAATATATATATATATATATATATATATAATATAATTATAATAATAACAATATAATGTTAATATAAATATATAATTAATAATAATATAATATTGCAGGATTTGCCAACGCGGAATATCCAACGATTGGTTGGTTGGCCCAACCGCGATAATACCAACTGACCAATTAATTATCCAACCACTTCTAACCATGCCGACCATTCCCCATCGTTGGCCCAACGATCTGTGCTGATGGGACGAGTTTAAAGCGAAAGTAATAAAAACCATAAGTGTTGTGTGCATTTAACCACATATAGATCAAATAAGGTAGCGAATACATATAATAGGGTTGATTTTAGTTTACTATTAACTAAAGTAATAACAACTTGAACAGCTGAGTATTCCTTACCATAGGTATATGAACTAGTGTGCCCATTACCTTAGTAGGGTAAGACTAAATTAATTACAAGCTGAAATAACGGTAACCTTAAGAGTTTTGTAATCTTTGCCATAATTTTACTATAGTTTTATTTATACGGTAAAAATAACATTACTAAGGTTAAATTTGGTTTAATCTTAAAAATAATGTAAAAACAACCTTAGAGATTTTTCAGTGTCAGCACAACGTTAAGGTTGAAAAGGTATAGACAGAGCTATTATGGATCATAGTGTCTCCATTCCTTACTGCTGTAGCAGTTATAGCTATTTGTGTCAATGCAAACAGTAATTATAAATGAAAATTCGAGTCAAAATTGTTTTCTGTAGAACAAGCTTAAGTTTAATAAATATTCCAAGTTGAGAAATTCCCTAGTTTTTAATATAAACTCCCTTAATCTCTAGAAAGTATGGATTTTCTCTAGAGCTAGGGACAAATTTCCCAAGTTGAACACACTGTTTCAGTAGCTATAGTGTGTTTGTAAGATGAGACGTTTTTCATTATAATGGTGAGTTTTCCGTTGATGCGTAACGCCAGTTACATAATCAATTTATTGTGTGTTGCATGAAATGCATTAAATTTCGTAACACAAAAAATAGGTCAACCAATTCAACCATAACCAGTAAACCAATTAGCGATCAGTACCAAAATTATAAATCAACATTTTACACAACAATAACGTGCATCAAGCATACTCCATGTGTTTAATTGATTTACGCATATTTTAGCTTGTTAACACATGATAAATATGTAAATGTTCATAAATGTTGAAATGATTTTGATTAAAAAATCCGTCAGATATTTTCACCGCTACCTCGACTGATGTTGATTGTATAACTCAACATTTGCTTTAGCGCCTGCAATTTCTCGTGTTACTGCTTACTATCCTGTTTTGGGGACTTTCATATGTATTCCCGAGCAACTATCGCTGCAACTCAAGCTGTCCAATGCGGTTCAATTAATTTAATACAAACTTGATTTTTATTCTTGCATAAATAAAATAGATTACATTTAAAGATTTAGATTTTTGAATTCAAAATCTTTTTCCTTTTTGATTTTTGTACTTTTTCTTATACTTTTTAACGTTTATTATCCATTTTATTTTTTTTATTTTTAAAAAGGCAGAAAGAAGAAAGATTTATTCTTGTATTTGAAGCATATTCTACCATCACGAGATTCATTAAGCCAGGAGTTAATACAAAAATAAACTTCAAAATGAACGCATTCCAAGGTAATCCATAATTCATAAACTCGGGGTAGTATACACTCTAATTTCCCACATCTGGACCAGAACCGTAATGACAAAGGAGGGTAGAACATAATTATCTCGTCCCTGTTTGCATGCAAAAGAGGACAACCCTTGGAGGCCATGCACATATTACGTAACGCAATTCGTCGCCATTTCAACCCCCTCCCCATACAACGCACCGTTACATTTACATCCCACCCCTCATTCCCCCCATTGGCGTTACGTGACAGAATCATGTGGTAAACATAAACAAATCTTAAATATATTAAATAAGTTTCAAACATCATTGTATGAATACTTTTGTGAGGGGTTGAATAAAATACTAATTCTAGTGTAAGACGCAAGATACTCAAACCCGCTTTATATACAATTGTTTGCATTTTTACAGGTATTATGAAATAATTGCATAATTAAGAGTAGTTTACCAATTGCAATCTTGATTTAAATGTAATTTTCTAAATTATTCTTCCCCATTTTAAAATATTTCTAGCATTATATTAATGTTTTTTTCGTTGTCACTCTACACCATGCCCCTATCTCCTTCAGTGCGTTACGTACCATGTCACGAAACACACACTAATATGAATAGCCTCTTAATCCGTTATTATAACCCCACTTCACGCACATACTGAATCAAACCTTCGCAAAGCACAATTTCAATGTGTCACTGACATAATCATCGCATCTCAAGAAATATGGTAAACAGAACAGAAAATGTAGTGAATCTAAGTGAAACAAAGTAAAACAAAAAAACTGCTGTCCTTAAAGAGTAGGTGAAAATTGATGAAACCTTTTTTAGATCAGTGATAGTCATACTCAATTTTATTATAATAATGTGAGCACTGATTACAATTTAAATATTAACTCTTGAGAAAACGTAAGGTCAGCCCTGAGCTACGCTGTCACAACGATCAGGTAATGGGAACCTTGAGGAAAACAATTAATTTGTCCATCCAACCAAGTATACAGTTACTTTCTAAGATAATTCCACATATCCAATGCTTAACGTTTAACCACATTTATTTAATATTACTCAGTTATATTGATTTACTTAGAGATTAAAGAGATTGAATTTTACGAATTTGTGTGCACTATAGTGTTGTCACGTTCGTGTGATTGACTTTTGTGTTTATTTTGGTTTTATTTTACTATTGCTTTTACAGTTAAAATTTACATTAACTGTATTATTTCGATTTTCTGTGATCTTTCAGCTTTGCCTGGATTGTGCCCCTAATCTTGTTGTGTTGTAGGTATTCTTCTCCCCTAACGATGGGATCAGATTCCGAAACATCGTGAAACCTTTTTCCTAATCAGTGATGGAAAATGTCTGCAATAATTTTGTATATAACAATTGCAAGAGGTTTTTTACTACTGGTCATAAAAACAAAACAAAAAATACATCAACGTTTGCTTTTGAGCCCTTAAAGGGTATTTGAAAAATACGCATTTTCGTAGTTCCCTAGTCGCAATCCTTAAACAGTTCCGTGGCACCGACCCCGTACACCATCCTCCGCTTCATCCGTGACACAGATGATGCCCCCGTGGTCCTCGCCGAGGCACCCGAGGTCGGAGCCGCTCCACTGGCTCCTCAGGGACTCCGCCCGGGGAGAACGATCCGGGCTCGTCATCCGTGGTAAATGTCTTGTTTAGATCGGAGGTAAATTATAGATGGTTACGTCAAACGATATTTTAATGGGAAAGGCGTATGCGCCGACCGCGGAAATATTGCTCACGAAGGAAGTTAACCTGCGGGTAAAACTTTGAAACGCCACTTTTTGTCCTGCACAGGTCATCAGCCCCTGAGAGGGGGCTCCTGTCACGAAATATTTCGCGTTATTTGTTTCTCCCGTTAGAAGACTAGTGTTTACATTTTCCCGCACCTCCTCAACTGGTTATCCCAAAATTATTTAATTATAACTCATGTTAATATCTTGCGATTTTAGCCAGCAGAGTTTTTAATATCTTGAATAATTGTTTAGTAAAATTTAAAAAGTGTAATATTTGTTTTTTATATTAACTGTTTTCGATATAAAAACTATCTCAATGAAATTTCCGGGTATTTTTCGTTCTTAAATTAGCCACAAATCGATGATTTGAAACAGTGGGTTGGTAGGTTACGGGTATTAAAAGTTAGCAGTGGGCTTATAGGCGAAGGAGGTAGAAAGATAAAATATATCGTGACTGGAGCCCCCTCTTAACAATTATTGACAGTCGTTCCGCCGGAAAGACGGTAGAAACCGGAAATGGTTCGTGGATGGAGCCATTAAAAAGCTGTTTTCTATCACCAAGACGCGACGACGCCTGCAGTGGTGAGTAATGCAACATTAGTGCAGCCTCTATATTGCCGTTTACAATTCTGCAGGCGCTTACGTAACTGTCCACAAGCACCTATAAGAATTGGTTATTATCGAGAGTAGGCTTCAGTCCCAATAGACTTGGGGACCTGCATTTCCATGAGACCGATGCTAAAGTTTTATACCTATCCCGCTTCAGCAGCTCTTCCGAAACAATTTATTTATGATTCATTTTGATGATTAAAATATCAATCAATTTCAGGAACATAATTTTTGTATCAAATAAGTCGTTCAGTTTAAATCCATTGTATTAAATATATTAGCATACGTCAACAAGGCCTTTAGAAAACTTGTATGACTACCAACACTTAACCATCTCTACTTAAACACATGACAAGCACAGCGAAGGACAGAGCCAAGCATATCAGAACTGCATATTTTACACGCGACCTACAATTAGCAATGTATACATACATCTTAAAAAGACGTCAGAGGCACTACTGTGACCTGAAAACTCTGACAACAGACCTTGGCCAGAAGGTTACTCGAACTTTACTTTACAGTAGGGACACGCTTATGGTAAAACGATTTATAGCGCCACCCCCCAAACACAAATAGAGCCTCAATCGCTTATTCAGTCCAATAGGTACGTTGTTAGCATTTTTCGGATCAAAAACATTTTCGGAGTTCAAACAGCTGGCTGGCATCATTTGACAGTTATTTGTTTTTGTTTTGTTTGTTTGAAAATCATTCACTAATGAATTAAGTGTAAACATCTCAAGAAGAAAGTAAGTGTTTTGACGTATTCCATAGTTAAAGAATATTTGGAAATGATGAGTGTGATTTGGGTCATACCATACAGTCTGGTATTATTGGGAGACTCAGTATAATTTTACAAATTTAAAAAAACTATGTTATCCATTCCAACCATTTTTAACTGAACAAATTAAATCCGATTACTCAACAGGTAGTTTAAATGCTAAGAATTCAATTACCAGAAGTCCATAAGCTTTTTGGGATATACATTTTTCTCAAAGATGCATGTCATAAGTTGTCCCTATCAAGTAAACCTATGTATAATAGTTCCCAAATACGGATATAATTGAATAAATAATAGGATAGATGGAAAATAAATTTGCATATTTATATAACTATTCGCAATACAACGGAAACATAGTTAATATTTGTTGTTGACAAACATATTGATTTTGACGTTTGAAAGGTATAAAATAGCGCGCACAACTGGCCGAGGAGAAGTATTGGTAACAATCAGCGCGTAATTCCTGCTCTAAACTTGGGGGGTGGGGGCCGAACTAAAAAAAAAAAACACGGCGTGTCCCTACTTATAGGGTTATGTACACATTGCTCCTAGTCTCATGTTATCAGAAATGGAATAGTCCGTTCAAAATTACAACAAGTTTTAAAGTCAGACCTTGTTCTTGGGTATGTGCTTTGTTCTTGGGTATTTGAAATGTCATAACCTATTGCATTATTGTACAGTGGTACCAACATGGAAACGAGAGTTTGACTTTTATGCAATTAAGAACATAGTTCGCGCTTGAAACGGGATTTTCAGCTGCAATGAAGCAAATAAAATTAAGTTAAATACAAACAGGATGGTAACAAAATAAAAAATAAAAAAAACACGCAGAGGTTTCACAAAATGAATAAAAATACCATCATGATAAAGTTATTAGACTGAAACCTATGTAGATTTAATAACTAAATTTTAAAACGTTTTTAAAAGCTTGAAGTAATAACATCTCTCGGAAGTAAACACTGGAAACCTCAATTAACAAGGTCCAATTTAACGTCAAGTATTTTGGTTTTAGATAACCCCTGGCCTTGATAGATAGGTCGGGGGGTCTCATGCTTCACAAAAACTAATAATTATCCTAAACATTCAACTGATCGACGAATTCACACTAAGGTCTTATATAAAAAGAGTGGTTCGTAATTTCCGTCTTTTCCGCGTTCGTGATAAATTTTCTACTGGTGGTTTCAATTTGCATACATTGAAACCTCTACCTTTTACTGTATTAAAAGTGTTATAATTTTCTTGATAAGTTAGGTTATGTATAATAGTAATGTGTGTTTTAATTAATTACAGTCTTACTCTTATTGACCGTGTAATAACTATAGTATTAAAAATAACATGATTATTATAGTTATTATTATAGATATATTATTGTTATGAATTGTTAAAAGCAAAATACGAAAATAAATTTAATTATTTTAGTAGCTTCCGTATATTTTTCTTAACCTAGACTATTATGATTTATTTTTAGCAGTGCCACCATCCATTGTCTTGCTATTTTCAATGTAAACAACAATATATGGAAAATCATAAAACAGAAGTTGCCAAGAACAACTGAATAGGTGAAGATAAAAAAATGGATAGACTAAATTGATGATAAATATAAAGAAATGGATAGACAACAAATTAAGTTGGGATACCCATGTTGAATTTGTTTCAAACAAATCAGCATATGCCTTCTCTGTACATATTCACCTCAGATGATATTTGCCTGAAAGCTGTTTTTCACACATTGAATCCTTGGATATGACATTGTTGCTTGGGGAAATTCAGTCAGAAGTAAGACGGTTTTTTTATTCAGATAAAATTTATGAGAATAATTGCTCGCTCTAGTTACAGAGAGAGAGAGAGAGAGAGAGAGAGAGAGAGAGAGAGAGAGAGAGAGAGAGAGAGAGAGAGAGAGAGAGAACTTCTTGTAAGCAACTTAAAAAAATTGCACATTTGATCTTTATCTTGCTTATGTGTTTTTTAAATATTAAATTATGTTCGTTAAAACCAAGAACAGTTCTTTCCATTTGTATACAAGCATTCCTACACTACTTGAAAGTGTAAAATGTAAAGTAAACTTCTTTACTTTCAAATCAAATCAGATCAAATTGTCCTTATTGCCATCAAACAGTGTAAACCACATTGGCATAAACCACATTGGTGTTATAAACATGTACCAAAATTAAAAATGCAATATCCTTCCTTACAACTGAAGAGGCTAATGTTTTAAAAAGAAACATAAGTCCTTAAAATGAAAGGTTAGGTTGATGGCGTGCTGTGTTCGCGTGAGGAGCTTAAACGGCGCGGCGGAGCGGCGATGCAATCTGCAGTCTACGAGGTGTCCCTAGCTTCCGCCTCACATGTACTGCCTCAGCGGACTTCTTCAACTGGAGAATTTGCTAAACCAGCTGCGATTCGTGGTTTAGCAAATTCCTAATTACCCTCATCAGCCTCGCGGCCAAAACTGCGCGGTCACTGTGCAGGATAATATAACAAATTATACAGTTGTACTTAATTCATTGTTAGATGTATACAGTAGAAACTCGCTAAGGCGACCCTCGATAAGACGAAAACCTCGATAATGAGTCTGATTTTCTAATCCCCGTGAATCTCCCATAACACTCAATGTTATAAATATCTCTATAACACGACTCATTTTCAAATAAATACCTCGATAGCACGTCTTTTTGTCATTTCATATTACTAATAAATAAACCTCTATAGCGCGTCTTTTTAAATAACTGAACCTCTATAGCACGACTCCCACCTCAATAACACGCTTTATTGGGTAAGTGAACCTTTATTTCACGACTCTAACCTCAATAGCGCGCCGTTTTGCGTTACCGAACCTTTATAGCACGACTCAACCTTTCTCACGCATAGTTCCCACGGTTAGATTGGATGTTTTGAAGTAAACAATGTCTTGGGCTCAGGTCTCAACCGGAAAACCCCTGTTTCCCTATCCCCCCCTACCGGCCTTTCCTTATCTATCACGGGTCAAATCAGTATTTCACAATAGGTTAAGGTACTGTAATTTTGAGCTTAACTCTATACTTTAGTGAACTGAGTCGGTTGATTTTTTCTTACTGCCGTAAGTTCTGCATAGTATTTTATTGAATAAGAAAACTTATCAAAGTAGTAGGCCTACAATGAACAATTTACGGTAATATTAATTTTCTAAAATGAATATTACAGCCTAATTATAAACTTTACTAGGCCTATTATTTTTCAATCAATTTTAATACTGTAATTGTATTGTTATATGGCAATCATAAAGAAATTTGTTTTACTTGTACCTGTGTTCTTTTATTTATGACTGATTTATACGGCAATTTTCTGCTTAAAACAAAATTAGTAATGTTTCATAAAAACTGTGCTTGGTATAGCAAAAAGTCTGTGACCTCGATAGCACGTCTTGTTGTGAAAACAACCTTCATAGCACGACCCTCAATTACAAGTGCACCTCGATAAGAAGACTATTTTAGAGATCCCCTTGAGAGTCGTGTTATCGAGGTTCTACTGTACATATTACTATTTATCTAGAATGGTCCCGAATGTTAAATTTGACGTTTGTTAGTCGCCACATCCATATTGGTATGATTAAAAATACGGTTAAAACGTGTTTTTATGACAGATATATATATGACTACGTGTAAACACGGATTTAAGGGCTATGTCTGTGGAAATCTCCATGTTAGTTTTTAGACTATATGGGAGAACACAATTTTGATCACATGAAAAACGGTCAAAGCGTTCGTAGGATTACGATCGTTCGTTTCGATTTTTGTTAAAAAAGTGTTCAAACTCAAGTCACCACCCAACTGTTTTTTTCTGGGAGTTAAACTTTGTGAGTTATTTGCTGGAGATCAGAGTTATCAAGTTATCAAGATCAAGTTATTTGCGCTATAACCAAGGATGCCCGGCGCAGACCTCGGTAAGGAGCTCAGGCATTTTCCGGCGCAGTTGGCATAGGCCTTTTTCATGAATGCGGAGTACCCTCCGAATTCCCAAATTGAAGCATTTATTTTGTCTATCTACGCCAGGGATATTTGTAATATTTTGTAGGGGAACGATCTAACCATTGATTCCCAAACTTTTTAGCCCGTGCCACACTATAAAAAAGCCAATAGCCGCGGCACTGTAAGCCATTAAGCGTGTTTTTTCAACTAAAAAAAAAACTTTCATAATATATAACAATGTTCTAGATAAATTAAAACCTTACATTTATAAGTAAAGCAACTTAATTTATTCTAAATTATATAGAAAATAGTCAAATACAGTAGACAAATATAAAACAAAATACTGTACTTCTTGCTTTCCTTACAAAATTATTGCTAAATGTGACACATGGGCTTGATGTTTTTCAGTATCTCCATTTTTTTTAGGTTCACAACTACTGACAAGGGTAATTTTATTTTATTCCCCGATTTTTCGATTTTATTTTATTTATTTTCTCTCTGCACAACTGGCCGGCTGCGGCTTTGCCACCACAGTGTGGCAGTTTGGGGGAACTCTGGTCTGAACCCTAGTCTTGTAGAAAGGTTGTAGAACTCCTTTGTTGCCTTGTAGAACTCCAATGAAAAATGACAGCTAGGCCCACTCTTAACGTGGTACAGTGAGGGAAAACTTCGATTAACTTGCGGATTAAGTAGCTTTCCGTTAAAATTACTATACCAGTTAATTTTGCTTACAAAGAAAAGTTACGTTGACAGTATTACTCCCTCACCCCAAAAAATCTCCCGAAATTAATTAGTTATTAAATGTAAAGTACCTGTGGGACCAAGCTTTTCTCAGAGAAGGCCTGTCAGTTTGTTATAGGCTTAGAGTAATCTTTCACCACGGCCCCCTTATGTCGAGCAGAATGTCTTCCTTCATTTGCATGTTTAATGTCACTCCAGTTGTTAATATAACTCAATTTCCCTTTAAGCTGTAAAGTATTATTTTTTATATGTATACACAGATTGAATGCATTTTAAATGTGCCCACTATTTATTTAATCTCATTTCATTTCATTTCTTACCAGCAAACGCTAATTTACAGAATAAAATATTTGTGGCTGATACAAATTTGATAACATGTACAATGTGACTGTTCTCAACAACAAACTTTCAACAAATAACTTAGTCTAAACATAATGCTTATCCTATTACATCATTTAAAAGCTATCCTATATAATAATAGCGTGTACAAGGCAACGTGTAACCACCTATTCCGAGTAAACTACTGAACGTAGAGCGGCCAGGTTGATGTCAATAGATTTCCCTTAGCCCGAGGATGATGAAAAATACGATATTATAAATTTACTGAGTTATATGTTTGCAATTGGCAAAAAACACTGTTTTTTGGCCTTTTTTCGACATCCCCATGTATAAGGAACGTGTAACCACCTATTCAGAGCAAACTACTGAACATAGAGAGGCCAGGTTGGTGTCAAAAGATGTCTCTTAGGCCCAGGATGATAAAAAATACGACATCCTACGTTTATTTAGTTATAAGTTTGTAATTGGAAAAAAAACAAATGGAACCAGAAGTAAATGATTTTTCTTTGATAAATCCTGGGTATCAAAAAATGTGACAACAGGGTGGCATTCTAGCGGTTCACTGCTGGAATTGTAGTTTTTTAGGTGGTTTTTAAAGAGTTGTGTAAAACTGAATCAAAAGCTTTTTTTAAACATCGATGATAGTCATTATACTCCCTAAAGTAGTACAGCGATTTGTGTATGAGTATATAAAAAAAGATGTCATACTGGAAGGTAAAAATGCGAAGGTAAAATTAACCACATAAGGTTTGTGAAGGTTTAGACGATTGATATAATCCAGTAACCTATATTTCAGTTACACGCATATTTCAAGTTTCAAATTCCGATTGAGTTTTTTTATTTAAAATTTAGTTAGATTTCTATTTGATGTGCTGTATTGGATGAAATTTGGTGAAACTGGATGAAACTCTGGTAAGAAATTTAATGCAATGGATAATAAATCTAAGGACTATTGACCTAACCTATTAGGATTGAATACAATGTGAAATATTTGTTCATACAGTTTATAGCTAACTAGAATTTCCTGTGCGCAGCTTGCGCAACCCGTTTTGAGAAGAGAAAATAGTTAAATAGTAAACAAAACAATGACAGTCTATCATTAAATGTAATCCTTATAACAGCTGTTTATTTAATCGAATTTAATTAAGGAAAAACACATGTGACATAAACCAAATAAAACACTCATCCATATGAATAACATGGAGACTTGGAAGTCCTATGGGGCAGAGCCCTGAGGCCTAAATCGAAAATTAAAAGCCAGTTAGCAAATTTGCGTAAATTTTCGTCTTGCGTTTTAGTGTATAATATGTGGGGGTAAATCATAAAACAAAAAAGCCTTATTATAGTTTACATGTAGCGTATTAATAATATAGAAAGATAGATGGATAGATAAATTATGTATTTTTGTTGGTCTGTCTTTAGATAGTTTGTATGTTAGCAGATGAAATGCAATTAAATGTTGGTAAATATGTAGACTGTAATTTTTATTATTATTTTATTAGGTTAATTTTTATTACAAATTTTAACCCGATGAACAAACCTTTAAACACTTAATAACATCTAAATGCAGTTTTTAAGAAACAAAATTTGGCTTGAAGTGACACCAAAATGGGTTTGCTTCAACATCCAAAACTAAACTAACAACAAAGTTTAAACTAAACCCTTTTGGGCTATTGCACGCAGGCGTAAAATGTATTTCGTAAAAAGTCACTTTTGGAATTTATACACTTTCTAATCAATATTTTAATATGCATTACGTTGGGGCTTTACAGTAATAACTTTAAATTTTGCATGGCGGATTTCCATTTTGTTACATGCAATTAAAAATTAGATTTTTAAATATAAATTGTTAAGCTATTACATTTATTTTAAAACTAGTGATCAATACTTCTTTAGTTTGTTTAAGCCCGTCATTTTTGACGGGCTAATAACAGCTAGTAACCAAAACAATTTGCATTTTGCAATTTGGCAGCTAGTATTTGTATTTAGTAATAAATATAAATAACATTATTGCAATCTTCATTCAATGGTTTTAGTCACCGCTCTCAGGAAACCACATATTCAGGTCATGAGTATTACTTTTGACAAAATTGATTACGAACAGCTGTTATAAATCTTTTGTTTTGATTTTAAACTTCATAAGCCCAATGTTATTTTTTAAACTTTTATAATTTGTTTTTTACAAAATTTAATTTTTCCTGGTGGTGAGACCTGTATAAAACTTGTTTTTAACCCAGAAATTGGTTGGTTACAACTTTTGAAGGTAATCTTTGGAGCCGTTTTTGAGATCAGAGTTGCAAGCAAGCAACCGACCAACCAAGCAAATCTTACTCGTATTAGAGTGTAGGATAAATAACCTAGGTTTACTTCAAAGATGGCAATAACCACATTCAGCATCTTCAGTGACTCAGAGCCAAGGCGAGTAGGTCCTTGCTGAAGGTGGTCCGCGCAATCTTGCAAATCCGCTTGTTAAGCCTCTGCGCAAAATGAACCACTTGGACGTCGCGACCGGGTCAGTGTCACTTGCAAGGCCGCCAGTGATGACCTTGTATCTTGGCGACAACACCAACTGTTCAAATTTGTTTTTTAAGAAATAAGTACCTGGGTCGAGCTTTGCTCGGGGAAGGTCAATAAGTTTGTTTAGATGACTTGGAGTAATATTTCACGACTTTCCCCAACTGATTAGCATATGTTTATAGCTCATTTGCCTTTCTTCTGCATTTTTAAGGCCACTCCAGTTGTTATTTATAGCCCAATGTCCCTTAGATTTGTTTTACGCCTCTTTAGAGGGTGTTAAAAAACCATTCAGGATTATGAGATATGATTCCTCATATAAAAATAAAGAAAAAAGTTATTTTGAAGGTATGTCCTAAAACGCTTAGTTTTCCATATATCTGTCTGTATGTGTTTTTTACTTAATACTTATATCTTAAGAACCTCTGAAGATATCATCTTCAAACTTGGTACATGTATTACATCTGATAAGACTTATTTAGATATGGAATATCAAGTTTATACTTTGTACCATTCTGAAATGGCGGCCATTTTTGTTTTTTATAACTAAATATCTTTAAAAACCATAAAGGAAATAACTGTTAGAATCAAAAACGTTGTGTCATTTTGTCCTAAAAATTATGGAATGAAGATTGTAATAATAGGATTATAAATAACTGAGAAATTGTTATTTTATAAGTAAAAATTTGCTTTTTTGAAGTTAAAACACTTTTGAAGGAAATCGTTGAAGCCGTTTTTGAGATCAAAGTTGCAATCAAATGCAAGCAAGCGAACCTTACTCATATTAGAGTATAGGATTTCGGTCATGTTCCATCACTGATCAGAGAAAAACAAGTATCATGACATTGTTGCTTAGGGAAATGTAGTTAGTAGTAAAAAGGTTTCTATCCAGCAAAAATGCATCAGAACAATTTCTTGCTCTAGCTTTAAAAATTGGATATTCTAACATTGCCTTGCTTGTATATTTTTGGAATATTAAATTATGTTCGTTCAAACCAAAATTAGTTATTTCAACTTTTATCCAAGCACCCCTACAGGAATCGAAATATTACTGTGATTGTAATTGTTGTACAACCTTACATATTCATAGTACAAGTGCATTTGAAAACAGGTCTCTATATATTGGCTTGAAGCTGTACAACCATTCGCCTTATTCCTTCAGTCAGAAAAATTCAATACCTTTAAAGCAAAATTTAAAAAATCCTTCTACTGAAGACTAATGGATTTGCATAATACTTAAGTGACACTAACCTGGGGAAATGAAATGCCAATCAATTAATATTCAGTTTCAATTATGTACATTTTCAAATAGCATAAATAGTTCTAGTCTTAGTAATCACCTTATATATTAGCACAACATTGTTACAACCTGTTTGATGAGACAACAGTTGCTACATGTAGCAATTATGTAATGTTTTTCAAGAATTTTAATTTTAATTATGTGTCAGAGAGAATTTTCCTTCAGTGGTATTACTGGGTTAAAGATTTCTTATACGTCGTGTATAAAACATACAAAAATACGTAACCTCTGTAGCAATTACAACTATCCGAATCTGTTTGGTGTTTATCTGTATAAAATATCCTAATATGGAGGAATTATATTCGGGGAGGAAATGTGATAAAAGACAGAGTGACGTAAATACAGATCTCCATTCAGGCTTTGAATGAGTATTTTTTAAATCTAACAAAATCCGCCGTATTTTGACGTTTTGTTTATACTTTTGCACTTATATTGCCAAATTTGCTTGAGTACACTATACAATTGTCTGGGTTTCACTCTATCGGTACTAGTAGCTCTCAATTACTATTATAGTTTAGTCGAATAATTCGGGTTATGCTATTTTGTGAAACAATTATTGTAACTAAATTCTGTAAAATATAAATAAAAGGAATAGTAAGAAATTGTTAACCCCTATACATTGCAAATAAATCTGTATTCTGGAACAAGAAAATTCCAGACAAACAACTAAACTAATTACAATGTATATTCTAAATCAAAAAGAGTAAACTTTTCCGAATCGCGTCCATGTTAGCTTTAAATTGAAAACAAGCCAAAAAACATTACCCTTTGAGGAAAACCCAACAATAGCCAATTTGGCGAGGAATTGTGATTCCTAGTTTACAGATTGACGGGCGACACAATGGGGAAGACACAATGAGAGTGCATAATAGTGGGGACAAAAACGCCGCACAAAAGCGCAGAAGCGACAAGGCCAATTTTGGTGTTTGGTAATTCCCAGTTATATATACTCGTACTTCTAACTGTGGTAATAACAAAAACTGGCGATTCCAGTCAAGGCCTCGTCCCCGTCAACTATCATGGGAACAGATTTTAATTGATACGAGCAAATCTAGTTGCTCGGAACCCAACATACATTTTCCCGTGGGATTACCCAGCTCGAATTAAACACAATTTTTGTATTTATTGATAGACGTTATATATTAAATTCAATCGAATGCTATTCTTTCTTTCAACATTGGAATTTTAAACCCCATGAAACGATGCCCTGAAGGTGAATGTTTTCAAACCCCTAATCGGCACATCTACAAGGTTAGAGTTTGTTATACAAAATAATATTTTTAGAAAGGTAATTACCAAGCAAAAAAAGTTAAATAATGAAGTTAAATACATAAAAATTGAGGAGAATCTTTTGCTTCTTTGGCGGGAATTTGGGCTTTGATAATTTGCCTCTCTTTGGTCTTAAAAGTTCATGTGCATCAGCATGTGGTGAACGCTTTGAACTATATTGGCTAGGAACATGTTTAAGTAACCATAAAACCCATGAGAAGAACTTTGGAACTTTGAAAGTCAGTATGACGAAGCCTTTAAATGTAAAATATAAACTTTGCACCCTAGGAGTACGTATAAGGTGAGGGCTTTCGTATGTATAAGGGTAGATGAAGGCATTATTATAGGTTATCAGAAGGGAAAAAGAGAAAAAACATGTCCTCGGGCAGTGCTTTCTATCTTTTATTTTTATTTTTTCCAAAGCCAATTGCATTTTTGCTAATTGAGTACACAAACGCTTTAGTGAAAGCGGTCCAAACCCCACGAATGTTTGCTATCTTGTATTTGCTATTGCTACAGGTAACGCCATGTAGAATGAGACGCGAGGTTCATCACATGTTACACTTTACCTCCACGGCTTAAACCCAGTACAGTAGTTGCTACAAGTGTCGAGCGTCTGACTATAATAGCGGACAATTAAGTTGCCAGTTGAGGGCGTGTTTTTCCGGGCTATCATCCAAGATCAGCCAATAGTAGACGTGCTGCATTGCCAAAACTCTGCACCAGCTGATCAGAATAACGTTCGAATGATATTTTTCTATGGCAAAATGGCAACAATGACAGCGTACAACCATGCTATTGGCCACAGCCAAACAGTCCACTTAATTGTCCCATATTATAGAGTACATCACCATGGAGATGGAGTGCAGAGGGAGGCAAGTCCCAGGCTCACCCCCTCCCCTTTCACAGCCCTTTGCCCCATCTGACTCCATCCATAGCGCACCCAACCAAACGACCGATAAACGTGGGATTGTTATACAAATTGAAAAAATATAGATCTCATTTCTGCATCTTTAATTTAACCTATAAGTCGCAGCGTCCCGGTCACATAGTGTGATAAAGGGGTAGGAAGCCTACTTCAAACGTTTGGTTAGATGAATCACCAGGATTGACCCGGAAGTACCAAATTCCGGGTAAATTTCCGGTACACCATCAGCATCCGACCTTTACACAAACTATGAAATATTTTCTACCTCCACCAATTTCATTGCATTATATCAAGAACTCTTTTGGGTTTCAAGTACAACCAACAAATTTTCTTCAGTTTAATTAGTCTTTTCTCTACTATTATTACTTTCTTAACTGATAACTAAAATGTTGGTTTTATTAGATTTTTGCGAATTGTATTGC
This sequence comes from Allygus modestus, assembly GCA_963675035.1. Classification (NCBI taxonomy): domain Eukaryota; kingdom Metazoa; phylum Arthropoda; class Insecta; order Hemiptera; family Cicadellidae; genus Allygus; species Allygus modestus. Next base: position 93,086,936 of record OY776113.1, read on the forward strand.
GAATTCTAATGTTATGAACTAAGTCCATCGTGATCCAAGGATTTAATTTGTTGAAACGTGTATTAGGTATTTTCAAGTTTCAATCTCGCGGATTTTAAATGAATGAACATGTTAGAACACTTCACAAGAAATATTTACAACCTTATGAACGTGATAATATGAACAACAATATTAAACGTGTCGCAACCGTCTATTGTGATCTTGTCTTTGTCCAATCAGGCTTCTACAAACATCGATCTGTACATCTATGCTTTCCAACAAAATATTTACATGATCCCAGACTGAGCCCTCACCAGTTTGTCCAGTAATTTCACGTTAAACTAGCCCTGTCGTCGTTGTCCGTATCGTTTCTCAGTTCCGGGTGTTGTGTGAAATCTTAGTAAACTCAGCGTAGTGGTCAGTAATGGAGGTGTTTAGAACACCTAAGAGACTAAATTGATATCTATATGTTTTATAAAAAAATGGTGTAAACATGTCTTCGAATGTTCCGCTACTATCGTAGGTTATTTTGTACATTGTAAAAAGACAGACTCTAACTAAATATTTAGTCATCCTTGTTTTCATTCCTAGAGTCTGCTAAAATATCTATATTAACAAATCTATAAAACACATATTTTCTGATTTCGTAAATTACTATAGCAGAGTTTTAGTCTACCAATAAAAGATTATTTGTTTATACTATGGCATGACTCCTTCGCAAGTGTGTTATGAGTTTGTCCGTAATATAAAAATACCCCCGTCGCAGCAAATCTGCGTACTCAGCGAATTTCCAAAAATTATATTTGTCTTAATACCGCATAAAGCCGCAAATCAAGTTCATTTCATATACATTCATAAATAAGCAATATATAACATTTTAATTATTCTCCATAAGAATAACATGGGGGCTGAGTACGCTGGTTTGCTGCAACAAGGAACACACAATATGGGTTTTTATGCAAATATAAATATAACTCAACTAGGTCAAGCCAAATATCAAGTTTCATCAATATACATTCATAAATAAGCGATATATGCCATTTTAATTATTCTCCATAAGAATAGTATGGGACCTGAGTAAGCAGGTTTGCTGTAACAAGGAATACAAAAAATGGGGTTTTATGCAAATATCAATAGAAATCAACTAGGGGAAGGCACATGCCAAGTTTTATTAATTTATGTTCATAATTAAGGGAGATATAATATTTTACTTTTTCTCCATACGAATACCACGGGGGCAGAGTACGCAGGTTTGCTGCTACGGGAAAGATTGGTAAAAATTGTGTTTTTGTACAAATAATAATATACCACAACCAGATGAAGCCATATACCAAGTTTTGTCGGGATACGTTCATAAATAAGCAAGATATAAAATTGATTTTATTCTCCATAAGAATGACATTGGACAACGTACTGTGTTTAGCACTGCAATATCTCTGTAACCAATTGACGTAGAGAAATGATCAAAACACCAAATTTAGTTTTTTTTAGCTGAATTTAATGGTGAAAACTAAAATTTGACTTTTTAAAATATTACATGTAAAAACTTCAAAAAACCCATTTTTGGTACAACCCCCCCCCCACAATACCACTTCGGATGGGTCGATTTGGCTGGCTTCCGCACTTAGTCATAAATGTTGCTTTACACGTTCGTACCAAATTTTATCAAAATCGGACTTTTTTACAAGAGTTATCGTTTTATATATATAGTTTTGAATGAATGGTGTTTTTGGCATCTGGGGACCTCAAAACGAAAAGTTTCAAAACGGAAATTTGCATCTCCGTAATTACAATTCAACTTATCAACAATATTAAACGTATCGCAACCGTCTATCGTGATCTTGTCTTTGTCCAATCAGGCTTCTACAATGACATCGATCTGTACATCTATGCTTTCCAACAAAATTAGAATTGTTTCTGTGTTCTTATAGAAATTAAGTGTATTTTAATGGATGGTTTTAAAAGAATATAGATTTCTATTGTTTAACAAATTTCGCAATTCCAAATTATGGGCGAATTCCTCACATTGAGTATGTTGTATTTGTTGTTTATCAGTAATTGTAATCGTTCTTGTGTCAAAGTCCAGAATAGTCCCGCCATGACGCTTTTACAAACCTTATCGTAAAATTAATAACAAAATTAATAACAATACAAGCAGATAGTTACAATAACACTAACTGTAAAAATTAATCCTTATAACCTGTAGCTGATTAATTATCACGGGAAAAACAACAAATAAATGGTGTCAGGAAACTGGCACATACTTTCTCCATTTTAGTTCAATTGTAATCAATAGATTACATTATATTTACTAAATATAGAACATAAATTATGGTAGCAAGTATACCTTTAAAAGTCTGCTAATTACCTTTTTTCAGAAATATTTGTCCAAATAAATTTTGTTGATGCACTACAGAATCATTTGCTACACTCAATGGTTTTAAGAGGGGGAATGCCCCCTTCTCCCCCAAGGGTTAGGTGGCAATATGTTGTTGAATTTGTTCATGTGAATATATTCTGAACACACGCAGAACATTCACACGCCAGTATACAAAACGTTGTCAATACGTCCAATACGTTGTCTATACTGGTCAATGCCAAATTGACCTACATACCAAGTTTTAATAAAATTTATACTATTAATAAATAAGAGAGGAATGATAAATTTTTACTCTTCAAGCGCATACAATGCCACATTGTATTGTATTTTGCATCTGTTGTATACTGTACAACGTACTGCGTTTAATGTTAAATGAAAATTTCAATTTTATCCGCAATAATTAGTCGTAGAACTAATTAACTTAGTATTTTGAGCTTTTTAGTGGTGATAATTAAATTGTATTCCAAGTTTATGATTTTATTAAAAAATAAATTTGGAACCTATTAAGCCCTATAAGTTCTGAACTCGAATTTTTCCAGGCGTACGGGTGGTGTTATTTTATTAGGGACGTAATTAATGATTGCAAAGTAAACAACAGGCTTTAAATAAACAGATCGTTTGAATTCTATTTCCCTCCATAAAACGCAGTATAAAGTGCCCCCTCACCTCTGTGCCTTGTAAAATAAGACCATCACATACTTTTAACATTCCAGAATTTATTAATTTATCGTGTGATTCAAATATTGTTGAATAATAAACATATTTTGGATATATGAAACACATATTTTACTACCTAAACAGTCTTGTTTCACCAAACACATTGGGAATTGGAGGGTTAAGTTGTTAAAAAGTTGTGATGTAACAGTCGGCAATGTAATGAAAATAGTTTCAGTACTGTTATTGATATAAAAGGCACAATGTTACAAAAGAAAAGGCCTTTAAAATCTGTTTCCGACATAACAGTTGAAAAGTGAACAGTTGAAAAGTGAACAGTTGACAAGTGAACAGTTGACAAGTATTAATTAACCGAGCACATAACAACTGCACAGCAATCACCCGCGTTACCGCATCCAGAAGAAAAAATAATCGTCAGTGACGATAATAGTAACGATAAATTAGCTTTAGACTTAGCATACGCAACGCAAAACAATACTAAACTAGTTATATTTAATAATTTCAATAATTACTATCTAATCAGATTATTACGTTATTTTACTATAAAAACTACCAATCATTTACTTGTTCAATAAGTTGTATCGTTATGTATGCAATGTGAATAATAATGATACAACACATCAACATCAGCATCAACAACACCACCTACAACAACAACAATGTCATCAACATCGTTTTTTGTATCATGTTGTACATACAATTCTATGATTTTTCTGTGTCTTGATACAATGACTACTTCTATATATCTTACAGATTCACCTATTGCAAGAGAATTGGGAGATTTACAAAATAACCTTGTTTTTTACGATAAATTAGAGGATATTCATTGTTAGAAGTCTTCCTTTAATGTATTAACGTTAAATGGAGGTATTGTATGTGTTAAGGTCATATCGTAAGTCATCTTGAAGGTCTTATAATTGCATTACACAATGTGACGAACCGGACCTCGAAAGGACGAATCGGTATTTAAAAGTAACATAATCATAATCACATATTCAAGTTAAGAAACAGCGTTTTAGGACAGGTTTGACCGGCTGCCATTGTCGACTCAGTGGTCCGTTTGACGTCGGGTTTGTGGAATTGTGGTCTACTAATTAAGTTCTTTAAATTTATGCACAATTTGACCTATGCTTTTATTTAAGATTTTCTCAATACTCCTTGCGGACAAATCGAAAAAAAATATTGATAGCCTATTTTTTAATCTTTCTACAACTATTATAAAAATCAGGGAAGTTCATACCATAAGCAACAAATTTACAAGAAATGAACCTACATAATTGCTGGATTTTCCCTCTCTTCATCCAACAATAATGTAATTTATAGTAGGACCCCAAGCCTCCATCTTCAGCGAAGTTTATCCTTAGTCATTATGACCATGTGGTGCGTAATCATACCGTAGGGCCACAATAATCGGCAGTATTGTAAGGAAATATTACACAATACTCGAGGAATACGATGAAGATATTTGTGACCTTCAACAGTTGTTCCTGAGATATCCTGAGGTAGGACCGGCAGAGACAATCGCAGCATGTCGGTTACTATTATCGTTACATAAGCCGATTTAACTTGTTTTCCACTTAATAGTAAATCAAGTAACCGATGATTTATTTCATTAACGAATTGTCCGGAGAAAATGTTCTCTCAGGTTGACCTTGGAGTAAGTAGATGAAAGTGTCTTAAACCGTTGGAATACATTAAAAGCAATAAGCAAATAAGCCCACTAGTAAATCAAGTGGTTTCAAAACTAAAAATATGATTTTGAAATAATAGGCCCTACGATTTAGTGAACGCATCATAAATTATATTTGCGATATATTAGCCTGAGAAGAGTGGTATATGTTTCAAATGGGTCAAAACATCATAACCAAGCATGGTTTTTTAACTACCTTAATTTAATAGGTACAAAATTAGGTCTCGAGCATTAATGATGTAAGGGTATTTTTTATATCCCATCAGAAATCAACCCCACGCCTCAAAAAAAAAAAACAATTACGACAAATATTTGCTCCCTAAAAGAGGCTCCTTATGGAGATTCGTAGTTTACTTTTATGTATTGTTAAGGAAATACAAGTTGTTTATTCTATCAATTGAAATTGTTAACTCAATTAAAAACACAAAACAAACTCTTCATGTTCCACAGAGGTTATTATTGGCAATCAGCATTAAAAAGAATTGTACGAATACTTCAACACACAAACTTATATACTCAGGTTTAAGTATGATAATCATAGTAATGTATTTAATTTGAAATTAAATGTACAGTTTTGCAAATTACAACGCTTCGATCAAGTTTTTTGTGAAATAAAAATTAATACCAAGAATATTGATCGGTGGGTACTGGGTTAGATCGGGTTGTTCCTTTTTACTTCAATGAACAGAAAATAGCAAACCAATTATCTCTTTTTATCTTTTTTCATTTGTATTTTTCAATAGAGAACAAACGAACAGCGTAAAAGTTTCATCAGAGTCTTGGCGGCTTTGCTCATAAAAAAAACACTAATTAAGCTTGAGTTGATTAAGAAAATCATGGGGAAAATGCATTGCAAACCGAGGCAAAAAAGAGCTCGCAAGGATTAAAGGCCAATTACACTTAAAGTCAAAGTCATGAAAGTAGAAAAGAAACAATTGATTGCTGTAATTGATAGACTGAGTATAGACTACATTTCCTGAGACGGCTCAACTAGGTTTGGACCGGTATTGAATCCCTTCGTTGCTTAAAACCTTAAACAAGCAGAATTTAAGTGTACTGCTGTACACCTCATTTTAAAGGTACATATTATTTTGCAAAGACCTTTAAAATGAGATGTTATTCGATCTGGCTTAAATTAAAAGTTATTTTGCCACCCCGAAATAGCCCCATATTCCGAGGTGGTCAAATTTGTTGTAAGAATTGATTCCTTTCAAAGGCAAAGCTTGGTTAAAAAATATTTACTTATAAAATAGTTAGTTATAATCATGCATATTAATAACAAAATGCAGTGCCTACGTCTAAGTAGTTTATTTAAATGCTCGATTCCTTGAACATTTCAACTGGGGACCATTATGTACTGGCTTGAGATAAAAACCTCTAGTTTTCGTTGTTATTGTTTTATAAAGACCTTCAAAATGAGGTATCGCTCAACGGGATTCACACTTAAAAGGTTTTGGCTGCCCCAAATTGTGAGACTGACCAAAGTACACTTTCTTCATTATACAGGTGTGTTGAGATTTGTCCTATTACGACCCGTTGAAAAGTTAACAGGGTGTATCCACACTTTTGACTAACCCTGAATATCGCAAACCCGATCACACGTTAAATCACCCGCTTTGCACTTGAGACGAACACATGTTCTACCCGGTAGTAGGGTGACATATAATCGAAGATAAACTCTTATTTTTTAAAAAAACATAACAAACTAATTTATAGTATAGGCCTACTTATAAAAAAATGCTACTTTATTTTTACCTCAGAAAATAATTATTCGAAAACAAATCAATTTAATTTTTCCACAACATCTTAAAATTGATTATTTTAATAGCATGGCACTTTTGACACTTTAGGTTTTTAAGAGGCTAATCTTTTAATATTTGTTAATATTCATGCGCCAAGAAATGTTTATAAAGTCTTTTAAACATGTTTAACTGCAAAATATGACACTTTTACAATTCGCACCAGTTATGGTTAGGATATAAACCCAAGAGTGTGGTTCATGAAAAGGTTACTAAAGCTATAAAGTGTCAGATACAATGTTAAAAGTAGCCACTTGTTTTGCGGTGAGGGGATTTCCTCGAGAACAGTTCTCATTTCTCACAACCTATTATAAAGGAAATAGAAGTTCTGTCATAGTATTTTGTACAAATTAAATTGGGTTTTATCTAGTCCCTTAAGAGCCTAGGGTCATGGCCCCTCCTGGTGTACGACGACAGTGCTACTTGCCTCGGCAATGATGACCATTGAACAGAGAACGCCAAGTTCAAGAGCCTAAGGCCACGGGGCGCACTGGTGTTGGGCGACGCTATCGATGTTGTGAATCGCTCGATTATTTCCGTTCACTGAGGTGATTTCCGCATTTCCGCCCTCCATTGTCCACACACAGTGGAAGGAGTGTTATCCGAGAGCGGCCACGAGTACTGCTCTACTCGTCAGCTAACCGATCTATGATTTAAAAAGAATCCCACTCTTTCCACAATCAGAATAAAGTACCAGAGTGGCGACTCTTAAATGGAAACACGAGTTCAGCGTAACTAGCATGGCGAGACCCAAGCCGGACCCCATATAAATCATTAACAAGGACACTGAACTATATAGTTCCATAAGTTTGTTGGACAATTGGAAATTCACACCCCCCTTATATGTATTCATACAACAATTTTGTTTTTAGGCCTAATAGATAAAATATGCTACGAATATAAATTAATGGGATGTGATATTATAGCCCTCTCACAACATCCAAGAACTAACTTTCTCGTGTGGGGAATTAACATAGAAAAATCTAATTTTGTCGAAATTTTGTCTCAATTTCAATAACGCTGATCCATTTGCTAAACAACCATTTCTTGTGACCGACTCGCTAACGAAGATGTTACCATGCTATAATTTTGGAATAAGAAGAAATAAGTACACCAGACAAAGTTGAAATATAAGAACAGCAAATAATATGTGATATTCATTTTTGCCTTGTATTATTTAAAAAAATCTTTGTTCGTCTCCCGTTCTTTCGTTAGCTTACTGAGTGACTAACTCGTTTTAATTGAATTTACATTATTAGAGTTGGCACAAACGAATCACAAATTCATCCGAATTTGAGATGACCCGAATATAAATAAAGTTTGTCACGACAGCAAAATACGATAATTATCCTCCAATTATGAAGTACTGATCCAGTATATATTATTTTTAACTTGAAATTTCGCGTATTGTTGTTTAGACCAAGTTTCATCAAATCATGATTTTTGTCCAATGACGAAAAAGATCATCAAAACAACACTTTTTATCCCAGGAGTAAAAAGAATAACTTTAGCATCTCAACGCATGTGTTGAAATCAGCTGTTTTTAAAGCAGTATGACGAAAAGGTTATTTTTTCACAACTTCTATCCAACAATAAGTCTGCTGAAATTTGATTTCACAAACTACTGTTAGGCAGTCTCTTTTTATAACATCATCATATCTCACCGAATATGATTTGTAGAGTGTATTAGAGATTCTGTAACGATCTTCCAAACTTGTAACATTTTTAAAGTAAAAAAACATGTTCCTGCGAATTTATGACAAATCATTAACACTTCCGTTACCGACCTGTCTGTTTAGAAAGTTGGAAAAACAGGATTAAATTTGCCGATTGCACGTTTGTAGTTTGTACGAATCGTTTAATTTCCAACCGGTTGATTTAGTTGGTCCCGCCCCCTCGTGCGCACGTCTGCAATGTGTAATCGTGAACCTGTGCAATTTGTAAGGTGGAAATTATGTATTCGCGATGAACACGGTCTGCAAGGTCATCTATTGTTGTGACGTGTGAACTTCTGGAGTCATTAGCTTCCGGGAGTCGTATTATATAACCCGTGGCTTTGAAATGGGATAGCGAGGAAAAAATGCCATTGTTGACGATATGGAAGCGAAACTATGGACATAAAGCTAACAAGATTGCTTCTCGGGCTGTTATCATCGAATAATCAATAACATCGAATCGTCATTTGTAAGGGCACAACTTGTAAGGTGGTATGAAGTTTATATCATATACCCCACTTTGTGGATGTGCTCCAAGAGAGATATTCTCTACCGTACTATAATACCACCCTTTCACCCTATAGGGAAGTACCGCTAGTACCGTTGACTTTTCGGGAACCGAAAGTATCAAAGTCCCCTCACTTCCAATATATATACTGTAAAACCTAATACTTTAACCACTGTAGAAATGCAACCCTCCGAATTAGATGAGGGGGTTTGAACAAGAGGACCAGAGTGAAAAATATTGGTAATGGAATTCAGAAAGAGGTTTATTCAGGCAAATTCCTATACAAAAATTAATTTTAGGGTCACTGGAAATGATGTTATGGACAACCGGACTCATTATCGTAATGGGGCATTCCAATTTTTGGGTTAGTTGATTACCCTCCTTCGTTGTACAACAAGGAGAGTACCATTAATTGTTGCAGTACCACATCACAGAAGTTCGAAATTCAATTGTAGTTCTATAGGGACTAAGAATTAAGTGAAACTAAGTGAATTACCGACTTAAGTGTCTGTTCAGAACCTCAGCAAACCCATAACCAGAGGAACAAGCGTAATGGGCCACCTTAATATGAATCCATCAAGTATTATCGAGAAGAGGGAAAGGTCTCCCCCACCATCACCACCACCCCCTCCCCCTCATCACACGTTCAATACAAAACAGTTTAAAATAATTTAAATTTGCAGAAACTTCACTATTATTTTAGGGACAGCTATGGCACATGTGTCAGGACTAATAATCATCTCAAAATATTTAAATAAGACGGTTATTTAGTTCTCGGAGAAGGGTCTTCTAAGATACCATAGGGGGTTTGGGAGATATAACCGTCCCTCGATTTTGACTTATGAAGATGATTCAATTTAGACAATTTTTGGTCAATTAAAATGCATTAAAATTACATTCACCTTAGAGATTTAGGTTTATATTTTTTTGGTTTTTGCATATACATGTTAATTTAGATGGTTTTAATGTTATACAAATTTTTATAATAGAATAATTTGATATTTAAAAAAGAACTGAGTATGTGAATCGCCTTGCAATGTGATTCTGTTTTGGTTTACTTCTTTAGTACAGTAGCTAACTAATGCAATCGGTTAACAAACTTAATTTCCACTCGAAACAGCTTTTTGTATCAACAACAAGCTACAACTATCAGGACTTTGACCACGGAGGACCATGTCCTGAATATCTCTAGTAGACCAATTCCTTCTTTTGAAATTTTAACGAGCCTTCTAAAAATAAACATTTACCATCATAATTGATCCTCCATTTCCACTGAATATAACGCTCCGCACGTCCCTAACACCTTGATCCTTAGTTCTGAAAGACCTCACGGTCAAGGACAATCTTCAGTCACGTGTTCCCGGAGTACGATGTCATCCTCATCGTGATCCTCTCAAGGTCAGGGAAAGACGGAAGTCCCCAGGACCTTGTGGGGGACGCGAAGTCGTAATTGTCCCATCCTTGTATCCAGGATATGAAGTGTGCATTGTGCATAGGCGTGCGCTCAGCAACTTCCACGGTAGCGTCGAGTCATTAGAGAATATCCTGATTGTCATTTCCAATGAGACCCGAACTAGGGTCGGTGATAGAGCTGTTTAGGGAGCTGTTTAGAGGTGTAATGGATCACCGTGACGCGGCTGAGTGCTGCACTTGCACTCAACTAGTATCCGCCGGCTACCGCTGCACGGTCAGCAGGCAAATCACGGCCTACCATTGAAGTGACTAGAATAACCCCCGAGTGACACATGGAATATCATCCAATTCTACGATCAAATCCTAAAACCTAACAAGCTGCAGGGTTCCATAAGGATCACTGCTCAACCCTATTTTATTTTTATTTGTTTCAAAGCCGACGACATTTTTGTTAATAGAGTACACAAACGGTTTTAGGGAAAGCGGTCCAAACCCCTTAAATTCTTGTGAAAACACCGAGATTTGAACACGTGACCCCTTGAACCGAAGTCCAGGACGGTACCGTTGTCTTGTTCCCACGACGCGTGGCGCGGCAAGCCGGCTAGGCAGGGGAGAGTGTCAAAGCTCGGGTTGGTCCAAGCCGGATTGTTCCTACAGCGCGTGTCGCGTGGTGGTATGGTATGGCAAGTCTCGGGAAACCAGTGGATTGATTCGAGGCCCCCGCGCTCCAGTGCAATCGAGTATCGATCTGGTGTTGATGTGTAGATGCAAATGAACAATGATGAGTGAATCGGATAGTGACGATGAAATATGCTACCAGTACACTCTCGCCTAGGCGTCTCGCCGAAAGTGTGGGCGATGAACAGAAGCACGAGACCGGCCGAGATCGCACTGCGAGCTAACTAAGTATACAGTATAAGCAAGTATACACTCTCGTTTCGTCAATAGAAATTCGCGTAGCGAGAGTGTAGCATGGAGTCCAATTTGGATATAGAAGTTGCAGCAATATCTTTCTTTTGTGCTTATGCATATTTCAATTATGTTTATACATATTATAAGAAGAAAATCAATAAGCCTTGGAGCCGAAGAAGATAGTGGATGAAGGCAATACATAGAAACAAAACAAGGTAACCCCAAAAACCAATATATTTATTTGTGAACAAAATTGAGATTTTAGTGGGTTACCGTAGTCTATACTATGTAGTTTGTATAGACATGGTAAGCCTCTAGAAACTCAAGTATTGCGTAATTTGTCCAAAACACCGCCAAACTAATCGAATACGAGAGTGAACTGGAGTCGCCTCGCGCTCGGCTCTCGGGCAGTCTCGGGTCTTTTGACTCGTGCGAAAAACCGACTCCAGAAGGAGCGCAGGCGAGGCCGAGGCGAGACTATGGGCTAGACTCTCCCACTAGCGTCCTCTCGTCCTGTCTCGGCAAGAGTGTACCGGTAGCAAGCGTACGCTACAGCTTGTTATGTATTGTTAAGTGGGGAATGTATGGAATTAAAATCAATGAAAAAGGAAAGGTGTTGGTGGATGGATGCGTAGTCTACAACAACAATCAGCAAAATCTTTATACCAGTTAGGCATAATTTATCGATTTCATTAGAACATCATTACTCCATTCAATTTTGACCACAAAATAAAAACCTGAGTACTCAACTAATTTTGAATGCATGTATGTGTTTCTCACCACCACATAAGACATTTACCAAGAAACTTTCATAAAAATGGATAAATAAATAAGTGATATATAATTTTATTTATTCTCCATAAGAATAACATGATGGCTGAGTATGCAGGTTTGCTGCTATGGGGACAGTCAAACAAAAAAAAATTCTTATGCATTTATCTATATACTACAACTAGGTTAAGCCACATACTAAATTTCACCGATATACATTCATAAATAATTGGGATATCAAATTGTATTAATGTTCTCCATAAGGATAACACGGGATAACTTTGAGCAACGTACTGTATTTAGCACTTTGAATATATCTGCATTGGTTGGACGTAGAATCACAATTAAAACACCAAAATTGTGTTTTTTAGAGCTGAAGTTATTGGTAAAAAGGGCAGTTTTAATTAATATCAACTGAGGGAAATCTAAAAACATTTTACCCATAAGACTAACATGGGAAATTTTATAAATACTATTTTTTTATTTTCTCCATAACCACTTAACCACTTAATAATTCAAAATACTAAATTAGTATTTTTTTAGCTCTATAAAATGGTCATAACCAAAATCAAGTGTTTTTTGAATTTTAGAGTGAAAAATGCAAAAACTAATTTTTGTACAATTTTTAAACTCCATAAATTGCTCCTTCAATGGTCCGATATCTTTGTTTTTCAAACTTAAAATAATAAATGTTTATTTACACGTTTAGGCCAAATTTAATCGAAATCGGATGTTTTTTCAAAAGTTATCGCGTTAACGAACATATGTATAGAGCTGTATTACATTTGAACTAATAGTGTTGTTAGGCATCTGGGGACCTAACAAAAAGTGATCATGGTCTCGGGCTTAAGTCTTAACCAAACTACGGTAAGCATGGTAATAGCTTCTTACCTATAGGGGAAATTCGCTAAAAATACACTATTCAAACTTATTTGATATTTTGAACTAGTTTTTGGTATTTTACTCTTATGATGAAACCTTAAATTAACTAACCTTAAATTTGGGTTTTCAGGAACCTGAATATAGTTACATTGTAACTGAAAAGCCTCGTCCAAAATAAAAACAAAATTTATTTACTGATTTTTCAATTTTAAATTCTAAATCAATAAGAAGAGCTGCAGAAGATAAAATACTACAGTTTTCTCGTTATAATTGCCTTTTTGCCCCCTCTATAATTGACACACAACAAAAATTTCAAAAGCTTCTCATGTTTTGTACAATGCTTTTCTAGAAGGATGCACCTTTATCGAGTTTAGAAGCCTTCTAAATAGTTTGTAGGGCCTAGTAACGAACAAAATAAACTAGGCGAAAAACAACTAAATGAATGAATGAATGAAAAATTATCTTTATTTGTTTCACAACTTCATACAACCAATTTATACATAAATTCATTGATTCACACACAAAATTACAAAACCATATCTTTAAAATATTAAAAGAAATTGTAGAAACAAAAATTTCCTCACAGGCTAGAAAGCCTGGTTTGAGGCACAAGATATAGGTAAAAAATAAATATAAACTGACAGAATAACACTAAGTGAAGGAGTGCACTAAATAAATAAAAGTTTCATTGCTCCTTTTACTAACCAATTTACACAGATATATAAACTATTATCAGTTGTAAACATTTAAGTGAACAAAGCATAAGTATAAGAACTTAAAGCGCATGAGTTTTTACAAATAACCTCTTTTTAAAGTAATATAAAATATCTAACTAAAGAAAAATATTTCCCTAACAGTAAATTACTAAAACTTTACTTTTCATTCAAACACCACTTTTCATTTTCAACAGTAAAAAGACAGTCAAAGGTCAGTTTTTGAATTCCCTTTTTATTTCAGCTCCTCTTATTTTTAATGGCAAAAGATTAAACAATTTTGGCCCTAAAAACTCATTAGTTTTTTGAAGTACGTTAAATTAGGTTTTGTAACAAAACATTTAATTTTGATCTAAGTTTAATTCTATAACTGTCCTCGTCTGGAATACTGTTCCCACTTCTCACATAAAAATTAGATAGTACTTTGTAGATGTAGAGATAACGGAGTGGCAATATTTGCATTACTTTAAAAAGTGGCCTTTTCGGTTTGACTATTGTTTCGTTTAAATTACTGACGTAGGTTCCTCCCCAAGATAATATACGTTACATAACAACATAATATAAAAACGTTTGAACTCGCCAGATTCGCGAGCAGTTTTAGGCAATTACTGGTGAATACATTGAGGATAATAGACAAGCGATTAGACCGCTCTTTGCCAGGCGTCAGTCCGGTTATCTTCCCGCGACTGCGAGAAACTAAGTTGTTTTATCTGTTTGGTAACCGTTAACAGATGAAATACAATACAATAAGACTTGGAAAATATGGCGTGAGTAATGCTAAGCTCAACAAAACTATAATTATGATTAACAAGATAAAGTCCTTATAACCCAAATATGCATGTTTTCTTTATATATATATTCGCGTCGGAGCTTTTCGTAAATTTTGATATTGTGTTTTTATAAATTTTAAATGTACAAATAGAAGAAAGAATCAGAGATAGTTCCTAATATTTTGCGAAGAGGGTGTCTAGTGACACTGCAACGAAGACTTGAAGTTAATCAGAGGTAACTTATATTTTTGTTCAAAGAGGTCGTCTAGCGAGGCTACAGTGAAGACTTGAACATAAACAGAGGTAACTTATAATAGTGTGCGAAGAGGGTGTCTACTGAGACCGCAGTGAAGACTTGAAGATAATCAGAGGAAACTTATAATATTGTTCAAAGAGGGTGTCTAGCGAGGCCACAGTGAAAACTTGAAGACAATAAGAGGTAACTTATGATAGTTGCAAAGGGTAACTTATAATAGTGTGCGAAGAGGGTGTCTAGTGAGACTGCAACGAAGACTTGAAGTTAATCAGAGGTAACTTATATTTTTGTTCAAAGAGGTCGTCTAGCGAGGCCACAGTGAAGACTTGAACATAAACAGAGGTAACTTATAATAGTGTGCGAAGAGGGTGTCTACTGAGACCGCAGTGAAGACTTGAAGATAATCAGAGGAAACTTATAATATTGTTCAAAGAGGGTGTCTAGCGAGGCCACAGTGAAAACTTGAAGACAATAAGAGGTAACTTATGATAGTTGCAAAGAGTAACTTATAATAGTGTGCAAAGAGGGTGTCTAGTGACACTGCAACGAAGACTTGAAGGTAATCAGAGGTAACTTATATTATTGTTCAAAGAGGGTGTCTAGCGAGTCCGCAGTGAACACTTGAAGATAATCAGAGGTAAATTATAATATTGTTCAAATAGGGTGTCTAGTGAGGCCGCCGTGAAGACTTGAAGATAATCAGAGGTAACTTATCATAGTGTACAAAGAGGGTGTCTACTGAGACCGAAGAGATAGTCAGAGGTTACTTATAATATTGTTCAAAAAGGGTGTCTAGTGAGGCCGCAGTGAAGACTTGAAGATAATGACAGGTAATTTATAATAGTGTGCGAAGAGGGTGTCTACTAAGACTACAGCGAAGACTTGAAGTTAATCAGAGGTAACTTATAATATTGTGCGAAGTGGGTATCTAGGGAAACCGCAGTGAATTTATGAAAGAAGAACAAGTAAACAGGGTGTCATATTCGTCGCGACTGTACTGCTACCGTGGATTGTTCTAATTAGGTGCAAAGTTCTCTCGCAAGCAAGCTACCTTTGCTTATTCTTTCTCTGCTGTACACCAGATTCCACGTCGGTATCCCAAGGCTCACAGATAACCCTATCGCCCGACCGTGGCGGTGACGGCGAGGTGTCATATTTCTTCCGAGGGTGTCATTAGTGGCTGCGGGCGCGATTGTAGAGAAAGTTGCCACATACACTTCGACTGCTTACTTTGTTACTAAAATGATCTTTTATTAATTTAGTGCAAAAGGCTTTCGTTAGTAAAAATAAAACACACAAGTTTAAACGAATCGTATCCTCTTACACTTAGTTTTATGGCTCCTATTTTATGATACCTCGACTACTTTGTATATAGCTCTTAGCTCATTTTCTTTTATACATTATAGTTTGGATGGGTTGTATACTGCTAAGCATATCTGTAAGGTGTGAATTCTATAACGAGGCTGTTCAGTTATCTAGTATTATATCTCAGTTTGTATGACACATCCAGGGCCTGTGCGATTGTCTGATATTTGATATTCTATAAAACCTCAGGAGGTATTTGGCACAATTTATTTTATCCTGTTTCACTAGCACTTTTCCCATACTTTTATTTTATCGAATTGTACGAATGATTAAATTAGGCAAACATAACTGCAACATGTGCTCTTACAAGACAATATTCATTATGAGGAAATCCATGTTTGAAGTATAATTACAAAACTGACTAAATTTTAATTGTAATTTTTAAATACAATAAATTTGTATTTCATATTTCTGAAAAATAAAAGGCGAGGCATAAAAACGAAATAGAAAAAATAAGAAACAGTGTTTCGAAGAATGAAATGTAAAAATTAGTTTAAATGAACAAGTAATTTAGTTCATAGTGAATTAGTTGTAAACTAGTGGCTTGATAGGGCTATTGGTTGCTCCAATACTCTGCCTTATCTGAATTTTTACTCTTTACATGCTGAGGAAAATAAATCAATTTAAGTAGGCACACATAACAAAATAAGAACAGTAGGTTCGTAAAAATAAGACATCTAATGTAAACAAAGCAGTTGTTTTTAAATGCTGATGTTTTTCTTATGGGGGATGTTTTACGTTATTTCTCGTTTGCTGGTTACTTATTTGAAATACCCGCTATTTTTCCCGAGTCCTTGAGATCAATACCTTTAATTTGAGCCCCCTCCCATCATCCTGCAATTTGCCAACTCCCACAATTTGTACTTAAACATTTCGCTTAAAGAATTATACAGTATATATATAAACATAAAAAATGTTATAAATCCCCGATTCTAACTAACTTTTTCGTGATTGGCCACATTATATCATAATAATTGGTTTTAATCCTAACACATTTGACTCTCTGCAGCAAAGCTCGAATGGAATAAGTGAAAATGAAACAAAACCTAAGACAGCTGGATAAAAAAAGAATTGAATAGCTAGACGTGATTAGGGAATCATGGAAATGCCGATGAATTATCCCAGCGGGCCAGCTCGCGTGGTCGCAGCGATATAACTCAGGTGAGCAGGACAGGGGGAAAAAATGGCCGATACATTATGCAGAAACCAGCCGCTCTGATTACTAGCTGATACGCTCGGCGCTGCCTGGCAGTAGTGGAACACGTCATCTGGGTGTTCACGCCTGGGCAGTGATCTGGCCGTGGAATTGACGGGATCCTACGTAATCAGAACTACCCATAAAACATCGCAAATATTGAGTGTAGGAGGAACGGGATTTAAAACTTGACAAAAACCAGGTAGAAACACGAAAATCCTCGTGACTGGAGCCCCCTATAAAGTGGAACCCCATACAAACGTGTCCCATATAACAAATGTTAAGATCTGTAATACCTGTTATCTTAACATCCATACCTGTTATTCTGTGTCTGTAATGTTATCTGTTATACTGTAATTTTTAACTTCGTAAATGAGTTACCGATTCTGACTACCCTCTCTATAATTACTTACTATACTTATTTATACTATAAGTTATAAATACTAATAGTACTTTTACATTTTATACTGTACCGATTTGTAGTTTATAATATATAACAATTTTGTTTAGTTGGTGTGCCTGTCAGTTAGCTACTTATTATTAGAGACAACAGTTAGTATAGAAGAACCGGCAGTAAGTTGATTACTACACGCGAAAACGTGAGTAAACTAAATAAAGAATCCTTAAAATAGCATTTACATATTATTGAATCACTTACATAAACAGGGTTTTAAATAAATAAATTTATTTCCCAATATAAAGATGTATTTAAAGATGCAATTTCAATCTTTTGAGAATGAAGAATTACGTTTTTCGCAAGTTAAAACAATGTGTCGATATTTGTAACAAATTACGTAATTTAATTTACCTGTTATTATTTAAGTCTACCTTCTTTACAGACGAGTTCCAGTAATTTGGTGTGTATATACCAGTGACGATATACCCCCAGTAATACAAGTAAGATCTACCTTGGTTAGAATTTATTTAGTTTATACAACTAATGCTGATTTTATGTACCGAGGTCAAAGGGTTTTTATGAAGATGTTATCATTTGCTAGTTGTGGAATACAATACTTTGCTGTATTTCAAAATATTTTACTTATCTATTTGACCTTTAAACCACATTCCCTTTCAAAAGTATCAATTACTAACTATCAGCAAAAGCTATGTATTAAATTAAATATTCGTAAGCCTAAGTTCACAGGTGTACAATCCTGGTTGACCAAGTACTGAAATTAATTTTAAATATATTTTATCTTTTTTTTGTATGATGATAATAGTGTTTAAGCGAAATACATTTTAATAATTCTAAACGGGATACCATGAATGCAGATGTAAATATTTAAAGTATTTGTAAAACAGAACGCATATATTAAATTTATGTTATGAATTATACTCAAAGTGATAACAGATCACTAGGGAATTTCGGACTTAATGTACGGACTTAATATTTCGGACTTGAGGTACGATTGTTAATGATATTTCGGACTTGAGGTACGATTGTTAATGTTATTCCGGACTTGAGGTACGATTATTAATGATATTTTGGACTTGAGATACAATTGTTTATAATTTCGGAAAATGAAGTAATGCGATCAAATGGTTGTTGGTTAACCGTAATGTCAATGTGTTCCGAATGCGGATGTTGAGGAGCTGTCGGGTATTTCAACACACCTTACTAACTGCGGGCTCCTTAGCTGAAGGGGCTTCCGCCTCTTAGCTCGAGAGGCCCACAGTTAATTGTAGCCCACTCCTGCTTAATTGTGCCACCTAATGAAGTGGCAGTATTTTTTCTTCGGTACAAACCATGTTCTGTTACCCACAAAAAACAATTACCAAAACAATCTTTGATCCTTAAAATAAAGGAGTTTTTCTATACAAAAAGATTTGATTGTTTTAATAAGGTATGTTATAAGGGTATATTTTAATTTTTGTTGTATAAAATTTGTGCTATTTTTTTCTTATCGAGATAATTTAGTAAATACACGTAAATCGGAATATTTCATTAACAATATTTGCATTAAGTACCACCCCGTTGTTTTAAAACAAATAATTTGATATTGGAAATGCCATTCTGAAACGCGTCAATTTAAGAAATTTTGAGTATTGTTATATTGCATATTTCTCCAAGTCTTTCTAAATTAAAAATATATATATTCCAATTAAATTTTGCATCTGATTTTAAATCAAAACTTCTCACTTGCAATTAAACCCTTTTAAGGCAATACAATTGCCCTAAGTCGCCGAACATGAATATTTAAGAATGTTGGTAATAAGACTGTCCAATAGTTTGGTAGGTAAAATAAAATGTTATTTAAGAAATTATTACGGTAATTTTCCATCACTTACAAGTAAAAACATTAACTAAAAAGTTGACCAACAATGAATTTTAAACAAAAAATTAAAAATTATAAATTGTTTATTTATGAGTTTACGTTAATAATAATTTGTACATGGTTTCATCTGGTTGAGGTCCATTTGTAGAAAAATTATTTCATACATGTTTTTTTTTAAGAAATACTTTTGGCGCAGCAAACCAATCCGGTCAATCTTTTTCTCAAGGAGAATGAGTACAATTTATTATCCAGCTTATTTATGAACTTTTCTTAAAAGCGAACCTTTGTCAGATGAAATATCTGATTTCGTCCTTATACGATTGCATGAAAACCAGATCAACTGAAATCAAATAAATTTAATGTATTGAAAAACATAATTAACATATTTCATCATCATCATTAGAAGCCTTGAAAGTCAGAAAACATAGGAAAAAGATGGTAAAATAAGTGTAATTTGTTTTTTTAAAGAATGGATTCAACCCTTTGATACATAATTATAATTGGGAGCACTATTCGGGAAAGTTAGTACAAACAAATTATCATATAGGCTTAACTGGTAAAGGTAATCTGTAAAGACGACGATGAGACGTGCGGCCGACACTTCAAAATATAAACCAATTTAAAACAAGCAATAATTATATAAATCTTAGCCTAGTTGTGGTTAATATTGCCGCAGTTGGCCCCAATACAGCCATTAGACGTCTTAACGATCTGGTGACTGATACCAATGTTACGTAACGTTCCATAAATATTGACAAATTAGTCACATTCCTGTAAATATCTTCAGATTCGCAATATAAAGTGGTCGTCTCGATAGGAGGCCACAGATGGCCGATTATAGTGATAATATATCACTGACATATTAAAAACGCAAAATTAAATTCTTTGGACAGTTCGTCTGAGACTTCCACTGCAACGAATTGCATCAATAAAAAAAACACAGCTGTTTAAAGTAAACAAAAAACATTTGATTATGCACTGTGGCGGAAAAATATCAATATTTTAAATGTTAAAGAGAATGATATCTTCTTTTAGGTGTGTTTTGAGTTAAAAAATATAAAACTCTTTTGAATTAATTCCCGCCAATAAAGGATAAATACTTTTATTTTATCAGTAAAATGTATAAATAATGAGTAATTTAATTATGAAACGTGTTTATTTATAACTCGCTACCTCAAGAACGATAATTATACTTATTATCTTAACTTATGGAAATTGTACAGTTTTTAATGAGAAATTTAAAAACTGTTGAATTTTTTTAATGAAAAACGAGTGTTTGCTACTGGTAAACAAGTATAAAATAAACAAAATCTGTGAGGGGAATGTATTAACCACTTTAATGTTTCAACGTGACTAGGCATTACTCAAAAACGTATATTATTAAGTTCCAATATCGACTCATACTGCAGAGCATCGCGGGTTCTCTAGTAATTTTAAATTACTATTGTAATCGCTCACTACACAGTTTTTCTGCAACGGTACAATTTTCACCCGGGAAATATACTATGGTATACAAACAAATTTTGATTATTAAATGCAGGTATTACTTTATCATTTCTTGTCTTTTCTCCAGTGGGAAAGTCGGATTTTAAGTCCGAAAGTTATTATTCAGCCCTTGCCACAGATTTCCTTAAACATAAAAGAATCATGCTCTTCCAACTGTCAGATGAGGTTATATATTTAATCAGCCGTTATTTGTAGGCCAATAGAAGTTGTTACGCAGCTGACTGATTTATGTGTCTGATTTTTGAAGGTCTGTAGACAGGACTGAAAAAGAGCTTTCTGGCTCAAAATCCGGAATTCCTACTGAAAAAAAAAACAAGGATTGATAAGATGATACCTATAAACATCAATGAATACATAACAATCAATCCAGAGGCTTAACACAATATCTCAAATACTGTAGTCTGTGATCACACACTGAAGCCAAAGATTGCTCTCATTATAAATACCCTTGATGACACTATCCGGTGCTACACAGGCAATCCGGTTGATCCGGGATTCGAAATTCATTAGGTTTTTATTTGAGTAGGTAAGTGACGTAGTAACTGGGGCACCGTTCTACGCTCGTGAGTGTGTGAGAGTGTGCGCGTGCGTCAGTGTATTTTGCCAATATTACGGGTTTTCCCCTGACCTAGATAACCCACGTTTCAGTTATAACATATTAAGGCTAGATGCTTCCTAGTGTAATGGCATAAATAATCACTAGTTATAGGGGCACCGGGGGACCGGTTGGTTAACTACAACCCACTGTTTTGTGTGGAATTAAAATTACCATCGCCAGTTTCTATGCTTGTTTTTTGGGTAAGGGATGTAGTGGGTAGATAGTTTAACACTAAAGAAAATACGATTAAAATTGGATGCATGCATAGATGGATGCAAAGGGGTTTTTATAAGTGGCTAAGCACTGAAGCACCTCGTGGAGGGATCGTTTTCTTTTACAAATCCATGCGTATGTAATTTTTTTTATTTATTTCAACGCCAACGGCATTTTTGTTAATAGATCACAAACTCTTGTTAATAGGTTACAAACTCTTTTAGATAAAGCGGTCCAAACCCCTTAAATTTGTGTGGACACCCCGGGATTTGAACCCGTGACCCCTTGAACCGAAGTCCAAGACGCTAACTGTTAGGCAAACGAGATGCCAATTTAAGGTGATAAAGGAATTTAAGGTGGTAAGGTATTGAGACAAGACATTTGTTTTCTTATTAAAACTGATTTTACTTTTAAACAGGTTTAGACGAGAGAAGTACATTTTGTGTTATACAACAGTAAGAAACTACAGTTGTCGCTGTGGCGACAATCATTTTTAACCGCAAAGGTATTATTTTTAAACACAAGAGTTCTGGATAGTTGTCAAGAAGTTTCTTTGTAATCCAAACTGTAGACAACTTGAGGTGTTCTCTCCTCTGCAATACTGCATTCCTGCTGGTTATTTACTCTTTCGTACTGATGTTTCTGAGGATGATTGGACATTTTATTTTACTTAACTGTATCACAAAAACGACGACTGTAATTTCCAAACCAAGTTCTAAAAAAACTAATTATCAAAGATGCAAATAAACGTGGGTCAAACACAATTTTGACTAGTTTTACCCCTAGTTCCAGCCTATTTATTTAATTTTATTTAATTCTAGCGCCCAACATTTAGGTTAATTACAAAGCAGAATCCATAGCTAAAAATCACTCCGAACTGGTTAGGTTAGTGCTATATAAAACCACTGCAATAAGGGCTATTGGGACAGGCTCCAAATTGCAAACACGAAACCCCTGAGGGATAGCACTACCCGAAATTGTAAAATATGCTCCAATAATTGAGATATTTTTTCTTTAAACTGCGCTTTGATATTTATCTATTTATTTATTTATTTTTACGGACAAACCATTTCATATAGTGGTAAACAATAATTGACAAGGCTTAATTATTAATGCTTATATGCAAATAAAACATTGGACCCAAACTTAGAGATAGTTGTTTGATTATACATGCATTACAAAGATACAGCAAACAAAATGAGCCAAGAGCAAACATGGCATAACCGTTAAAGCGGAAGGAAACGAAATATTACCATTTAAGATGGTCAAGATGATAATTAACAATACTATAGAAAAATGAAAATGCAAAAATGAACAATAACTAGAACATTAACAAGGAGCTAAAAAGAAAAAGAAAAACATCAATCAAGCAGAAAATACAAATAAATAATACGACAATATAAGAGCTCTGTGACTTTTAACAAGAAGAGGAACTTTGATTAACATAAATAGTGCAGATATGACTGCAGTTAGAATTACATGAACCTAACAATGACTAGCACGATAACACCATTGGATAAATACAAATTGTTTAGAACTAATAATGACAATAACAAGGGTATCAATGGCTAAGGAGCCGTTTAACGTTGCTCTTAAAGCAGCGTAAGTAGGGGTGAAATAAGTCCACAGAGCTTCATTGCCCATGCGCCTGGAACGTCCATGTCGCTGCCCCGGCCATGTGTGAGTTTTCAAGTGAAACATATATCACTATTTAGTACCTAATTTGTACTATTTCGTACCAACCCTTAACAAATTAGTACCTCTCACAGAACTTAATTATTTTATTTTATTAGTTTACATGCTGGCCTTATGGCAAACCGCATCATTTATGTCTTTGAGGTACTAAATTGTAAAATAGAGGTAGTTAGTATATCTAAATAAGCTCTATCTAATGGTATAAATATTATTGTAACCTTAAAAATTTACCTAACCACCATATGGCTAACATGGGTTTACTTGAATATATAAATTTTAATAACATTACTATGTAAGAGGTACTAATTTTTGAAGGTTGGTACTAAATAGTACGAATTAGGTACTAAATAGTGATTTATGTTTCACTTGAAAATTCAGACATTTCCGAGCCAGTGACAGACATTGCGCTGGATCCAGCCGAGTGTTGAGAATAGATCTGATAGTTTGTCCTCAGGTACCTTCGCCAGAAAATGTGTCTGGACCTCGTCCCAAGTGAGCAGCGAAAGGATATAAATAATAATAAGGATATACTTTAATATTTCTCTGGACTACATGTTCGTCGTTCTGTAATTCGATGTTCTTCGTGAAAATATTTGATCGGGAAAATTGATTTCAGTACTTGTCCGATTATTACTTTTATTTGTATTCAGCTACTACTCGATATCATAAATATATTTTGAATTATTATTTATTTTATTTATAGTAATTTTATGAAAGAACCTTCTAGTTAAAACATGATACCCTGAAATATACGTATTCCCTTTTCTATTTCCTATAAGATACAGATGAGTAGTAAATAGAATAGGTACAAACAAATAAATAAATTAGACATAAAAGTCCAAAAACATGTTTGTTAAATGGACACCAGTTATTTGAAAATAAAAATGTATCTCTGAGGCTACTAATTTTTAATCCCAAGCTTAAATAGCGGCAAAATTCGTTACAGAATTCCCTAAACATGATTAACCGGTATGCAGTTGGTCCCGCGGGCAAAATCCAATTCAAATGACCACCATAACCTAACCTGTCCCCAAAACTCGTGGGGTCGTTGCCCCAGGATGCGAATCTTGGTTGTGTGTTTTGGCTGTGAACCAGTTTACTTCTTGGATAATAGAAGCAGAACCACCTACCTCATTTCTAAGCAAATATCTTGGTTCTTGTTAATTTATTTTCTTTCCTCATTGCATTACTGGACCGGAGAAACCCGATGTTTTTCCGTTTGTGGGTTTCAGCTAGCAAATCAAATTTTAATACGTTTACTAAATTTGTGTAACTGTAAACTACGGGTTATAGACTATAACTTCTCGACGTTTGTATTGCTGTAAACTACGGGTTATGGACTATAAATTCTCAACGTTTGTATTGCTGTAAACTACGGGTTATGGACTATAACTTCTCAACGTTTGTATTACTGTAAACTACGGGTTATGGACTATAACTTCTCAACGTTTGTATTGCTGTAAACTATGTTTTACGGACTATAACTTCTCAATGTTTGTATTACTGTAAACTACGGGTTATGGACTATAACTTCTCAACGTTTGCATTACTGTAAACTACGGGTTATGGACTATAACTTCTCAACGTTTGTATTACTGTAAACTGCAGGTTATGGACTATAACTTCTCGACGTTTGTATTGCTGTAAACTATGTTTTACGGACTATAACTTCTCAATGTTTGTATAACTGTAAAGTACGGGTTATGGACTATAACTTCTCAACGTTTGTATTGTTGCAAACTACGGGTTATGGACTATAACTTCTCAACGTTTGTATTGCTGTAAACTACGGGTTATGGACTATAACTTCTCAATGTTTGTATAACTGTAAAGTACGGGTTATGGACTATAACTTCTCAACGTTTGTATTATTGCAAACTACGGGTTATGGACTATAACTTCTCAACGTTTGCATTACTGTAAACTACGGGTTATGGACTATAACTTCTCAACGTTTGTATTACTGTAAACTGCAGGTTATGGACTATAACTTCTCGCCGTTTGTATTGCTGTAAACTATGTTTTACGGACTATAACTTCTCAATGTTTGTATAACTGTAAAGTACGGGTTATGGACTATAACTTCTCAACGTTTGTATTGTTGCAAACTACGGGTTATGGACTATAACTTCTCAACGTTTGTATTGCTGTAAACTACGGGTTATGGACTATAACTTCTCAATGTTTGTATAACTGTAAAGTACGGGTTATGGACTATAACTTCTCAACGTTTGTATTGTTGCAAACTACGGGTTATGGACTATAACTTCTCAACGTTTGTATTGCTGTAAACTACGGGTTATGGACTATAACTTCTCAACGTTTGTATTGCTGTAAACTACGGGTTATGGACTATAACTTCTCAACGTTTGTATAACTGTAAAGTACGGGTTATGGACTATAACTTCTCAACGTTTGTATTGTTGCAAACTACGGGTTATGGACTATAACTTCTCAACGTTTGTATTGCTGTAAACTACGGGTTATGGACTATAACTTCTCAACGTTTGTATTGCTGTAAACTACGGGTTATGGACTATAACTTCTCAACGTTTGAATTGCTGTAAACTACGGGTTATGGACTATAACTTCTCAACGTTTGTATTGCTGTAAACTACGGGTTATGGACTATAACTTCTCAACGTTTGTATTGCTGTAAACTACGGGTTATGGACTATAACTTCTCAACGTTTGTATTGCTGTAAACTACGGGTTATGGACTATAACTTCTCAACGTTTGTATTGCTGTAAACTACGGGTTATGGACTATAACTTCTCAACGTTTGTATTGCTGTAAACTACGGGTTATGGACTATAACTTCTCAACGTAATAGTATGTGTCACCGCAGTATCCGGGTACACGCTGTTGTAAAGATCACTGTGGAATAGGACTTCCATAGACATGCGTATGTTTGAAGTATATAATTAATATATATTTATCTTACAACATACTTAATTTAATCAGTTGAAGGTATCTTGGATTCAATTACCGGCCTGGTCATAAAAACGTCATTGGGCTACACCTCTTTCCAAAACACATTTGAGAATCTATCAACAAAATTACTTTTTTCCACAAAAAAACAACATTGTTCGAACCAATATTTTATTTTATTTTTAGTTTAAGGTTACCTTATTACATCTACTACCTGCCTGTACAGACCTGTAATTGTTTCTTAAAGAAATATAAAGTTGTTATTTATAAAATGGTGGTTTAATTTTCATTTTACATTACTTACAAAATTAACGACATCCACTTTGGAATAAGCCTCATTTCCAACCAATTATTACAAACCAGTAAACATTTACCATTCTTATAACAAATTCTGTAGAAAGTTCAGTTTTTAACGTAATTTCTCAGTATTTTATATAACATTTAACAGTCCATGGTACAAATATAGGAGGGTCCCATGCTGTATACTGTCTTAATATTTAAATGTGTAAATATTAAATGTGTCTGAGTCTTGTGCCTCTGACTTTAAAATAAAATAGTCTTATGACAAATGAATACAGTAGACCGATCATCTTGAGTAGTCCAACCATACAGATATAAACTAAAAACTATAAGACACTCCATGAAAGCATGTAAGGGTCTCCAAAAACAAACCTTTGGCATTCTCCTTAGGGCATAAATACCGGATAAAACTTTTTTCACGCGTGAGCTTCAAGGTGTCCCCACTTTAGTTTTCAGTTGATATTCAATCCTAGAAACATTGTCATTCTTTTTCAACATTAAATTTCCTATACCTATGTTTATATTATCTTTTTGAAGGTATCCGGTGAGCCGCTGGTGTAGTGGACAAGGCGACGGACTTCGGAACCGTGGCAGTGGCCATGTCGAGAGTTCGAATTTCTAGTCTTGGCAAGTAAATGTTATCAGTACTGTTTAGTTAGTACTGTAATCACCCGGCCCTTGCTTTGCTAGATACGTTCTTCACACAGACCAAGGCTAGTGCGTTTGGCCAAAGTATGGGAAACGGAGTCTACCAGTCTCATAATAAGGTTGAAGTATTGAAAAGAGTACCAACAGCTTTTATCCGAAAATTAGAATAATTTTGTTGTTATTAATTTACTGACGCGAGGGGAGTGTATGCCGTGTATAGTTTCAAATCTGCTTTGCGAAATGAACGCTATCAACATAATTATTATTGCACAAGCAGAGTGATCGTGGCGAAATTGAGAGATCGCGAGGCGAGATTCGAAGCCAGACCCCTGGGGAGAGGTTCAATCACCGCGTCTATGTCCTCGGGGCTTACGCAACTGTCTTCCTGACCGACTGCGGGACCCTACCCGACTATCGATGAGTTGCGATTTATCGATTGGCACGCTGCGATAAGTCGATGGCCTTGATAATAGGAGGGTGGGTATAGCGCGGCCGCTGTTCAATTTGGGGGTTTATATTTTAGTGAAGAAATTTGACTTTTTTGGCGAGAGGGATTAAAATTAACCTTTCTCACGCAAGAAAGATTTAAATGGAGTTGTTTAATCCTAAACTTGTAAACGAGCAAAACTTTATGCAAACTGGATTTCGGAAGCTCGCGGAAGAACTTTGCCAAAACTTTGAAAAAGGGGTTTTTAAACCTCTGAAATCGATTGAAATATTTTGCAGGAAAACTCATAAAAAAAAGAAAATTGTATCATTGGGCTTATAGAGGTTTAACTTATAACACAACACTTGAAACAACTATCAAAGTGCATAGTACCAGATAACACTTACGTGGTAAAGTATTGATAAGTAATTTTCTTCCGAGCTAAGCTCGGCCCCCAGACACTGATTAATAAACGAAGACCGCTCAACCAAAACCTGGGTTCTCTGTCGTTGGGTAGACCCTGTAAATATAATGCTTATCTGTCAATGGTTGGGATGTCTTACTAGAGATGGTCTACAAATAAACACACTGGTTTTAAGTATTTCAACTGCTCAAAAATATGGCTATTCAGAGTTTAAATATTACAATGTAATTTCTACTCCAAACTACGCTTTGATTTACAATCAAATATGCTTATATTTTATTATTATTATATTAAATATAATATTCATAATTTCAATCAATTACATATTACGTTGTAGTTACCAAAGATGAAAGTTTGTATGTATCAACTGATAATTAGGTTTGTATTAGAAAAAGGTTTTTGATGCAACGGTAATTTTTGCAGAACAATATTTATTAGTTTATTTTTTAGTGCTACACTATTAGCAAAGGTACATTTAGCCAGCTGCCCTTTAGCCCTCAAGATGTTGTTAAAGATGGAGGCATAACAACCTACTATACCTAATAGGCCCCTACATTTATCCATCGACACATATAACAAATAAAATAAAATAAAGGTGTGTGTTTACCTAAGCTAAATGTAACTACAGGTATGTGTTTCTCCTGCAGTTGTTGATATTTCTGAATATACGCACGTGTCTCGCACGGTTTGTATCAGTGGCGTATTAGTTGCGTGTGCACGTTTAAATAATTCTTTCCTGTCATTGTTAATTATTTTGATCATTCTCACGATTACTCTTCATTTTTGCCACGTTGGCGAAACTGAAAAACCTTTTTCTCCGTGATGATTATGTATATTTGAAGACTTTTTGTTTGTTTGTTTTTTCAACCACTCGCCTGAATTAACTGAAGAACGCTTTTTTTGTCAGGTTTCACAGACAAATGTTCATGTTAATGTGCATAAAAAATAAACATGTTTAGTATTTCGTTGGTTACTCATAGTCGAACTCTGTTGTACAATATTATTAATTTGTTATCTGGTTATCATTACTGTATCTGAATATGTAATATAATATTTATAATAAGGGAGTCTACATGATGCTTTTTGCCATCTTATGGACATTGTTTGGATATTATTTTCGCATGACAATATATTCTGTAATTTCTGTTACATATGTATTTGGTAATCCGTTGGAATTGTAAAAAAAACAAATAAAATCACACGAATACGCAAATAACCGCACAGTTCTCCCAATCCGACGTTTCGCCATACCACGGTGTTAACATGGGCACTCTTAGTGTACCGGGCGCGGATAGGTTTCGATCGCCTAACCGCTACTGATTAGAATCCCTCCCCCCCCCCCAAAAAAAAAAATAGTCGTCAGATTAGATAAGAGTAAACTCCTGTCTTTCAAGAATACATTATGTTTATGGTATAGGGATTTTGCCTTTGAATCTTTCGTACAACTTATAGCTTTTAATATTTACTACGTTGCATTACTATCCACGCAGATTATCTTTACTTATTATAGGCAACCTTGACTCCCATAAACACGGGCATTTCCAAACTCTCCTTGGAATTGAATTTCGAAACGTCTTGAAGCTTATCACCTGAAAACGTCGAATGAAACCGCACTACTGGCTAATGGCTGACACATATCCATAAGCCCCCATGTTAATCAGAGCCAGAAGTGCAGTCCCGTTGCTGCAATATCTGCATCAACTAATTACATGCAAAAGTTATGCAATCCCAACACAGCGTAACACCAACGGGGCTTGAGAGTCTTTGAAAATTATAATCTTTATGCGTGTTATGTTATGATGTTATTAAAATTTGTTTTGAAGTAACAACGAGGTATTTTTTAAGTTTTTACGGTGTACAATCCGACAAACTCTTGCATATATTCCTCATTAGAAATTACGTCGAAATGTAAACCACGAATTATCTTGTAATCCAATGGCATTATCTTGTATCTTGGCATTATCTTGTAATCCAATGGCCAATTCTGTTTGATGAATTCTAAATTATGAATGCTTAGCTACTCACAAATTAAGTCAGTTTGTTTCAAAACTATATCGTCCAACGGGAAGGTTCTAAGGAACATTCGGGTAATCTCTGGTTACAGGCTAGTCTTTGGGTATTTCCAAGATTGTTTATAAGTTATGATTTTTACTGCATTATCTTATCTATATTTGGAGGTTTTTGGATTGTTTTCACGAAAATTACTTCCTGTTTTACTAGTAATGCAAGAATAAAGTTTCACCAATATCAACCCTCATTCTCACCTAGTTAGTATCCAGGTAATTACTGTCGGCGAGAAGAGAGAAGACCCCTCGTCGGTCCGCTTAACACCTGTGTGTTTGTGCGGTATCATAGTTTCACGGTCCCTTGGGGTTAGCAGGCACTTACCAAATGGTAAATAGAATGCCGCATAAAGAGATAGAGTAGTGATCATATGGCAACGCCTGCAAATTTTGTATAGGCCAGATTCTAGGGGCCTTCTTTCCTCTGGCCGACAGTATGAGTTAGCATCAGCGAGGTGAACACTAATTAGAAACATCAAATAGTTATACCAGGACTTTATTAAAAACATATAAAGTATTACTTATAAGTCAATATACGCGGGTTTTAAGGACACGTCTTGGCCTTTAGATAATCAATTAAAAGCCGTCATTAATATCCGTCATTCGTTCTACGCTGTCAGCATAACCTCACTAGAAATCGACGGTTTCTATTTTAACCGGTCTCGGTCAAAGATGAGCCTGAGCCATGTCCTATATATCACCAGTAATGTTGTTATGACTCAATAGTGTACCTACCGAGGAACGAAACCCTCTTGGCAAATCGGTTTTATATTTGAAAATCTATTTATAAAAGAAGAAGCCGATTTTTGTACAACGCCATGGACGAAACTATTATGTCTTAAGTCTTGGTGTTATTTGAAACCCCTTAACGCTTAGATTATGCCTTATAACATGCGTCTTGAGAGCTTCGTTCCCCAGGATTTAAAAGTTCCAATGTAAATCATATGGAAGGATAAGAATAGAATCAATTTAATTAAACATTTAACAACAGCTGTTAATAGTAATAAAACATATTAAAGAAGAAAGAACAGCTGTTTTAAGCTGATTTATGGAACGGTATCACAGTTTCAACTAATATAACCGTATATGAGCTAGATAATCCCAAAAGGAAAACACATTTTCCCCGGATTTGAACAACTGGATACGCTTGTGTTTTCTAAAACAGCTGTGTTTCGCTTCGTTTGATCTTTATATTCCTTATATCATCTTTCTATTTCAAAATGTCTCGAATTAAATGCAATATTTATAACAAAACGCACCGTGCTAATAATAAAGTTGTTTAATTATATAAACACATATATATTTACACACACATCTGAGATTGTTATCTGGAATAAGATCAGTATCATGTCACTATAAATTGCTGATCGTCTAATCCAAAATCATATCGACACTGACTTAATTATACAAATGTTTTATAATTGATTTTACTTAGTTTTCATACAGATAGTGTGCCTGCATTTTTAATTGGCATACATATTGTCAAGTGTGCACAATCGTGCAATTGAGTGGGTTATTCGCCAAAAGAATATCAAATACCTCCAAAAACGAAGGGTTTCAAATTTAAATATTGATTTATCATTGAGAAGAGATTTTACCAGGGCTACTGGTGGAATGTAAAGAAGTCTGTTTCGGCTTTAGACATCCATGAGGGGACATCGTGATCAATCTGAATCTTTGAACCCCCCTAACCACCCCTTCCCTTCCCTTAACCCCCCACCATGCTCTCTAATGTCTCCCCGTTCCCTCGTGTTGCAAAACTCCATTGTTCAATCACTCAGTTCCCATGAAAAAGTATTAGGTTGTGAACATTTATACAATCGCAGTGCAATTCTTCATCGTATAAAGAAAACATAGAATAATTAAATACACTAAGTAAACTAATAATGTTTATGAAAAATGTGTAAGGACTCTGTAAAAATGTGGTGGACGATGAAAGGTCGCAGGTTTATTGAGTTTAATTTTATTAGAAATTTAACTGGAGAGTAGGAGTGCGTTTGCAGCGATGCGAGATGCGGCACTTTCTCTTACATGCACCGGACTTGGGTAGAAACTTTAGCGACAGAGTTGCTACAGGCAGAAAAACTGGTCAACCCGGTCGTGTTAAGAGGGGGCTCCAGTCGTGAAAACCTTACATTTTTACCTGGTTATTACATTTTGACTGCCGTAGCTCATCATCGGATTATCCGAAAGCTCAATTTATGACTGATATCTCAGAATAAATCCCTTTGAGATTGTATCTATTTTCCGTGTTTTGGGAATACCATTAATTTTTGAATTTGTAAATATTTATTTATTGTTTTATATTGTTAGTTGTTGGTTGTATGCTGTATCCTACATTATATTTATATGTACTTTTTAAGATATAGTTTGTTGTGTTGTTAAATTCATGATGTTCAGTTTTAGGATATGTTAAGAACTCGGATTGGTTTTGAAGAAGTTGGACATTTTAAAGTGTTGCATGTGTGATACAGTTATGAACTTCTGTAATGTAGTTGGGTTTCAACTTGTATTATCACGTAATAAATAAATAAACCACCTAAATAACTCGAGTGAGCATAGTTTTTATATCGCAAATAGCAATCGATCGATATAACTTCAAAATAATAATCCAAAATTTGTATGGAAAAAAGTATTGGTGTTTCGAAATTGTACTCACTAAAAATTGTTATTATTTAATTTTGTTCTTTTATTTGAGTCATAAATTTAATTTCGGATAATCTATTAAGGAGCAACGAAACTAATTATTAACACTCTTATGGGAGAAGAAGGTAAAAATGCGAGATGTTTTTGACTTAAACTCTCTATTAATTTTGTGAATGTATCCCCGGCCGAAATAAAATTACGGTTAACCTTTCTGAAGAGAATTACTTTCCGTGATTTGTCATGCTATTTTGTAATAGCAGAAGTAGTGTATATTGGCCGGGTCTGCGTGAGGCGGATGACCCCCCCCCCCACCCAGGAGCGGTGGCAAGTGAGCCCCCCTCCTATTTTGCAATTTTTTGCGAATTTGTTTGCGATTTTTTTACCCCCCCCCAAGGTTTTGTCTGTGACAATTTCCCCCCCTTCCAGATGACACACTTGACAGTGACTGATGATAATGATATACCGACAAAGGAGCCACCCCAACATTCCCAGACATACCCAGCATGTGGTCTTAGCCCCTTCTCCGAATTAACACCTGCGATAGCCTATGGGAAACGCTCCACCTATAGCTTCACAGCCCACAACCCTCATTGTATTATTAACATTCTCAGACAGGGTTGTTTTGTGTCGCCACATCTGCGTCCGCCATTGGTAACCAACACACACCAAGCACTCCCCACCAATCCGCTCCACGTCGACTCCTTGGTCATTCTTAGTCTGGACTTCACCGTGTGTCCACGGTGCTTTGATTTTACTCCGCTTCTGTGTGCGCTATTCTTTGAATTGTGCTATTCTCCTTGGATTATTACCCTAAGTAACATTCATTCTTCTTAGTTTTAATGTGCAAGAATATTACATTTTATAAATCATTTTTATAAGAAAGTAATCATATGACTCATAATGTAATATTCTTTACATATTTGTTATAACAATGGTAGAAATTATCCCAATAGGCACTAATGTGTATTATGTATCAATAATGCTATAAATATATAAATGTTTTTATAATTATTTAATGAATATAGTTTTGGACTTCATTGTAAAAACTCAAGTAATTTCTATTATCTTAAAATAGTAAAATCATGCTAGAGTCACTATCTTTGTTTAGTCTCCTTTAAAATTCACTATTAGTTTTTACATCATATTAGTTTAGGATTTGTGTTACATCCTTAGCTGTAAACCAGGTTTTATTTGTTAGTATAAAGAGTGTTGGTTTATACTTCATACAATTTTTTTTATATTTTATTTATCTTGACATAAAAGAGAAACATCATGCATGAGTTGCAATCTTTCTTTAGTCTATTTTATTCCTCTCGGGGGTAGAGTCAGCTAAAAATGGTAATTTTAGATGTCATAATTATTGAATTATCCGAATATTAAATACATAGGATGTTAATTAAAATATTTTAAAACCAAACAACAACCTTTACAATTCCATTTTCTATTTTGTATGTGTAATTTGCATTCAAACCAAACAAAGACCTCTATAATTCCATTTCCTATTTTGTGTGTAATTTACATAATCCCCCCAACTTCCTATCCTTATTTTTTTATTTTTTGTTTACAAATCATCATGATTCGGTATGTTCTGTTTCAGATCATGAACGTTGACCGTCCGTTTTCATGCACCGTAAGCGGTATGGCATACCAGTTCAGACAGCATCTTGTTCGGCACGCGTGTACAGCGCACAGTGGCGACCAAGTCCTCAGTCCTGAGTGTGGATTTCGATTCGCCAGGGCTGAAGATCCACGTCGCCACACCATGACGGTCCACCACCCCATTCCTCCCCAGCCTCAGAACCCTACTTTCCGACCCGGTTAGTAATATCATTAATCATTTTCGTAGATTAGAACTTTGAAGGGAGAGCGTAAATACTCAAACGATGTGTCTCTTCAAATCAAAATATGCATTGAAAGGTTTGTATAATAATTGTACTAATAATCCACGTTGGTGATTTAGATGTCGATGCAGTGCTGAGAGTCGACCCCGATTATAAATGTTAAAATAATATGATTCTTCAAATAAATATATGTATTGAAAGGGGTTATATTAGTTTTACTAACAATCAACGTTGGTTTTTCAGATATTGCTGCACCGCCGAGAGCCGACCCCGAAAACGCTCCTAACCCAATTTCCGCCCAGGCACCCGACGAAACCCCAAGAGGTAAGAATCATTTATTAGAAGTAGTCGTAGTAGTATTTGTAAAAACTTAATTTATTTTTAACTTGTCTCACATTAAAGCAAATTATCTTTCAGTACTACAAGTACGTTTTAAATATTTTAAAGATGGAATAACTTTGTATTACAATAATCATTCAGTATTATTACTCATTTTAACACGTTTACATTTAGTTTGTTTTATATCACTTTAACATGAAATATCCAAATAAATCAAATTAAACCTAATAATCTTTCAGGTTATCATTGAATTTACTAATAAGGTAATTGTACGACAGAAACATGTCTCACATTAAAGACAATAATATTTCAGTACGTTTGAAATCTTTTAATGATGAAATAACTTTGTATTACAATAATCATTCAGTATTAGTACTCATTTTTACTTTTTCATTTAGTTTGTTTTGAATCACTTTAACATGAAATATCTAAAATGAATCAAATTAAATCTAATAACCTCGTAGTTTATCATTGAACATAATAGCTAACAGTGGTTATTTATCTCTTTTCAAAATTGCCATGTGTTCGTTGCTGCAAAGTATTTTCGAGGAAGAACAGCCTAGCACGACACATGCGGTATGCATGTCGAGGGTGGGTGAGTAGTAGTAAAGTGAGTCAGTTCCTCCACGCTTCCAGTACTGGTGAGTAGATTTTAGAGTTGGATAACTGAAAGACAGGCAAACGGCCAAAGTACTGGAAGCGTGGAGGAACTGACTGATGATGCTCTCGCCCGGCTGATATTTATACCCCCTGATGATGTCATACTTATTTTTACCACGTTATGTTATTGTAGTGTGACGGGTTTAAAGTACATGTTGCATTAGCCAAGAACGGGAACTGTTCAAAGAACAGGTCCGCGGTACGGAACGGTTAATTTTCTGGAACTGTAAAAAATAAAATTTAATATTCGGAATAAAAATATTTTAGTCGCTTATATATTGAAAACGATAAGATATATCGCAAAAATAACGAAATTTTGAGTAAATAGAAGAGAACTGTTTACCTAAATGGTTTATACGATGACGTAACTTTCATTCCTATAGGGTGCGTTTTGAGCCGGACTTAACTATTGGCCTTTGCCCAATGCTTAATATCTCCGTTATTATTAAAGATATCGAGTTGAGATTTGGTATGCGGGTTCGCAGTGACTTCTAGTATACGTTAATATAAGAAAATCCCAGATTAGTGGATAAAACTCGGCGCTACATGCGTTAATCCAGAGTTTACAAAGTGGCCTCGCGTTTGGTTATTTATTGACGGATTTGTATGACATTTGGTATGTATGTTGAGGGTACTAAACGCGGTCGACCCACATCTAGGGATTCTTAAAATAAAATTTATTTGTGACTTTGATTTTTTTCTCGATTCGTCTAAAACGCTTTATTTTACACTCGGAATTAAACTTTGACCTCCCAAATGGGCTTGAACGTTGCCTGTTTGACCTTGGGCTTAGGTTAGGTAAGGTTAAGTTGGGTTAAGTTAGTTTAGGACATATGAGCATTTAATTTAATTCGCACCTCTCGTGCCTCTCATGCTGCAGAACTCTCACTTTACTACTACTCCAGCGGATCCAGCAGTCGCCGGGCCCAGCAGACTGCAGCCACCATCACCTGCGCCTTCTTCATCATCTAGCGCCAACACCAGCAATGATTAAGTCGACCAGTCGATGCCATGTGACTTGGCTCCTGTTGGCTTTGAGGAGTTCCAGACGGGATTCCACGGGCGATTGAAATCATATCGTCTGATTGAGCCCGCAGATCAAGCCGTCTCTTTGATAGAATGTCTCAATTCAGTAAGGGCGCAGGTAATAACACTCATGCGACGCGTATTAGAAAATGTAAATGCAATCCAGGTACAGTTGTGGGTGGTCTGTCAATTCGCGGACGTACATGGTGAATCTTGTGAGCGGAACTTTAAAACAAAGTACGTCTCCCTTTTCCAGTCATCAGACGTTGGGGAAATATGCCAACAATTCCTCCAGGCAATTATGATGAAAAAGGAAATGAAGGGTTTGGGGTGGAGTTTTGTAAGGGTGTTAGAAATGGAAGTGAGAGTAGATGTCTATAACCCTCTCAGAGGTAGCTCCTTCATCCCGCTGCCGCAAGATATCTCCATAAACAAAGCCGTGGTTAGTGTACTGAACAATGCGGATGAAAATTGTTTTCAGTATGCAATCCTATCTAAATTCATTGCAGATCCCTTTAGAAACCAGCTCAGAGCTCATAACTTCACTGCAGAGCTCCGAGCACAAGCAAATTTAAATTTTGATGGTCTTACCTTTCCCATGACTGTTTCACAAATCCGCACGTTCGAGCGCAACAACCGCGGCGTAGGCGTAAATTTGTATGGTCTGGAGAAAAAGAAGAAGAAGAGGAACGATGCCAACCAAGAAGATGAGCACATCGCATACCGTCTTCACGTCGTGGATCAAGAGCTACCAAACCACTTCGACCTTCTGTTCCTGACCGATGAGAGGACATCCCATTATGCCCTAATAAAGGATTTTGAGAGGTTGGTGATTAGTCAGTTGACTCGTCAAGAACATCGAATTTTCATTTGCAAGAGTTTTTTTTGCATATTTCGACAATCGACCGACTAGGCTAGGCCTCAGGGGAGCTGAGCGTCTGGAATAACATCGACGATACTGTTCAGACCACGCTCCTTTGAGAACGGAGGTATCAGAAGAGAAGGAGATCGATTTCAACATTTTGAGTGGACTCAAAGAACGCGATTTACAATTTATGCAGATTTTGAGTGCGCCCTTGTGCCACATGAGGCCAACCAACCTCCCAATCAGACTCCTACAGCCCAACCACCAGCCTGGGACCCAGTGACCGCCAGAGTAAGACAACAGCATAATGTAGGTGAGCCGAACAACGTCAGGAATATCCACATGCCATACGCTTACGCTTACTTTGTTCGCGATGACCACAGAAACGCCGACGAAGGAGATTGCTACGACGATGATGCAACAACTAACACCTTCTCCAAATTTTGCATGCTCAGAGGTGAGGATGTTGTACAGAATTTTATCAAATCAGTATGGGATGTCGTACAGAAGATTGGACAAATGTTGTACGGTGAACAAAGTGATCCCCCTTAGATGACAGAACAAGAGGAGTTCAAAAAGCATCCGTGTGCCACATTTGCAAAAAGACCATCGTTGATAAATGTTGGTGATAATGATGTCAAGGTGAGGGATCACCAACACTCCTCTCCGTACAAGTATAGAGGAGCTGCACGACGATCCTGTAATTTCCGCTTCATGGAAAAACAAACTGTCAACAAGTACCTCCACAATTTGTCAAACTACGATGCTCAGTTCATCGTGAGAGAGCTCGTAGTTGACAAAGGAGACATCGATGTGCTCGATTATACTGAGGCGAAGTATATTACCTTCTCCAAACGCTTTCAGTATCCAGGCGTAGGCCGGCGGGATAGTATTAAATTACAATTTGTTGATTCATATAGGTTGATGGGAAAGTCATTAGCAACATTAGCTTCTATTCTGCCGGCCGACAAAATGACCATCACACGGGCTATATACGTTGACCAGGAAGAGTTTGACCTGTTGCGCCGGAAAGGAATATTTCCATTCGAGCACATGACATCGATGGAGGTA
Source organism: Allygus modestus (assembly GCA_963675035.1). Classification (NCBI taxonomy): domain Eukaryota; kingdom Metazoa; phylum Arthropoda; class Insecta; order Hemiptera; family Cicadellidae; genus Allygus; species Allygus modestus. The sequence goes on from OY776113.1 coordinate 93,125,489, forward strand.
CTTAACGAAGATTCTTTACCACCAAAGGCAGTTTTTGGAGATGCAATCAAAGATGAGGATTATGCACACGCCCAAAGCATCTGGACCAAGTTCAAATGTGCAAACATCGGAAAATATGCCAACATTTACCTTCAGACAGACGTTCTACTATTGGCAGATGTGTTCGAGGGTTTTAGGGAAATGTGTCTGACACAATTCAGTTCGGGTCCAGCACATTACCTTACGCTACCATCATACGATTGGGACGTGATTCTGTTCAAGACCGGCGTGGTCCTCGATACCCTGCAGGAATTTGTTCAGTATTTGTTTTCGAGAAGAGTATTCGACGTGGAATAACCTATGTGTTACTCGACACGTCGTCGCCAATAATAAATTTACAAGAGAGTATGGTGGCAACCAAGACGGTCAGAGCACATCAACGAGTAGCGTCGAGAATGACGATGATACATACTTGATGTATTACGACGCTAATAACCTTTCCGGTTGGGCAATGTCCGAGCCACTCCCATACACCAACTTTGAGTGGTTATCACGTTTGGAATGTGACGACTTGGACATCGCAAACCTTCTGGCAAACGGTGAGTTTGGTTACGTTTTGGAGGTGGACCTGGAATATCCCATAGATTAGGCACTCCATGACAAACATCGCGACTTACCATTTTTTCCGGAAGTGCGGAGAGCACCAGCGTACCAACTAACGTACTCTTCACTGGACATCTGTGACGGCCCAAAATCCTTAAACTGTTAAAAGCCATTAATTCGACACTGTAATGAAATAATTACAGTTTACCGTTCCTAATAATTAAATTTCTACCGTCACTAAAATCTATAATTAGAAAGAGTAATTAGGAAAGAGGAACTCTATAATTTTAGAGAGAACGTAGTCAGGTCTCTCATTGGCCTGATGATGACTGGTGTGACTGGGGTCGAAATTGATAGCCTAGTACCATCTTTTATATATGTTTACCGTCTGTATGTGAATCAGTATAAGTGAAAATATATATAAGTGTTGTAAGACGTCTTTTATTACATCCCGTTATTTTATTTTGAAGAGTTGGCTGATACAAAATATAAAATAAACCACCAGACGCTAGGATATTTGCTCCAAGCTAATCTCATCTTAGACGCTCTCAGAGGCCTGGCCAGGTGTTGATATCAGCAAGAATGCGCAGCGTCAGCAACTTGACGCTCATCACTGGCCTTAAGTGCACGATTCCTGTGCCTCTTAGTTTGAGTAATGGCGTGAGTCATCGTTTGGCTGCAGCACCGCGCGGGAGAAGTGCGACAAGATTCCCGTGACGTTACGTGTTGAGGACGACGCTGATTGGCTGGAGGGGCTCCATCATCAAGGAACGAGAGAGGAGCCTCCCCCCAGTCCCTAGAAAGTCACGATGTAATTAACACGCGTCGCGTAGCCTCTCCCTGTTAAATTGTTAATTGGCGTTGTTTTTCTAAATTTAATGTAACCTTAATTATTATATTTTAACCGCGGATATACCAATTGTTAACGACATTTAAATTGGTTTAGATCAGTTGTTGTAAAGTTCTAAATTCGAATAAACAGTAATTTTGTTCCCCAACCAGCATTATTATTATTTGATCTCTCGGCATCGGTGTGTGATACACATCATCGACAGTGGAGCAGAAAGATCTAAGAAACTAATGGCCACCATAATGGTTAAAGAGAAATATGCAATCCACTACCGCTATCTTCAACAAGCGATGGAGAATGGATTACGTGTTCAACGCATCCACCAGCTGCGTTTTAAACAGTCGCCATAGTTGAAGCCGTACGTAACTTTGAATACCGATCTTAGACAGCAGGCCAGTAACAACATCGACAGTGGAGCAGGACGATCTAAGAAACTAATGGCCACCCTAATGGATAAAGAGGAACATGTAATCCACTACCACTATCTTCAAAAAGCGATGGAGAATGGATTACGTGTGTAACGCATCCACCGGGTACTGCATTTTAAACAGTCGCCATGGTTAAAGCTATACGTGACTTTGAATACCGAACGTATACAACAGGCCAACAACAAATTCGAAGTGGAAATGTTTAAACTAATGGTCAATGCTGTCTATGGTATGAGTCTCCAGAATGTCAGATAACATCAAAATCTCAAGCTCGCATCCTCCCGTAAAATCTATAAAAAGTACGTGGCCAAGGCAAATTTGAATAGCCGCGTTTGGAACAACGAGAGACTGGCCCTACTGAATATGGGGCAAAGGTGTGAGTGGTCCTGAACAAACCATTGTATGCTGAAATTACCATTCTGGACCATAGTAAACGATGGATGTACGGTTTCCACTATGACATGGTAGAACGATACGGATTAGACAGGGTCAGGGCCTACATGGATACAGACGTTATCATCTACGCAATCCGTACCAGAGACGTCTACCGCGTCATGATGAAGAACCTGGACGACATTTACAACAGCAACTACCCCAAGAACCAATGACGGTTGCAACGATAGGGTTTTGGGGAAGTTTAAGAACGAAGCCGGTGGGTGGTCATTAAGATGTTTGTTGGCTTGATGGCTAAACTTTATTACGTCGTATTCGGTGGTAGAACATGGGCTATAATAGGTAACGGAGAAGACGACAATTGGGATGTACCTCCGCCCGTAAAAAAAGGTGAAAGGTATCAATCGCGCCGTTGTTCAGAAAGCTCTGGCTGTTCAAGAATATGTTGATTGTTTGTTTAGACATACAACCAAATCAACAGACAATATGCGCTTCCAAAGTCGTTACCACATAATGTACACCGTTGTGGTAAGGAAACGATACGTGCTACCAAAAGATGGAATTAACATACTTCCATGGATACATTATGGTATACCCCCAAGAGCACCATCGTTACCAATAGAACCTTTCCTTCCACCACCAATGGAAATTGATTACTACGTAAATTAGTGAAACTTTTCGCCACGTCGCATGAGTGTAACGTTAGGGTTCGGAACACTAAACTGAGTGTATGTGTTTAATGTTAATTGTATATATAATTTATATATTTGATTAGTTTTAGGTGTGTTACATATTTTAGTCAAATTTTAATAGATTAAATTCTGATATATTAATTCAAATTAGGATGTCTATTAATAGACATCCTCTATCCTTTAAATTAATTAAATTCATATATATTAAAGGAATTTATATATGAAAATCTAGTCATTGTTGTTGATATTTACTTATGAATGTTAATAAATCTAGTCAACTGTCATAAACGTGTTAAATTTTGTTGATTCCCAAATTAGTCTTAGGTTAGACATATGGATAAAAAACCAGACGCTATTAAAATCAATAATATTCAATATAGACTTGTAATTTTTTGTATTTAATTCATTGGATCTGAGTCTATAAACTTAAGTAAATGCTAAAGGAGGAAAGGATGAAAAATAACAAGAATTTTTCATTCTGAGTAAACAACTAGTTTATTGAGAAAAAAACAATTTTTCGAAATTCAATTGGTATACATTTGTACAAAGTGCATCGTTGTGAGCAGTAGAAGAATAATCAAAGAGCTGAAAAAAGTCCTTCATCTTCATGCCGTAGTGGGTTCGGCAGTACAGGTGAACAAGGCAGTAGTGACCACAGACCAGAGTGTTGTCATTTTGAAGATGAAGCTCTTTGTACAGGTAGCGACGAGCGTTGCGTCTCAGGATTCCTTGGTAGAATTGCAGATGTGGAGGTTAACCATAGCTGTCAAAAATTTAATTATTCCTCCTCCCTTGTTCAGGTAGAAAACAACCCAGTGAGTGTCATTTTCATGGTGTGGATCAGTATTCACAATCATAGCAGTAGATGGTGAGATATAATGTGGTGAATGATCCACAGCGTATACACCAACATTCTGTACAAGTAGATTGGACAAATACTTTTGGATCTCTATGGTATTCATTCTACTGTATCGATACTGTCAGCAGCAGAAATAGTAATAGTAGTAAAACAGAAGCAGGAACTGGTATCATCATCGATATTTGTACTTAGATATAACCAACCGCGTAATGTGATAAAATTGGTTAGGACACATCGTGTGTGAGCTGTCTTGTGATGGCGACATCGCCACGCTTGTTGAAATTTGATCGTTGATTGACGATAGCGATTCACATCCAATATTGTTGATATCAATGACATTAGTAGTACAGTGACCTGTGATGAAATTTCTGCGTACAAATTCGTTTTACTCAACACCTTTGGCATATACAATCGGGCGTTTGGCAATACACGCTCAAAACCTTTCCTCTATTAAATTATACCAGATATCGCCTTGATCCCATTCCAATACGTGACAATGTTTAGTGAGCCAATAGCTATCACGTAGTTTCTCTTGTGTGAGGAAATATCGACTGAATGGTGATTTGGATATATGATGCATTAACAGTGTGACACTGTCCAATTCCAAGACACACACTTCCTTCAGAATGTAGTAATTAGTGTTGTCCTTGAAACATTGAAAATACAAAATAATGGGAGATGCTAAATTGTTACACGGTACTCTGCGTAAACGACCCATTTTTTATGAGTGTTGATCACAGACTGGATGATCTAACCACCAAAGTCCACATTTACATTGCGATGACGATTAATTTCGATAACGTTGTCAAATTCTGCATATACCAGACAGTTGACAGTCTCTGAGAGTGCTGTGTAGAAAGCAATCTCCATACGCACACTGCCATTACGCACTAGGTTCCAATAAGTAGTGTCGCTTGCTGACATATCAGGTGTTAGATCGAATCCATCATTGTAATCATCTCTATTTATGAGATTACCAGCATCACTAAAGTGTATACCAGAGCCTGAAAAAAACTTTGATATGCAATTACATATTTGCCCTTATGAGTTTCGTAATGTGGTTGTAGCGGTTTGGACGGCACTTGTTCACCATCCACGTACAGTGAGAAGAATTTGGTTTTAAAATTTTAAAATTTATATGGATTCTTATTTAAATCACCATTATACGCTGAGTTGGTGACCAGTCCGGCAATGATACGTTTCAGCTCTTGATATAAAAACACATTGTCCAAAGTTTTGCTCCTTGCGCCAAACGGCAGTGTGAATGTTTTCAATTCCACTCTGGTGATTGGGTAGTTGGCTGTGCCGGTCTGAAGCGTCTTGCTGTGCGCCAACAGTACAGTGGGGCTAACCTTACATCTTCGTACCCAGAGATTCACATCAAGAATATGCACCTTGTATTCACCCTCATCCGCCATAACAGAGAAGGAATCTTTTGATCGTATTAATTTAAAACGCAGTTCAACACCATTCAACAGGAACTTGTTATGATTACACATGCCCACATGAAGATGACCGACCATATCGATTTCACGACATTTATTTTTGTCATTTTTCGTCTCACTTTTAGTCCGTTATGATTGTCCAGGGTATCGTCCACATAGCCAGCATCGTCTGATTGCCATAGACCACATGTTAAATGTGATTACCTAGCATCAAAGCCGTAATTCATCAATGTTTCAATATACGCTCGATATGCATAAGTGTTGTTTTGTGGTGTAACTAGTTTCTGATTCATACACATATCAACTTGACTGAATAACGTATGTAACCAATTGTTGACTGGACCAATTTTTTTTGTTTCTTCAGCATCTGTGATTGCCACTCCTGTCGATTTGACAATAGATGCTGTAATTTCCAACATTGTTTGCGAAAGATCAGTGTATTCATCACCATTGCCTGGTACTACAAACTCAATGGTATCATCAGTGAAAGTGGAGATTGGTTTGTACTGAACTCATTTGCCACTCTCGATACTGGTATGTGTTAGCGTTAGTGTGGTATGTGTATGCGTTAGGGAGAATAAATCCATTCAGTCTTGACACATTCACAAGAATTTTGATGTAGAAACGACATTGCTAGCGTGTGTGTTGTGTGTTTTAATTGAATATATCACGCACAGATGTTTTCTCCACGTTCTTCTTTCTAACTCTCCTCCGCTTACTACTGCTACCACTACTCTTCTTGGATGACGTCCTTCCTCGAAGGAGTTTCGTAAAAGACTATGGTGTGATACGATTGCTGCGGCACATTGTGCGATTCGCGGTACTCTTACGCGAAACAATCGCGTTATACTTTCGCGCAGGAGTAACGCGTTGGTGTTTCGCGTTATTCTTTCGCCGCCGCTGCTGCCACCACCGCTTAGTACATGCTGAAGTTTGCCGTCAGCCTTGCGTTTCAGCGAGTCGGTTAACTGACTGAAACGATCTCTAGCGGCTTCTTTTAGATCGCGCGTGGCTATGTCACCCGAGAATTCAACACCAGAATTCAACGCCTCTATGGCCACAGCTCAGCTCCCGACTTGAGTAGTGGTGGGATGTTGCGGACCATACCGCCTAGGAAATTTCCAATTCCATGGCCGCACTGGTAGGGCGCACCACGAAATACTCTATCGATACTGCCACCAGTCTGCAATTGTTGTCGGCAGTAGTACGCCAAGTAGGGATCGTTTGTATTCATTATTCATTGCTGCGCTCTTTTGAAATAAAGCTTCACGTACGACGTCCCAAAGAAGAATGACGCCTTTCTACCAGTGTGTTCCCTTAGGTCTGTATCGATTGTTTCAAATGTCCCTTTTATAACTGGCACATAATGAGGACTGGTGAAATGAACTGTCTTATGCGCGGTGTACATAGTTATCTCTGTGAGGTTATTTGCCAATTCACTGTCGTACGGATCGAAGCCCAACTGAAGAGACAGTGCGTATTTGAAATTTAAATATGATATACCACCTACGATTGTTGTTATCTTGACTCTGTCCTACTTTTTATCATACTCAAATTATAAATACTGAGTCACATCCTTTGTAGTATTGATCACTTTCAATAAATCATTTATGTTCTTGTAATATCCGGGTTTCATCTTTAGCATAATTTGTTCAGGTCTCATAATTTTTGTTTGCAGTAAAGAGTCAGTTGAACTGTTTGCATCTTATTCATCATCTGATTCTCTGGTGAATGTTGCTCGATATTCAAGATTAATTTCTTTTAGCGCTCTTATATTATTCACATAGTCCTTTGGCACATTCATCGCCTTCAATGCATTTAGCACTTCGTGCCATCCTGGAGGTTTATAATCGTGAATACAAACTTTTACTTTAAAATTTAATATATCCACTAGATATGATTCTGGGATTTTTTACCATTAATATAAACTGAATAACCACCGTCCCAACTGATTAAACTGCCTTCGCGTTTCATGAAATGCATAAGAATTCGGGCACTAAATCTGTAAGTTTTGGAAAACGTTTCCACAATCTCTTCCACTGAACCACCTTCCACAGCCGTGTGCATTCGACGACTATTTTCATCCCCTCCCACAATTGGTATGCTAATTGGTTGGCGATTATTCTCTGCAATATGCAAGAAGCGATGTAACGCTTGTTTGTATAATTTCCACATTTCACTATCATCCATATGTTTGTTATCCAATATTTGTTGCATTTCTGTGTCAAGACTGTTTTCACTGGACATATTAGTCAGTGTTTTATTAGTAGCATTTGTTTGCAATCGATCAATCAACTCTTGCGGTACAACTACCATCTTCTTGGCGTGCTCCATTCTTTTACTAATGATCTGCTACTTTTCTAAAGTATAACTTCACACACGACGTTCCAAAGTGGAATGGCAAATGACACCCAGTGATATCTCTTAAGTCAATTTCCACACTGTCAAAAGATCTATTTCTAACGGGCACATAATGCGGATCGATGAATGATGTTGAATTGTACGATCCATATACATAACTAGACGTAGATATATTCAATATTTTTAATAACGGTGTGACTGTATCGCCAACCATCTGCGGTTCGACTAAATCACAATACATATACAAGTGTGATGGTAAGCCGAGACGAATGTTTGGCGATCGGATGTTTTTGTTAACTGCATCACCTTCCAGTGCCAATTAATTTGGATCAAACCCCAATTGAAGCGCTAACTTTGGGCTTAATTTAATTTTCCTAACATCAGTTCCCATCGATACTTCAACGAATTTGTTGTATGAATTTTCAATATTAAACTTTACACCAAAAGTAATCGCTAGTTCTTGTGAATTGATATGGTCACACAATTCTTGAATATTTGCATAATCACCAGTCTTCAATTTAATTCTGTAGTTTTGTTTTGAATTAGCCGACACTATTGGTGTCACATCAGCAGCGCTGTCCATAATCCACTCCAACGCTTTTACGTTCACTTTTGATTCCTCTTTCGGTTGTGTGTAAATGTAAATTGTTTCATCATTACCAACTGATAAAAATGAACAAGGATAATGCGATTCCACAAGTGCCATTTGCCATTCACCAGCGTCCAGTCGAATAGCTCTCGGTAAATGTGTTATATAATTTACAACTGCATTTTTCGGATAATATTGCATTGAACTATTTCTCGGCAGTGTCAAATAGAACTGATTCTGGATGCCAGTCATTTTTTAACTATTCAATTCTGCCTGTAATACTGTGCTCAAAAGTAATGGTATGATGAGTCCACCACCTTTTTTTATCAGATAATTTTGTTTCTTCGCCCAATCTCCGTATCGTTTCACCAGTCTGCGTAGAGCATCTTTGTGTTTGCTGAACTGACTTTAACTCTTCTTGGACAGAGGAACGTTACTGCGACACACTTTGTAAGCTAATGATCTAGCTCCAGATTCTATGGCAGAGAATGGATGTTTCCACATCAAGACTATGATCACTACTGATCGAAAATTACCACACTCTCAACTTACACGCTATGATTTTTGGAATCATAACTCGCACACTGATCGAATACAACTCTTGTCACACACCTTTAACAACGCTTTGCGCTCCTTTGGTGTTGCATGTATCAAAGCACTCAGCAGATTTTTGGCCTTCCGCAAGTACGACATGACTGATACTGAAAAATTTATTTTTCTTTGGTACACACACATAATTCGTAAAATCGTCTGGAAATATACGACTACGTACTCGCATATTCTCGTCTGTTGATTGTTTCAAGTCTATCAGTAGGTAACCGTGAGGATTCCTCGTAGCGTCTGTGTACGCTTCCTCGATGAATTTTGAACTGCCTGGATATGTTTTTCTGGCCAAGTACCTAATTTACACTCTATCTCTAGGATTCTTAAAACACACGATGCAATGTGCATTCAATGAGATGTCCCTCTGCCCACGATCTTGGCGAAACAAATTTTGGTTGATGAAAAACACACTAATTTTGGAATGATTACATCCTTTTGTAAAAATATCCACCACCCGATTGTCAGCCTCACGCATCATATCCTCTATAATCACACTTATCAGTTCATTACCAGAAAAATCCTCCAAGTTTGGCAGTCCTTCTACGTGGTTAATGTTTCAGTTATTTGTGTCACCTCCTCCACCACCACCACTGCCATAATGCCAGTTTATACTGGCGAATTTTATGTCACACGTTTTGTAATGTGTTTTATAAACTTTGACACAAATTGTGACTTACCACAACCTGTTGGTCCCACCACAATGGCAGAGAATGGATGTTTCCACATCAAGACTATGATCACTACTGATCGAAAATTACCACACTCTCAACTTACACGCTATGATTTTTGGAATCATAATAAACAACACAGTGGTTATGTTCAGAATGTGGTTATGTATATTTTTAGTTTAATTTAAATGAAAATTAAACTAAAAAACTATCAAAACCTTACAAAAATATTTAAATTCTTCATGTCTTGCTTTATACAAACTCCAACGGTGTGAATCTGGTCCCTTCTCTGGTGCTGTGTTTCAGCAGGTGAAGACGCTGTCCGCTACCGCTGTTGTATCTCTGGATGTCGATGTCGCTCACCACTTCGTTGAAACGTGCAGGCAGGTATACGAGTCATCCCCGATCTTCCCCTCCAGGATGTCGAGGATAGTCTCGCCAAATGGTGTGGTGATGCGCTCCATCACAGTGATGAGGTAGCCAAATTCCTCAAGGAGATCTCCGATCCTGGTGTAGATTGGGGAATCAGATTTGCAGTTGTTGAGTGTAGTTCTCAAGTCAATAGGTGCGTCGGTGTCGACTCCACTCACGATCTCGGAAGCGCTCATGATGCTAGAAGTAGGTGGATGTGGACTAGAAGTGAAGGTGGCTAGGAATTATGCTCATCGTGCCGCGCTCTTGCATTATAAGCGACAAGTGCCACCATTTTGTCTACAGCTGCTCCGACAAAAAACAGATGTCTAGACTTAAATGTGGTAATTGATTGATGGTGCCGCTTGTTTCTTACGGACTCCTCTGTTCTTCAGTTTTGGTGGCTGTCAAACTGTACTGCGTTGTGTAACAGTTTGAGTTAATCCTGTAATTTTCGGTACTCCTAATGATTTATCAATCCATATATTTTCCACTTTATTAACTAATTGTTTAACACTTTCGTGCATTTCACCTTCCTTGTCCAAAAATAATCCGCACATGTACACCTCATCTGAACTATTGTATAATTCCATTTTAAATAATATTTGTCCTTTGTTTCCTGGGTTTTCAACTGCAAATGTATTACCATCCTCCTGCCACAACACTATGGGACAATCATCTGATGATTTCGGTACCCATCCTGGTTTCTTGGTTTCCAATTCAATGGTAGGTGGTCTCTTTCGCTTCTTGCTGACATTTTATTGATCTACAGATGGCGGCAGCAGTGTTGTCAATAAATGATCACTAGCATTATTGTTCAAAACCTCAATCAATAAATGATTTGTTATAATTGTCCGCAGAAACGTAAGCGTTCATGTCTGTACCGTGTAACTTCTACTGCACTACTGACTGGCGTTGTGTCTGCTCACCCCCTCGAGGTAAACTTTGCGCACTCGTTGTGACGCATCTTGTTGCGATAGGTTAGATGTTTAATTTTGTCTACGAACATCAGTTCCAACGGTCTACGGAATCTCATTTCATCTGTCGTAATTTGAGTCCATGTTAACTGCTGTACATCCTCAGTCGGTTCGTACGTGTAATGACTATTTAGATTTTCATCAAATGTAACCGATTTTTAAACTTTTTCTTTCAAGATTTATTTAATGCTCATCATAAAATGCGTCTCTCGCTCTATCTAACACCGACTTAATTGCTAACCTTTCACGTAATGTAAGGCGTTTTAAATAACGTATCTTGCCCATTGACGCATTGATCACTCTTCTTGCATCGTTCATTGTACACTAACAACTCACACACAAAAACAGTACATGACAGTTTGAGCTGGAGATGGTAGTGAAGAAGGAGTGGGGGGTGGCTGATGGTTTGGTGTGTCGGTTCCCAATGGTGGACGCAGCTGCGTTGCAGGTGTTGCGGCAAAAACCCATCCTCAGTCTGAGAATGTTAATAACACATAATGAGGGTTGTGGGTTGTGAAGCTCTAGATGGAGCGTTTCCCTTGAAGCTGGCGCAGCTGCAGCGCAGGTGCCGGCATAACAACGACCCTTGTCTAATTAATATAAAGATAAATCAACCACATGTCTGGGAATGTTTGGGGTGGCTCCTTTTTCGGTATACCATTATCATCAATCACGGTCATTGTGTGTATGTCAAAATAACCCCATGTCTGGGAATGTTGGGGTGGCTCCTTTGTCGGTATATCATTATCATAAATCACTATCATAACCAATGTGTGTGTAGTCAGGGGCGGTGTGTTTACAAATTATGCGCATTTCTCTAATTACAGTGTTTTATGCATATTAAACAGTGTAACTATCATATAAATTACGCAAATTATGGTAATTAACCATGAATATTGATTTAAAAAACGCTAAAATAAAAATCCGCGAAAATAAAATCCGGCAACCAGGGATGGGGGGCAAAAAAAATTCGCAAAAAAAGGTGGAGGGGGGTACCCGCCTCACCCGCCTAACGCAGAACCGGCCAATATACACTACTTGCAGGACCTCTAGCAGAGCTAGGTGTAGCTACCCAAAGCACGTATAAACCGGCTTATTTGTAAATACAGTATAATTTTCCTACAGTCGTGCCTAAAGTTCTGATTTCCGACCAATAAACACATCGTAAAACAGCTGTTTTCTGTTTAGCGAGCGATTTTTTTTCACTTTTCCGCTCGCTGAAGTAATAAAGAGCTGACTGATTGTTGATTTTGACCAGGCTAACTGACTCTGTGTTATAACCTCAAGTCGTTAATTCAGCCAAAGTGATTGTTTGTATGTCTGTGATGTCCAAAATTACAGGTCCACTATCCGTCGCGCGGTAACAGTTTTCTCTCAAGCAGCTACTTTACGCTCTTAATACATAAATAACTGGAGCCCTTGGATGAGCCGTTCACCTGCTGAGGTCACCTAGTGTAGTGGTCAGAGCCCGGTACGCGGAGTTGTTCCGAAAATGCATAATTCCAACATTCAGAACGCCTAAATTGCACTAATCAAAAAAAAAGTAGTCCCAAAATGCACAGCTCCAAAAATCTTCTAAGCACTTCCCTTCGGACTCATGCATTTTCGGAGCCACAATTTCTTGGGTTCGATCCCCGCCGATGAATATTAGCTATAAAATTGGTATTAAGTTCTAAATCCACCTTTAAGCATTTACATATAAAACAACATTGGAGAATTGTCTCTATATTAAACACCTTCTTCACCTGAAAAGCCACACTAATATTTATTACCATATTTTATTAGATGACTCCGTTGAAGTGTGGATGGGGACATCGCTTGACGTAAAATGACAGCTTTCTGTTAGGTTTTATCTTCCATCGTAGTTAAGGGAGAACAAAAACAATAATATTTATAATACTGTATCATTGTATTAATTGTCGATACAAGTGCCCACAACAACCCAATCCTTACAATTACCCACCTACCACCCCATGTTTACTTAATATAATTTACTATAATACAAATTCGTTTAGTGAACATTGGTAAACAAAGTTTTCAAGACCTACTCGAGGGGTTTAAGCAAACTTAAACTATTGTCGGAATTAATTTTACAAGATGACGCAGACTACATCTCAATAACTCGACTCTGGTATTCACCTCGGTCCTTTGTTGTCTTTGGAATGAAGATGCCTTAAACCCTTCAAGTTCTTTCAGCTAAGTGGGATTGAAAAAAATCCGTAATTATTAAAATTGTCGAACCCGTCTTTATATGCACACATATGTAAGAGTAACACAATAAGGATATATGAAACCGTACTTAAATACTCTAGGTAATTTTATGAGACTTTAGAACTTATAACTACATTCTGTAACCTATAGAAATACGCTCGATATCATATATATTAATATATAAGTAGGATTTGAATAAGAGCATTATCTAAGGGACTGATGAACCGAATGTTACGCCAGTATGCCAATTTAGAGTTTTGTCCCTCAGGCTCTCAAATCTTCTATAAATATTTTTTAGTATTAACTCCATTAAATTCTATATTTAATTAACACAGATGTCGACAAAGAACCAACAAAACGGAGCTGGGAAGCTATAACAGAAGTTCAGTCATCATAAATTTAACTTATTTATTGGTATGACAACGTAGTGTGCACATTACGTTACGAGATGTGCTGTCAATTTAGAAGATTGATAAGAACATTTGCTAGAATTCGAGCTGAATATCCTAACTAGTATAGTTTTATTGCAAGTATTTTTTATTTTGTTTATAAACGATATAAATATTTGTCTCAACAAATTTCACCACCAATATTTGCTCGTTTGCAGACGATACCTCTCTGAGTGTTAATGATTCCCGAGAGAAGGTAAAGCTTAGAACTTTTATACAATGTCTCTTGTTACAGCGGCTAAGTGACAATCATCTGGTTTTTAACCCTGGAAAGACTAATTTAATAGAATTTAGGTTAAGGAAGTCAGGAGATTCTTCAATAATAACCATAGGTGAGGGCGACATTGAATCCCCCACTCCTCCCCTCACCCCCCCCCCCAAGACCTGAAAATCGAGGTGGTTCTTGCAATATTTGGGTATAGATTTGTTAAAAAGTTTTCATTTTAAAGGAGTACCACAGCGTTAAAGACTATATATCTGAAAGTACTAATGTTTAGTTGGAAATATTTGACATTGGTTATCATTTTAGAGCAGCCTATTATTTAAGCTATTAGAATTTGTATTTATGACGATTGACAATGCTGTATAATGTCAAAAATGGTCTAGGAGTCATCATCGACTCCGACTAGACTTTCCAAATATCGGAAATGTTTCCAGCAAAATGAATAGTAGTATTTTTCTTCTTAGAAGAATCTCTCAATTCTCCAACAGGGAGATTCTCCTGACGGCTTATGTTGGTTGCCTATTTTCTCAAATGTCCTATAGCCTACGGTCCTACGCTCGCAATATGAGGAGCAGAGTCTTTTAAAACGAAGAAGATATTTTCACTGCAGAAAAAATAACCATTTTCTATATAGTATGGACTGATGAACATCACTCAGAGTTAACAACTTATTAATATTTCCATCTATTTACATTTAAGAATGCCTTTCACTTGTAACATATTTTTCCTCGACGCATTTCCAATAGATATAATTTTCGCAGCACTAACCTAATCCATATTCCCCGACAAAACACAACTTCCTTTCAAAACAAAACTTATTATTCTGTCATTAAGCTTTTTAATGTGCCCCCCACTCCCCCCCAAGATCTGAAAATCGAGGTGGTTCTTGCATTATTTGGGTTTAGATTTGTTAAAAAGTTTTCATTTTAACGGAGTACCACAGCGTTAAAGACTATATATCTGAAAGTACTAATGTTTAGTTGGAAATATTTGACATTTGTTAACATTTTAGAGCAGCCTATTATTTAAGCTATTACAATTTGTATTTATGACGATTGACAATGCTGTATTTGTATAATAGTCGTGTCGTCGTGTGACAAGTGACAGTAAAGTAATCTTGATTCTCCATACAAACTATGATAAGCAAAATGGGTCCGACAAGTCACTCTTCTGACGTCACTCTACTAATTTCACCGCATTAGTGACACAAGAAATAGGCAAAACACACTGCTTTACGATGATTAGCTTATGAATCAATATTATAGTCTTACAGTTAATCTGAGCTAGGTATTTATACTAATTTACTTCCATAATCTGACATTACCGAGGTAACGCCGACAGTTAGAGCTGCTTGTCGCGTTCTTGCCCACATTAAAACAAATGATTACTCCAAAATTTCATATTCCGTGGATCGAGTTTTTCACAGCTGATGGTTTAAACGGTGTGATTTTAAAGTGCTTTGAAAACAAACTTAACATTTTTGCGTCGGCTGATAGACATTTTCAAAATTACAATTAATTTTGTAAAGAATTAAAAATCGAAATGGAAGTATGGATATTCCCTTGTAATCAAAATAGCACTTCCATAGTAAAATAATTATGAAAATTCGTCAATTAGTTAACTCAGAATGTTTTAGTAAATCAAAGAATATTTTTGGGTTGAATTTACTAAAATTTGTTGCCTTGTCATTTACTTAACCTGGTGAATTCATATTTTCTCTTTTTGATTTTTCGAAACTATTTATACCTTATTTATTCTACACCTATGCACGTGCTTATAAGATACATCCTACAAAATATCAATTTCAACAGAAAATGCAACACGTGTATTTATTTTGATACCTATGTGGAAAATATTATAAAATTATAACGTTTATTTAACAATTGGTAGAATTAAAACCCTAGTCCTAAGTTAATTTTGTTAATTTACGTAACAATTTGTTATCTCAGATTTGTCTTTGGTTTTCAAATACAAGTAGAGGCAAACTACGGGGATGGGGCCTATTTTTCCCCGTTTTCCCTATAAGAATAACATGGTGGGCATTTTTAGCCAATAATTAAAAAATCCTGCCCACGGATATAATCACGCCTCTGTCACTATATACGTCTTATTTAAAGCACACGAACTTAAATTAGAACTTAAACCGCCACTAATTTATGGTTAAAAAGAATGTTTAAAATCACGCAAAAACCTAACTTTGTTATTTACTGCCCGATTTCTTTTAAACTCGGATATGTTAGTGTCCTAGGCTAGTGTATATGTAAACTCTACCTATAATTTCCAAATTAAATACTACGGTCAAATTAAAAAAATAGATTTTAATAATACTATAATGCAAAAAGTCAACTTCTTTATTTACTGGCCGATTTGGCTAATTTTCGGATATGTTATAGCCCTCGACTATTATATGTATAATTACCACATATTGTTTCCAAATCCAATAATTTGTATAATTTGTATATATATATACTAACCAAGTAGTGGCAATAGGAGAAAGAAACGCCACCTTTAGCAGGTTTTACCCATAAGAATAACATAGGGATCAGTTTTTGCGCAATTGCTAGATCCCTGCCTATACCAATTTCCTCATTAGTCCATACTCTTGTCCACCCCCTAATTATACCAAATAAATATTTCCAAACCCAATCTATCCCTTATCTTTTTAAAAATTAATTTCCAAAATCAGGCCTAAAAACTATTTTTTTATTTACAGCCCGATTTGTTTTAAACTCGGATATGTTAGTGTCCTAGGCTAGTGTATATGTAAACACTACCTATAATTTCCAAATCAAATACTACGGTAAAATTAAAAAAATAGATTTTAATAATAATATAGTGCTAAAAGTCAACTTCTTTATTTACTGGCCGATTTGGCTGATTTTCGGATATGTTATAGCCCTCGACTATTATATGTATAATTACCATATATTATTTCCAAATCCAATAATTTATAGAATTTGTATATATATATATATATATATATACTAACCACAAAATACTAGCTTTAGTGTTTATGGTTCAATTCGTCTGCAGTTTGGACATGTTGCTGTTCTAGACCAATGCACGAGCAAATACCACACACAATTTCCAAATTAAATATTACGGTCAAATAAAAAAATATTTAGTAAATTACTGTAGTGCCAAATGCCAACTTCTTTATTTACCATCCGATTTGATTGTAACTTGGATATATTACTGTCCTAGGCTATTGAATAAGTAAATACATCCCATAGTTCCCAAATTTTATTTTTAAACAACATTTTGTAAATTACTATAGTGCAAAATATCAACTTCTTTATTTACTGTCCGATTTCATTTACTTTCGGATATGTTATAGCCCCACAACTATTATATGTAAAATTACCATGTATTATTTTCAAATTCAATACTCTATATATATATTAAGTTTGGTGTTTGTGGTGGGTATGTTACTGTCCTAGGCTATAATAAGCATATAATTTCTAAATTTAATTAAAACAATATTTTGTGCCGATTGCAGACTTTTTATTTACCATTCGATCTAACCGGTTTTGGATATGTTATAGCCCCCAACTTTTATATGTAAAATTAGCATATATATATTTGTTTCAAATTCTAAACTTTGTACATATTATCCACAAAGCTAACTTTGGTATTTATGACCCGATTTATTTGTAAATTGGACGTGTTACTGTCCTAGGCTATTGCATAACTAAATATCCCGCACTGTTCCCCAACTTAGTTTAAACAATATTTTATAAATTAATTACAGCACCAACTGCCAACTTATATTTACTATTTACTGCTTGATTTACCGATTTAGGGCATGTTATAGCTCCCCAACCACTGTGTATATAATTACAATATATTATTTCCAAATTCAATACTTATATAATGTATACACAAAAAATACTAAGTTTGGTGTTTATGGCTCGAATGGATATGTTTTTGTCCTAAGCCAATGTAAATACCCCGCACCATTCCCAAATTTAGTTTAAACAATATAGTGCCCAATGCCAGCTTATTTATTTAGTCTATTGTATGTGTAATTACCACGTGTTATCCCCAAATTCAATACTATATAAACTGTATACATAAATGTTTGCAAAATACTACTAAATTTGGTGTTTATTAGACGATTTAATTGGTTATTGGATATTTTGTTGTACAATTCCAACGGATGTATAATTACATATAATTATGCCCTCAATTCTTATCTTAAATTTATAAATCACTATGTGTCAAAGGCCAGCCTAATAATTCCGTTGATTTTTGGATGAATGTGTTATTTACCAAGTATTGTCCCCGATTCGATACTATGTAATAATCGAACTAATGTAACAATCACAAACTTCTTTTTTTACCACCAGATGTAATATAATTTTAGAGCAGTTATCCCCTTAGGTATTATGTATACATATGTATCTATAGTTTGTACAGTTAATAAATAAAAGTCCCAAAAGTCTAGTTTTTGTGTTTGTGGATCGATACGACCAGTTATATTCTTAGACTATAACATTTGGTTATGGTTGTTTCTTTTCCTTGGCTGGCACGCATTGTTTTTCTGTCATTTCGGTCTTGGTGGGGTTATGTTGTTTATTATTGATTGGTAAAGTAAAAGAGACGAAAGTTAATAAGTTCATCTAGTCTTAGCATCACATCTGCATAATAAAGGAAGTGCAACAGGGTAAGTAAAATCAAAACATATTTTAACGTAAAATAATACAGCGTTATTTTGACAATGTTTTTCGGTTAGACCTAACCTATAATACTTGATGACACCTCACTTCCTTCAACTAAAATAATTTCAAATAAGCTTACTGCTGGTTAACAAATAATGAAAAATGTTGTAATCAAAACCCTACAAACTATGTTGGTATAATGCTTAAACAGGTGAATTGATTTACCAATAGCTCATTGAAATTTGGCGTGTCTAGGCCTAGGACTAGGTCAATACTAGCTTCAACACAGTTAAGCCCACATGGATGTAAAATTAGGTATTTGGCTAAGTCTCACTGTCTCATACAATCCAATAGTTCAAAGGTGTGGATAATTGTTTCGCTATCGATTTGGCCTAGGATTACCATTGGATGTGACAGTGTCATTAACTTAAAGGGGCAATAAAAATTAGGGCAAATTGAGAAAAAAATATGGCACACCAGCCAAATTATGACCCAGTTCTAGTATCTGCAGGCAGCCTTAACCCTATAACTGGTGAAACGTAACTTAGTTCAAACTAAGTTACTTCCGGTGTGATGTGTCTGTGGTGGTAGTGTAGTCTTTTCTACGTCTAGCAAAAATTTAGTATAATCACTTAAGTTAATATTGATAACTTACCATAATGAACTAGAGATTTTAGAGCTTTAATTTGATAGCCTACCATGTTCATGAAACTTATGATTGTTGATATTTACGTAAGTTAAACCAATTTTTAAATTAAGGACTAAGTTAGTTTAGTCAGCAGATTTGCGAAACTGAATTAAACATCCTGTAGAGTTATTAGAGTAAGACCTAACTTTATAAGACATTTTCTATTACCGGTACTAACTTAGGTAACTTAGGCCCTAATAAAAATTATAAAAAATGGCTGTTTTGGATTCTTTAATACAAGATTTTTTATATTGCACCTTTCAGCCAAAGTATTAACTTTTAACTCCAAAGGCAGCTTCATTGTGATCAATTTGATATACTAAGTAAGAAGCATTTCGGTAGTTTGGCATAATTATATATATATTTTATTATATCAAGTAAAACTCTTCAAAATTATAAAAGAAAAGCCGCCACCATGGGGAATAACATGCACCAGTTCTAGGGTTAAAATAATAGTTACCTACTTTAAACTGGTAACTTCTTGGTCCACCAAAGAACAAGTTATTTAGGGCCTACTTAACATACTCGTTCCAAGATTTTTTTCAAATCCGCCATTAACAAGAATATGTTAGTTAGTTTAGTGGCGATTTCCTAGCTTCTCGACTGGGCTTTTCACACTTTGTGCTTCGTGGTTAATAAAATATCGGTACTGGTTTATTTATAGGTACTGTAACCAATAAGACTGTTTTTATTAAGTTAGCTTATGTAAATAAATTATAAAAATCTAATGAGTTTTAGTGGAGTGATATCTCAGTTGCAGTGATTGTCCTCGCCCTCATTTCAGAGACCTATCCATTTTTGTTTTCTAGAAAGGTGGGCCAGCTAGAAATTTTGAACATAGGCTGGTTTAAAATCCTGCAATGAAGCAACAATTCACTTGCTAGTAGTTTTTGGATTTTCTAGGTTGTTTTACCCAACAATACTGAAGGAACAATAAATCAAAAGAGAAAAACTGTTGTAATCATTTTATTTTTGAAAACTGACTGCAAGTAGCCTATATAATTTGGTAAACCTTAAACTTTATTAAATTTATTTGGTGGGATGGGTTAATATAAGATAATGTTCACAAATCTAAGCTCGCTTTATGTACTGTAGTTAATCTGAATATATTACCGGTATCTTATAAACTTATTGTTTGGCTGAAATTTAAACTTTTAGATAGCGGTAACAAGTAATTTTAAATAATTCTACCGGTAAATATTAGGCTATAGCTTTTATAAAAAAGAATATAAAATAAGCCTACTTATAAACGAGTTTTTCCAGATCAAAAGCTAAGTCTGGGCTATAGGCCTTAAATATGGATGCGCCTAAAATACTAAAGTGGACATTATTACCTATAAGTTATTCTTGTTTATCGTGTGTTGCAGAGTGCAAGCAGGACAAGGAGGACAAAAAGAAGATCAAAATTATGTTTCAATAAGTGTAATTAAGTACTCAAATAAAAATTGCTGAATAATCATTTCTGTAGGCCTATTTATTTTCCTACCCAAGCTTTAGGCCTAGTTAAAGAAAAACAATTACAAAACTAAGGAGCAAATATGCAACCTGTTGTAAAGTATTTAGCTCATGAATGGCCACAAATGTTTTAAATACTATATGAAATTTAAACATGATTTATTGTTTTGGTAATTAGTTAAAATTGGAGACACTAAATAATAAAAAATGATTACTTTTTATATGTACACAGATATTGGCACCATGATACACTGTAATTTTTAATACGGTAGTTTTTATACAAATAGATTTAGCCTCTTTGAGGTCGGCTCAACATGTCTGATAATTTTAATTCTGATCTTAAACACAAAATATATTGATATTTAAGACAGAACAAAATTTTCAAAACAGCCTATTTTGAGTAACTTGAGAATCAAAACAATTCTGTGCATATCCTGTTAGAAAACAACATTTTATTTAAATAACTTACAGCACAATATTAAACACTTTTTTACATCCTATTGATGTACATTTGACATCATATTGACATCATATTTGACATCACATTTTCCATCAATTTTTTCTTTTCTATACTGCTTGTTTTATATCAATTTGATGGCAGTATGATGTCATGTTTGATCTGTTTTTTACGTCGTTTTTACATAAAATTGAGTGCCCTTTTTACTTCCAATTGACATCAAATTGATGTAATTTTGACGACATTTTATGCCAAAATTGCATCAACAATATCAATGACATTGATATTTTTTACATCAATTTCATGCCAAATTAATGTACTTGTGCTATATTGGAACCAGGTTTGTTCCGCGTTTCACAAACAAAAAAAAAACTGAACTGAAGAAATAAAACATTTAGCCCATTTTCATGTGTGGCAGGAAACTTTTAAGCTTCTGCAATTCATTACGCACGTCATTAGGGTTATACCCATTGTCTGTCACTGCTCCAAAGTAGATATTTTGAGTACACGTTACTCAACCATTCACTTTAGAATGCACCATATTTATTCTAATGAACATTTAGTCTTTAATCTCAGAGAGGAAACACGTGTTTTACTTTAATACTTCACAACGGCATGCTAAACAATATAAATTAAGTTTGTTTGAGGTTAAAAGAGAGCCCCGCTATTGAACTTCGCCTTGGGCCCCGCAATTTCTAGGGCCGCCACTGAGTTTCAATCTTGAATAGTGAATAGCTCTAAAAGACAAGGGAATCTTGAAAGTTTTAAGCCATCGTGGAGTAACGGAAACCTATCATATAAAGTTAGTAAACATATAAAAACTATTGTCGGCTGTTTGGCCGATTAAGGCCTTGTAAACATCTTTGAGCAAGAACAATGTACCGTTTCCAGTAGGTAATTAAAGCGCAAGCCTTGGGTATCGCGTAACTGAAAAGTGATATTGCTATTTTTATGGGTTGTTTTGATTGATTCGCAAGGCTAGGAACGTCAAGTACATTCAAGGTAACAGGACTTTTAAAGCGGAAAATAATAACTGTCGTACCTTATGTACATATTTGTTCAACATTCTGTGATAGACCTTTTTAATTTCGTTTACTTAGAACATTTTAATTTTCATCTTAATCAACAAAACGTCAAAATACACGAGCTGTGTCAGGCGGTAAACATATACATAATGATACGATCTATAACAACGTAAGTATATATGTCTTTTCGAAATACTACTAAAATAATTATTTCAGTGAATATGACGACAGTTTATACATTTTGAAGTTTTTTCGCAAGTGAATATATATATATTTTTTACGATAATATTTGTTTCGTTATTTGCACCTCCGCATTCCTTGATTCGTAATTTATAGAGCCTCAAGACTACGGTCTCCCCTTCAAAAAAAATTCCGGCGCCGCGAGAAAACAAATTGTAACATTGAGAAAGTGATCGCTGCAGAGGTCCGCAAGCTTATAATTAATGACTAAAATTAAGTTAAATTAAGTAAAGAAAATAAATTAAATCAAGTTAAATGTAAAAACACTTTTTAAACTTGTATTTATGTATCAAATGATATCTCAAGAGGGGGCTCCAGTCACGTAACATTTTTTTACCTGCTGCTCCCATAACACCAATGGTAACTCTCAAAGCCTCATAAATGGACTATCCGACATAGTTTATTTATGGTTCGAGGAAAAAAATACCCAGCGATTTCAGTAATCAAAATGTAAATACCACAAGTAGTCAATCAAACAAATTGTAAATATTTAATATTTTTCAATTTACTGAAACAATTATTATTTGCAATATTAACATTTTGCTCACTGAAATCACTAGGGTTCAAATGATCGTTAAATCAACGATATCGTATAATCCGTTGAGGAGAAACGGATCTTAAAAGTTAACCTTATGCCTAAGCCTTATGGGGGAATCATCACAGACTATAGAAAAAAGTAGACTGGGCATTAAGGGTATAAAAGTGAAGCTGTAATTAAATCTAGGCCACCAAGATGGCGGCTTGTAATTTATCTGAGACCCAACAGATAGTGTTACTTATGTTGTGCATTTGGTCTTAAACATACACATAAGTCAAAACGTATGTTTTGTTTTGGGTGATTTTATCAAAAATAAATTTATTTATTTACTAACATTAAGTAGTTCTTACACTATTAAATCTCAATTTCTTACTACTCTAAATCAAATTGAACTATTTTTCAACAGTTAATAACATTATTTAAATTTACAGATTATAAAAATTATGTTTGAAACTATATAAGAAAGTAAGGACAACTTCTGTCTATTGCAATTATGGTACAGTAACGCTATCTGTTACAGTCCGAGGGAAATGAGTAATATATCAAACTATGGGAAAGAAAAACAATCTACTAATATATTTGTTATAAAATGTTAAATAACTAAATATATTTGTGGGCCTAACAAGTCTACAAAATTAATGCTTTAGTTATCGGTATCCAGTCTTTAATAAATATGATGCCAAATATTATTAAATCTCCAAAACTAATATTCTAGTATTTTTATAAAATTTTGGACCACCAAGATAGCGGACATGCCAAATATGGGCTTCACCAGCTGCAATGCTAAAGTAATAGGGATGTCCAGTCCATTTTTGTCTATGCTCTGTGGGGAATCATAGAGAAACACAAAATGTTTCGTGACTGGAGCCCCCTATTACCCTCAGATTGAGATGTTTGTAGCTGCTGTAAAGCTTTATCCTGCATGCCCTCACCTGACGTGAATGGCATGGACAAGGCTGGACCGGAGACTTATTTGGTTTCTCCGAGAGTGAGGGAGGACCTGTAGGTAACAACGTATAAAGTAATTGTACGAAACGTTAGCGCTTTAAATGACGCGTGGTCCTCGAGGTAATCATTAATAAAGTTCAAGTTCAAGTTGAAAAGATTTTTCTTCTTCAAATTTACATTAATAAATAAATACAAATTTTCTCCCAATGCGCTATAATCAACGCGTGCGGGAGCTCAGTTGGTGTACACCAGTTCATTACTCAGTTCAGTCGATACTTCAGACAGATCACCAATTCATGATACATATCAATTAATAAATTAGGTAATATGAAAGCAAAGAACAGATAATTAATCTTAAAAACTAATAAAAACAATCACTACACAATACAACACACGAATTTGACTCAATCAATAAATAAGTTATAATATTATAGAATATTACACCAATTTAAAAGAAAGTAAATTAATAAAGTAATTATAGGAAACGTCACACGCTTTAAATGACGCGTGAACCTCGAGGTAACAATTTATAAAGTAGTTATACAAAACGTTACGCGCTTTAAACGACGCGTGGACCTCGAGGTAACAATTTAAAAAGTAATTGTACGAAACTTTACGTGCTTTAAATGACGTATTGCATAATAGTGCGGTGTCATAACGAGACGGGAGGAGCGTCCGCGCGCCGTGAGCGTCTGTAACATTGTCTTAACAGAAGGTCGGGCTAAGTGGCATCTTCCTGCAATCTTGCCCCTTCGCCGAGGCTCCTCTTTATTTTGGCCTTAGGCTGGGCCCATTTCCAGCGCGGGTAAGTAAACCGTCCCTTCGAACTTTTTAACTACAAACGTAAAAACCGACGAGCCTGTGGTACTACTACTAACCTACAGCTTAAGAACCGACGAGCCTGTGGTACTACTACTAACCTACAGCTTAAGAACCGACGAGGCTGTGGTACTACTACTTTCCTACAGCTTAAGAACCGACGAGCCTGTGGTACTACTACTAACCTACAGCTTAAGAACCGACGAGCCTGTGGTACTACTACTAACCTACAGCTTAAGAACCGACGAGGCTGTGGTACTACTACTAACCTACAGCTTAAGAACCGACGAGGCTGTGGTACTACTACTTTCCTAAAGCTTAAGAACCGACGAGCCTGTGGTACTACTACTAACCTACAGCTTAAGAACCGACGAGCCTGTGGTACTACTACTAACCTACAGCTTAAGAACCGACGAGCCTGTGGTACTACTACTAACCTACAGCTTAAGAACCGACGAGCCTGTGGTACTACTACTAACCTACAGCTTAAGAACCGACGAGGCTGTGGTACTACTACTTTCCTAAAGCTTAAGAACCGACGAGCCTGTGGTACTACTACTAACCTACAGCTTAAGAACCGACGAGCCTGTGGTACTACTACTAACCTACAGCTTAAGAACCGACGAGCCTGTGGTACTACTACTAACCTACAGCTTAAGAACCGACGAGCCTGTGGTACTACTACTAACCTACAGCTTAAGAACCGACGAGCCTGTGGTACTACTACTAACCTACAGCTTAAGAACCGACGAGCCTGTGGTACTACTACTAACCTACAGCTTAAGAACCGACGAGCCTGTGGTACTACTACTAACCTACAGCTTAAGAACCGACGAACCTGTGGTACTACTACTAACCTACAGCTTAAGAACCGACGAGCCTGTGGTACTACTACTAACCTACAGCTTAAGAACCGACGAGGCTGTGGTACTACTACTTTCCTAAAGCTTAAGAACCGACGAGCCTGTGGTACTACTACTAACCTACAGCTTAAGAACTGACGAGCCTGTTCAATTTCGCATTTCTACCTGATTCTCCGATAGTACCGGTGTTAACGTTTACTGTGCCTCATCAAACGATTATTTGAAATCGCTCATCGATGTCACGTTTTAAAGACCCAAAACAGGTTTAGCGATTCGAAGGAGCTGTACTGTGTTATCTCGAATAGTTACCCTGAAAACAATCGTAAACATAAAATATTTCGGAATGTTATTTATAACAATCATAGAGGGGATTAAATGGTAACATCGGTATTATGCGGGAGAAGCGTGCAGGTACACAATAATCCCCTCTAAGGGGGGGGGGGGTGTTAGTTCCGGAAAAAATGTCAAACTGGGGTTTGCGCACACCTTTATAGCAAAGTACTTGTGGCAAATAAAAACAGCCAAGGCCTATTTTTTAAGCTAAGTCAATTATTCAGCGAAAATTACATTTCAACATTTGTAGTAGTGTGGAGCATGGTGAGTGGTATATTGCTGTTACACAGTTAAAATATGTAAAACAGATCACATCTTAATAAGAGTGAGAGTCCTGCTAGATTATAATTTGTTTTATAAAAGTCCGTAAATTTAACAAAGAAACCAACAAAACAACGGATATTTATGTAGTAAATAGGTAAATAAATCTTGGATCGCGTGAATTTCTGCCCGCTTCCCGACGCCTCAATGCTCCCTAAGAGTCATTTAAATAAGTGTTACTAATCACCATTACAAAAAAACTAATTGAATTAGTATTTTAATTATTGTTATACGACTAATAGTTGCGGAGAAAACTGAAATTGCCTTTTATCAATAAACACAGTAAGTTGTCTAGGGTTATTATTATGTGGAGTACATATATATTATCTATCTCTTATTTACTGATTAATTTGATTAAAACTTGGTATTTAGGTTAAGTTAATAATGACCAACAGAGAATATTCGGAATATGTTGCCATCTAACTCTAGGGGGAGAAGGGAATTCCCCCTTGAAAATTGCAAGCAACAAATACCTATGTATTACCAGCGATAAAGGGATTTTGATAGACAATTATGAAAATAAAAATTACTATAAGATATTCTCTACACACCGTACTCTATATTATTGGATAATCGAACGAAGTGAAGTTTATCCTTATACACAACTTTACTGCTTAGATTGGTAAGAGAATCAACTCAACTGGCGTGTCTGTGACCAAAATAACTCGAGAACGCCTCCACAGTTAAACTTAAAATTTTCCAGATAAACTTAACAGGTCAAAATCTTGGTCGAGTTCGTTATTCAGATAATTTCGTTCAGTATTAATAAAATTATCTTAAAACCAAATTTATTTTTTCTCCATAAGAATAACATTGGAAGCCATTTTAGTGGTACCTGAATCGTTAAAATTTAGCCGCTGTCTATGTTTCACCAACAGAGTTAGTTTGCTAGAGTATACTTTGTTATACTGGATAACAAAAGGTTTTTTACCAAACAAAAAAACACACAAGAGAGATAAATCGAAGTATATTTTGAAGTTGTGAGCATATTTATTATTTTATGAAATTATTAAGTGTACGTTTAAAAAAAAATATCCATACAGTTAATATTCCCTTAGTATGCATACTCTGTGTAAATATCGCCAGTCGTCGGAGGCGACGATTGTAACAGTGGCAGACGACGCGTGTGGCAGATCAAAAAAACTCAAAATAACTTTTCAAATTAGATGACTGTAGATACTGAGATATTAACTTAACTTATAAAATAGTTTGTTTTATTACATTATCTTAGACAATTGATAATATTGTGATTGTCATGTGTAAAAAGTACACAAAGCCTCAATTTGTCTAGAAAGCTTTGATCAAGTTAGTCACAGTAAGCGACCAACCCTAAAATTTATTTTGTAGGACAATTATTTGCTAGGTTATATTTTCACTAAATTAATAATAAAAATTGTCTACATTACCTAAAATACATTACCAGTAATGTTGTAGGTAACCACAATAAAAGCTATAGACTATTCTAACCAAACAGCCTTTTTCGGAAGGAATGATTTGACATAGCCTAGGGTTGGATTACACTAAGAGTAAGCCGACATTAAACTGGTAATACAACTGTTGTAAAATACTTTAAATACATTACCAGGAATGTTGTAGCGAACCAAAACGAAAGCTTTAAACTATTCTATCCAAACTAAGCCTTTCATACAGGTTATCTGAAATGATTTGACATATCCTAGGTTTGGATTATAGTGAGCTGTTTTCATCATAAACTTGGACCTATGGCTATAAAATGTAGGCCTATACACTTAGGCTACTTGCCATTTTATAAGTTTCATGTACGGTCTTGGACCAACCCATGTTTATAGCATTTAATTTCATGATAGCCTAGGCTATTGAAACAATATATTGAAATCTCATTTTGTAAAATACAACTGTTGTAAAATACTTTAAACACATTACCAGGAATGTTGTAGCGAACCAAAACAAAAGCTTTAAACTATTCTAACCAAACTAAGCCTTTTATACAGGTTATCTGAAATGATTTGACATATCCTAGGTTTGGATTATAGTGAGCTGTTTTCATCATAAACTTGGACCTATGGCTATAAAATGTAGGCTACACTTAGGCTACTTGCCATTTTAGAAGTTTAATGTACGGTCTTGGACCAACCCATATTTACAGCATTTAATTTCATGATAGCCTAGGCTATTGAAACAAATATTGAAATCTCATTTTGTCATCTAAATAACTAGGCCTGACGACTTATTGTTTTCCTTAAGGATATTGTGACTAGGCCTATAGAAATTGTTTACATTAGTTCATTTAGGAATCTCGCTGTTCTCTTAAAAGTTAAATTAACCACACTGCTAAAGTCACTGCCTAGCCCAAAATACTCTGTTTGTTCTAAGATAACGCACCCAAGCCAATCCTAACAACAAACCATGCCTGAAATCTTCAATTTATTTTAAAGATGAATAAGTTTACGGATTTTTACATCATTTTCTTTGATAAAAACAGCTAATAAATGTATGAATGTTTTTCTACGGATAAAATGTTAGGTCGGCGACGCACAGTGGGGAAATTTTGATGACTAGGAGAGCTAAAGTCAATACTCTTAATATACACAACAAGAACCGTCATAAAACTGTTTAAACTGATTTATCGTGAAGAAAAAAAAAATGTTTAAAGTTAATCAAGTAAGTATTATATTGTTAACACTTTTATAAATATGAGATTCGTTAGTTAAATAGTGATAATTAGTAAAGGTAAAATTCCCTTTTTATCATTAAGTCTTTCACATATCTTTAAGTGAATAGTATAACAGTGAATGATTTATTGATAATTTTAGTCTATTTATATTCAATTAGACTGACTAAGCGAAGAACATTTCACTTGACTTAAACAGTTTTAACAGGGATATAAAAGAAAAACCAAGTGTTGTTTGTTAATTTTTTTCGCGTAACTTTTATACAAATAATTTTCACATTTAATTACTTTGTTTAGAACAGCTACTGGAAGTTCGTTATAAACAATTGCTACAATGTACAATGATTTATACAAAATAGATGTTTATCTTAACAAACTTTGAATAAAACTTGCTTAAATACACTCAATTCTGTTATGGACCTTGAGTTACAATTTAAGTATTTTTAAGTATAAAAACACCAAAGACAAATAATGCAAAACTAAATTTAAAATACGATTTCGGACTGTTCGGTTAACGGAATGTTGAAAAAATCAAAACATAGCTAAACGACAATACAAAATAAAAACCTTTTCTACCCGATAACAAAATTGAACTATGGGCATTCCGTAAGAAAAAATAAAGTTGGCCGCCATATTGTAAAAATGACGGGAAATTTTTGGAAATGAAATGCATTTTAAAACGGAGCTTAAAAAAGTAAAGGTGATCCCCCATAAGAAATTAGCTATCGGACATAAAAAAGTTAGCTATTACCCAATTTAAGGCTGGACACCCTGTGTATATATAACATAATGTTATTAACTTAATCATGTTCTATATACTAGGATAACTTATAGGTTAATCTATAGAGATTCCATTACAGTATTTACCTATATATATATATATATATATATATATATATTTATATATATATATATATACTGATAATATTATTAGGATAACAAACCCGAAATAGTAGAAGTCTGTAATTATATATGCGTTTATTAATTTTTTGTTTAAGAAATAAAAAAGTATGAAAACTATTTACAATCTTAACCATTAAGGTCTGAGAACGGGCAGTAATTAATCATTATACACTACTAATTAATGCCATTAAATGTAAAAGTTTTGCGTTTGAGGGCTAGTTAAATTCTCTTACCAAACAGTAATAAAATACCCATATAAACCAAAAAAGGTGTACTGACGAAAATTACAAAAAAAATAGTGGCTCCCATGAAGGCACGTTGTGGCAGATTAAATGGTCAAGAACGTTGAGAGTATAGTTTATTCTTTCAGAATATGTAACTTTTAAGGCGAACGCGAGCGGAAATACAGAAGGGAATCAGAAATACAGGATAGCAATGTTGTACTTATAAGGTTAGGAGGAGGTATAGTCAGGATAAAAAGTTGGTATAGTTATATTGGGGGTAATAAACTACATCAAGATATGAAAAACACAATTGCCAGTGCAAAATCCCCATAAGACACATAAGATACTGTGTTAAGACAATTAACGTTTTCTTTAATAACTCGGTAAATATTTGTGCTAGAATGATGATAGTGGGCTTACATTTTTTCCTTACTAATCTCCATCTTTTTACTTGCATTAATTATATATTCGGGACTTTTCTGACCCTTTTTGGGCCCAAAAACTCAAAATTTGAAACAATTAAATCCCCAAAAAAGGGGGTTGGAGTTGTTCGATTGTTTTGCCCGACGAACTTCCAACTGTTTACAGAAGGGAAGGATCCCACCAAATTTCAAGTAAATCGGACAAAAAATGCGACTGCTAGAGTGCGATCACACACACACACACACACACACACACACACACACACACACACACACACACACACACACACACACACACACACACACACACACATATATATATATATATATATATATATATATATATATATATATACTAGGTGTACGCTCATTCCTCGCGTATAAGGATAATTGAAACACATGATCAAACTTAAATCGAGTCTCATAAAAAATTCAATATCTGATTTGAGTAACATCATCAGAATACATTCCGTTATCATTTAACTGCCGCCAGAATCCGGATTTTATGTCTGTACAGTATAGCTATAGTTTTAGTCACTTAAATCAATCATCGCGGTAGCTGAGGGGTATCGCACTGGCTCTTGGAGCGTAATGTCGCAGATTCGGATCCCACCGCCGACCTAACATTTTATCCGTAGAAAAACATACATACATTTATCACTTGTTTTTATCAAAGTAAATGTTGTATAAATACGTAAATTTATTTATTTTTTAAATAATTTGAATATTGCAGGCATAGTTTGTTGTTATGATTGGCATGGGTGCGTTATCTTAGATCACACAGACCATTTTGGGCTAAGCAGTGACTTTAGCAGTGTGGTTAATTTAACTGTTAAGAGAACAGCGAGTTTCCTATATGAACTAATGTTAACAATTTCTATAGGCCAAGTCAAAATATCCTTAAGAATTAACAATAAATCGTTAGGCCCAGTTATTTAGATGAAAAAATGAGATTTCAATATATTGTTTCAATAGCATAGGCTATCATGAAATTAAATGCTATAAACATGGGTTGGCCCAAGTCCGTACATGAAACTTCTAAAATGACAAGTAGCCTAAGTGTATAGACCTACATTTTATAACCATAGGTCCATGTTTATGATGAAAACAGCTCAGTATAATCCAAACCTAGGATTTGTCAAATCATTTCAGATAACCTGTATAAAAGGCTTAGTTTGGTTAGAATAGTTTAAAGCTTTTATTTTGGTTCACTACAACATTCCTGGTAATGTGTTTAAAGTATTTTACAACAGTTGTATTTTACAAAATGATATTTCAATATATTGTTTTAATAGCCTAGGCTATCATGAATTTAAATTCTATAAACATGGGTTGGTCCAAGACCGTACATGAAACTTCTAAAATGGCAAGTAGCCTAAGTGTATAGGCCTACATTTTATAGCCATAGGTCCAAGTTTATGATGAAAACAGCTCAGTATAATCCAAACCTAGGATTTGTCAAATCATTTCAGATAACCTGTATAAAAGGCTTAGATTGGTTAGAATAGTTTAAAGCTTTTATTTTAGTTCACTGCAACATTCCTGGCAATGTGTTTAAAGTATTTTACAACAGTGTATTACCAGTTTAATGTCGGCTTACTCTTACTGTAATCCAACCCTAGGCTATGTCAGATCATTCAAGATAACCTTCCGAAAAAGGCTGTTTGGTTCGAATAATCTATAGCTTTTATTGTGGTTACCTGCTACATTACCGGTAATGTATTTTAGGCAATGTAGATAATTTTTATTATTAATTTAGTGAAAATATAACCTAGCAAATAATTGTCCTACAAAAATAAATTTTAAGGTTGTTCGCTTACTGTGACTAACTTCATCAACGCTTTCTAGACAAATTGAGGCTTTGTATACTTTTTACACATGACAATCACAATATTACCAATTGTCTAAGAAAATATAATAAAACAAACTATTTTATAAGTTAATATCTTAGTATCTACAGTCATCAAAAAGTTATTTTGAGTTTTTTTGATCTGCCACACGCGTCGTCTGTCGTCTGCCACTGTTACAATCGTCGCCTCTGACGACTGACGATATTTACACAGAGTAGGCATACTAAGGGAATATTAACTGTATGGATATTTGTTTAAAACGTACACTTAATAATTTTATAAAATAAGAAATATGCTCACAAATTAAAAATATACTTCGATTTATCTCTCTTGTATGTTTTTTGTTGGTAAAAAAACTTTTGTTATCCAGTATAACAAAGCATACTCTAGTAAACTAACTATTGTTACTCTGTTATTGAAATATAGACGTCGGCTAAATTTTAACGATTCAAGTACCACTAAAATGGCTTCCAATGTTATTCTTATGGAGAAAAAAATAAATTTGGTTTTAAGATAATTTGATTAGTACTGAACGAAATTATCTGAATAACGAACTTGACCGAGATTTTGACCTGTTAAGTTTTTCTGGAAAATTTTAAGTTTAACTGTGGAGGCATTATCGAGTTATTGTGGTCATAGACACGCCAGTTGAGTTGATTCTCTTACCAGTCCAAGCAGTAAAGTTGTGTATAAGGATACTTTCACTTCGTTCAATTATCCAATAAAGTTGTTAGCGATACCCCAAAACGTGTTCAGGGGGTCACGTTAGTAACTTCTATGGTGGTCCCGGGCTTAAGTTTCACCGTGCGGATTATGCTAATAGTTCACTTTTCCATAGGATATTCACTAAAAACGTAAACTGTCCTCCCCGCTTCACGATATATATAAATTTAAAATGTAAAGTCTATTTATATATAATCTGTCCTCCCCGCTTCACAGATATATATATATCGGTGCGGGGAGGACAGATTATATATAAATAGACTTTACATTTTAAATTTATATATATCGTGAAACTTAAGCCCGGGACCACCATAAGTTACTAACGTGACCCCCTGAACACGTTCAGAATTGAGTTTTTTTACAACTACTATTCTCTGTATTAGCTTTTCTGTAATTGTTTCCAGCTTTGCCTGGATTGTGCCACTAATTTGGTAGTTTCCAGGTATTCTTCTCACCTGAAGACGGGATCGGATTCCAGATTCCGAAACCTCGTGGATCTTGTTTTTGTTCTTCTCAATCGGTTGGACAATGTCGCAATCATTTCTTAAATAGCCTAAACTGACTATCACCAACAACGAATTTTAAACAAATAATTTGTACCACAGTAATATCATAGACAAATAAAACCAGGTAAACTGGTACTTGGTTTTATTTTTCTATGGTAATAGCTAAGCTTTCAAAGAACTGTCACTCAGTCCGAACCCAGGCATTATGGGCAAAAGATCCCTTCTGTAATTAATAGTACCTGGGGAACCGAGCTTTGCTTGAATTAGACCACTCAATTTGTTTCACAGGCCTATGGCAACCCGCCACCACGGCCCCTCATGTCGGGCAGATTTTTCTCATTAATTTTCCTCTTTTCTATGTGTAAGGTCATTCCAGTTGTTAGTATAACTCCATGTCCCTTCAGTAGGTAGTTGTGTTGTATACACATTTTATTTAAAATGTCCACTCTGCATGCAATCTGTACTCAATGGTTTTAGTCTCTGTTCTCAAGAAATTATATGTTGATACATGAGTATTTCTTTTGATAATTCACTGGTTGTTTATGAACAGCTGTTTTGATTATTTTGTTTTGATTTAAACCCCTATAAGCCCAATGTTAATATTTAAAAAATGGTAACAGTTGTTTAAGTAATTAGATTTTACCGGTAGATGAGACCTGCCTGGAACTTATTTTTAGCCCAGAAATCAGTTCCAAAATATGAAGAAAATAGCTGGAGCCGTTTTGAGATCATAGTTGTAAGCAAACAACCGCCCAAGCACTCCTTATTCAAATTAGAGAATATGATATGATACTATGCTATTAAACTCAATAAAAACAGCGGTATTTTTTAAATACTACATTTTTTAGAATTGTTTTATCGAGTTACGTTTAGAGAAGCATCTTCGTCACTACAAGGTGGTAATGAAAACCAAGTTAAACCGAGTGAATAACTAATGTAAAATAAAACCAAGCTTAAGTTATGCGACGGCGACAAATTAAAACTGGAATCGTCTCTCTTTAAAACAATATTTAACTTGCCTACTTGAATAACTCGACTTAGTTCCTGCATTAACCATCCTCCTGCGTTTTAGTTTACTTTTTTAAGAGTCGTGCAAATAAACTCACCAAAAGCGATACTTCGAATCATATTGATAGAGGTGATGGGTTATACACATATTATGTAACGCACCTAAAGGGGAGGGTTATCATGTTACGATGCGTTATGTATCAGAGATGTTACGTAATGCCCAAAGCTAAACAATTAACTAAGAATTAAACTTGGTTTAAACTTAGTTTAAACTGAAAAAGATTAGTATTTTAAAACTTAATATTTATATTTTCAAAGCCCAGAAACAACCTTAAACTAACGTTTTGCAATTAATAGGTATTTTGGACAGAATTTGGATTTTTTGTAAATAACTACTTTATCATGAGAAAACTAGATTTACAATTTACAGTTATTTATTCCAACGATTTTAATTCAATAACAAATTTTCATCTGCAGGCTGTTTGTTTTATACTAATAAGTAATCTAGTTGCAATAGATAATTGTTTATTTTACATTTACAATATTAGCTCTAAATTCAAACATTGCAAAATCTGTAACATGAAATCTATGAAAATTGTTCGACCTCACTCTAAAAATTTAACATTATTATACGGAGACGATAGCAATAACGATAAAATACGTTGCCTAATACAATATGTGACGCATTTCTTTGCCAAAACTGATGTTTCGAATGAGAATAAGGCATGAGAGAATATGTTAACAATGGTTTGAATCAGTCTGCTCGCCATGTCGCAACGTCGTCCTCATTACCCTCGATTCAGACTTGCACCCTAATCATCCGATTGTCATTTAAACTGAGTTTAAATAACGGAAAATGCTGCTACAACCCCTGCGTGTGACTTTGTAGTCATATTTAGACGTGTATTCAACTCCTTTAATGGAATCTCCGAATATTTACCTTTCCGTAAGTAATTTAACCCAATTATTTGTTATTTTTAAGAAACTTATTTTTACTTTCTCCCCCTTTTAAATGGGAAGAGTATAGTTTTCGTACAAATTTTCGAAATTTCAGTTAACGGTGAAAATATTTGTTTTAGTATCTCCTGAACCCAATAAAGTTATTTCTGAGAGTACGCTCGTCTGTCTAAATGTATACAGACTTAGATACCATACCAATGACTTGATTTAGAAGCAATTTGGTATGTAGGTACCAATCCATGTTTTCCAGGTTTTTCATTTTTTATTTTTTTATTTTTAAGGATAATTTTCCCCCAAACCGCTAAAAATAGATTACAAATCAATATTAATTAAAAACCGCTTTAACGATTGTTATTAAAATTTCGTGGTTTTAGTGCTTTAAATGTTTAATAACATGACACCACCCGCATTCCTGAGAAAATTCGGGTTCATAATTTATTGTTATCGTCATAACAAAATACTCAAAAACTAAATAAATTAGTATTCTGAATTCTACGATTAATGGTTACGGAGAAAATTAAATATTCATTTAGCCGTAGAAGCAGGTCGTTGCCCGTTATTACTCTTATAAGGAATATAGTTATTTATGCAACAAGAGCACAAGGTGCCTACTTAGCTGCACTCGAGAGAAATGTTTACGCACGAGCCGTAGGCGAGTACGGAATAGTTTCTCTCGAGTGCAGCAAAGTCACTTTGCCCACGAGTTGCATATTAAATTTTTCCTACGTCTGCCAAATATTGATTATACAGTATGATATGTATAATATTAATGATAGCCTATATGATATATTGCCTACAGTTGGAATAAAGCGTTTCAATTATATTTATTCGGTTTTTTAGAAGAAGGCTGCCACTATTAAAAATTACTTAAATATATGCTATACCTGATTGAAGTAATAGTAACATATCTAGGCCTACTCACAATTTATGGACACTTTTTGTATGTAAACACACTTTAATTAAACTTCAACAAAATACAGGTTATGTTTATGTTGTTCGGGAACAACAACCATAGATCAGATGTTTATTATCCAGTGTTACCAACATAATTCATGCATAAACAACGTTACCTGCATACTGTTTTTGACTATTTTTGTGTTCTTAAGATGAAACACTGGAGTACGCAAAGTAAATCTAGAGTACGCAAAGTAAAAATGAGTGCGCAAAGTAAAATGAATACGGGAATCACCTGTTTTGCGACGAATGTCGAGTGCGAAAACAACCGCTTCTCGGGCAGACGTAGGAAAAAAACATTATCATTCTCTTTTATTTACTGCTCAATTTCATTAAAGCTTGGTACGTTAACATTGACCTAACTATATTTTATATTCGGAATTTGTTGCCACCTAGATCTAGAGATGAGGGGGAATTTCCCCTCTCAAAACCACTTTGAGTAGCGAATGACGCTGTAGTGCTTCCAATCAAGGGATTTGAGTGGACTTTTCTGAACAAAATTATGTACTTGACGATTTTCTATACATGCTTTCGTGCTTTATATTC
The DNA here is from genome assembly GCA_963675035.1 of Allygus modestus. NCBI lineage: Eukaryota > Metazoa > Arthropoda > Insecta > Hemiptera > Cicadellidae > Allygus > Allygus modestus. The sequence continues at coordinate 93,162,324 of OY776113.1, forward strand.
TATATTTAAATAAAATCGAATGAATAGATTCAAATAGGAAGAAATGACTTAACTCGTAAAGTATTTATAGGACAGTGAGATAAAACCACTATTAGACCAATATGTTCGGTCTCCAACGGACAGTAAAAGTTAACGTGCAGTTTTAGTTGACGGGATATAAAATTTTACAAGCAATAAATGATGTTGACTGGCAGTTTAAGTTGACAGACAGTTTAAGCTGCCGGGCAGTGTGAGTTGACGGGCAGTGTAAGTTGACAGGCAGCTTCAGTTGACAGACAGTTTAAGCTGCCGGGCAGTGTGAGTTGACGGGCAGTGTAAGTTGACAGGCAGCTTAAGTTGACAGACAGTTTAAGTTGACGGGCATTTTAAGTTTGGGTAAGTAGTAAGCGTTTTCTCAACGATTTTTTGCAGTAGTTAACTAATTTATTTTAACTTAGAATGCATAATAATTTGTACGTTTGAATTTGTTTTATTTGATTGAAATAAGATCTGTTGAAAAATTTACATTTTGAAATTTATATATGAGGGAATGCAGGCTCTGAGAAAATATCTGCATTCCTCAAGTCTTGGTTTATAAAAATATATTAAGACCATTTTTAACTATTGAAATTTAAAAACTCTAATCAATGACTAAAACCTAATTTGCTTCATTCGAGTAGATGAAATAAAATTATAGGTTATACTTTACTATAATTAATTATAATAGCCTACTTATTGATTAATTCGCGTCAAACAATAAATAACGGCATTTTTGTGTATAAACTGAAAATTTGGTATTGTATTTTACCATAGAAAAATTTTTCTATGATTTTACGTTTATAGCTTTAACCAATTCAAAATGACGGTCATTTAAATTAACTAAAGCTTAAAGCATTTTTGTGTATGTGAGCTGGGTACATTTGCATATTTTATATTTTAAGATTAACCTTAAAATCTATTACGGGGTGAGGCTTGTGAGTTGACTTCCTTATTATGTGAGAAACAAGAAAAAAGAATATATTTTTTGTAACTATGGAATCGCCCTGAAGCAACAGCGTCTAGATTAGCATGATACACGTTGATACAATTTACAAGATGTAATAAGTTGTTTTTGCTCTGTAATTTTTCAAATTTGGTTTTCTGGCGCTTCAGTCAAAGTTCTTGTTTAAATTTGATTATAAACTTTCTAAACACGTAAAAAGTGTAAAACTAAGTTAACCATACCTTTGGAAAATTCACGACAATTTACTACACATTTGAAAATACAAACAATATAGCCACAGTAAATGAAACAATGTACAGTTTTCAATCTATACAGTTGTTGTTTTTTCACTTAGTGCGGGGTGTAAAATGATAATCTATGTAGTGTTTCAATCGTTTATAGGTAACTGATGGTAAGACGCGCATTTACTTTACAACACAGTTCGAGGGTAATGTTCACCGGTGTCAAGGGGTGGCAACCGTCAGTGCTCAGAGCAGGTTAACTTTGACCTTGTATTAATCGCCCTCTACTGACGCCCTCATGCTCTTTATTAATGACCGACAACTATTTTTATCAAAACAACGGTGAATAAATTACAGAAGAATATTCCCTGTATATATGCTATGATATTCTTTTTGTTTACTTATTTACAGCATACTTTATATTAAGTAGTATTATTAAATAAATATTCTTAAATTTAGAGAAACGGAAATCAGTAGGCCTAACATGGCAAACAAATTTCGATGCACCAAACTTAATTTGTTTCGAATCAAAATTACTGATGTGGAAGTAAAGTGCGCATTTCTTTAATATTTCGCCTTGGTAAGATTAAGAAATAAAATTGACGGTTTCGAGTCTTCAAAGTTTGACCTTGTTTGTATCAACGCAAAGATAATTGTTGGCAGTTTATTGCAAATGATTCTAAGGCAATGAGGTCCAAACCAGTCAAATTTGTGTGGACACCCCGGGATTTTAACCCATGACCGCTTGAACCAAAGTCCAAGACGTTAACCGTTAGGCTAGCAAGATACATTTTTCGGAGCAGACCCCCTCTCCTACTTAGCCCTCATGTCTCGGTTCTAGATCCGCCACTGGGGAGACGGATTTTGTGCCATGGACAAACCCAGGTACCATGTTCAATTAACTGATAATAATTACTATTTTATTGCCTACGGCTGCCGGGGGGGCAACATGCCATACACCGAGACCCCGGAGCGTTAGGGCGAGAGAGAAAGGAGAAGCAAGAGAGAGTCAGCCGTAGAAGGCGCGGATGAGTAGCGGGTGGACATTCCAAAATTGCAACATGTGCAATTTTTAACACAAGTTTTGTTGTCGTTGTTGTGAGTAGCTCATCTGCTTTAACAGCCTCATTGGTATTGAATCAAGAATCAAGGATATTCAAACACAATATGTGTCATACAAAATTATAATACAAATCGTTAATTTGGCTGTATCATTTATTTTTTTAAACGTTTTTATTTAGTTTGGGGAATAAAATATTGTATAGACCAAGGTTGAATCTAAAATATATTCAGGAATATACAGAGTGTCCCCGAACTCTCCGCTGAAACTTCCAGGACTTGTTCCTAAGGTCAACACAAAAAAAAGCTTATATAACATAGGACCTCTCTCGCTCCGTTACCTATTTATGTGACTGTATGTATTTTTTAACCAGTACATTAGGAGCCGCTTGAGGTACTAATTTGAAACTTGACACAACTACTTGATTAACTTTATAATAGCTTAGAGAAAATTTGGTATTGTATTTTACGTTTATAGCTCTAACCAATTCAAAATGACGGCCATTTAAATTTACTAAAGCTTAATTTCTTGAAAATGGAAAATCTTTGGGTTAATGAGCCACATATTTAACAAAAATATAAAATTGTAAGCAAAAAACGAGAGTAAAATGCCTTTAAAGATCACTCAACCCGTGTCAGTACAATTACAATTTTGACGAGTAAAATCGTGGTAATCTCTTGTAATTTGCGCAGAATTTGTGAGTCCCCATTCCACCCAAGAAACTATCCCGTATGAGTCACCTCCTCCGTAAAGTATCCAATGGTAGAGGATATTTTACAAAACCGCGTGCACTAATCATCTCCTTATGTTGTCTCCCCTTCCTCAAGATCCGAAAACCTCTGGCAATTTGAAGAGGGGCCTATTTAATATAATTATTTATTATTCCAATTTATTAATTGAGGAGGGAAGTGAAACTTTGTAAAGAGGAAGTATTCAAGCAAGTTGTGTGAGCGGGCTAAAACTGCTGTCTAACAAATAGATTTGTTGTTGACGTACTGAAAGCTACGGCTTAAGTAGGTCAGCTGACTAGCGGGAATCAGTCTGTGAGGTGGGGTGAAGTGTCCAGATTGGGGTGTCAGGGCCAGAGCCTAGTTTATATCATTTTAATTAATAGTTCATACCTTCCAGGGTACTGTAATGTATGGGGGTTCTTGATTGTTTGCTATTGATGGAAAGGTGTGAATAACAAGTTGACAGGTGACTATGGTTGCTAAACTGAAGGAAGTAAGGGTTATATGACGTGGTTTAGAGCTACCTTAAACATTTGTAGGAAGATGCTGGAATTACCCAAAGGTCGGATCGTACTTAACCCAGAGCTGAACACCACGAGCCAGCTTTAATGAGCTGTTAAATCGAAGGCTATAAATTACCTTAAAAACATGATTCGACAAACAATTTTCCTGTATTCAACAGGTTGAAGTTCACACCTACTGACTACAATTACGGATAAGTACTCCACCTTAATTAAGTAATCGGTTCTTAAAACATCTAAGACTTTTTTTGTAACGTAACATTTGTATTTTTACTATTTCTATATTTTGTCTTAGATGAATTAAAGTAATATTTTTACATAACACGCCTCTTGTATTTATTGACCTACGTTCTCGATGGTAAGCGTGTTTATACTGTTTGGCCAGCAGATAAGCTCGCTTGTCCCCCACAGTAAGTTAGCTGATCCGAAATATATATATAGGGCAGATTAGAGGAAACATGATACACGGTCTACAAAGATTCTTATTAAATATAAAGATAGATTTTTCATCAGCTTTGCACTACTGAGCTATTCGAGAAGACTGTAGAGACATTTAAAACTAGTAAAATATTTGATAAGAGAGGTTTCCAGATTAGCACTGGTTGGTATGCGGGAAGGGTAGTGTATCAGTTGACAGCGATGTTTAAAATGTGTGCAACTTCATCGTGAGTATTCTCACGCTGAATGCCCCAAGACAGAGACGAATCCAGTCGCCCGTGTGAGGTGTGGAAACTGCTACTATACCGAGTGGCTAAATTGGCATTTAATTTGAGTTCTTTAGATTCTGAAAGAATAGTTGTTGTATGCATTAGCTCACTTTGCGCTTTCAGTTTTTTTTTTAATCAAACAGCCGCCATTTTGAAATGATAAAAGCTGAAAATATATTAATACGTGTGTCAAGTTTAAAGTAATATATCTAGCGGTTCTTAAGATTTAATGTATTTATACAACGAATCTTAGAGACACCAGCGGAAAACGGAGTAAGATATAGGCCTACCACGTGTTTACATACAATTTTGTTTTGTTCTTCGCCTTAGGAACAACTTGCTAAAGTATTGGTATAGAGTTGTGAAACACCCTGCATACAGACATTTTTTTACGCAACCCGGATTTAGAAAGAAAAGGTACAAATATTTGACTAAGCTAAAAGATGTTTAATTCCTTCTGGTACTTGCTAAAATTAAACCCTATTCCAATTTGAACATATTTTTTGGAACAGGTGTTCAAAGAAAAAACCTTGCTTATTAATGCAGCAGTTCGCTCTATTAAAATAAATTTAAAGAAACGAATCTGTACTTTGCAGTAACCTCAAAATGTTTGCAGTATGTAATTTGTTATTCAAACAAAATAGACAATATTGCTGCAATGCAAACAACTTTATGGAGATTGAAGTTAACCAAGTTGGATTGACAATTTATTGACTTTTAGTGATCTCAAATAGATGCTTTTGGTAATTCTAAATTGGGTTGAGTTATTTCAAGCCAATAAAGTAATAACATTTTACTCTGTGAAAATACCACTTTAATTTTAAATAATTTAGGAATTCTCAACCGTGCTGTGCATACTTTCTCCCGCTACTCATCCCATGTGTACAAACAGCTCAGGGTTTGCGCTCACAGATGGCGCCATGTCAATAACAACAAACACTAAAAACGCTTTAAATTTACTTGTATTATAATTTTCTAAGTTCAACTATTTTAACTGAAGATTTTCAGCTCTAAAATTGCTGCAATCGAGAGTGCTGCATTTCGATAAAAATAGATAAAAAGCTAAAAAAAGGTTAGGTCGGATGTTGAGCTCCCAACTACTTTACCAAATTATAGTCAGTATAATTGCAAAGTTTAAATCGGATTAGTACAAAGGACAAAAGGCCAGAGAAGTAGTAACATTTGTAAACTCTAATACAAATATATCACAGGGTACTTACGAAGTCTGGCTACAATAACTCACTACACAAATATTGAAATATTAATCGTGAGTCCATTTGTAATTTCTTGATATTTTTTAAATGGAAAAACTCGCATGATTCCAATACTAGCAGTGGTAAGCTTCGCAAATAAATATGCTGTCAGTTGTTCTTTCGATTGGTTGGCAGCCCGCGAGGAGTAAGAAGAAAATCATTAATAAAAGCATAGTTCAAACTTTATATCGAGTTAGATCTTAAATGCCGCGATGCCGCAAACACGCGTCAACACGAGCTCAAACAGACCACTGAGCCAAAAATGCCAGCCGGTCAAACATTTCTTTAAAATGTTGTTTGCAAAATTTAAAGTGCGATCCGTTTAAAATTGTAATATCCGTTGCAATCGACCTTTTGAGATTGGTGGCCTCTCAGAAACAATCGTGTTGTGTACGGAAATTATATTAACCTAACCTAACCTAACCGCCGCGCCGCAGCACAGCTTAAACGTTTCCTCCCCCACACGAAAATGTTTGATTTCATTCAGTACAGTCTTTTTTGTGAAACGCGGAACAAATCTGGTTTATAAATAGACAGATAGATAAACAAATGTTAACACAAACGTCTGGCTCTATACCTGCTAAATCCCCGTGCGGAGAACGCGACATCTGCTAGTTTAAATTATTGTGACTTTTGATGAATATAGATTATTGTTTTTTTTAATTATATTTTAAAAGACAATTGGAATATATTAGGTACTTCAATCGTTAAAATTGGTTCAGGAATAACGGAGGAGTTCACCTAACAAAAATCGCCTTAGCGTATTAATATATAAGATTCTGGAAATGACAAGATTCGTGGTTTGAAACTGTCGTATTTTGGGAGTATACGACAATTCCGATGATTATGTCAGTTGGCAGAACTGCTGTTGTTATGTATGGAGTGGGAACGAGGGCGTGGCTCCCTGGTGTAGGACTCGCGGCTGCGGGCTGGAGGGACAGCGCCAGTTCCCCACCAAACATTTTAACTGCGCGAGGACGGCGCTGCAGGAGTTCCTGGCTGTTCCAATTCTGCGCTCCCTAAAAATGATGTATGATCTATGCTAACTTTGAAACATACAAGACTTCCTCTAATAATCTACCCTTAATGGAGGTGTTATATTCCTTACGGTAGTCATGGGGCATAGAATATATACTTTTACAAGTCTTATATGACAATACACGATGCCACAAGACGCACCTCTACAGAACGGTTGAAACGGATATAATGACTTTTAAAGTTTTGCGAACAGCACTTAGAGGAAAGTTTGACGAGCTGCCATTTTTGACTCGGTGGTCTGTTTAAGGTCAGGTTGGCATCATTCTGTTCCACTAGTTAAGACCTTAAAGTTGATATACATTTTGACCTATATTTATATTAAAGATTTTCTTTTAGCGAATTTCTCCTATAGGGAAGAAGCTATTACCGTAGGTCTCATGGTAAGACTTAAGCCCGAGACCATGATAACTTTTTGTTTTGAGGTCCCCAGATGCCAAAAACACTATTCGTTCAAATTTATATATATATATATATATATATATATGTGTGTGTGTGTGTGTGTGTGTGTGTGTGTGTGTGTGTGTGTGTGTGTGTGTGTGTATATATATATATGTATGTATATATATGTGTCCGTTAAACCGATAAATTGAGTAAAAAACTTTCGATTTTAATGAAATTTGGCTCAAATGTGTAAAATGACATTCATGACTTTAAGTTCGAAAACCAGAAAAATCGGACCATGGGAAGGGGGTTTATGGGGGTTTTAAATTTTCCAAAAATCAGTTTTTTGCATTTTTCACCCTACAATTTAAAAAAAACTTAATTTTGGTTCTAACCATGTTATAGAGCTTAAAAAAACAAATAATTTAGTATTTTTAATTATTAACCTAGGTCAAGTGGTTGCGGAGAAAATCCAAAAAACCTACTCATAAAATCTCCCATGTTAATATTATGGGATAAAGGTTTTTGGCTTTTCCTCAGTTTATTTTAATGTAAACTTCACATTTGCTTTTACCAATCTGTTCAGTTCTACAAAACAATCATTTTGGTGTTTAAATTGTGATTCTACGCCCAACCGTTGCAGAGATATTCAAAGTGCTAAACACAGAACGTTGTCCAATGTTATCCTTATGGAGAATAAATAAAATTTGATATCTCGATTATTTATGAATGTATGTTGATGAAACTTGGTATGTGGCTTCACGTAGTTATATTGTAGTATATTGGCTGGTAGTATTGGTATATTGGTAAATAAATAAAATTTGATATCTCGATTATTTATGAATGTATGTTGATGAAACTTGGTATGTGGCTTCACGTAGTACTGGTATATTGATATTTGCACAAAAAGTTGATTTTTGGTTGATTATTCCCGTAGCAGCAAACCTGCGTACTCAGCCCCCATGTTATTCTTATGGAGAATAAGTAAAATTTAATGACTTCCTTAATTATGAACATAAATTAATAAAACTTGGTATGAAGCTTCACTTGGTTGAGTGATATTGATAATTATATAAAAACCCATTTTTCTGTTCTTTGTTGCAGCAAACCTGCTTTCTCAGCCCCCATGTTATTCTTATGGAGAATAACTAGAATGTTAAATAGCGCTTATTCATGATTGAATATTGATGAAAATTAGTATGTGGCTTCACCTAGTTAAATTCTATTTATATTTGTATAACAACCAATTGTTTCTGTTCCTTGTTTCAGCAAACCTACGTACTCATTATCACTGAAAGAAATATTATAGTAATCCAAACAATATTGTATAGTAAACGCAATTCTAGTAGTTTTTACAAGATTTATCTTAATTTACACAACAGTTATGGTGATGTCCTACCATCACGTCTGTTAAAACTACAATAATATTCCTGCTAAATTATTTGCAATGACGCTGGTAATTGGATCAACATATTATTGTAGCTGATACATTATAACGATAGTAGTGTAGTAAGTAGAAATACTTAGCGAGAATATTCTGATATATTATACCAGATTCTGCTATTGATTACACGACAATGTCTCAAAGTGTAAATGAGTCGTCACCGGCCTGACCTAAAGCGTGAATGCACCGCAAAACAAGCAATGTTATTGTTTATCGTGTGATCGGTATCGGAATGTGTTTACTGCAATATGTATGTGATAAGTGTCTCACTGTCTCAGTAATGTTGTAATAACATGAAGAATCAACTTGAGGATTAACTGAAGATGTGGCTGTAGCCACAAAACATGCAATGGCATAACCTCAAAAAGCATATTGAACAGGTAAACCTTTTTATTTATTTGAAAATAAAAATCTAGCAGTTTCAACATCAGAATCTTATTTATTCTTTTTATAGCCTAGGTTGGATATTAACGAGGCAAAAGTAACAAAGAGACACTGATATTAAGTTACTAAGCCTTAAATAATCGAAATAAATATTATCAAAAAATGATTAAAGCCGAGCGAACGGTGGTCTATTGACCCCATACGCTTCTGTAGCTTTCATGTAAGCAATTTTATATAACTGATTTTGGTTAGTTTTCAGGTTATGTTCGTTAAACTCTAGGATTTTACGTAATCACTCCACTGTAGTAAACACAAAAACAACTTATTGTAGAAATAAAGAAGGGTATTGCCATAGCTACTATACATTCAGAGAGGAGAGTCGACCGAAGTTAGTTATAGCTGCAGCAATAACTTATTGTAAAAGTAAAAATAAGAGTTATTCTTATAAATACTATAAACTCTAGTAACACCTATCATAATGTTTAGTTTTATTAGCAATAACTTATTGCTCTGGCAGCAAGATGTATTGCTTGGGCTCCAATTTCATTATTGTAATATTTGCAATACTTTCTGTTGCACGCTACAATAAAATATTGACAATAACAGGATTGTAGCTGCTACCAAACTCATTGCTGGGACCATATTTACAATAATTTATTGCTCCACATACCATATTCTGGTTCATATAACAATAATCCTTTTTCAGTGATACCAATGTTATTCTTATGGAGAATAATTAAAATCGCTTATATGTGAATACATTTTTATGAAACTTGGTTTGCGGCTTTATGTGGTATTAAGGCATATATTATGCATTAGAAATTCGCTGAGTACGCAGGTTTGCTGCGACGCGGGTATTTACTCCTCTTGGACCGTTGGACCGTCAAAAAAATCAAAATCAAAATGACAACCTTTTTTGTTAAGTTCACTACGGCTAGTATTGGGATCAGGTGAGTTTTCCATAAAGAATATACGAATTAGTTTTTACGACAAATAAACTTACACTATAAAGTAAATTTTGTATTTACATAACTCAATAATATTTACTTTTAATGAATAAGCTGCAAAAACCAACTTTAAACTAATAAAATATATGCTTTGAAAGCAACACAAAACAACAAACTAAAAAAATGTTGGATTTAAGTATATGCGATATGTAAAGACATGCAAAGATGCAAAGACCATCTTTTTTATTTTAAACCATCGGAATAAACTGTTATAGCAATTCGCAAGTCAAGGGTTTTGTATGGATTAAAAAATATCGCAAATAATTTAGATTTGTTTGTCGTTGTCTCTTAAATTATTAGCTTGTTTGTTCGATTATTAATTCAATCTGGGAACTAATCTATTCTAAGTAATTCTTGTTAGGTGTTTATATTCTTCATTAATACCGAATAATTTAGTCTCTTCTCAAGCGTTAAGCTTTATAATAATAAGCTTTATAATATCCATCTTACATTAACAACAATAACAGCCGATCATGAGACAATTAATGCCGTTCGGATATTGTTGTGCTAATAGAAGCGTAGTGATCTTAAATATCCGAATATCTTGTATAAAGTATAAACATGAAATCGAATGATTATTTTTTTTGTTAGTATTTTTTTAGTTGAATATGCAGCTTCACATAGAAACACTGAACCTGTGCGTGTAGAACAGGTATACAAAATAGTACCTGTATACGCATTAAACCTTATACACAGGTATCAGACTCTGTTATATCTTGTGTAAATACGATTATCTTTGAATTAAACCGAGAGGTGAAATACGCTTACAAGGTAGTGTAATGCACAATTATGTCTTTCGTCAGAAACTGATTTATACTGTTATGGTTTCGGATAACAGCTAATGACCGGCCAAATGTTCTACGTGCATGCCCGGCAGGCAAGACCAGCTGAAAGATGATGGGGGAGAGGAGATCTATCCTAAAGGGACCAATTTTCATTAAATGTTGATACATATTTAGAATTTAAAAATCATGTAAACAAACAGCAATCAACACAGCGGATGCAAAATTAATCTCCTATAGAACAAACCGTTGCGATTATACTATACTCGTTGAGTAAAGAGGTGTTTTTTGTTAGTGTGGATGTTTATTGTGAGCAGATTTTAGAAATGCCTTTTTGGCTATGTTTATAACGGTATGCAGATTTTGGCTATTCGCACTGGTTTGCAGCCTTTGGCTATAGTTATTCGTGTTCAAATGTTCGCTAAGCTTACAGAGTATTCAAATGTTTTCTATGTTTACTGGTATATTCAGATTTCGGCTATGCTTATTGGTCTTCTTATTTTGGCTATGCTAACTGGTTTGCAGATTTTGGCTATGGTTACTGATATGCTTATTTTGGCTATGCTAACTGGTTTGCAGGGCTATGCTTACTGGTATGTAGATTTTGGTTTTAGGAGCGCGCTCGAACTCAGTTAAATTGTTAAAAGAGTTTTGCGCCGCAAGGTTTATTCGCAAATCATAGCGAATCATATAGATTTAGACATTATTTTAAAGCTAAATAAATAATCGAGCCGTACTTGAAATTATCGCAAAATCCTTTTATTTGTTTTGCGGTAGGGCAAATGAAAATTAGGTTCAATATTATTATCACACATTCGAAACAGTTATTATTTTGCAGATTAAAATTTCCAGTGGATTAACATCGATATGGCGTGGACTTACCGTGCAGCGGCCCGATGACCACCATGACCACGATCATCAACAGGATCACCCTCTTCCGCCGGTTGTTGGAGCCCTCCTTGAACGCGACATCGAAAGTCTCCTTGATGTGCTGCAGGTCGAAGAAATCCTTGAGGAAGTGAAACACTTTTGACACCCTCTTCTCCACCGGCTTGCCTCCGCCCACGCCCTCCTGAGTCTTGGGCTTCTCCGTGATGATCCACCGGTCCTTCTGGGCGGGATCGGGAGGGAACACGTACTGCACCGACGGCCGTCGGGGCTCCACGATCCTCAGGAGTCCGTAGAAGAAGGAGAAGACGTAGATGGAAGCCGCCAGGGAGAAAACCCCGTAGAAGCCGATCTCCTTGTAGAGCACCCCGGAGAGGGCGGTGCCTATGGGGATGCCGACGGAGCAGAAGACATTGACGACGCCGATCCTCAGGGTGCGGGTCTCCGTGGTGGTGATGTCCCCGACGTAGCTGAAGATTGCCATGAACATGGTCATCCATCCGCCGGTGATGGCGGGGAATAGGGCCTCGGTGACTCCGGCCACCTCCATGGGCAGCTCGTAGAAGAAGTAAGTACACAGGATGAGGCCGATGCTGGTGAGGAACTCTCCTACGATGGGCATCAGCATACAGGGCTTCCTCCGCCGCCGCCTGTCCGACCACGAGCCCAGGAACATGATGAGCAACGCGGGGACCGAGCTTTGCAGCAGCGTCTTCCATATAGACATGCCGGCGACGAGCTGCTGCACCTGCATCTCCTCGAAGGTGTAGTTGGCGGTCTGTCGGGCCTCCAGCGCCGCGCACACCTCGTCCGAGTACCTCAGGTTCACGCGGCACGCCTTCTCCAGGTTCAGGTTCTGGGTGGCCAGGGAGGCGAGCACGCTGGGGATGATGTAGCACGCCAGCATCGGCTCCACGGTGATGTTCTGGAACAGGTACTTGGCCTTGTCTCCGACGTCCATCTCCGACCACTTCTGCTCCTCGCCATTTTTCTGGTCCGACATCCTTTTTGAATTGTAAAACTCTAATACAATACACTCAAATCGGAGAAAACATAACTGAATATTCTGTATCAAAAATCGAAATACTGCTAAAAATACTGAGCGCGTTCGCCTCGACGCCGACTCAGAAGTTCATGATGAACGCGCGCGGTAGAGTGTCTGTCTACGGAACGGTATCAGCTGTCACTACCGACAGCTGATTCCCCCTCCCTGCACGCACTCCCCTCCACTCTCTTCCCCTCCGCGGCGCCCGAAAGTCTTGACCCACTGGACGATGGTACGATACGCGTCCACCACCGACGTAAACAATAATAAACCCCTACATCACATGACAGACCAGCTATCTGTATCGTTAACAATATTTATTTTTGTTCGGTAATTTCTGAACTGTGTAACTATTACTTTGCATACGTGATTGTTATCAATCGAGAGCTGTTACCCTCTGGAGTCTGGATGCGCCTTTTTGGGATTTTAAAAACGTCCATTATCAGGAAATCGCCCCGCAAGCTTTCAAAATACCAACAATAATTTTGTGGAAGAATAGCGATTGACTGAAGAGGATGTTTTCTATCAGCCTTCATTGTGATTAATAATTGCAGGATACATTAACAAAACACAGTGAGAACAAACGTTTAAAATCAAATTACTTCTGGAATGGTGAAAACGTAATATTAGAATAAATTAAATTTGTTTGTTTCACAGCTTATACAAAATTGCATACATCATTAAATAAAAACATAAGTTCACAAAAGTAAAATTATAAAATTATATCTTTATACATGATAATCAGAGATTACAACAACAAAAATGTATTCACTAGCTCATAAGCCTGGTTTGATACACAAAATAAACGTAGAATAAACTAAATAGAAACTGACAGACAACATTAAGAATAAAGCATATGTTAAATAAAAGACTAGTTACACTAATTAAAAACTACTCAAATATATAAGCGAGTAACAATAGAAAATATTTAAGGGTACAAATATAAAGAACATGGTTTTTTATCCAAAATTACCTATCGTAAATCCCTAACCACAAAGAAACGAATCTATATAAAATGTCTGTGCCCTAACTAAAGAAATATAGTTTCCTAACAGGACGTTACCAACATTTCCTTCATTAGCCCAACTAATATGTAGGTTAAATTCGGCCAATAGAGAATATTCCGAAAATGTTTCCACTTAAACCTCATGGGTAGGCGGGGGGTTCCCCTCCGTAGTGATTGGTAAATGGTTCAGTAGTGCCTCCAATAAAGGGATCTAGGTAGAAATGTATGATAACAATAGTTCACTAGAGGATTTTCTAAATATGTTACCGTAATTTATATTCTATATTTGGGAAATATTAAGGAATTTATTGAATAACAAAAGGGATAAAAGAGAGAGAATGTGTAGTTTCCTGATACCGATAATTTTCCTTGTACATCAGTTTGACAATGTAGGAGATACGCGGGATGACCATCAGGGCATTGTTGAAAGGTACTACATAATATGCGATCCTCCCTCATACTACCCAAGAATCAAGACAACTACATTACTAAATATAAGCCAAGACACAATCTTTAAAGGGGCATTACAACATTTTCAGTTATTTCGAGAATTCCATTAGTTAATCAACAGTAGCTTCTTAGGGCTATACAAGGCTACATCAATCGGTACTAAATGAGGCAAGTAAGGGGAAAAGCGGTATTGGGTTACGAGAGGTATATTGACCAACATTACGTAACGGAATCTATTTTCTAATATTAACGGTTTTTATATTTTCAATTAAATTTGATTTATCATTCAAAAGTTAAGAAATTTTCTCACTCTATGAATCTTGTACATTTAATATTTTTCAAGTGATTAGTCTTTTTTATTTTAGTTTTATGAGCCATAAAAGTCCACAGTCGATAAAACTTTGTAGTAATAAGGAACTTAATGTTAAAGACTACTGCTAGCGGTCAAACATGACGGGAAGAATACTAATGAATCATGAATCACCAGTAGGGGGCCCAATTAGGTATGATTGAAATATTATTTTGTTTAACTTACGAATATATATATATTTATATATATATATATACATATTTATACATACATATATATAATAAACATCTCTTAAAATGGTAAAATAATTGTAACTACAATTAAACCCATGAACTGTAATTGTTTAAACCTTTCCATTAACTCGACATTGGTTGTAAGAGTAAAATAATCTTGGGCAGGTGGCTCTCATTCACTACCCTAAGTTAAAAACATTTCCATGTCAAATTTTGCAAGGTCCTCGATATTGTGAACAGATTAAATTACCTAAAGATTAAATTAATTAATTAAACAGATTAATTGAGGCCCATTATATGAACACATGTTTACATCAGTTTGCAAACTATATGGATGTATGGTTTCACACAAATGGATTAAAGATTTTAGATTTTTAATTATGTATATGATTGACATTTCTAACACCTCCGGATAAATTAAATTTCGTAAAATTTAAACTAAATTAAAACATATATTACAAATTAGCTTTTTGTTTGATTACGTTGAAAGGAGCAAAAATAAGTCTAAAAACAGCGAACGAAAAGTGCGGTGTTATAAAACGACTGTAAAATTAAATCCGGACACAAGATTGAAGTTATATTTGCCTTTCAGATATAATGCAAAGTTAAAGTAACAATGAGGAATGCTAAAAACTCAATATTGTTCACATTAGATCAGAATGGAATAATCATGAATCTACTTGTCTTCCTTAAATATTTCATTTTGACAACCAGAAGATGTGGGAAACTCTAAAGGCCCATAAAATGTTCATATTTGTAAACTCAAATGTTTTTGTAAACGAACGTTATTAAATTTGAAACAAAATAAATATGCTTCCCTTTTGCATACCTCAAAGTGGGTTAAATTGTTACCCTTACTCGATGTACAACGTGCATCTGGCTTTAAGTCCCAAAATAAACAAATAAAATATAATTGTTTTGAGTCGTCCTCGATAGTGTTAAAACGTTTACATTCGAGTAGATGTTTACCAAATAAATTCAGCGAGCGAAATTGAGAGACGCCAATGTCAAATACAGACGAGACTACTGTGTCGGTCTTACAAACCTAATTGTAAGACACCAAGGAAAATACAGAGAGGACGGCCGTGTCGATCTTACCAACATTATTGGGAGACACCAAGACAAATTCAGACGGGACTACCGTTTCTGTGTTACAAACATTATTGAGAGACACCAAGACAAATACAGTCGGGACTACCAGGTCGGTATTAAAAATAATATTGTGAGACACCAAGAAAATAAAGACGGGATTAAGGTGTCTGTTTTACAAACCTTATTGTGAGACACCCGGACGAATACAGTCGGGACTACCGGGTCGGTATTACAAATAATATTGTGAGACACCAAGAAAATAAAGACGGGATTAAGTTGTCGGTTTTACAAACCTTATTGTGAGACACCCGGACGAATACAGACGGGACTAACGTGCCAATCTTACAAACAATATTGTGAGACACCGAGACAAATACACAGAGGACTAACGATTCGGTCGTACAAACATTATTGAGAGACACCGAGACAAATAAAGACAGGACTAACGTGTCAGTCTTACGAAAATTATTGTGAGTCACCGAAGAAAATACAGACGGGACTAACCTGTCGGTCTTACAAAGATTATCGTGAGACATCGAGACAAATACGGTCTTACAAAAAGTATTGTGTGACACAAAGGCAAATACAGACTGGACTTCCGTATCGGTCATTTAAAAATTATTGTGGGGCACCAAGACAGATCTCTTGGGACTACCGTGACAGTATTAAAAACATTATTGTGATATATTAAGGCAAATACAGTCGGGACTACAGTGTTGGTCTTACAAACATTATTGTGAGATACCGAGATGAATACAGACGGGTCTAACGTGTCGGTATTGCAAATATTATTGTGAAATACTAAGGCAAATACAGTCTGGACTACCGTGTTGGTCTTCCAACAGTATTGTGAGAGACACCCAGACAAATACAGACTGGGCTTCCGTATCGGTCTTTTAAAAATTATTGTGGGGCACCAAGACAGATCTCTTGGGACTACCGTGACGGTCTTAAAAACATTATTGTGATATATTAAGGCAAATACAGTCGGGACTACAGTGTTGGTCTTACAAACGTTTTCGTGAGGCACCAAGACAAATATCGACAGGACTACCCTTTCTGTCTTACTAACATTATTGAGAGACACTGAGACGGATACAGACGGGACTACCGTATCGGTCTTACAAACATCATTGTAAAATACTAAGGCAAATACGGTCGGGACTACCGTGTTGGTCTTAGAAACAGTAGTGTGAGACACCGAGACATATAATACAGACGGGTCTAACGTGTCGGTATTGCAAGTATTATCGTGAGGCACCAAGACTAATACAAACGGGACTAACGTGTCTGTCTAACCAACATTATTGTGAGACACCGAGAAAAATATAGTCGGGACTACCGTGTCGGCCTTTCAAACATTATTGGGAGGCACAAAGACAAATACGGACAAGACAACCGTATCGGTCTATTAAACATTATTGTGAGGCACCATGACAAATCCTCTTGGGACTACCGTGACGGTCTTACAACTGTTATTGTGAAAAAGCAAGACAAACTAAGTCGGAACTACCGTGTTGGTCTTGCAAACATTATTGTGAGACACCGCAAAAATACAGTTGGGTCTAGCATGTCGGTCTTGCAAACATTATTCTAAGAAACCGAGTCTAATATAGACGGGACTAACGTGACGGTATTACAAACATTATTGTGAGATAACGAGACATAAAAAGATGGCACTAACATATCGGTCTTAGAAGCACTATTATGAGATACTAAGGCAAATACAGTTGGGACTAGCGTGTTGGTGTTACAAACATTATTGTGAGGAACCGAGACAATTATAGACGGGTCTAAAGTGTCGGTCTTACAAACATTATTGTGTGACACAAAGACAAATACAGACTGGACTGCCGTATCGGTCTTTGAAAAATTATTGTGAAGCACCAAGACAAATCTCTTGGGCCTACCATGACGGTCTTAAAAACATTATTGTGATATATTAAGGCAAATACAGTCGGGACTAGAGTGTTGGTCTTACAAACATTATTGTGAAGCACCGAGACAAATTCAGACGGGTCTAACGTGTCGGTATTGTAAATATTAACGTGAGGCACCAGGACAAATATAGACAGGACTACCGTATCTGAATTACTAACATTATTGAGAGACACTGAGACAGATACAAACGGGACTACCGCATCGGTCTTACAAACATTATTGTGAGATACTAAGGCAAATACAGTCGGGACTACCGTGTTGGTCTTCCAACAGTATTGTGAGACACCGATACATATACAGATGGGTCTATCGTGTCGGTATTGCAAATATTAGCGTGAGGCACCAAGACAAATGCAAACGGGATTAACGTGTCGGTCTTACTAACACTATTGTGAGACACCGAGAAAAATATAGTCGGGACTACCGTGTCGGCCTTTCAAACATTATTGTGATACCCCGAGACAAGTACAGATGGGACTAGCGTGTCGGTCTTGCAAACATTATTGTGAGACTCGGAGACTAATACAGACGGGACTAACGTGTCGGTCTTACAAACATTATTGTGAGGCACAAAGAAAAATACGGACAGGACTACCATATCGGTATATTAAACATTATTGTGAGACACCGAGACTAATACAGACGGTTCTAACGTGTCGGTCTTGTAAACATTATCGTGAGGCACCAAGACAAATACAGACAGGACTACCAAATCGGTTTTACCAACATTATTGTGACAAATACAGACGGGAGTAACGTTTTGGTCTTGCAACGATTATTGTGAGACACCGAGACTAATACAGACGGGACTAACGTGAGGGACTTACAAATATTATTGTGAGGCATCAAGACAAATACAGACAGGACCACCGTAAGGGTCTTACTAACATTATTGTGAGACACCGAGACATATACAGACGGCTCGACCGTATCGGTCTTAGAATCAGTATTGTGAGATACAAAGGCAAATATAGTCGGGACTACCGTGTTGGTCTTACAAACATTATTGTGCGGCACCGAGACAAATACAGACAGGACTACCGTATCGGTCTTTTAAACATTATCAAGAGGCAACAAGACAAATCCTTTTGTGACTACCGTGACGTTCTCATTATTGTGATATACCGCGAAAAATACGGTTGGGATTAACGTGTTGATCTTGCAAACATTATTTTGAGACACCGAGCTTAATTCAGACGGGACTAACGTGTCGGTCTTGCAACGATTATTGTGAGACACCGAGACTAATACAGACGGGACTAACGTTTCGGTCTTACAAACATTATTGTGAGGTACAAAGACAAATACAGACAGGACTTCCGTATCGGTCTAATTATCATTATTGTGAGACACCGAGACAAATACAGGCGGGACTAACTTGTCGGTCTTACAAACATTATTGTGAGATACTAAGACAAATCGGGATACTACAGTCGGGACTACCGTGTCGGTCTTACTAACATTATCGCAAGACACCAAGACAAATACAGATGAGACTAACGTGGCGGTCTTGCAAACATTATCGTGAGGCACCAAGACAAATACAGACAGGACTACCGTATCGGTCTTATTAACATTATTGTGGGACACCGAGACAAATACAGACGGGACTAACGTGTCGGTCTTACAAGCATTATTGTGAGTCAACAAGACAATACAGACGGAACTAACTTGTCGGTCTTACAAACATTATTGTGAGATACCGCGAAAAATACAGTTGAGACTAACGTGTTGGTGTTGCAAACATTATTTTGAGACACCGAGATTAATATAGACAGGTCTAACGTGTCGGTATTGCAAATATTATCTTGAGGCACCAAGACAAATACAGACAGGGCTACCGTATCGTTCTTACTAACATTATTGTGAGACACCGAGACTAGTACAGACGGGCTTAACGTGTCGTTCTTACAAACATTATTGTGAGGCACAAAGACAAATACAGACAGAACTACCGTGTACACTGTGACGGACATTCAGTTTTGGCACATCCTGTGTGTATAAAGTGTTGAAAAAATGTTCACGTCATTCCTTTAGTTTGAATTAGTTGGTAAACGTTCTGATTCATCCTTCTATGCCAACCCGTTCGTCTGTAATATGTTTAGGATAAATTAGACTACTCGGCCTGTATACAAACAAAAACACTAGCGGTACTCTGTGATTGTATCAGTGTCTATTTAGTTCTTCGATATTTATATGTTAGTTCCAATTTTATCGCCCAATGTGATTCGAACAAATCTCTCAGCACTTTAGCTTGAGAAACAAGGGAATTGTTGGAATTATTTAACTGCTCGCATAAAAAAATTATTTTAAATCGAAATGTTAGTACACGCAGTACCTATCAGTGTTACGGTACTACAACTACGAGTAACAAACTAACAACGAAAATATGTTATGGGTCCATTGAATTGAAGAGCAATATTAAATATGAAAGCATACCGCACGAAGGCTTGTGAAATATTCGACATTATACAGGCAACATACAGTCTGAAAACAACGATCCTTTGTAAAAGTGGTATTATTAAACTGTCTGATTTTCACTATTTTTGGTGCTATTTAAAAAAAAGTATAAAAAACAACATAACTGTTTAAACCTGTTTTTTTCATCCAAGGTAAGTGACATTACACAAGTAATGTAGTTCATATTACGCTCATGGGTTACAAACTTAGATGCAGACGTTATTGAACCAACCTCGTTCAATAAACACTGTCTTATCGTAAATGAGACTTTTCCAGACACGTTGAGCTCGTGCTATAGGCTCGGAAAAACAAATATTTTATTTAATTTATGCTATTGCATTGAGCATAATAAATCTTTATTTTTACTGACAAGACACTGGCCGTCTCCGTAGTGGACGATAGCAGCGCCGGCAAATATTGGAATGCAACACTAGGCACAGTGGCGTACTGGCGTTTACTGCTCGAAAGGCGCGTTCAGCAGTATTATTGACTATACACCTGTACAGGTCTGGACTATACAAGGACTATACACCTGTACTATACGATTGTACAGTTGTATAGTCAATGGTACATGTACATTTTATGTACATGGTGGTAGTATGTACATGTAATAATAAACAATTGATTGAAGATATATATCTTACATCGTTGATGTATCTGCATTCTATGTTTATATTTTTCTTCACTCAAAGTTAGCTATAACATAAAAAACCACAACAGTTTTTATTATGGTGCGGCATACGGGAGACATTTCAGGAGCCATGTGACGTCACTAAAACGCGTCATCGGTGAGGTTCCCTCATCGCCCGCCGCTAGCGCCAGAACAGCTTTTGCCGACATCTAAGTTATTCAAGATCCAAGATCATCATCATCATCTCATCATATGTTCAATATTTGTTCTTGTAACCACATTCTTATTGCTGTCCTAAGTATTCCCTCACCCGATTGTCAGCGCTCTGCGGGGCAGCAGCCAGATACTGTTGTTTCACTAATTTTACAATCAAAACAACAGCTACTCATTACTGAAATCAACCCTTTATCATTAACAGATTAACTTGGTACCACTTTTGCTGTTTGCAGAGTCAAACACGTTACTTTCATCCTCAACGCTATCCAATCTAATGGGCAGTAATCCAACCTGGCCAGCAACCATTTCTAGTTTAAGGCGGTCCCACATTTCTCGCCAACTGGTCCGAACATTCGGGCGAACTACGAATGTTAGGAGTATTCGCGAGAAGTGTGGGAGCTGCACGAACTTTTGAATACATACAGGAACATACGGAACGGAATGTTCAGTGAACATTCGGGAGAATGTTCAGCCGAATTTTCAGCTAAAGTAGAACCCTTATTGAAAATGTTTAAAAACTTGGACATCAAATGGATTCTGACGTAGACCTGTAGGCCTAAATTATTATTAGGGATAGTAAAAGTTTCCTAATTCTAAGGCAGAGTTAAGAGTTGGCCGGAATCAGACGACGTTTTACTATTTTATTTAGATTTAGCCACTGAAGCGGTATTAACTTGGTTTTCCAAATAATAACTTACTTTCTGACCAAGAGCGTGTATAGGCTTGGAATTCAGTCAGCTCACGGATCGAAATTGTCTCGTGATTTAAAACACCTAGGATAATGGGTTCACTTGAAAACAAACTGATCAAAACCCTAAAATCTTTAAAGTCTGGTTGGTGTAAGCGATGACCAAATAAGCTTAAGACATAACTTTGTCTTAATTGCATGTCTGAAAATATTTATACTAGGAGTACGCTCTTATATCGCGTATGAGGATTGAGCTCACAGTTAACAATACAAACAAAAATTATTCAATTGACAATATACGTCATGGGCCCCCCATTATAACTGCAGCTTGGCAATGACATACAAATCCAGAACATGGCAAACAATGAGGCCTGAAATCTGTCAATCAGTCAGTCAGACAAAGTGCATATGAATTAGTTACTCACCCCTCAGTCTCACTGAGGGCTGTATCATGTAGGCCCTCATAATAATATTAGCTGAAAATTTTGATAAAATATAATATGTTGGCGGCAGTAAAGGTCCCCAATCAGTGAGAGCACGTGGTTTAAAAGTAGTTATTTACATTTTGGTCCCACTGGAGGACCCATCAGGATTGTTATTTTACTGTAGCTTAATATTGCTGTCAAAATATATAGTATGAATACAGAACTTGATGAACAATACGTTTTAAAATCAGTCAATTGGTTTTGAATGCCTAAATATTTTAAACTCTAATCCAGAGGTTTTAATGTAACACAGCAGCCTTACTGGGGGGCTATGCCCCCCAGGCCTCCCATTGTTATTGTAGCTTGATACTGTTGTTCAAATACATAGCCTATAAATGCAGAACTTAAAAAACAATTAGGCTTAAATCAATCAATTTGTTTTTAAGAAGAATAAATTGCCTTATTTTAAAAAGAAAGGAAAAGTAGTATCTAATGTTAAATATAATCTAGTAATTAAAACTCTTTGACCCTCTTCTTAGAACCCACCAGTCATTGTTTCAAGGTCCAACATTTTGTATACATCTTAATATATAAAAATGGATCCCTATTTCCCTTGGTCATGACATCACTTGAGAATTAGTGGACCAAATTGAATAATTATTTCTTGTTGTGTTCGTTTGTGTCAGGACAAGGTTCTTATAAAAGACAATTTGTGATCCGACCTAAGGGCTCTGCCCCGCTGGCCTTCAAAGTTTCCATTGATTTGATCTAAGTTCAGTTAGTTACACCAAGCAGCTGTAAACATATGTGAGGCGTTTTCTGGGGGGGGAGAAATAAATTCAAATATCGTGACGACTCCCCTAGAAAACGGCCACCGATCGATGTTCCTCGGAATTCACTCAGAAACGAGCCGGGATTTATTCCAGGGGTCGGATAAACAGAATTGAGAATGAAGGTTGAGAATTGTGCGTGACGCAAGGCTCAGACAGCAACCGTGACGAAAATCGTCTTCAAATCAACTTGACGGTTATGTTACTTCATCCTCGCCCTCGTAAAATTTTGTTAATTTTGCCTAGAATCTTGAAACCAACTCTGCAGGGGGTTATGTTGACGCGTTTTAAAGTTATCTATTGGATACAGCCGATTGACTAAGCAAAACTATAATGGTTCCAAAATATTCCATTAAAATCCCTATTGGTATTTACGATTTGCAAAGGTGAGTAAAAATCCTGCAGAGTTTACAAGCCAATCAAAGAATCCATACGTTGCCAATTTAACCAATTAATTGAAATCAAAATTAAAAGAAAATAATTTAATCTAGAAAAATGGGTATCTTGGATTTAAATAAAATTCACCCTCTAAAGTATAATCAACGAGATGTCGGCGGAATAGGCCCGTAAAATAAGGGTTGTTAGTCAAACGGGGCGAGACTTATTTGTGTTGAAATACACTCGTGGCGTCGATGTCCCTAAGCACCCCTACTAACACTCGCTGATCGGGTTTTAGAGTTTCACCGAAGTGAATCGTAGGAATTCCGGATTAATCTCAACGGGATTATCAGCGTCGTATCGTTGACTTGAGGTTCACCCAATTATATTTAGTTGGGTTATAAACGTTCTACGAAATCGTCTTCGGGGCCATGGTCGATCATGAACGAAACACGAAAGAATAAAAAAGTTATTTAATATTCGGAGATTTTAGAATAAAAAGTTCAATTTTGGTGGAGATTAATTTAGGATGGATATTACTAATCGGAATTTACTCAAATAATTAGATGCGAACTTGGAAAGAACTAACAAACCTGTTCCCGACAGACTGGAACAGGTCGGTCCGGTGACAAAAATTTACTATTATACGGAAAAAATAAAACAGCGTGACAGTGATTTTATAGGATTAAAACGTGATAATATACTATAATGTAATAAAAGAGGTTCAGTTTAACCAAAGGCTAACATACCTTAACGGGAAATCGTAAAACGCCGATTCGGAATACAGCAACAACGTAACTTGTGTCTATGCGTGTTCGCGGTTCGGAGCAGAACGCCTACACGAGGTTTTCAATTTCCTTCTTCCCCTTCATTCCCCCTCCGGTGATGAGGGGGGGGGATCAGCTGGTTACAAAATTCCGGCGTTTGTCAAACATAAATCCGCCCACCAGCTGCGTCGACGGCCCTAGCGAAGAAGAAGAAGAAGAAGACTCGTGCCGGTTGTCAACAAACGCTAGGTTAACGGTAGTTGTTACTGTTACTGTCGTTCTGGGATTAACTATGGTTTATTTAAGTTGTCGGTGCTTACGAAGCTTCAGTGAAGTATTCAGGCTATGGTTGAAATATGGTTTGTAGTGGAATTAAATGAATCAAAGTGAAAACGGGTGAAATGTGTTTTGGCAATTTTTGACCTTAGGCCTAGGCCTTTAGGTACAGTGGGAGCATAGGCCTAGGCTATCCTTAATGGTTTGGTGAGTTCCAGCTAGTGTTTGTTTATATTACCTCGAAGTTTTACCCCCCTAAAGTTTGGTACCTCACACATAGTTGAAAGGCATAAACATATGTTGATTATGGAAATAAAAAACGACTTCAATGGAAACTCTCATTTTGAAAATAAAAAAGTACTTGAATGGCAACTCAAACTCTTTTTTCGATATTCAAGTGAGCATAGTGAATGAGCTAATCCGGGAGGCGTGTGAGCGAAGCGAACGAGCTCATCTTGAAAATAAACGAGTATTTGAAATAAAACATATTCAATGACATTAGGACAGGAACACGTCTGTAGGGCCAGCTAGTTGTATATATTGATGATTACGTGTATGGTTCAGTTTTAATGTGTAGTAGGCTGTGTAGCATTTAAGTTTCTAAAAACATTATGATCACATTATTTTTAAGTAACGGTGTATTATGACCCCACTTATGTTTTATATTATTGACTATCACAAGTTTAATTTATGAAAAATTTTTTGCTGTAAAAAAATAATACGGGCACTTCTGCTTGAAACAATAGTTATTTGTGTAGTAGTATTAGTAGTAGTATTTGTGGGAGTAAAGTCCAACTTTGTTCCCTGAGGGAAATTGTTGGCGCCCGATGCCGTAGGTGAGGGCAACATTTTTCCCACACCCCAGAAGCCACAAGTATTGATAAGTCTTCACATTCACAATCGCTGTCCATTTTGGTTGCGTAATGCGTGATAACTAATTTCGGGACGTTAATTGCAGCTTGAGCGAAATATCAATCAGCTGATCCGATTCCCTTATAGCTGCAGTATTAATTATTGCAGCGAAATGTCAGCTGATTCTGTTCCGCGGGAGACAAAGTAGCACTACTCCTTCATTACAAGGAGTAAAATTTGACTTTACTAAGTAGGTTGGGGGAAACAAAATTTATCACACACGATAGGAACGACGTTTCCTTCCATTTTTAAAATGTATTGTATTAGTTCACACATACGCAAAAAGTTAGAGAAAACTTAGTAAACAAATTTCATAATCGGCCTGGAAGGTGTTTTCAGGTCTGCAGATGTCTTTGCACCAATCAAAGGCTTAAAAGTAAAATAAATAAAAATTGTTATGGGTTGGGGATGAAAAAAGGGTATTCTTACGACACGTTTCAGCTGTTTATTATTTGCAATTAAAATTAAATCAAACAAAGAATCGTAAGGGGAAAATACGTTTAAAATACAGTTTGAAACATGGGGCCCATTATATTTTCCACAGATGTGATCACTTATGGTCGATTTAGGCAAAGAATACTTTTTCGCCGCTGCTCTTATAAACAATACCGTATCAGAGCTAAAAACCACAACGTTGTTATTAGTTATGGCGGGAATACTGTGTTTACGGCAGGGACGAGTCGTAACGGTTGACAAGAGTCACATCCACGGAGTATAATTAAAGTGTCCGGGTCAAAACTGGAATAGGCTTGTCGTAAATGTGAAACTTTTTTTACATATATGTTGTTTATCTCTTTAAATAGCGTGGCATTATGCGCGCTTAAATTTCGAATAAAAATATGCCTTATTCACGAAAACAATCGGAGAAATGTGAACAAATTACATGTCTTAGTTAGAAATAATATTTTATTTTTGCGGAAAGTCGTCAGTCATAAACGATTAGAGCATGCCTCGTTTAGAGCATGTTCTACTCTAAACAAATGTAGGCGTACCTAAAACGAACGACTGTTGAACTTTGCAGGTTAGTTTAGATATATTTATGTTTACAAATATGTACGTGTCCGGGTCAAGACCCCCTGTCCGGGTCTAGCCGGTTTTACAATACAGTATCTTATGTTTCAGTTTAGGTGTCTTGAAATTATTCCAGATAACAAACGTTGGTTCCAATATTACTTTAAACATGCTTTGTCAGGAACAACATTATCATGTTATGTTTGTTTATTTCATTTTTATTTTAAGCTTAATTGAATAACCAACTAAACTAAACAAACATGACGTAGGTACGGTAATCACAAACATACAAGCTATTAAATATTAATCAGTGTTAAAAATATAAACCTAATTAATATACCGTAGCCTATCGATCAATTTCATTTGGTTATTTATTTTGTTCCACTTATGAAAGTATACCTGAGCCGAGTAAGATCGAAACCATATTGGATTTGCCTGGGTAAATTAAATGTAAGTTAAACAAAAGTCATAGCCTATTTTGGATTTAAAATCGTTATCACTTTACCCTTGTTTCTGACAAAAAACAAATGTGATTTCCAAACTCTAGAGGTAAATTTATATGAGGTTAGTTCAATGAAGTTGATCATTTTTAATCGAAAAGTAGGCCTAGGATGAACTTGTGCCAAAAGGCATAATTATCCAGAGACTAAGTTTTACCTTACGGAACAATTTTGAAAAATGTTTATTTTAGATAAAAATGAAGAAATTTAGACAAAAATTTGATTAAAATAGTGGTGTATGGACATCATAAATCATGCCTAGAAAATTAAAGTCGATAGACATACCTTACAAATATTAACCTCCAAAACGGACCTAACTTATTGAGTTTGACTTATTGCCTTATTGAGTTTGAATAAACACTTATGTAGGGTAGTTCTTGTTATGCAATTTTTATCTTTGTGGGAAAGTAAATTTATATTAAACTTAAGTTTTCAATCTGACAAAAAGGAAATAGGTTAGACCCAGAATATGGTGAAAACCAATGTGCCACATTATGTTTTAATAACATATCATCATAGTTAAAAACACGATGTATAGGTAGGTAGCTATAACTTGTTCTTTTTCTGTTCTTACAAATGTTCATTATTGTCATATTCTAAAGTTGCATCGGTGATAGCCGTCAATAAATAAATAAATAACCAAAACATCTAATTTTATTTGCTACCTAACTTAGTTTTGTTATCGAGGTAATAATTTGTTGAACAAATTAAGACTTTCTACTGTTAATGATTGGAAATTATAATGTAAATAATTACATATAACTTATTAGCGTTTAATCACTTTAATCACGTAAGAAGGAGGTAATACTTTTCTTGTTGACATCTTTCCTTTCAGTTATTTTATCGTCTGGAGTCTGGAGTGGCCAAAGTCCCATAGTCCAGCGCTCGGCCTGCATTTTTTTACATAGAGTACGGTACCAATAAAGTTATTTATTATAACAGTATTTAAAATAACAATGCATATTTTAATTAGTATAAAATAAAATAGTCACAAAACTTTTAAAAGCTAATAAGATTTAAACCTTAGTTTTTGTGTTTCAAGTTACGAAAAGAAGTGTTTTTCCTAGTCAACATGAATATGAATAACTACAGTTCTGTAGTGAATCTATGGCAATACTTACGTTACTCTATAGTTGAAACATAGACGTTGGCTAAATATCAACGATTCAAGTACCACTAAAATGGCTCCCAATGTTAATCTTAAGGGATAAAAAAATATATTTGTTTTAAAGATAATTTTATTATTACTTAACCAAATATTCCCAATAACGAACTCGACCGAGATTTCGTACTATAGAATCTATCTCTAAAGTTTGAAGTGGATCTGTAGAGGCATTTTTCAGTTATTTTGGTCACAGACACGCCAGTTCGAGTTGATTCTCTTACCAGTCTAAGCAGTAAGTTATGTATAAGGATTTTCCTTCACTTCGTTCACTCAATCCAATAAGCAGTAAGTTATGTATAAGGATTTTCCTTCACTTCGTTCACTCAATCCAATAAGCAGTAAGTTATGTATAAGGATTTTCCCTCACTTCGTTCACTCAATCCAATAAAACATTCTAACAAAAGAGTTTTTAAAAAACTATTTTTTTTAACAAAGGTGTAAGTTGCTTCCATAAAATATTTGTTTTTCATTTTCCTTCAACATTTAACGCATTCTCTGAGTTCGACATATGCAAATCTCATATGTTTCAATGTTGAGCAATGTTCCAATCCTGGGACACCCAGAAGAAAGTGTTAAACAACATTTTTGCATGAGTGGAACAATTTTCATTTAAACTATTATAAGTTAGGCCTACATATTATAATATTTCTATGATATTCATGAAATAAAGTAAAATTTGACACTGTGTATAACTTAGAGGAGAAAATGTATAGGTTAGATCCAAACAGTTTTCCCTTAATTTACCAAATCGTTTTCCAACTTGTTATCTTCCAAGTTATTGAGTAAAAAATTTAGGATATTTTGGTGGGGTGTAGTAAACATTTTTATTTCCTTAATTTCTTACTGAAACTTACCTTTGTAAGTTATATTTGTTTGTTTTGGAAACAAATTAGCTTTACTTACAGGAAAAATAATGTTGTTATTAAGATGAGGGTTGTACTAATAAAACCCATATCATAGCAAAATCTGGAGTAGCATGATATGTGTTGTTACAATCAGGGCCGTATTTAGGACCTCTGGGGCCCCGGGCGTATACAAAAATGGGGCCCCCTAACATAAATACAAGCATGTAATATATATATATATATATATATATATATATATATATATATATATATACGTATCACTTCATCCTATGCATTTTTTAAATCAATTATCAGATACGGGCTTATTGTTTATGGAAATTCATCTAAAATGCACAATACCCTTTTGATTCAGAAAAAAGTTGTTAGAATACTCACAAACTCATCACGGAAAGCTCACTGCAAACCTCTCTTTAAAGATCTAAAGATTCTGACTGTCAACAACTTATACATTTTTATTTAATTTTATATATCTAATCTGAGTAGTTTTAATTCAAGAAATAATACTCACTCCTACTCCACACGAAATCAGTCAAAAATGTATGTACCTTATCGAAGAATGTCAAAACTCAGTCTAGCCATGTCATTATAGAAATTAAACTGTACAACAAATTACCACAATCCATTTAATTCATTTAAGAACAGACTGTTTGAATGGCTACTTTCAACCCCATTTTATTCTGTTGATTTGTTCTGTTGAATTTTTAGAGCTAAATAATAGAGATATTGCAATTTGATTATTTTTAGAAGAATTGTATAACTTGACGTTGTTTGTAACATGTTTTGTGTTGATGACAATAAAATATTTATTCATGATCATTATCATTACGAAAGTAATTTTTCTATTCCGTAATGTAGCCTTATTATTTTTAATAAGACTACACCAGTCTTTAATAAATACACCAAGTATACAAATAAATAATACATAATAAATTTTAATTTACTATCAAAACTTCAAAAACTAACAAACCGAAATAAAAATGTTGTATTTAATTTTCCTTGCAAGATCTACTATGGTTTTAGCTCTCTTAAGCCTATATCCAATAAGCGAATAATATTCAATTAATTTACAATAAAACACATTGTGACTAATTAAAATAACAACACAAATTTATAAGTAAATAAAATAATCTTGTGTAGTTGCTTTAATAAATATGTTTGAATTCGATATACATTGATCAGGAACTCTTTTAAAGTTTGTTTGTCAATATACTGCTGTATGAACTTTATTAAATAGTATTTCATGCAGCATAGACCTTAAAAGCATAGAGCAATAAAAACACCTTCTTTCTGCATTTATTGGCTGACAAAACATTAATTATATGATCAAAGTCAAGGCAACGCAAAGTATCATTTTCTATACTCAGGATGCTAAAGCTTTTAATCACTCTGGTTTAATGCTAATTCAAAGGTAAATTTTCAAATTTGTAAGCTAAAATATCTTCTGTTTGCAGATGCATTTGTGTTATCACACACAACAATATTCTTAAAGATATTTAGATATTTGGAAATGTAGTAAAGACAAAGAGTCAGTTATATTGTAGACGATTCATTAATTTACATTGTACATTATTTTCATGTTAAGTTTACATGATATGATGTCACAATGAAATGTTAATCTTCATCATTGGCTCTCGTCTATTCCTACGTTATTTTAAACTGGCTGTGGGGAGTAATCGGAGAATTCAGTGTTGGCAGCAATGATAAACAGGATAAATAAAATAGTCTTGTAACACTACAAAGTATATTTACACTTATACTGTACTTACATCAAAGACGGTAAAATATACACAAAAGATGGTACAAGGCGATCGATTTCAACCAGTGACATCTAGTCATTCTCTGATTGGGCCTGATGATGACCGGTGTAACTGGTTGAAATCGATCGCCTTTTACCATCTTTTGTGTATGTTTTACCGTCTTGTACGTGTAAATATACTTTGTAGTGTTGTAAGACTATTTTATCTATCCTGTTTAGTTGTAACAACACGTATCATGCTACTAAAGAAATTATTCAACAATCATAAGCATATATCCTGTTACACTCATCGATACCAAGGCAGTGCTAATCGATACCAAGGCAGTGCTAATCGTATTGAGTATAAATTGATTAAAAACAAACAACCTTCATCTATTATCAAATCCAGAAATATAATCCGAAAAAACAAAATAACAAAAAAGAGGCTACAAGCTACCTTATAATTATTATTATCATCTTTATTATTATCTTTATTATTATCATTTCATATCTAGGATAACCTCAAACACTTCAAAAGACTACTGCTCATAATCAGTGGTCTACACGTTAACTGACTTTCGTAACAGTAAAATGTTGATGCAATTATTTGATTAATTTCTGTTAGGCTGATTATTCCTAATGTTTAATAAGTTAATATGAGTTTTGTGCAACAAAAACCACAAACTTAACTTACATCGGCTATAACGGAATCTTCAATATCCAAGTACGCCAAAGCATGGCCGATATTAATCAATTTATGGGGTTAGGGGGCAGGCTCAACAATTATAGCTCAATATAAAGATAATCTATTGCCTATTGAAAATATAGTACAGTACCAGCAAATCAAGATGCTCTACAATACCATCAGTAGTTAGAATTCAAATCTTACCTCACCTATTCTTGTTACTGGATTAGGGCAAATTCATCAAATCCGTACACAGAAAAATATTTCCCTACCAGTAAATTACTAATACTTCCTTAATTATACGCCTAACATATTTTCAACATGTTCTGAAGTAAATAGCCCGTGGACTAGTTTTTGAATTTTCATTTTGTATTAGCTCCTCGTATTTGTAATGGTAAAAGATTATATCATTTTGGCCCGACAAAACTCAGTTTTAATTTTGTTATATGTCAGATTAAGTTTGGGAGCAGAAACAATTAATTTAGATCTAAGTTTAATTCTATAACTGTCCTCTTCTGAAAAACTGTTCTCATTTCTCACATAAAAGTTATTAATTATTTTATTGACAAACAGATAACGGAGTGTTATATCTTTAAAGTATCCACCTTATTAATTGCAGGCTATATATATATATATATACATTAATAAGACCTTACTCCAAACTGATATCATCCCAATTTCTGGAAAAATTCGGGTTCAGAAATTATAGGGCTTACAAAGTTCAAAAATAGGCATATTTTTTTATAAAACCATACACTTTAAATCAATCCCATAAACATCAATCTCACAACAAAATTTCTTCAAAACACCCACTTTGAATTAGCAACTGGACCCACTTGTTACCATCTACCTATTACTAATTGTTACAAATCTAAAAATGTCACCT
The DNA here is from genome assembly GCA_963675035.1 of Allygus modestus. Taxonomy (NCBI): domain Eukaryota; kingdom Metazoa; phylum Arthropoda; class Insecta; order Hemiptera; family Cicadellidae; genus Allygus; species Allygus modestus. Next base: position 93,194,231 of record OY776113.1, read on the forward strand.
TTATCTTATTGTCTTAGTAAATGTTTTGACTTTCTCCCCATATTCAGGTGAAAAATTATAGAACTAAAAAGGTTCCAAAATTATTCTTTATTTTATTTTGTATAAAACCCATAACCGTTAAATGAAATTTACTTAGCATCATTGAAAAGCTCAAAAATCTAAGTAAACTATTTTGAATCCTTGTTGTACAACCACTGGTTGCGGAAAACATTTTAATTTCCATTTAGCGGTAAACGTATGTTTTCCAATGTTATTCTTATGAGGAATAAGAAAATAATTATTTATCTCTTATTCATTGATCAATTCCATTAAACATTGATATGTGGGTTAAGTTAACATTGGCCAATAGAGAATATTCAGAAAATGTTGCCATCTAACCCTCGCGGAGAGGGAGATTTCCCCTTTTTAAACCACTGTGAGTAGTAAGTAAATGGTTCTGTAGTGCCTCAAATTAAGTAGACATTTATGACAAATGTACTAGAATATTTTCTATATATGATACTATGTCTAAGTAGACTATGAGTACAGTAGATATCTCTCAACCGTCCAACATGGGACCGAGCCCTGGGTCGGATAACTAAAAGGGCGGTTAAAACAAATAACACTTGGGTATTGTCATATTAAGCACTAACAATTATAAAACTCACAGGACAATTAAAAGAAGGGTATACAAGTAGGTATCAAGATGCAATACTTGCTAACTATGGAAACTCAATAGTTAGTACTAAATAGTTCTAGTACTTGCTAACTTTGTTACTCCATATTACTCTGACGTTCCCTTCTGATCAGCATCTCTTGAGTATTTTCAAACTTCAAAATAGGGCTATCTGGTATATTTTTGGCCTGAAGCTTAAAAATCACTGTACGGAAGCTTTCAGACAACTGAATATACTGACTGTACCTTCTTTGTTTATTTTTGAAGCCTCAAAATGTGCAAAAATTACAAATCAAAGACATTTTCCAATATAACAACTATAATACCAGATTTAGAGAAGTCAGGGCCTCAGAGCACCATAATCTTAAAATATTTGAAGAAAAACCCAGTTATCAGGTTATCAAGTTCTATAGCAAGCTTCCTGATAATTTAAAGTAGGCTATATTCAGGACTTGGAGAAAATTCTGTAAAAGTTTAAAAGAGTTAAAAGAGACATTATTTTTTCAACCTGAATGACTTTCAACAATCAAATTGGTAGGGTTCTTATACCCTTTTGCCTAAGACCTAATTTCACTTGTAATTTGTTATTTCCCATCTGTTTGAGCTTTCCTTTTCTTTTGGCATTAAATTTGGGGAGGTGCAACACATTTAAAAAAAATCCGCAATTCTGAAATTGCCTTTGGACACACAATGAATCAACTAGTTTTAAAGAAATTAAATTTATCTAGGATTAGGATGTGCTGATCAAGGAAGAATTGGACTAAGACATTTAAATATGAATTGGACAGACTACAACAACAATAATAGTAGTTGTTTAGTTTATATTGTAAATTCCACACGAGCTCTACAAGCTCCTGGAATGTAGAACTTGTAAAATAATTGCCAGAAATAAGGGATTTTCCTCTATTGACTGATCCCATACTGTCTGCTGCGGTCCACAGGACTACGAGGGATATGTATGAATGTAGGAAACATACCTATGATAGATTTGTTGTGAACTGACCTTTTTTATGATACAGCATCAGGACTAAGACTGCGGCAGCCGATGTGAGTTATATCCTGAAAAGAAGGTGGTTAAAGCAAGGTCAGTTAAGAGGGTGTCTACTGTAATTTGTCTGATAACATTTGCTATATGATAATATGGTTGTACAGAAAACAATAAACTACGGTATGTATTCATTGCAGGCATCCTGTTGTACTGTTTGTACAGTATTCAAAATAATAAACACTAGTGAATGACTTTGGGTTATCAGACAAATTACAGTAGACACCCTCTTAACTGTCCTTTCTTTAACCACCTTCTTTCGAGGAAATAACTCACATCGGCTGCCGCAGTCTTAGTCCTGATGCTGTATCATCAAAAAGTTCAGTTCACAACATGTCTATCATAGGTATGTTTCCTACATTCATACATATCCCTCGTAGTCCTGTGGACCGCAGCAGACAGTATGGGATCAGTCAATAGAGGAAAATCCTTTATTTCTGGCAATTATTTTACAAGTTCTACATTCCAGGAGCTTGTAGAGCTCGTGTGGAATTTACAATATAAACTAAACAACTACTATTATTGTTGTTATAGTCTGTCCAATTCATATTTAAATGTCTTAGTCCAATTCTTCCTTGATCAGCACATCCTAATCCTAGATAAATTTAATTTCTTTAAAACTAGTTGATTCATTGTGTGTCCAAAGGCAATTTCAGAATTGCGGATTTTTTTTAAATGTGTTGCACCTCCCCAAATTTAATGCCAAAAGAAAAGGAAAGCTCAAACAGATGGGAAATAACAAATTACAAGTGAAATTAGGTCTTAGGCAAAAGGGTATAAGAACCCTACCAATTTGATTGTTGAAAGTCATTCAGGTTGAAAAAATAATGTCTCTTTTAACTCTTTTAAACTTTTACAGAATTTTCTCCAAGTCCTGAATATAGCCTACTTTAAATTATCAGGAAGCTTGCTATAGAACTTGATAACCTGATAACTGGGTTTTTCTTCAAATATTTTAAGATTATGGTGCTCTGAGGCCCTGACTTCTCTAAATCTGGTATTATAGTTGTTATATTGGAAAATGTCTTTGATTTGTAATTTTTGCACATTTTGAGGCTTCAAAAATAAACAAAGAAGGTACAGTCAGTATATTCAGTTGTCTGAAAGCTTCCGTACAGTGATTTTTAAGCTTCAGGCCAAAAATATACCAGATAGCCCTATTTTGAAGTTTGAAAATACTCAAGAGATGCTGATCAGAAGGGAACGTCAGAGTAATATGGAGTAACAAAGTTAGCAAGTACTAGAACTATTTAGTACTAACTATTGAGTTTCCATAGTTAGCAAGTATTGCATCTTGATACCTACTTGTATACCCTTCTTTTAATTGTCCTGTGAGTTTTATAATTGTTAGTGCTTAATATGACAATACCCAAGTGTTATTTGTTTTAACCGCCCTTTTAGTTATCCGACCCAGGGCTCGGTCCCATGTTGGACGGTTGAGAGATATCTACTGTACTCATAGTCTACTTAGACATAGTATCATATATAGAAAATATTCTAGTACATTTGTCATAAATGTCTACTTAATTTGAGGCACTACAGAACCATTTACTTACTACTCACAGTGGTTTAAAAAGGGGAAATCTCCCTCTCCGCGAGGGTTAGATGGCAACATTTTCTGAATATTCTCTATTGGCCAATGTTAACTTAACCCACATATCAATGTTTAATGGAATTGATCAATGAATAAGAGATGAATAATTATTTTCTTATCCCTCATAAGAATAACATTGGAAAACATACGTTTACCGCTAAATGGAAATTAAAATGTTTTCCGCAACCAGTGGTTGTACAACAAGGATTCAAAATAGTTTACTTAGATTTTTGAGCTTTTTTCAATGATGCTAAGTAAATTTCATTTAACGCATATGGGTTTTATACAAAATAAAATAAAGAATAATTTTGGAACCTTTTTAGTTCTATAATTTTTCACCTGAATATGGGGAGAAAGTCAAAACATTTACTAAGACAATAAGATAAAGGTGACATTTTTAGATTTGTAACAATTAGTAATAGGTAGATGGTAACAAGTGGGTCCAGTTGCTAATTCAAAGTGGGTTTTTTGAAGAAATTTTGTTGTGAGATTGATGTTTATGGGATTGATTTAAAGTGTATGGTTTTATAAAAAAATATGCCTATTTTTGAACTTTGTAAGCCCTATAATTTCTGAACCCGAATTTTTCCAGAAATTGGGATGTTATCATTTTTGAGTAAGGTCTTATTAATGTATATATATATAGCCTGCAATTAATAAGGTGGATCTTTTAAAGATATAACAATCCGTTATCTGTTTGTCAATAAAATACTAAATAACTTTTATATGAGAAATGAGAACAGTATTTCAGATGAGGACAGTTATAGAATTAAACTTAGATCTAAGTTAATTGTTTCTGCTCCCAAACTTAATCTGACATATAAAAATATTAAAACTGAGTTTTGTCGGGCCAAAATGATATAATCTTTTACCATTACAAATACGAGGAGTTAACACAAAATGAAAATTCAAAAACTAGTCCACGGGCTATTTACTTCAGAACATGTTGAAAATATGTTAGGCGTATAATTAAGGAAATATTAGTAATTTACTGTTAGGGAAATATTTATCTTTTGTTTGATATCTAAGATAGGTGATTTCTTATAGCCTAAACCATGTTCTTGATATTTGAACACTTAAATAATTACTATTGGTAATCGTTTATATATATATATATATGAGTTTTAATTTTATTTATGTGTATTCTTAATGTTGTCTGCCGGTTTAGTATTTAATTTATTCTCCGTACATCATATACCTTCTGCCCCAAACCAGGCTTAAAAGCCTGTGAAGACATACTAATTGCTGGAATTTCTGATTATTAGCACCAGGGGTTAGGTGGAAACATATTCCGAACATCCTCTATTTGTAGTTAACTTAAATATGAAGTTTTATTGAAAATGATGAGTAATTGAGAAGGAAATACAACTTATTTTGTCCTCCATTAGAATAACACTGGACAAGGTACTTTGTTTACCGCCAAAGGATAATTAAAATTTTTCCCACATACATTAATCATAGAACAATAATTCAAAATAGTGATTTATTTAGTTTTTTTTAGCTTTTATGAATAGTGATAAGTATATTTTATTTAAAGTTTATGGTTTAATGAAAAAATATGCCTATTTTTGAACTTTGTAAGCCTTATAATTTCTGAACTCGAATTTTTCCAGAAATTGGGGTGTTATCATTTTGTTGGAAACCTAAAACACTAAAAACCACAAAATTTAAATTTAGATTTTTCATGTTTATAGAATTTGTTTGGGGAGGATAATCACCCTTAAAACATAATTAAAAGACAAAAACGCCTGAAGATAAGTTACTGTAGGTTAGGCCTAGTACATATATAGGGAACTCAATTTTATAAAAATTGGGCCATTGCTGTGGGTTCTTAGTCTGCAATCATGCATACAGGTAGACAGACGTCACCTCAAAAACCACTGTCTTGGGTTCAAATAGCACCAAAACAAACATTTCCACTGAATCTCAAATTCAAAATTTGTTAAAAAAAGAATACTTTTTCCATGTACTATGTAACTTATAGGGGAAAAGAACAAAAATAGATTTTTTTCAATGATTGTTATAATATCTGTTTAGCCTCGTTGCAGTTTCAATTTACAGTTATACTAGTGGCTCTTATGGACACTGAGCTCTATGTTATATCTGGAGTCACCACTCAGTATCAGAAAAGCGTGCCGCTGTGTTGTTCGGTCGTTATGTTGGCCATTATGTTTTACTGATGCATTGTAGGAGTTTTTGACGGTTTGGTGGTATAGTAATTTTATTCCCCATCACCCCATTTAAATCATCGTTAATTTAGTGATTTTTCAAAACCATTATCATTGTTTTCAAGTAAAGTTACGAGTCAAAACCTGGTGTTAAACTTATCTTTGAAACCTTGCGAATTTGTTTAAATTAAGAGTAACCAATCATCTTTAAGCTAAGTAATGATTTAGGTAACATGAAAATAGTCTTGTTTCTATAGGTTTAGGGTCGTTGGTGAATGACATTGGAAAATGGGCACTTGGGTGGTTAATTGAATTATTTATTTTACTTACACCTTACACATCAACATAATAATATTAATAAATAATGGATGATTCCAATATTAAATTCAAATCCAATGTCAATGTTAACTGTTGACAGTAAACACTATAGAGTAGACAACTGGTCGGCTACTTATAATTTTGACAGCGTCCACCCAATGAATTTTGATTGGTCCAGCTAACGCCAAGGTGACAACACAACAAAGAAAAAAGCTAAACTACATGGTACGCTTTTGGGAAATATTTAGTCAAAGAGTAGTGACTCCATATATAACATAGAGCTCAGTGCTTAGGGGCAATAGCCCCTTATCTTCACTCAACGATTTAATGCATACAATCAGCTGATTTTGACACTAAAAGATATAAACAGATTTATTGGAATTATCTTATTCCGTAACAAATTTTCGAAGCATAATTAAGAACAATTAATAATCTTCCCCAAAGTTCCATACCTAGATCTTTAAAATGAGACCTCTCCCAGCTTTCTACGACCTCCCGTTCGCTCACAATTTCATTGTCAAATTTAGGCTTACGTAATTAGATATACTAATTTATAATTATTAAAAACATTGAAAATCGCTAGATCTATAGGCCTACCAAATATGTTATTTTACAAAAACTTTCCAATTGGTGAATTTTACTGCTGGACTGGGGCTTTGCTTTGTCAGTGTTGACATACTCAAGTTTTTCTTTATACCTTATCACTCTTCCAATTTGTTTCTAGCTCCTAGGTTGTAGTTTGGGTTTATGATTGACATTGACTGGTTATGATGAGTATTAATGATTTGTGGTAACAAGCAATTGAAATAAAACCTTTGCAGTTTAGCTCACATGTTTTTTTTTCAACGTTCCTGTTTTCCGTCACTGTGCTCTATCTTCTTTCCCTTTGGAGTTTTAAAAACGAATTGAACGTTTGGTAATTAATGTGGATTTGCCCTTGCATTTGAATACCTATATAAATATATTTAATTAAAAGTTTATATTTCTGTACTCCTGTTTAGCGTCCAGCTGGTGACTTATTTTGGTAATTGTTCCATTCGGAATAATGATTACATTGATGATTTTATTTCTTTTAGGTTGTCATCACCTATCAGCCCACCAGAAAACACCTCTAAAAACTTTGCTGGTTACTGCAGCTGTATCAGCTGAGATTTGTTTGAAACTTTGCTGCTTCGTTGTTGAGTTGTGTTCGTTGGGCTGCAGAACACTACCCCTGGTAAGATCCTCGCAAAGCATAGTTCTCAATAAACCATAAACCCATACACCATAGTTCTCTTACCCCCAATAAACTTATATTAGCTACAACAGAGTGCAATGATCACTGTATTGCTGATCACACCCGTGACTTAGGCAGTGGCTGTGGCAGTGGTTGTGTCTGTTTAGAGCTCAACACGACATCAGCAACTTGCTGATATAAGTTGTTGAGGTCTTGGACGGAGTTAGTTTTGAAACTGACCGTTTCTGGCAGTACAGCTTAAAGGGACGTGCATTAACTGTGCGAAAGAGTTCCTTAATTGCGCGAAGCCCTCGAATAAGGGTCCCTAAAAATGTTCCCTAACCGCACAAAGCCCAGGCCAGGGGATCTCATGGAGATGCAGTAAAATTGTATATATCTTGCTTATTTGTGAACATTGATAAAACTTGGTATATAGCTTCACCTGGATTCGATATATTAATATTCAAATAAAATACCCCTGAAGCAGCAAATCTGCACACATGGTCTTATATTTATGTTTGCAAACAATTTTCAGTTTTAGTCGTCCTTGTTACAGCAAACCTACATAATCTGTACGATGTTTTTCTTTTGGAGGATAAATAAAATGTTGTACGGTATCTCACTAATTTATCAATATATTTTAATGGAACTAGGTAATCTAGTTAATGTGTTGGTGAGGTACCTACTTATATTCGTTGAGTATTCAGGTTTGCTGCGACAGGGGTATTAGTAACTTGTCAAACTTATTCAGATTAAAAGAGAGCCGCCACTTCGCACAATTAAGGAACGTCTCCGGTGGCTCCCTGGAGTGGTTTGCGTAGTTCAGGATACCCCGCTTACCGAAGTATCCTCTCGAATGCATTGTTTATGCTCTCCGAAAACATGACTTGGGATGTTCAGGATATCCATTCTCAGTTGTTGGGTTCTCAGTATCAATAACATCTTACCAAAAAGGTTACCAAAATAGTAAAATAGGGGTCTCTGGGACCTCCTCAGAATTTTTTCCCTGGGCCCCCAAGCGCCTTGTGGCAGCCCTTTGTGACTGGCAATACAAATAGTTTTGTAATATTGATGTAACAATATTTATTAAGCAAAATTACGCATGCATATTTATTTTTATAACTTGTATAAACGTACCGTACTTCATTATCATGTAAAATACTGGCATCTATATATTTATTTTTCTCTCATATAAAATTGTCATACGTCTCCTTTCACAGTGTAGATCGAGTACCCCTATCACTGCAAACCTGCGCAAGGATTGTTCTCACAAAGAGGGATAATTTCAGGATTTTAATTTTTTAAATTTAGTTTGTAATAAATAATATGAGTTTGGCTGATTTATATGTATGATTTACTTAAGAATAATAAAATGTACACAGTATAGCTGATTTTTTTCGGTTTTTTTTTGCAACCTAGGTCATAAAAAAATATCAATTCTATCACACTGAAAAAGGAGTCCAGAAAGTGAAATAAAAGTTTTAATGATTTAAGGCAGTCGAGGAGCGACCCTTGACCCTATATTTTTTGTCTCATTTTTAATGGCTTATCTATTGTTTGGCATCCGGTCGAGGGGCGCGGTAATTTATTCAAGAGATAAGGTGCGTCCTACTCTATAAATGGCTAAAACTAAAACTAATGGTCGTACAAAGACGATGGCTAATTTTTTGGTCTAATTATCACAAATTCAATAAAATGTCAGTCAAAGTTGTGCGAAATTCCGTACAAGAGATATTATTAATACAATCACTGTATCAGTTTATCAATTTTCCCGACTATTCAAACTTTGATAAATCGTCAATTTGGATTCAATGAATCATATTCGGCCGTGCATTCAAATTGATGGCGTCCGAGTTGACAATTTCAGCTTCCGAGTTCCGCTCTGTGAGCAGGGTCTACCTCTTACAGTACAGGCTCTAGGGCAGTGCGAGCCATGCTCCAGCACAGGGTGCGCAGGGCGCGGCGCTTTTGGGGGGGCGGCGCTCGGCACTCATAACGGGTTGTGGGGTGCGGGGTGATGGGCGTAGGCCATAGCGATAACATAAAGTATTTGTAAATAAATATAAAAACCAAACTGATTTTGTAAATTTGTTGTATATTAGTATTATAAGTTGTTGAAAGGCATTATTTGAAAGAAAGTTATGAGTACTCACCATGTTGCACCTTCATTTTGGTGTTGAGAGTTTGATTAAAATTCACAATACTATGCAAGACATTTTTTGAAATATAATGTTAAAATGTTCAAATATAAAGTAACACGATGCAACTAATTGTTTTAATCCGCCCTCGTTGATTATTATAAACTAGTTCCTAGATGAGGAAGATATGGTTTGGAGACTGGAGAGTATTAAATAGGGATTTCAACCTTAATTGTAGTTACAATGATTTGATTGAGTTTGGTATTATAAGGGGAAAATATGATCGTGTTAACGGACACACATACATATATATCTATATATATATATATATATATATATATATATATATATATATATATATATGCATGTGTGTCCGTTAACACGATCATATTTTCCCCTTATAATCCCCTTATTTTTCCCTTATAGTCCGTTAACACGATAACTTTTGGAAAAAACGTCAATGGGAAGGGGGTTTTACAGGGGTTTCCAATTTTCCAAAAATTGGTTTTTCGCATATTTTAACCTAAAATTTGTAAAGCACTCAATTTTGGTTTTGACCATTTTATAGAGCTTAAAAAACAAATATTATAGTATTTTGGATCATTAATCTAGGTTAAGTGGTCATGGAGAAAATCGTGTTCATAAAATCTCCCATGTTAATCTTACGGGAAAAAGGTTTTTATCTTTTCCTCAGTTAATTTTATTTTAAACTTAACATTTTCTTTTACCAATAAGTTCAGCTCTACTAAAATATCATTTTGGTGTTTGGTGTTAATTATGATTCTATGTCCAACCGTTTCAGAGATATTCAAAGTGCTTAACACAGTACGTTGTCCAATGTGATCCTTGAGGAGAATAATTCAAATTTGATATCTCGGTTATTTATAAATGAATATTGATGAAAATTGGTATGTGGCTTCACCTAGTACTGGTCTATTAATATTTGCACAACAAACAATTTTGTTTGACTGTCCCCAAAGCAGCAAAACTGCATACTCAGCCCTAATGTTATTCTTTTTATTGTCTTTCAAAGCCTTGACACGTTATATTTTAAAAACTCACCTACTTCTTCAGCCTATTGTGTCAAAATTTGTTCCTTTAGTGGAACCGGTTTCAACTCAATTACCAGTCAATACTCAATTATTCTTTTGGAGAATAAGTAAAGTTTTATATGTCCCGAAATCATGAACGTAAATTAATGCAACTTGGTATGTTGTTATATTGATGTGAAATAAAAACATATTTCTTACCTTTCTTGTTGCAGCAAACCTGCGTCCTCAGCCTTTAATGTTATTGTTATGGAGAATAAGTAAAATGCTATATATCACTTATTTATTCATATATTTTTATGAAACTTGGGTGAGTGGCTTTGCGTGGTAGTGAGAAACATATAGATGTATTGGAAATTCGATGAAGGTTTGCTGCGATGTTTTTTTTTACAATTTTGGAAGTTCAGAAGTCCAGCATATTTAAAAATCAACAAACTAAGGAGCCATACACATATTACCTAACACATATTTTTGCCATTTCAACCCCCGCCCTCTCCCTTGTAATGCACCTTAACACTTGAGCATCCCCCCACCCCACCCAATATGTTACGTAACTCAATCGTAGTATAATTTAAAACAGCATAATTTTAAACATAGTGTTATGAAAAATACCTTGTATATTTCCTCTTTAGCTGACAACTACTAAAATGTAACTCTTTATCTTAATTAACTCACTTATTTAAAATCTAATACAGAGATGTGGAAGGCTGCTGGGCCCGGGAAACCTTCGTGGATCTCTGAATATGTGTGGGTTGCTTTCAATGAGAACAATGGTTGAAGGAAATCAGTTTATTAAGTATAAGTTTGTCACATGTCCTTTGGAGGAACAAAGAGCCATAAAGGGTGATCTTGAATTATAATTACTTTAAGTTAGGTTATTCAATCGTTTGGCGGATTTCAAGGCCTTACTATTTACTTATTATTGAAGAGTTTAATTGCACTTTAGTAAATTACACAATGTGAGTCAGCAGTGAGATATGGACATAACAGGGTATAGAATAATATTTACTGGCACGTGGCACTGCCGCAAGCGAGTTCCTGGGAATTTAATATAATGTACACTATCTCCACCTAACCTCCAGTACTCTAGCCTTCAACAATTGCCACTAATCCATTTGATGTACTCACAGCATTGACTAGATCGAGGATGACATAAGAGTGTCCTACTATCTGCTTATTTGTGCATATTATTTATTTTGTAAAATCAACCAAACTCATGAATCCTTTGATATTCAGATTTAATTTAATTTACTGGCACGATTTACAGCTCTTACAATAATTCTTTACAATATACTCCATTTAAACAATTTTAATTTTAAATACTGAATTTCCTGTATGTTTCAATATGATTCCTAAGGGATGAGTTCACACCAGATTATTTCACAGTGTTTTAAAAATATAACGATAAAATTTCAAGAATTAACAGTGAATAAAGATATGAGAATTAACAATATAACAAATAAGATTTAAATACAATATCCGTCAACAATGATATACTACAATGTTATAGAAACTGTGACCAAGTACTAAAATTACAATATTAAATCTAGTTACTTACGTAAACATTTGAAGTACAATAATAACACACCATAAACTAAATAACGATAAATGATTTTGCACTTCAAATAAATTACTAATCCCCTTTAATTGTTACCTTTGCCCAACTTTTGCCTGACTCGACCTGAATTTTGAAAAGAAATGTGCTCACAAAATTTGTTTAAAGTTACCGAATTGAATTAAATTCAAATCGCGCGTTTATACTTTCCCGTTAATAATTCGCGAAATAGAATTACGTTGGTGGGGTGCACCCGCAAACAAATCGACGAATTTTGAGAGAGTTTAAAGTAGCGATTTAATTTTGAAGAACGAAGTGAAGCACGCGGTCAAGTTACGAGGAATGGGGCGATTTCGCGGTTTCCAGGAGTTTTGTTGGTCGGGCTGTCACGTGACTGCGCCGGTTGCCTGGCTTATTCTCTCGGTCGAGATTACATTGTTGTTTGTTTCTTGCGTTTTCGTGTTTGGCAATGTCTTGCATGTAACAATTTTCCCCCCCTAAAAGCTTTTTAATTTTTGTCCAACCCTGATCTAAAAAAAAATTTCCTACCACAAAAATTAAAAATTCCAGAAAATGAGGAGCGCTTAATACTAAAGGTACATTTGACAATCCAATTTCAATAGCAGTAGAGGTGGTGGACTCTTACGGCGATGATACCTGTAAGTTCCACTTCGGTCGAAGACTCACCCCTAAAACTTGGTGAAATTTAACTGTCCAGAGCGATGTTGTAACTAAGTCCATTGTGTTGCGTTGCACTTAACTTAAACTGTACTTCGTTCATAATTAGAAAAAAAGCTTTGTGATTTAGGTGAATTCCATCTTTCCTGCCGTTGCGATAAAAATGTTCAATCAATGTTGTGATGTTGTGACCAGAAAAAATTGTTTGTAGGTTGAGGATAAAAACATTCGATTTTGAGTTTAAAGATTGAATGAAGTGGTTTAATTTCTTAATTTTCTTGTTAGATTCACTGTTGAAAAGAGTTTGTGGCACTGTCAAAATAAAAACTGTCCTCCCTGAATAAGTTAAGATGTTGCATATTGTCTTGATGTTGTGCGTGGAGACTGTGTGAGGGATGTTGCGTTTCACGTCATTCGTGCCGATGAGCAGGATACAAGTTGGTTGTAGATGTGCAGTGGATCTGCGCACCTCCGTGACTATTGTATGTGTCGTCGCCCCAGAGATAGTGATGATGGTTGAGGGTGACAGGTGCCAATGTCTCGCTGCTCTGCTCAGATGAGAGTCTCCCACACATGAGAATCTGTTATAATATGGGTTTACAAAATGAAGCTTAAATATAAGGTCAATTGGTCACAACAGTTTAAGTGCTAAAAATGAAATCAATTAATTACGTTGAAGGAAAAAACTTTTTTATTTGATCAACATTTACAATCTGTTTGTGAGTTGGACCACTGTCCAAGCTTATCTCAACATTAACTGGTGAAGTAAGTCGAGTTATTGTATAAGGACCCTTCCACTTGTGATTAAGTTTCGCTGTTATCTTCTTGTCTTTGTTACTAAGGGAATGCCTATACAACACGACTTTATCGCCTATTACGAAGGTAGATGGAGTTCGATTTCTGTCGTATCGCAATTTTGTCCTATTATGTGCCCTAGTGAGATTCTGAAATACTGTGTCTAAATTCGGCTTATTTGTGTTTCCGGCTTCCAAGTTCCAAAGAAATTGTAACGGATGTGTTAGCTCTCTGCCCAAGAAAATACTTGCTGGAGTGAACTTTGTTGCTTCATGAGCAGCGGAATTAAAGGCAAGCATTAAATATGGCAAATAAATATCCCAAGATTTGTGGTTCTGGTTGTGAAAAATTCTTAAAGCTGTGACTAAGTTCCTGTTGACTCGTTCCGCGACATTAGCCTGAGGTCTATATGGGGAGGTTGTGATATGCTTAATTCCTAAACCAAAAAGAAATGAAAAAAATTTCTGTGATCTGAAAATGGAGGCGTTATCTGTAATTAATCGTTGCGGAAGGCCATGTTGAGCAAAAATGTTGTTTCGAAGAATATTTATAGCGGAGTCTGACGTTTGTTTCCTAACTGGGTATAAAAAACAATATTTTGAGAAATTATCTACCAAAACAAAAATTGATTCGTTACCTCGCTGCGTCCGTTGTAATGGTCCAACAAAGTCGCAAAACCATTGCTCGTTACAATTTGTGGGAATGTTGGAACTTAACTGACCTATTTTCTGATTCTGTGCCGGTTTTGAGAGTTGACATTGTTCACACTGCCTAACAAAATTCCTAATAAACTGTATCATGCCTTTCCAAATAAATTGCTTCTGTATGTGATTGATTGTTTTGGCTATGCCCGCATGTGCAAACATAGGGTTCTCATGAAAATATTTAACAATAAAAGTGTGCATGGACTGTGGTACTACAATTTTACTCTTTCTGCCCTGTTTACCAAAGTATAAAATATTGTTGCGCAATGAATAGTCCTTAACTGGAATTCTATTTCTCAAGTCTGAAATAATTAAACTAAGTTCTGTGTCCTGAGCCTGTTTCTCCCTAATTGAAGTGAATAATTCTGGAAATAATTGCAGAGTGCAACATGCGGAATCTTCGGTGATTTTAACGTTTTTGTCCGTATCACCCTTGAAGACCCTACATAGTGCATCTGCTACAACATTTAACTTGCCCCTAATATTCTCTATTTCAAAATCAAATTCTGATAACCTTAGTTGCCACCTGGATAACTGACTACTAACTTGTTTATTAGCCTTCAAAATATACATTACTGCTGAGTTGTCGGTTTGTAATGTAAATTTGCTATTTAAATATGGCCTAAACTTCTCTACTCCATACAAACAAGCTAAAAATTCTTTTTTGTGCATCGGGTACTTGCGTTCTGTTTCGCTTAAAGTGCGTGAAGCGAAGTGAACTGGTAAAAGATTGTCCCCGTCTCGCATTTGTAAGACTGCCGAGATTGCCTCATCACAAGCATCGCACGTTATAACATATTTTCGCTCAAAATCCGGCAATGCAAGCGTTGTCGATGTTGCTAGAGAATTTTTTAGTTTGTCAAAAGCTTCCTGGTGTACTGTTGTCCATTGAAATTTTACGTTCTTCTTCCTGAGGTTATTTAATGGTAGTGCGATCTTAGAAAAATCCTTAATAAAACGGGAATAAAAATTGACGCATCCTAAAAATCTTTGAAGCTGTTTCAAATTACGTGGTCTAGGATATTGCAGGATAGGTGCTATGCGGTCGGGATCTAAGGAAAGTGTCCGGTTTGAAATAATGTGTCCCAAATATTTAATTGAAGTGTGGCCTAGCTTTATTTTCTCGGGATTTATGGTAATGTTGTACTCCTTGAATTTATTTAAAACTCGTGTTACATGCTGTTTATGAGTTTCCCAATCTTCACTATAAATTAAACAGTCATCTAAAAAATTGAAGACAAACTTGAATTTAAAATCTCCTAATATTTCATCCATGATTCTAGTAAGGGCTTGGGATCCTATTTTTAAACCTTGTGGAACTGTGTTGAATTCAAATAAACCATACGGAGTACAAAATGCTGTATACTGTCTTGATTGAGAATCTAATGGGATTTGAAAAAAGGCATTATTCATGTCCAGTGATGTGAAGTACTTGGCTTTACTTAAAAATTCAAATGCTGAATTTAAGGTAGGTAGCGGGTGAGCATCATAGGAAATAAATTCATTTATTCTCTTATAATTACAAACAAGTCGGTATTTATTTTTATCAGCTTTAGAAACGAGAAATGCTGGGGCACAGTGCATACTTGTTGATTTCCTAATAACCTTATTATTCAGTAAGTCGTCTGTGATCTGTCTCATCGCCGCTAATCTGTCCGGGGGCAAGGGGTAGGGAGGGGAACAAACTGGTTTGGTTGGCAAACAGCTGATATGATAAGGAGCAACCTTCGCTTGACCGATGCGCTTAGTTATAACAGAGGGAAAATCACTTTTTAATTTCTGTAAAAATTCTTCTGTTTGATGTGAATGTGCTTTATTTGCTTCCGATAACTCCAAAAATAAAGAATTACTGGGTTGTGATTGCTTGACAAAAATATCTTTCATTGGAAGATTGACATTACTATTGAAGTTAAATCTTATGGTATTACTGGAAAAATCTAAGTTCATTTGTGATTTCTGCATGAAGTTAACCCCTAAAATAATCGGGAAAGGTAGCGAATTTACTGCAAAAAAATCAAATGTCCAAGAGAAATGACCTATCTTGAAGTGAAGCTTAACTATTTTCCTAACTGTAGCGCTTTGTCCATTTATTGATTTAACTGACATACTTGTTTTAATAATTTCCTTGACACCTGGTGATGACTTGATATTTTGAAAAAAATTCTGGTCTATAAAACAGTTTGTCGATCCTGAATCTATGAGTGCATCTGTCATTAAACATTGTGGAATAAAAAACTTGACTGTCGGTAGCTGCAAGGAGAAATTCAAAGGAGTAGCAGAAATAGAGGTGTTAATCTGCGGCAATTCAACTACCTCCACGCCAAATTGCCTCTCGCGTTTCCCTGTCTACAATTGCGTGCGATGTGTCCAAGTTCCCCACATGTGAAACATTTGATAGGGGGTCGCTGCGCAAACTGCTGTTGACTTCCTGAAGTGACAGCGGTCGCTTGTTGATTCTCAGGGAAGGCGTGAAAATAAAATCTGTCCGCCTGAATCGACGCATTCACTGAGTTCGCCAAAGATTTCAATTCCCAAATTGTTTGGGGCTTGTTCTGGAATGTGAAGCTACTGCGCATGCGCGGATTCATGTTTGAAAGTATTACCTCTATTAAATAACTATCCTGGAAATTACACTGTAATGCTGTAGCGGAGGAGATAATATCATTAACAAAACTCGAAAAAGATTCCTGAGGTCCCTGTAGTCGCTTTACAAACCTGTTTGTCACTCGTTCTAACTGTAAGCCAGGAAAAAGGGCTGTTAATATTGAAAAGTGCAAATTGTCCCATGTGTAATTTAATTCTAATCCCTGTGACCAAATCTCGAAAAGAAGTGCTTGAGTTTGTGGCAAAATTAACTTCATGACGTCATAGTGCCCAAAACGAACTATTTGAAAAATTGTGTTAACTTGCTTCAAAAAATGTATCAGATGGGCTTCATCCTCTCCCGAACAAGGCTGTAATTTACGAACTAATTCTATTACCACGGTGCGATCAGTTGTTGAAAGTGTGTCCAAGTGTTGGCCTGTAAAATCACGCGTGATAAGAAGATCTGATTCCGGTTCGTTCGACAGAGTTTGCCTTAGATGCGTTGAATTCCCGCGCGGTGCAAATTGGCGAGGCATTAAGTTCGCGCTGTGTAACCTGTCTTCTAAACTACCACGTGGCGCTGCGGGAGATTGTGGTATATCTACATTATTTACGGCCTGCGACTGGGGTTCAATATTAATCACAACTGGGGTGGATCCATCTACATTTGGAATTCTTAGATTACGTGATTGAATTCTCGTTGCCCGATCCCTAGCTGTTGTGATATATTGACGTCCATGAAGCATTATAAATCAAATAGTTCAACTTAAATAAATTAAATTAAATATGTCTAAGAATCACAGAAAAATAGATTAAAACTAAATAACAATAACTTGGTCACGTTTCTGTTTCTGGCAACCCACAATTCAGTTGATAGCTCGCTACCACTTGCTATGAAAAATACCTTGTATATTTCCTCTTTAGCTGACAACTACTAAAATGTAACTCTTTATCTTAATTAACTCACTTATTTAAAATCTAATACAGAGATGTGGAAGGCTGCTGGGCCCGGGAAACCTTCGTGGATCTCTGAATATGTGTGGGTTGCTTTCAATGAGAACAATGGTTGAAGGAAATCAGTTTATTAAGTATAAGTTTGTCACATGTCCTTTGGAGGAACAAAGAGCCATAAAGGGTGATCTTGAATTATAATTACTTTAAGTTAGGTTATTCAATCGTTTGGCGGATTTCAAGGCCTTACTATTTACTTATTATTGAAGAGTTTAATTGCACTTTAGTAAATTACACAATGTGAGTCAGCAGTGAGATATGGACATAACAGGGTATAGAATAATATTTACTGGCACGTGGCACTGCCGCAAGCGAGTTCCTGGGAATTTAATATAATGTACACTATCTCCACCTAACCTCCAGTACTCTAGCCTTCAACAATTGCCACTAATCCATTTGATGTACTCACAGCATTGACTAGATCGAGGATGACATAAGAGTGTCCTACTATCTGCTTATTTGTGCATATTATTTATTTTGTAAAATCAACCAAACTCATGAATCCTTTGATATTCAGATTTAATTTAATTTACTGGCACGATTTACAGCTCTTACAATAATTCTTTACAATATACTCCATTTAAACAATTTTAATTTTAAATACTGAATTTCCTGTATGTTTCAATATGATTCCTAAGGGATGAGTTCACACCAGATTATTTCACAGTGTTTTAAAAATATAACGATAAAATTTCAAGAATTAACAGTGAATAAAGATATGAGAATTAACAATATAACAAATAAGATTTAAATACAATATCCGTCAACAATGATATACTACAATGTTATAGAAACTGTGACCAAGTACTAAAATTACAATATTAAATCTAGTTACTTACGTAAACATTTGAAGTACAATAATAACACACCATAAACTAAATAACGATAAATGATTTTGCACTTCAAATAAATTACTAATCCCCTTTAATTGTTACCTTTGCCCAACTTTTGCCTGACTCGACCTGAATTTTGAAAAGAAATGTGCTCACAAAATTTGTTTAAAGTTACCGAATTGAATTAAATTCAAATCGCGCGTTTATACTTTCCCGTTAATAATTCGCGAAATAGAATTACGTTGGTGGGGTGCACCCGCAAACAAATCGACGAATTTTGAGAGAGTTTAAAGTAGCGATTTAATTTTGAAGAACGAAGTGAAGCACGCGGTCAAGTTACGAGGAATGGGGCGATTTCGCGGTTTCCAGGAGTTTTGTTGGTCGGGCTGTCACGTGACTGCGCCGGTTGCCTGGCTTATTCTCTCGGTCGAGATTACATTGTTGTTTGTTTCTTGCGTTTTCGTGTTTGGCAATGTCTTGCATGTAACAATAGTTTTATTAATAATTTGGAATGTGGATTTAATTAAATAATTCAACTTTGAATGACTTTTGTTTAATAACCTTTTTTAATAACTTTTTAAAAAGCAAAATTGATACAAACAAATTTTGTAGTGTGACAAATACCAAAACTAAAGATGTGGATGGCACTGTGCAATACTGTATCATGTCATGATTTTACACTCTAAAATAACACAAAACAACGCTGAAAAGCAATACAGAACTTACTCAAAACAAGTTATGTATTTACTTTTAGTTTTACTGTTATTAAAATAGTTTGACCGAAGTATTTTTAATATAATTATAACTAACTGTAAAATAGATTTAGATATCAATTTAATTTATTTTTTTTATTTTTAAAAGATTTATAACATTATTAACAGATACGGGATTGATTTTTATCTTAGGATAAAAATGTGTGAGTTGTGTAACGTGTAACCTTCCAACGGCTCCAGTCTAGCTCAGGGTTTTGGGGTGGTTCTTCTTTTATGTTGGAAGGGGTTATATGGTTTGACAGTTGATATGGCAGTTTTTTAAATTGAGATATTTGTTACTTTTGTCAATTAGATGATGGATTGAGACAAATAATTATTCTTGAATTTAACAAAGGACGAAATTTATTACCTTACAAATTCATTTAAATTTAAAACATTCAACAGTTGTTATAGTAATTAATCACAAAAGTCAACTATCAGATTCATTACGAAATTACAAAGCTTTACATATTTACATGTCTTTATCCTTATTTGTTATTGTTTTATTTTTAACACTTTGTTCATGAATATGTTTAAATAAAACACTGTTTATAAATGGAAATGATATATGCAGGTAAAATCGTCCAGTAATAGTTTTATACAATTTTCGTCACTCACCACGAAGAAGGAGATTTACCGTCTAGAAGTTTTAGCCGCTATTTTAGAGGGTGTCCTCTTAGTCTAGTGGGCGGTCAACAGGAACATGGTCCAAGGATGGTGGTACAAAGAAAGTCCTGTAATTTACATCTTATAATAGGATTGGTTCTAACTATGTATCTTACATTCAACAAAACACTCCTGATACAATTCGTTACATAATATACGTACACACAGTTTTCATAGGACATAACAACCAATAATAACGTAAATTCAGTTGTTTTACATAACTTACATGGCATTTAAAGAAAGTAATTAACAATTCAAATTGTATAATAGTTTTTAAATGCAATAAAAATACATTCAAGTTATATATAGTTATTAGGACAATGTTTGAACATAATTCACTATAATCATCAACAAACATGATAAGGCTGACATGTTTTATTATGTCTTTATGCCACATTTGGTAATAAATTTTGTTAATCTAACATGAATAAAAGGTCAAAGGCTGTCTCCAATTTTGCTGGATTTAAAATAATTTGAGTGTTTCAAAAGTTATGAAATATGCGAATGTTGGAACATATAAATTATATTTAATAATAAACCACTGCCATACCTCTTTGCACATGCTAATGCGCCAAATCCATTGTGATTCTCGTCAGGACTTCCCTTTTTGCGTTCCACTTCTAGTCTTGATGGCATTTCCAATGTCGTAATCTTTAAATCTTCCAAACATTAGCCGTAGTACATCAAAACCAAAAAAAATTTGCCAATAAAATAGTTCCTAACAGCTGCTGCATTTGAATCATTTCTGAAAGTCTTCAATTTTATAACACATGTGTAATTGCTTTAAAACTGTTGTTAGTTGTTGGGAAAATGTTTAATTTTGTCAAGGCCAATAAGTTACATGCACTTTTATATATAATTTATTATATTTATGCCAATTAATGAGTTTTGATAAATTCCTTCAATCTTTAAACGGTAATTGTTGAACCAGCATGAGATGCATCAATAAGTTTCGTCCAACTTGCAGAAGCTAGCAATTCTGCTGGGATAATGTTCTTTAAATTGGGGTGATCAGTCCCAAAATAAAATACGTCACTGGCTAAGCATCCAAGTAGTCACAATACCCTCCCAACTGAAGGAAATTTCCTCAAAATTTTCTCAAACTATGAACGATATGGTTTTAGGTCTGAAATATGCCAATTTCCAATGGGTTTTCCGGAAGAGTCTTCCAATTGATAGACCACAGGGGAAATCTTATCTTTAATTCGATAGGGTCCCACAAATCTGGGAGCAAGTTTTGATGAAAAATAGTTGGCTGCGTTTGATTGCACAAAATTTCGTTTAAGAACACAATCTCCTACTTTAAGTGGTAATTCTCTTCTCCGTAGATTGTAATGTTTTTCATTCTTCAGATGAGACTTCTCTAAATTACTCTTCACGGTATTGTATAATTTAACTAAATTTTTTTAGATTTCTTATATGTGGAGACCTATTGACAGCTTCAGGCACCTCTTCCCAATCTTTTAGTAAGTTAAATCCCTTACCGGTAGCATTTAGCTCCCTACCAAAAGTTAGATATGCTGGTGTGAACCCTGTAGTTTCACTTACGGCTGACCGCAATGCAAATCCAAGTTGGGGTAAATCTTGATCCCATAATCGATGGTTTTCTGTAAAGTATGCCCTTAACATACTAATGATTTTCCTGTTTGTCCTCTCGGTGGGATTAGCTTGTGGATGTCTACTGGCATTCAACAAAATCTTTACCTGATATTCCTCCGCAATCTTCTTAACACTTGAACCAATAAACTCAGATCCATTGTCGCATATTATATATTGAGGTACACCATACATCATAAATACATCATTTACAAGATGTCACGCTACAGTTACTGCTGTCGCTGCTCTCATGGGGAAAAGCAAAGTAAACTTTGTAAATGTGTCAGTAACGACTAAAAGGGACTTAAATCCTTTAGTATACCTGGGGAATGGTCCCATTAAGTCGGCACTTAACATTGTCCAAGGTGTATCACAACTTCTACGGGCTCCCAGAAACCCAGCTGGTTTATCTTGATCGTATTTAGTGCGTTGGCATACCGTACAGTTTCTAATGTAACTGGCAATATCTGGTCTCATTTTAGGCCAGTAGTATAGTTGTTGAATCCTTTTAAATGTCTTGAAAACTCCTAGATGACCAGCTGTTTTTGCATCGTGATATTGTGATAGAATATCAGATCTTCTTTCTTTAGGTATTACTTCCTTCCAACAGGTTTCTCCATTTGATGTCTCGTTTTTGTCCAATACTAGTTTCCAAAGTGTTCCTTTCTCAACTCTCCAAAGAGGATAATTAACAGGCATTTCTTCCACAGTTTTAATCATTTTCTTGTGCCATTTATCTTTGACTTCTTGACCAGTGACATTCTTCAGTTGATACACCATATCTATAACTTGCCTTTCTCCTTCTTCTTCTCCGTGAGGCAATCGTGACAACACGTCAGGGACTACGTGCTCCTTTCCTTTTCTATGAATTAATTTAAAATCGTAAGGCTGTAATCTTAAAGACCATCTTGCTAGTCGTCCCTGAGGATCTTTTAGGTTGAACAACCACAGTAGAATATAATGATCGGTGATAACTGTAAAACTTGTACCTTCTACATAGGGTCGAAACCTTTCTATAGCCCAAATGACGGCTAAACACTCTCTTTCAGTAGCTGAATACTTCTGGTCTCCTCGAGTAAGTGTGCGACTGGCGTAGGCAATAACTACTTCTCCATTTTCCAATTCTTGAGTGAGGACACTGCCCAAACCTACTGCAGATGCGTCGCAGGCGATAGTAAACGGTTTATCAAAGTTAGGACAAGTTAAGATGGGTGATTTTTATTAGACAACTTCTAATATCATCAAATGATTTCTGTGCTTCTTCGTTCCATACAAACTTCTTTCCTTTCTTCAGCATGGTGGTCAAAGGATACAATCTAGTAGAAAATTCTGGGATGAATCTACGATACCAACTTGCTGTTCCTACAAACTGCCTAATCTCTTTCACATTTTTGGGAGTAGGTATCTTTAAGATGGACTCTACTTTCTCAGGATCTACTCTAAGGCCGTTACTGTCAACTAGATACCCTATATAGGTATTTAAGTTCAGGTCTACAAAATTTACATTTAGCTTTATTAAGGGTCAGTTTAGCATCTTTTAACCTTTTCAATACCCTGTCTAAAACTTCTAAGTGTTTTTCAAAATCAGAGCTAACTATTACAATGTCGTCAAGATAAACAAATACGTTTACTTCTAATTCCGGTCCAAGTACAGTATCGATAAATCTTTGCCATGTCGCAGGAGCATTGTGTAAACCAAAAGGCATAGCGTTAAAGTGATACAATCCTCGTCTTGGTACAGTAAATGCAGTTTTTTCTTTTGATGAAGGGTCGAGAGAGATTTGCCAAAATGCAGATTTAATATCTAATGATGAAAGGTATCGACCATCTTTAAGCCTATCTAGGATATGTGTGACTTTAGGTAAAGGATACGCATCTGGTTTTGTGACTGCATTTAAAGCTTTAAAATTTATGCAAAATCGTTTACTTCCATCGGGTTTGTCTAATAGTACAATGGGTGATGACCATGGGCTTTTTGATGGTTCGACAATTCCTAATTCTAACATTTTGTCCAATTCCTCTTCAACTAATTTTTGCCTAGCAGGGGACATGGTGTAATATCGTTGTTTGATGGGTTTAGCATCGCCTGTATCAATAGTGTGCATGACAAGGTCAGTCCTACCTATCGTCTGGTCTTCACACTCAGGAAAATGTTTTTCAACTAAGCAAATCAATTTATTTTCCTGTTCTTCCGAAAGGTTACTCTTAGACAACAAGCCTTCCTTGGACTCTAAGGAATAAACTTTATGTTTTTTAAAGGAAAAATCCCAAGTTTGGTCATGTAAGTCAGTTACAATGTTCATTGTGTCCCAAAAATCTACTCCTAGTATGATAGATTGCTTAAGTGATGGTACAACGAGTACAGGTAAGTTCTTAGTTCTCCCTTCTAAGGTAATCGGTAAATTTAAAAGTCCTTTTACAACATGTGTTTGTCTGTCAGCTGTTTCTACAAAATGATTGGGTGTATCAATTAATTTAGCAGGAAACCTATCTAAAATCCAAAGAGCGTCTTCGCCTAAAATAGTTTGTGATGCACCGGAATCTAATAATGCACGAAATGATTTGCCAAATATTCTAATATCTAAGTAAGGTCTCGGGTCCTGTTCTTTAGATTTTAACAAATAATTGACTGGTATTATGGTTTGTTTGTTATTATTAGGAGGGTCGATACAAATTTCCTGATCGCCCTCCGGCATTACAAGTTTTTTGGATCATTAGCGTTACTTGAATATTTTGAACATCTCTTACATGAGTTTCGGAATACATTAGGTGTCCCACAACCATAGCAAAATTTACGTCTTTCCTTTTGGCAAGTATTGTGTCGATGACCTACTTCTTCACAATTCCAACAAGTTGCTCTTATTTCCTTCTTTGGGGTAGTTTCTATGGTGGCGACTGGGGTTGTTCTGCGTCGTACGGATTCAAACGCTAGATCGGGCTCTAATGCAGCTTAGTTTGCGGCTACGTGGACAGTAAAAAATTTTTTTGTGTAAATATCAATAGACCACAACTAAGCAACATACAAAGTTTCATCAATATACAATCATATATAATAGAGATATAAAGGCTTAACTCTTAACCCATCGGCTTAGGATGACGTACTGGTGCTGTTCCTAGCCTTTAATTTTTAAAACCTTTGAATTGGAATTGAAAAATCATGTTCTTAAATGGATTAATGGTGTATTTTAGTTGAAATATTGCTTTTTTCAGTTAAACGATTCACATTGGCACGCACACAGAATAGACATATAAAAACATGTAAAATGTAGCAACATCAATGTTGACCACGTAACTCACAAAAAATTAACCGATCCTGTCAACTTCGAATGTATATTGGTTATTATATATAGGCCTCTATTAGTGATTTTAACTTAAGACACATTCAGGCAATTGTGTAAGTAACTAAATTGTAATAACTTTGATAGGTGTCAAGGCTATCTTAGATCTTGCATAATCTAATGAAGAAGCCTCCTGCACTTAATCATAGTACCAGTATTCTAACCTACCTTCTTTAATAAGCAGAATTTTTTATATTATTTTACCTGGATTTCTCTTCATATAAGGAGTTGATTCCTTAAGGGTATAAGCCAATCCATGAACCACATGTGTTTTATTTTGGCTTCAGCAAACTGATTCTGACCAGCTCCTAAACAGAGACACATGCTAATTAAAATAATTGATTAGCAAAAAACTAGGCCTAACAATTTCCTGAAAGCACATATTTACGGGTCATATGCCTCCTTTTAATGTAGGCCTACCCCATCCCTCATAAGGCCCTTTAAGTTTAAGATAATATTGCAATTTAGGTTCAGTTTTAAAAGATTTTATATTTTTACCTTGTCATACGCTTTGTATTCATTCATTCTAAACTACACGATGAAACTGATTTTTCTTTCCACCTAGCATCATGATTATAGTTTCTTAAAATAGAGGGTTGATTTACCACACTTAAGTTAACCAAAGGATAAAACGCAATATGTTTGTCAATATTCTCTTCAAAATTTGCATAGGCGCTAATAATAATTAAGAAAAAATATTACATTACTGTAAGTAGGATTTATGAGGCTCTACACTTATGTAACAATTTAATTTTACATAATTTTATGTAGGATTTAGGCCTATTTCAAGTGATTCTAGTATCCTGAAATGTTAAATTAAATTACTATGTTATATAAAACTTACTGAATAATGCCGTTAACTTAGTTGATTGGAAAACCTGAACTCAAATATTCTATGAAAACTTAGAATTTGTTGTTTACTTTTAGGCTTAACCAGTTTATGGATTGTATTTTTTCTTAAACGAAATTTAGTGTGAGGTATAGTACTATAATAGCGGACAAATAAATTGACAGTTGGGCTGTGGCCAATAGCATGGCTGTACGCTGTCCCTGTTGCCATATAAAAATATCACTCGAATGTTATTCCTATCAGCTGGTGTGGAGTTTAGGCAATGCAGCACATCTACTATTGGCTGATCTTAGTTGATAGACTGGCAAACCATGCCCTCAACTGGCAATTTATTTGACCACAATGTAATATATAAAATTCTCGTGTAACAGTGTTTGTAACAAAACTCCTCCGAAACGGCTTGACCGATTCTTATGAAATTTTGTGTGTATATTCAGTAGGTGTGAGAGTAGGACATAAACTATTTTCATAAAAATCCGATCTAAGGGCTCTGTCCCACTGGCCTTCAAATTTCCCATTGATTTGATCACAGTTCAGTTAGTTACACCAAACAGCTGTTAACAAGGAGCATATCTGAACATACTTGAAATGCATAAATATATGATCATTATGGAAATAAAAAAACCAACTTGAATGGCAACTCTCATAATGGAAATAAAAAAACTACTTGAACGGCAACTCAAACTCTTTTTCCGATAGGTGAGTGAGCGTAGCGAACGAGCTCAACCGGGAGGCGAGTGAGCGAATCGAACGAGCTCATATTGAAAATGAACGAGAATTTGACATAAAACAAACTCAATGACTTTACGACAGGACAACGTCTGTCGGGCCAGCTAATTATAATATAAATATCTTGTTGCCTTAAGGTAGTATTTAGATTTTAAATAGTACTTATATTAAAGAGTACTTATATAATCCTAAGTTAAAGCCATTATCATCAGGCCTAGAGTCAGGATTTTAAATACATAATTTCTTCACAAATCAGCAGGTAAAATAAAAAATTAAAACTTAATTAGCCTAATGCAAAGGATATAGTCTAATTCCTACGCTTTCCCAAGAATACGCATGACAGTATCCTGTCATCTAGAACTGTGTATTGTGCAAGTGGAAATCCTGGCTCCTGGCTGCCCATAAGAATAATGTTAATTTTAACATTGGGCTTATGGAAGTATGGAAGGCCTTTTTTTAGTCGTGCAACAGACTGTATAGGTTAACTTATATTGAGGTTATGCTAGGTCTTAGAATAAGAGATTGGCTAAATTTATTCAGTACTGTTTCATTGTTATTCAAGTACTACAATAAACTGTGATTCAAAACAATTGAAATATTTTAGTTCTGTACAATCGGTAACATTCCATAACCAAACCATCCTAGGGGAATAACTCTTTATTACATTTATGAAGGAAAATAAACTAGGCTTAACCTTAACCTGTACCATAAATATGTTTTAAAAAAGTTTGTTACTTACCAAGGAACAGTACGTTGTATACAAAACAGTTGTAGTTGCTCTTGAATGAAGATAATGTTATTTTTCTCAACAATCAAACCTGCAAACTGTAAAACTTGGTAAGTTGAAAAAACCACCCACCGACCATAAGATAAGATTGACCGTTGCAACGCACGTCTGGACTGTCTGGTCTCTGGTCTGTCGTCTGTTGCTGTTGACCTGTTGCTGGGGTGCTGTGCAGGCGCCGCGCCAGACTTTTTTCTACTTCTTTAAAAAGGGGATTATTGTAGTTGTAGGTGGGATTGGCCATTAATTTTACTGGTGGTAATATCTGATCATTATACTAGTTATTCAATTTGGTTTGAATACTAAAACTATAAATAAAACTTGCAATTAATTATACTAAAATTATTCTGGGATATATAGGATATCCGTGGGATGCCCCCAAGATATTCACGTTATCCCGGGAGATCGTGGATATCCCTGGGACGTCCACAATATCCCGGGACATAGCGAGATATCCTAGGGATATCCTGTTTATCCTGGGATTGCAATAGGATGTGTGGGACACAAATGGGATATCCTGGGGACGTTGTGTGCTGTGTGGGAGTTTTCATCTCATCAAAACAAAAGTTGACATAAGAATATAACCTACAAATTTGGTTGCAAAGAGGTCAGGGGCGGCCCGTCAGTTTTTCAGCGCCCGTGCAAAGACCAAATTTTTCCGCCCCCCACCATCAACCAAAACCTCCGTACCCCATAGCTCTGAGATAGGACTGACACATGCGCGCCTCCCTCCATCGCTTGTTATTGCGTTTGCGATGTTTCTGGTTCCGTGCGATGCTGATCACCTAGAATTACAAGCTATGGAACACATTCAGATAAAAGACTTGTGTGGTTAAAAATCTTGATTTCATAAATTATCACCCTGGAAATGTATCCCGTTTCCGATATTCCACGCCACTAAACTTTTTGACATAAAAAACTCAAAACCTCGAATAATAAACTAATCTGAATTCTTTTAAACAACAAATGTGCACACTTGTAATCAACGTATCACAATACACTGTGTATCATAAACCAATTATATATTTCTTTAAGAAAAATAATAATGAATAGAGGGGAGCGGAAGTTGTGTTATCTGATACCGTATGTAAATTTAATGTTTAAGTAAAATGAAGGTGCAACATGGTGAGTACTCATACCTTTCTTTCAAATAATGCCTTTCAACAACTTATAATACAAATATATACAACGAATTTACAAAATCAGTTTGGTTTTTATATTTATTTACAAATACTTTATGTTATCACTATGGCCTTCGCCCATCACCCCGCACCCCACGACCCGTTATGAGTGCCGAGCGCCGGGCGCCGCCCCCCCAAAAGTGCCGCGCCCCGCGTGCCCTGTGCTGGAGCATGGCTTGCACTGCCCTAGAGCCGGTACTGTAAGAAGTAGACCCTGATCACAGAGCGGAACTCGGAAGCTGAAATCGTCAACTCGGACACCATCAATTTGGATACACGGGCGAATATGATTCATTGAATCCAAATTGACGATTTATCAAAGTTTGAATAGTCGGGAAAATTGATAAACTGATACAGTGATTGTATTAATAATATCTCTTGAACGGAATTTCGCACAACTTTGATTGACATTTTATTGAATTTGTGATAATTAGATCAAAAAATGAGCCATCACCTGTCTTTGCACGACCATTACTTTTAGTTTTAGCCATTTATAGAGTAGGACGCACCTTATCTCTTGAATAAATTATCTTCTTGAAAATAACTATATATATATATGTGTATGTGTGTCCGTTAACAGGATAACTTTTGGAAAAAACATCCAATTTTGATTAAATTTGGCACAAAGGTGAGAGCTACATTCACGACAAAATCGGACCATGGGAAGAGGGTTTTTTACAGGGGCTTCCAATTTTCCAAAAATTGGTTTTTCGCATATTTTACCCTAAAACTTTTACTTAACTTTTTGTTTTGAGGTCCCCAGATGCCAAAAACACTATTCCTTCAAATATATATATACATAATACAAATATATATATATATATATAATATAAATATATATATATATATATATATATATATATATATATATATATATATATATATATATATTTGAAGGAATAGTGTTTTTGGCATCTGGGGACCTCAAAACAAAAAGTTAACATGGTCTCGGTCTTAAGTCTTACCATGAGACCTACAGTAATA
Organism: Allygus modestus; assembly: GCA_963675035.1. Lineage (NCBI taxonomy): Eukaryota > Metazoa > Arthropoda > Insecta > Hemiptera > Cicadellidae > Allygus > Allygus modestus. Next base: position 93,223,456 of record OY776113.1, read on the forward strand.
GCTTCTTCCCTATAAGGGAAATTTGCTAAAAACGTGCTTCCGGTGGTCACACACACATTAAGAATAGGTAAAAAGTATCAAAACACATCAGATGTGCAATTTACAGAAAATCCACCCATCCTGTCAGCTTGGACCAGTGCTGTCCACCTTTTGCTTAAAATCATCCTCCCCTTCGGCTTTGCCAGACAGGTGAACTATCCATGAGTTAATATAAAACACCTACTGAGACAGGATTGAACCTTCGATCCAATCATTACTCCCTGGCTGGCGGGGATAGGGCCTTAAACCGCTCAGACAACCTGATTGGCTAGCAGTTGTATTAAACCTGTGTGGTATATTACGGTGTAAACGCTGGACGAGTTAGTTATGTTTGTGTCCGCCAGGTTACACCACATGTCAGACACAGACTGCAGGCAGGCAATTCCTTATACAGTAATTAACAAGGTTTTAAGGTGGAACATGCAAAAGCTGATGATGTCGTCCTTTGGCGCGCAAGTAAAGGGTTAAGGGTTAATACACATATTACAGAACGCAATTAATCATAATTTCAAACCCCCACCCTCCTCCTCATAACGTACCGTAACACCTGAGCATACCCCCCTTATAAGCAGTGCCGTCCTCAGGGCAGCGCGACAGGAGCAGCCGCACAGGGCCTCGCGCCTACGAAAGCCTTTCACTTGAAGTATTTATTTGACGTAGAAGCTAGAGGCGTCATGACTGTGGTAGGGAGCAGACTTGTAGACTATTGGTGATTAAAAATTAAACAACTATAAACAATGCACAAACAACTAGTTGTACATACAGGGGCGGCCGTTAGTTTTTCAGCAGCCGGGCAGAGCATAAATGTACTCCCAATCATTATAGTATTGTGAAGATTAATATCTACGACGCGTTTTGTTTAGAATTTACTAAGCTACACACTTGAGTATTACAAACAAAATACTATAAAATTGTAGCTTAAATTTAAACTGAATTGATTAAATTCCGTGTCAAAATGTATTTTTAACTTACTACTAATGTTTTGTTTTTCTTTTGCCATTTCTTAACTTTTAAATAACATACAAGGTTAAGTACAGTTAATTTAGAAACTAGTTAGTGTTAGTATAATATTTTTGATGAGTAGGCCTAAGCTTAAAAGTACAAACATCACACTGAGAAAAAGGCTCACGCCATCGCTCGGCAAAATGCAATCCTAAGGAAATCAGATTTTAGTACGTTTAAGTGTGCCACATTTAAAGCATGGATGTTTTACAGGTGTGAAAATTAAAAGTATACTTTGGTTAATTTTTCTGGTGATTGACAACTTGCCTCTTCATTAGAAGCAGTCAAGATTCCTGTTAGTAAATTTCAAGGCCTTACATCGATCTTCATCACCTGCTTTTCAAGGATGTATTGTAAAATACAACCTGTACTTTGTGTCTTGTAATTTTTTATATTCCAAAGGGTCTGTAATGACTAAAACTATTTCATAATTTGCAATTCCTGCTCCTTCTCTACTGCTTCGAAATTATTTTGTTACCATACGTGATCTTAATGAGTAAAAAGGAGTGGTAATTTTTGGTAAGATATTATGGAGAGAAAACTGTAATCGTGGCGAAATGCAAAAGGCTGTTTTCCCGAAAATCACAAATTTTCTCACATTTAAATGACAATTTTAAAATTAAACGATTGTCACTAAAAACTAAAAACTCTATTAAAACGTAATAAATTGAAAAAAAAACACTAAATCAGATCATAAAACTTAATTTTGAACTTCTAATATTAGATTTAAAATATGTGAGTTACGTAACGCTGAGCCAGACCCTCCTCCCCCCCCTCGTTCCACCATATAACGCAGAGTAACGCTATGCCATACTCCCTCACTGCCTTAAGTGCGTTTCGTAATATGTGTATTGCCCTTAACCCATTAAGGTAGTAATTTTATTCTATTCGCAATAGCCTATATAATGGGATTTGATTGGTGCTGCACTCTAGTAGGTACATCTGTAACTAATGACTGCGGGCAACGATGGTTCTCTTCGCTAGGGGCATGGACTGACTGATAAACCTAAATAACTCCGCTTGGCCTTTGGTCGTGTTAGCTGAGTTGGCTAAGTTGTGGAAACATCTTGGCCAGGTGTTGATACGATGTCCGTGGGTTTGATTCCCGCACACGCCCAAAACTTACCAGTCATGCAACTCTCAATGAGTTGTACGACCCAAGTAAAATAAACGGTGGCAGGCTTGCTTGGAAGTTGACGGGATCGGTTGATTATTTGTGAGTTGCACATGGTCAACACTGATTTTGCTACTTTTTACTTACCGGTATGTCTACTGTGTGTGTGCCAATGCGACTATTTAAACTGAAAGAAAACAATTTTTTTAATTAAAATACGCCATTAATCCATTTAAAAACACAAATTAATCTGTCCATTCCAATTCATAGGTTTAAAAAAATGAAAAGTTAGGAACGGTACCAGCACGTCATTCTAAGCCAATGGGTTAAGAACTTAAAACCATGACAAAATTTGATTGGGTGAATACCAAATTAGTAGTTTTTTATCCTTGACCCCAGGGCTCGGGGATCTGGCCCCCTTAATAAAATTAGTTACATACATTTTTTTTTATATTTTCTAGGTCAATCAACAAGCCTGAAGACTTCTTCCAGTAAATACATTGACAATCATTGAAGAGGATTCTTGACCACCACCATGTTTAAACAAGTACTTTTACGATTTTTACTTTCACACAGAGTAACTCCAGGTTATGCTCAGTGTAATGTTTCATTCACATTATCCATTAGTACTGTTTTCATGAGGAACTTCATGTGTTGTTTATTTTATATTCCTTTTTAACTTGTTAAATGTTACACATTTCAATTGGTGAAATATCAAGCCTCTTTACAAGGCTCTAACAGGTGTTCAGGTGGCTGGGAAATTAATATGTTTAGCGCCCTACCCACATTACCATTACTACCTCTTCTATACCCACAGTTTGGTAACTTCAAAAACTGAATAATTACTTTTTAGTAATGGGTTTTTGAGTATGAAGAGAAAATACTTAAGTCATATTTTATAGTATACTTTTACTTATGGAAATATACTCTTACTTAGTACTTATTTTAACAAATGTTCATTAACTGCTCTCTGTTGCTGAACAATTATAAGTAAACAAGCTGCAGTGTTGCATAACAAATGATTGGGTTGAAGACAACTTAAAATCTCAACTCTTTTAAGTAAGTTTCCCAATTAAAATGTACAAAGTAAAGAAAAATCAATAATTTAGTCTGGAAAATGTGCCTTTAAATTCTTCATATTGAATATCAGTATCTAAAAACAGTGTTAAATATTCGTTCTAATATATACTTTTATTGTTTTAGTGTATTATAGATTGTGATAAACGATTATGCGTTTTATATTTTAATGAGTTCTCTAATTAAACGTGGATGAACAGCTGAAACTTACATACATGATGTGTAAATTATTGCATCAAGTCTGAAAACGCAATTGACCTAAATTTCTAACAGTCTCCTTTCAAATTAAAATTTGTAGTTTTATTTAAGGATAATTAGTCCCCTAATCTCCAATAATTAAACACTGTAATTAACTTTTTCAGTTTGACAAACGCAAGCATAGCGGTGCGTGGTAGACGCTCGGACTAGGGCGGCGCCGCCATCTTGGATGTGTCTCATCCGTCCGCCAGGCTGGCCACACTCTCCGCTCCGAGTAGCTTCTCTATTCTATTATGTACTCGTTGACTCAGCCCTAATGTTATTCTTAAGGAGAATAAATAAAATGTTATATGGTATATCACTTATTTATGAATGTATTGTTATGAAACATGGTAAGGACATATAAGCTGAATGTGGATTTGCCCTTGCATACCTATATATATTTTATTAAAAGTTCATATTTCTGTACTCCTGTTTAGCGTCCAGCTGGTGACTTATTTTGGTAATTGTTCCATTCGGAATAATGATTACATTGATGATTTTATTTCTTTTAGGTTGTCATCACCTATCAGCCCACCAGAAAACACCTCTAAAAACTTTGCTGGTTACTGCAGCTGTATCAGCTGAGATTTGTTTGAAACTTTGCTGCTTCGTTGTTGAGTTGTGTTCGTTGGGCTGCAGAACACTACCCCTGGTAAGATCCTCGCAAAGCATAGTTCTCAATAAACCATAAACCCATACACCATAGTTCTCTTACCCCCAATAAACTTATATTAGCTACAACAGAGTGCAATGATCACTGTATTGCTGATCACACCCGTGACTTAGGCAGTGGCTGTGGCAGTGGTTGTGTCTGTTTAGAGCTCAACACGACATCAGCAACTTGCTGATATAAGTTGTTGAGGTCTTGGACGGAGTTAGTTTTGAAACTGACCGTTTCTGGCAGTACAGCTTAAAGGGACGTGCATTAACTGTGCGAAAGAGTTCCTTAATTGCGCGAAGCCCTCGAATAAGGGTCCCTAAAAATGTTCCCTAACCGCACAAAGTCCAGGCCACGGGATCTCATGGAAATGCAGTAAAATTGTATATCTTGCTTATTTGTGAACATTGATAAAACTTGGTATATAGCTTCACCTGAATTCGATATATTAATATTCAAATAAATACCCCTGAAGCAGCAAATCTGCATACATGGTCTTATATTTATGTTTGCAAACAATTTTCAGTTTTAGTCGTCCTTGTTACAGCAAACCTACATAATCTGTATGATGTTTTTCTTTTGGAGGATAAATAAAAAGTTATACGGTATCTCACTAATTTATCAATATATTTTAATGGAACTAGGTAATCTGGTTAATGTGTTGGTGAGGTACCTACATATATTTGTTGAGTATTCAGGTTTGCTGCGACAGGGGTATTAGTAACTTGTCAAACTTATTAAAATTAAAAGAGAGCCGCCACTTCGCACAATTAAGGAACGTCTCCGGTGGCTCCCTGGAGTGGTTTGCGTAGTTCAGGATACCCCGCTTACCGAAGTATCCTCTCGAATGCATTGTTTATGCTCTCCGAAAACATGACTTGGGATGTTCAGGATATCCATTCTTTAGCTGAAGAACTGTAACAGAATTGGTTTTTACCGTTGAAATAAATAAATAAATAAGTGGCTTCATGTGGTAGTGAGACACATATTTATGTTTTGGAAATTCACTGAGTATGCAGGTTTGCTGCGATGGGGGTATTATACTATTACGGTAGTTAAAAAAAAAAATGCTTGTCGCCATGGGCTAATAGGCCCATGCTGAAATTGAGAGACAGCGAGGTACACTGTAATGCATTTGTCAGTCGCAAGTAGCATAGCAGCTATCAGTCAGCCGGGATTGAACCTACGCTTGACCACGGCTGACGTGCTAGGCCAACGCTCTACCTCTGAGCAACTGCATCCGGTATGTTAAATCACGAGTCCTGATAATCAATACTAAATGGGATTGGACCTTTTTGTATTTAACAAATTTCAAATTATCTGGAAAGTCACCTAATCACAAAAAATATATTAAAATAACTTTAATTTGTGTTTTGGTACATTTACAATATCGCAATCCACAGTAGTCAATAAAAGACTGCACACTGAAGTACAACATTGTTAAAAAAGTCATTGATTGTACTATATTTTAACAGCACAGTAGTTTGATGCAGAGAAACTAGCTGCATCACATCCTTCGACACACTAAAAATATAAATTGTCAACAGTTCTTGTTGATATACTAGAATCCCTCTTATGGAACGGATAATTATCATTAGTAAAAAGTAAAGTATCATTAATAAAAAGTACTCAGGAATCACTAAAAGTATACAGACAAAATGAATAACATGGGCTACTTTATGATCAAAAATTCAATCTCCATTCTTTAGTGAATTTCCTATGGAAAAGTGAACTATTAGCATGACCCGCACGGTGAAACTTAAGCCGGGACCACCATAGAAGTTCCTAACGTGACCCCCTGAACACGTTTTGGGGGGTTGTTCAAAATTATATATATGTATATATATATATATATATATATATATATATATATATATATATCAAAACATTAAATTCACAGATTAGGGCTACTGATAAATATAATAAACAAAAAGTAAATAAACTTGAGTACCCTGGTAAAATCATTTTAATTACACTTACACGTGTTTCGGCTCTTAGGCCATGCTCACAGTGTTAGATAATACCTAACCTTATTTTAAAACTAATCCTTATCAACAAGAATAAAGATTTTCACATGTGACTATAAATCATATGATGAATTTTTATCAGTGCAGGTTGTTAGGAGCACTTCTAATATGTATTATTTGGTCGAAAATTGGGTTTTTTGTCTGGACTTGCATTGAGTTTAAAATGTTATCTTTGTCAATTTGATAATTTTGATATATATAAAACTCTTCTTTGATATCCATTTTGTACCCTTTATTTTGGATGTCAAGAATTGTCATATTTTCTTCAATATTTTTGTAATTATGATCAGTTGTTAGTATATTGTCAGCAAATGCAGACTTTTGACTTGTCCTATTGTTTGATTTTATGGCCTGGATATGCTCATTGTATCTTTTTTTAAAGTTTCTGCCTGTCTGACATATGTAATATTTATTGCAGTCGCTGCAGTTAATTCTATAAGAAAGAAACATCCAATATTTATGAAAGTTCAGGAGTTTATAGAATTAACTGCAGCGACTGCAATAAATATTACAAAGGTCAGACAGGCAGAAACTTTAAAAAAAGATACAATGAGCATATCCAGGCCATAAAATCAAACAATAGGACAAGTCAAAAGTCTGCATTTGCTGACCATATACTAACAACTGATCATAATTACAAAAATATTGAAGAAAATATGACAGTTCTTGACATCCAAAATAAAGGGTACAAAATGGATATCAAAGAAGAGTTTTATATATATCAAAATTATCAAATTGACAAAGATAACATTTTAAACTCAATGCAAGTCCAGACAAAAAACCCAATTTTCGACCAAATAATACATATTAGAAGTGCTCCTAACAACCTGCACTGATAAAAATTCATCATATGATTTATAGTCACATGTGAAAATCTTTATTCTTGTTGATAAGGATTAGTTTTAAAATAAGGTTAGGTATTATCTAACACTGTGAGCGTGGCCTAAGAGCCGAAACACGTGTAAGTGTAATTAAAATGATTTTACCAGGGTACTCAAGTTTATTTACTTTTTGTTTATTATATATATGTGTGTGTATGCACTCTAGCGGCCACATTTTTTGTCCAATTTACTTCAAATTTGGTAGGGACGTTCCTTTCTATAATCAGTTGGACAAGTTCTTTGGGCAAAACAATCGGAAAACTCTAGCTAAACCCCTTGTTTGGGGATTATTCTTTCAAATTTTGAGTTTTTGGTCCCAAAAAGGGTCAGACAAGCCCCGGACGTAAAAGTAATGCATGTATTAAGATGGGAATTAGTGAAGTGAAAGTTTTAAGCCCTCTCTCGTCATTCTAGCATAAATAATTACCGAGTTATTAAAGAAAATATATATCGGCTAAACACAGTATGTTGTCTTATGGGTTTTTTTACATTAGAAAGCATGTTATTCATTTGTTGGTGTATTTGTATCATCCCCAGCAACCTGGCGCCTACTTTAAAGCCTGACTGGACCTTCTCCTAACCTTATAATGCGCAAAATGTGTTGTTGAAGGGACGGATTCAGAGATCCAAAGATTCAAAGATCCTCACACGTCAACCGAAGCTTATTGTGTGTCCCTTATAATGCGCAAAATTGTATTCCTAGCATTGCAGGTAAATTAAACCAGGAGCATCAGAACAGCTAAAAAATCAATGTTTTCAGATTTCAATAAAATAATAAATGTATTTCAATAAATGTATGTTTTTACACTGGTTTTGAGTTTTAAAAGTTTTGCATATGGAAATTCACTTCCCTTACGTCAGCGTGCTGCGTGCAAACTCGTTATTGCTACACACGACTTTAGGATTACCTTTACAGAAACAAAATACTTCACTTTTAACAAAAATGATATATATATTATGTAAATAAATACCTCCGTTGCAGAAAACCTGCGTACTCAGCAAATTCCAAGTACATATATATATACCTCACAGCTACATGAAGCCACATAATAAATTTCATCAAAATATATTCATAAATAAGTTAGATATGTAACATTTGATTTATTCTCTCATAAGAATAACATTTGGACATAGTATGCAGGTTTGCTACAACAGGGGCACAAAAATTATATTTTTAAGCAAATATCAATGCACAACATAACAAGAAGCAACATAACAAGTTTTGTCCATTTACATTAATACAAAAGCGAGATATGCAATTGTTCTTTTCCTACATTAGAATAAAATGGTAATGAGTAAGCAGGTTTGCTGCCCTGGGGACTGCCAGAAAATGGGATTTTAATGCAAATATCAATAGATCCCAACTAGGTGAAGCCACACACCAAATTTCATCAGTATATCATAAAATTAACATTGGACAATGAACTGTGTTAAGCGCTTACAATATCTGCAAATGATTTGCCAAATATTCTAATATCTAAGTAAGGTCTCGGGTCCTGTTCTTTAGATTTTAACAAATAATTGACTGGTATTATGGTTTGTTTGTTATTATTAGGAGGGTCGATACAAATTTCCTGATCGCCCTCCGGCATTACAAGTTTTTTGGATCATTAGCGTTACTTGAATATTTTGAACATCTCTTACATGAGTTTCGGAATACATTAGGTGTCCCACAACCATAGCAAAATTTACGTCTTTCCTTTTGGCAAGTATTGTGTCGATGACCTACTTCTTCACAATTCCAACAAGTTGCTCTTATTTCCTTCTTTGGGGTAGTTTCTATGGTGGCGACTGGGGTTGTTCTGCGTCGTACGGATTCAAACGCTAGATCGGGCTCTAATGCAGCTTAGTTTGCGGCTACGTGGACAGTAAAAAATTTTTTTGTGTAAATATCAATAGACCACAACTAAGCAACATACAAAGTTTCATCAATATACAATCATATATAATAGAGATATAAAGGCTTAACTCTTAACCCATCGGCTTAGGATGACGTACTGGTGCTGTTCCTAGCCTTTAATTTTTAAAACCTTTGAATTGGAATTGAAAAATCATGTTCTTAAATGGATTAATGGTGTATTTTAGTTGAAATATTGCTTTTTTCAGTTAAACGATTCACATTGGCACGCACACAGAATAGACATATAAAAACATGTAAAATGTAGCAACATCAATGTTGACCACGTAACTCACAAAAAATTAACCGATCCTGTCAACTTCGAATGTATATTGGTTATTATATATAGGCCTCTATTAGTGATTTTAACTTATGACACATTCAGGCAATTGTGTAAGTAACTAAATTGTAATAACTTTGATAGGTGTCAAGGCTATCTTAGATCTTGCATAATCTAATGAAGAAGCCTCCTGCACTTAATCATAGTACCAGTATTCTAACCTACCTTCTTTAATAAGCAGAATTTTTTATATTATTTTACCTGGATTTCTCTTCATATAAGGAGTTGATTCCTTAAGGGTATAAGCCAATCCATGAACCACATGTGTTTTATTTTGGCTTCAGCAAACTGATTCTGACCAGCTCCTAAACAGAGACACATGCTAATTAAAATAATTGATTAGCAAAAAACTAGGCCTAACAATTTCCTGAAAGCACATATTTACGGGTCATATGCCTCCTTTTAATGTAGGCCTACCCCATCCCTCATAAGGCCCTTTAAGTTTAAGATAATATTGCAATTTAGGTTCAGTTTTAAAAGATTTTATATTTTTACCTTGTCATACGCTTTGTATTCATTCATTCTAAACTACACGATGAAACTGATTTTTCTTTCCACCTAGCATCATGATTATAGTTTCTTAAAATAGAGGGTTGATTTACCACACTTAAGTTAACCAAAGGATAAAACGCAATATGTTTGTCAATATTCTCTTCAAAATTTGCATAGGCGCTAATAATAATTAAGAAAAAATATTACATTACTGTAAGTAGGATTTATGAGGCTCTACACTTATGTAACAATTTAATTTTACATAATTTTATGTAGGATTTAGGCCTATTTCAAGTGATTCTAGTATCCTGAAATGTTAAATTAAATTACTATGTTATATAAAACTTACTGAATAATGCCGTTAACTTAGTTGATTGGAAAACCTGAACTCAAATATTCTATGAAAACTTAGAATTTGTTGTTTACTTTTAGGCTTAACCAGTTTATGGATTGTATTTTTTCTTAAACGAAATTTAGTGTGAGGTATAGTACTATAATAGCGGACAAATAAATTGACAGTTGGGCTGTGGCCAATAGCATGGCTGTACGCTGTCCCTGTTGCCATATAAAAATATCACTCGAATGTTATTCCTATCAGCTGGTGTGGAGTTTAGGCAATGCAGCACATCTACTATTGGCTGATCTTAGTTGATAGACTGGCAAACCATGCCCTCAACTGGCAATTTATTTGACCACAATGTAATATATAAAATTCTCGTGTAACAGTGTTTGTAACAAAACTCCTCCGAAACGGCTTGACCGATTCTTATGAAATTTTGTGTGTATATTCAGTAGGTGTGAGAGTAGGACATAAACTATTTTCATAAAAATCCGATCTAAGGGCTCTGTCCCACTGGCCTTCAAATTTCCCATTGATTTGATCACAGTTCAGTTAGTTACACCAAACAGCTGTTAACAAGGAGCATATCTGAACATACTTGAAATGCATAAATATATGATCATTATGGAAATAAAAAAACCAACTTGAATGGCAACTCTCATAATGGAAATAAAAAAACTACTTGAACGGCAACTCAAACTCTTTTTCCGATAGGTGAGTGAGCGTAGCGAACGAGCTCAACCGGGAGGCGAGTGAGCGAATCGAACGAGCTCATATTGAAAATGAACGAGAATTTGACATAAAACAAACTCAATGACTTTACGACAGGACAACGTCTGTCGGGCCAGCTAATTATAATATAAATATCTTGTTGCCTTAAGGTAGTATTTAGATTTTAAATAGTACTTATATTAAAGAGTACTTATATAATCCTAAGTTAAAGCCATTATCATCAGGCCTAGAGTCAGGATTTTAAATACATAATTTCTTCACAAATCAGCAGGTAAAATAAAAAATTAAAACTTAATTAGCCTAATGCAAAGGATATAGTCTAATTCCTACGCTTTCCCAAGAATACGCATGACAGTATCCTGTCATCTAGAACTGTGTATTGTGCAAGTGGAAATCCTGGCTCCTGGCTGCCCATAAGAATAATGTTAATTTTAACATTGGGCTTATGGAAGTATGGAAGGCCTTTTTTTAGTCGTGCAACAGACTGTATAGGTTAACTTATATTGAGGTTATGCTAGGTCTTAGAATAAGAGATTGGCTAAATTTATTCAGTACTGTTTCATTGTTATTCAAGTACTACAATAAACTGTGATTCAAAACAATTGAAATATTTTAGTTCTGTACAATCGGTAACATTCCATAACCAAACCATCCTAGGGGAATAACTCTTTATTACATTTATGAAGGAAAATAAACTAGGCTTAACCTTAACCTGTACCATAAATATGTTTTAAAAAAGTTTGTTACTTACCAAGGAACAGTACGTTGTATACAAAACAGTTGTAGTTGCTCTTGAATGAAGATAATGTTATTTTTCTCAACAATCAAACCTGCAAACTGTAAAACTTGGTAAGTTGAAAAAACCACCCACCGACCATAAGATAAGATTGACCGTTGCAACGCACGTCTGGACCGTCTGGTCTCTGGTCTGTCGTCTGTTGCTGTTGACCTGTTGCTGGGGTGCTGTGCAGGCGCCGCGCCAGACTTTTTTCTACTTCTTTAAAAAGGGGATTATTGTAGTTGTAGGTGGGATTGGCCATTAATTTTACTGGTGGTAATATCTGATCATTATACTAGTTATTCAATTTGGTTTGAATACTAAAACTATAAATAAAACTTGCAATTAATTATACTAAAATTATTCTGGGATATATAGGATATCCGTGGGATGCCCCCAAGATATTCACGTTATCCCGGGAGATCGTGGATATCCCTGGGACGTCCACAATATCCCGGGACATAGCGAGATATCCTAGGGATATCCTGTTTATCCTGGGATTGCAATAGGATGTGTGGGACACAAATGGGATATCCTGGGGACGTTGTGTGCTGTGTGGGAGTTTTCATCTCATCAAAACAAAAGTTGACATAAGAATATAACCTACAAATTTGGTTGCAAAGAGGTCAGGGGCGGCCCGTCAGTTTTTCAGCGCCCGTGCAAAGACCAAATTTTTCCGCCCCCCACCATCAACCAAAACCTCCGTACCCCATAGCTCTGAGATAGGACTGACACATGCGCGCCTCCCTCCATCGCTTGTTATTGCGTTTGCGATGTTTCTGGTTCCGTGCGATGCTGATCACCTAGAATTACAAGCTATGGAACACATTCAGATAAAAGACTTGTGTGGTTAAAAATCTTGATTTCATAAATTATCACCCTGGAAATGTATCCCGTTTCCGATATTCCACGCCACTAAACTTTTTGACATAAAAAACTCAAAACCTCGAATAATAAACTAATCTGAATTCTTTTAAACAACAAATGTGCACACTTGTAATCAACGTATCACAATACACTGTGTATCATAAACCAATTATATATTTCTTTAAGAAAAATAATAATGAATAGAGGGGAGCGGAAGTTGTGTTATCTGATACCGTATGTAAATTTAATGTTTAAGTAAAATGAAGGTGCAACATGGTGAGTACTCATACCTTTCTTTCAAATAATGCCTTTCAACAACTTATAATACAAATATATACAACGAATTTACAAAATCAGTTTGGTTTTTATATTTATTTACAAATACTTTATGTTATCACTATGGCCTTCGCCCATCACCCCGCACCCCACGACCCGTTATGAGTGCCGAGCGCCGGGCGCCGCCCCCCCAAAAGTGCCGCGCCCCGCGTGCCCTGTGCTGGAGCATGGCTTGCACTGCCCTAGAGCCGGTACTGTAAGAAGTAGACCCTGATCACAGAGCGGAACTCGGAAGCTGAAATCGTCAACTCGGACACCATCAATTTGGATACACGGGCGAATATGATTCATTGAATCCAAATTGACGATTTATCAAAGTTTGAATAGTCGGGAAAATTGATAAACTGATACAGTGATTGTATTAATAATATCTCTTGAACGGAATTTCGCACAACTTTGATTGACATTTTATTGAATTTGTGATAATTAGATCAAAAAATGAGCCATCACCTGTCTTTGCACGACCATTACTTTTAGTTTTAGCCATTTATAGAGTAGGACGCACCTTATCTCTTGAATAAATTATCTTCTTGAAAATAACTATATATATATATGTGTATGTGTGTCCGTTAACAGGATAACTTTTGGAAAAAACATCCAATTTTGATTAAATTTGGCACAAAGGTGAGAGCTACATTCACGACAAAATCGGACCATGGGAAGAGGGTTTTTTACAGGGGCTTCCAATTTTCCAAAAATTGGTTTTTCGCATATTTTACCCTAAAACTTTTACTTAACTTTTTGTTTTGAGGTCCCCAGATGCCAAAAACACTATTCCTTCAAATATATATATACATAATACAAATATATATATATATATATAATATAAATATATATATATATATATATATATATATATATATATATATATATATATATATATATATATATTTGAAGGAATAGTGTTTTTGGCATCTGGGGACCTCAAAACAAAAAGTTAACATGGTCTCGGTCTTAAGTCTTACCATGAGACCTACAGTAATAGCTTCTTCCCTATAAGGGAAATTTTCTAAAAACGTGCTTCCGGTGGTCACACACACATTAAGAATAGGTAAAAAGTATCAAAACACATCAGATGTGCAATTTACAGAAAATCCACCCATCCTGTCAGCTTGGACCAGTGCTGTCCACCTTTTGCTTAAAATCATCCTCCCCTTCGGCTTTGCCAGACAGGTGAACTATCCATGAGTTAATATAAAACACCTACTGAGACAGGATTGAACCTTCGATCCAATCATTACTCCCTGGCTGGCGGGGATAGGGCCTTAAACCGCTCAGACAACCTGATTGGCTAGCAGTTGTATTAAACCTGTGTGGTATATTACGGTGTAAACGCTGGACGAGTTAGTTATGTTTGTGTCCGCCAGGTTACACCACATGTCAGACACAGACTGCAGGCAGGCAATTCCTTATACAGTAATTAACAAGGTTTTAAGGTGGAACATGCAAAAGCTGATGATGTCGTCCTTTGGCGCGCAAGTAAAGGGTTAAGGGTTAATACACATATTACAGAACGCAATTAATCATAATTTCAAACCCCCACCCTCCTCCTCATAACGTACCGTAACACCTGAGCATACCCCCCTTATAAGCAGTGCCGTCCTCAGGGCAGCGCGACAGGAGCAGCCGCACAGGGCCTCGCGCCTACGAAAGCCTTTCACTTGAAGTATTTATTTGACGTAGAAGCTAGAGGCGTCATGACTGTGGTAGGGAGCAGACTTGTAGACTATTGGTGATTAAAAATTAAACAACTATAAACAATGCACAAACAACTAGTTGTACATACAGGGGCGGCCGTTAGTTTTTCAGCAGCCGGGCAGAGCATAAATGTACTCCCAATCATTATAGTATTGTGAAGATTAATATCTACGACGCGTTTTGTTTAGAATTTACTAAGCTACACACTTGAGTATTACAAACAAAATACTATAAAATTGTAGCTTAAATTTAAACTGAATTGATTAAATTCCGTGTCAAAATGTATTTTTAACTTACTACTAATGTTTTGTTTTTCTTTTGCCATTTCTTAACTTTTAAATAACATACAAGGTTAAGTACAGTTAATTTAGAAACTAGTTAGTGTTAGTATAATATTTTTGATGAGTAGGCCTAAGCTTAAAAGTACAAACATCACACTGAGAAAAAGGCTCACGCCATCGCTCGGCAAAATGCAATCCTAAGGAAATCAGATTTTAGTACGTTTAAGTGTGCCACATTTAAAGCATGGATGTTTTACAGGTGTGAAAATTAAAAGTATACTTTGGTTAATTTTTCTGGTGATTGACAACTTGCCTCTTCATTACAAGCAGTCAAGATTCCTGTTAGTAAATTTCAAGGCCTTACATCGATCTTCATCACCTGCTTTTCAAGGATGTATTGTAAAATACAACCTGTACTTTGTGTCTTGTAATTTTTTATATTCCAAAGGGTCTGTAATGACTAAAACTATTTCATAATTTGCAATTCCTGCTCCTTCTCTACTGCTTCGAAATTATTTTGTTACCATACGTGATCTTAATGAGTAAAAAGGAGTGGTAATTTTTGGTAAGATATTATGGAGAGAAAACTGTAATCGTGGCGAAATGCAAAAGGCTGTTTTCCCGAAAATCACAAATTTTCTCACATTTAAATGACAATTTTAAAATTAAACGATTGTCACTAAAAACTAAAAACTCTATTAAAACGTAATAAATTGAAAAAAAAAACACTAAATCAGATCATAAAACTTAATTTTGAACTTCTAATATTAGATTTAAAATATGTGAGTTACGTAACGCTGAGCCAGACCCTCCTCCCCCCCCTCGTTCCACCATATAACGCAGAGTAACGCTATGCCATACTCCCTCACTGCCTTAAGTGCGTTTCGTAATATGTGTATTGCCCTTAACCCATTAAGGTAGTAATTTTATTCTATTCGCAATAGCCTATATAATGGGATTTGATTGGTGCTGCACTCTAGTAGGTACATCTGTAACTAATGACTGCGGGCAACGATGGTTCTCTTCGCTAGGGGCATGGACTGACTGATAAACCTAAATAACTCCGCTTGGCCTTTGGTCGTGTTAGCTGAGTTGGCTAAGTTGTGGAAACATCTTGGCCAGGTGTTGATACGATGTCCGTGGGTTTGATTCCCGCACACGCCCAAAACTTACCAGTCATGCAACTCTCAATGAGTTGTACGACCCAAGTAAAATAAACGGTGGCAGGCTTGCTTGGAAGTTGACGGGATCGGTTGATTATTTGTGAGTTGCACATGGTCAACACTGATTTTGCTACTTTTTACTTACCGGTATGTCTACTGTGTGTGTGCCAATGCGACTATTTAAACTGAAAGAAAACAATTTTTTTAATTAAAATACGCCATTAATCCATTTAAAAACACAAATTAATCTGTCCATTCCAATTCATAGGTTTAAAAAAATGAAAAGTTAGGAACGGTACCAGCACGTCATTCTAAGCCAATGGGTTAAGAACTTAAAACCATGACAAAATTTGATTGGGTGAATACCAAATTAGTAGTTTTTTATCCTTGACCCCAGGGCTCGGGGATCTGGCCCCCTTAATAAAATTAGTTACATACATTTTTTTTATATTTTCTAGGTCAATCAACAAGCCTGAAGACTTCTTCCAGTAAATACATTGACAATCATTGAAGAGGATTCTTGACCACCACCATGTTTAAACAAGTACTTTTACGATTTTTACTTTCACACAGAGTAACTCCAGGTTATGCTCAGTGTAATGTTTCATTCACATTATCCATTAGTACTGTTTTCATGAGGAACTTCATGTGTTGTTTATTTTATATTCCTTTTTAACTTGTTAAATGTTACACATTTCAATTGGTGAAATATCAAGCCTCTTTACAAGGCTCTAACAGGTGTTCAGGTGGCTGGGAAATTAATATGTTTAGCGCCCTACCCACATTACCATTACTACCTCTTCTATACCCACAGTTTGGTAACTTCAAAAACTGAATAATTACTTTTTAGTAATGGGTTTTTGAGTATGAAGAGAAAATACTTAAGTCATATTTTATAGTATACTTTTACTTATGGAAATATACTCTTACTTAGTACTTATTTTAACAAATGTTCATTAACTGCTCTCTGTTGCTGAACAATTATAAGTAAACAAGCTGCAGTGTTGCATAACAAATGATTGGGTTGAAGACAACTTAAAATCTCAACTCTTTTAAGTAAGTTTCCCAATTAAAATGTACAAAGTAAAGAAAAATCAATAATTTAGTCTGGAAAATGTGCCTTTAAATTCTTCATATTGAATATCAGTATCTAAAAACAGTGTTAAATATTCGTTCTAATATATACTTTTATTGTTTTAGTGTATTATAGATTGTGATAAACGATTATGCGTTTTATATTTTAATGAGTTCTCTAATTAAACGTGGATGAACAGCTGAAACTTACATACATGATGTGTAAATTATTGCATCAAGTCTGAAAACGCAATTGACCTAAATTTCTAACAGTCTCCTTTCAAATTAAAATTTGTAGTTTTATTTAAGGATAATTAGTCCCCTAATCTCCAATAATTAAACACTGTAATTAACTTTTTCAGTTTGACAAACGCAAGCATAGCGGTGCGTGGTAGACGCTCGGACTAGGGCGGCGCCGCCATCTTGGATGTGTCTCATCCGTCCGCCAGGCTGGCCACACTCTCCGCTCCGAGTAGCTTCTCTATTCTATTATGTACTCGTTGACTCAGCCCTAATGTTATTCTTAAGGAGAATAAATAAAATGTTATATGGTATATCACTTATTTATGAATGTATTGTTATGAAACATGGTAAGGACATATAAGCTGAATGTGGATTTGCCCTTGCATACCTATATATATTTTATTAAAAGTTCATATTTCTGTACTCCTGTTTAGCGTCCAGCTGGTGACTTATTTTGGTAATTGTTCCATTCGGAATAATGATTACATTGATGATTTTATTTCTTTTAGGTTGTCATCACCTATCAGCCCACCAGAAAACACCTCTAAAAACTTTGCTGGTTACTGCAGCTGTATCAGCTGAGATTTGTTTGAAACTTTGCTGCTTCGTTGTTGAGTTGTGTTCGTTGGGCTGCAGAACACTACCCCTGGTAAGATCCTCGCAAAGCATAGTTCTCAATAAACCATAAACCCATACACCATAGTTCTCTTACCCCCAATAAACTTATATTAGCTACAACAGAGTGCAATGATCACTGTATTGCTGATCACACCCGTGACTTAGGCAGTGGCTGTGGCAGTGGTTGTGTCTGTTTAGAGCTCAACACGACATCAGCAACTTGCTGATATAAGTTGTTGAGGTCTTGGACGGAGTTAGTTTTGAAACTGACCGTTTCTGGCAGTACAGCTTAAAGGGACGTGCATTAACTGTGCGAAAGAGTTCCTTAATTGCGCGAAGCCCTCGAATAAGGGTCCCTAAAAATGTTCCCTAACCGCACAAAGTCCAGGCCACGGGATCTCATGGAAATGCAGTAAAATTGTATATCTTGCTTATTTGTGAACATTGATAAAACTTGGTATATAGCTTCACCTGAATTCGATATATTAATATTCAAATAAATACCCCTGAAGCAGCAAATCTGCATACATGGTCTTATATTTATGTTTGCAAACAATTTTCAGTTTTAGTCGTCCTTGTTACAGCAAACCTACATAATCTGTATGATGTTTTTCTTTTGGAGGATAAATAAAAAGTTATACGGTATCTCACTAATTTATCAATATATTTTAATGGAACTAGGTAATCTGGTTAATGTGTTGGTGAGGTACCTACATATATTTGTTGAGTATTCAGGTTTGCTGCGACAGGGGTATTAGTAACTTGTCAAACTTATTAAAATTAAAAGAGAGCCGCCACTTCGCACAATTAAGGAACGTCTCCGGTGGCTCCCTGGAGTGGTTTGCGTAGTTCAGGATACCCCGCTTACCGAAGTATCCTCTCGAATGCATTGTTTATGCTCTCCGAAAACATGACTTGGGATGTTCAGGATATCCATTCTTTAGCTGAAGAACTGTAACAGAATTGGTTTTTACCGTTGAAATAAATAAATAAATAAGTGGCTTCATGTGGTAGTGAGACACATATTTATGTTTTGGAAATTCACTGAGTATGCAGGTTTGCTGCGATGGGGGTATTATACTATTACGGTAGTTAAAAAAAAAAATGCTTGTCGCCATGGGCTAATAGGCCCATGCTGAAATTGAGAGACAGCGAGGTACACTGTAATGCATTTGTCAGTCGCAAGTAGCATAGCAGCTATCAGTCAGCCGGGATTGAACCTACGCTTGACCACGGCTGACGTGCTAGGCCAACGCTCTACCTCTGAGCAACTGCATCCGGTATGTTAAATCACGAGTCCTGATAATCAATACTAAATGGGATTGGACCTTTTTGTATTTAACAAATTTCAAATTATCTGGAAAGTCACCTAATCACAAAAAATATATTAAAATAACTTTAATTTGTGTTTTGGTACATTTACAATATCGCAATCCACAGTAGTCAATAAAAGACTGCACACTGAAGTACAACATTGTTAAAAAAGTCATTGATTGTACTATATTTTAACAGCACAGTAGTTTGATGCAGAGAAACTAGCTGCATCACATCCTTCGACACACTAAAAATATAAATTGTCAACAGTTCTTGTTGATATACTAGAATCCCTCTTATGGAACGGATAATTATCATTAGTAAAAAGTAAAGTATCATTAATAAAAAGTACTCAGGAATCACTAAAAGTATACAGACAAAATGAATAACATGGGCTACTTTATGATCAAAAATTCAATCTCCATTCTTTAGTGAATTTCCTATGGAAAAGTGAACTATTAGCATGACCCGCACGGTGAAACTTAAGCCGGGACCACCATAGAAGTTCCTAACGTGACCCCCTGAACACGTTTTGGGGGGTTGTTCAAAATTATATATATGTATATATATATATATATATATATATATATATATATATATATCAAAACATTAAATTCACAGATTAGGGCTACTGATAAATATAATAAACAAAAAGTAAATAAACTTGAGTACCCTGGTAAAATCATTTTAATTACACTTACACGTGTTTCGGCTCTTAGGCCACGCTCACAGTGTTAGATAATACCTAACCTTATTTTAAAACTAATCCTTATCAACAAGAATAAAGATTTTCACATGTGACTATAAATCATATGATGAATTTTTATCAGTGCAGGTTGTTAGGAGCACTTCTAATATGTATTATTTGGTCGAAAATTGGGTTTTTTGTCTGGACTTGCATTGAGTTTAAAATGTTATCTTTGTCAATTTGATAATTTTGATATATATAAAACTCTTCTTTGATATCCATTTTGTACCCTTTATTTTGGATGTCAAGAACTGTCATATTTTCTTCAATATTTTTGTAATTATGATCAGTTGTTAGTATATGGTCAGCAAATGCAGACTTTTGACTTGTCCTATTGTTTGATTTTATGGCCTGGATATGCTCATTGTATCTTTTTTTAAAGTTTCTGCCTGTCTGACATATGTAATATTTATTGCAGTCGCTGCAGTTAATTCTATAAGAAAGAAACATCCAATATTTATGAAAGTTCAGGAGTTTATAGAATTAACTGCAGCGACTGCAATAAATATTACAAAGGTCAGACAGGCAGAAACTTTAAAAAAAGATACAATGAGCATATCCAGGCCATAAAATCAAACAATAGGACAAGTCAAAAGTCTGCATTTGCTGACCATATACTAACAACTGATCATAATTACAAAAATATTGAAGAAAATATGACAGTTCTTGACATCCAAAATAAAGGGTACAAAATGGATATCAAAGAAGAGTTTTATATATATCAAAATTATCAAATTGACAAAGATAACATTTTAAACTCAATGCAAGTCCAGACAAAAAACCCAATTTTCGACCAAATAATACATATTAGAAGTGCTCCTAACAACCTGCACTGATAAAAATTCATCATATGATTTATAGTCACATGTGAAAATCTTTATTCTTGTTGATAAGGATTAGTTTTAAAATAAGGTTAGGTATTATCTAACACTGTGAGCGTGGCCTAAGAGCCGAAACACGTGTAAGTGTAATTAAAATGATTTTACCAGGGTACTCAAGTTTATTTACTTTTTGTTTATTATATATATGTGTGTGTATGCACTCTAGCGGCCACATTTTTTGTCCAATTTACTTCAAATTTGGTAGGGACGTTCCTTTCTATAATCAGTTGGACAAGTTCTTTGGGCAAAACAATCGGAAAACTCTAGCTAAACCCCTTGTTTGGGGATTATTCTTTCAAATTTTGAGTTTTTGGTCCCAAAAAGGGTCAGACAAGCCCCGGACGTAAAAGTAATGCATGTATTAAGATGGGAATTAGTGAAGTGAAAGTTTTAAGCCCTCTCTCGTCATTCTAGCATAAATAATTACCGAGTTATTAAAGAAAATATATATCGGCTAAACACAGTATGTTGTCTTATGGGTTTTTTTACATTAGAAAGCATGTTATTCATTTGTTGGTGTATTTGTATCATCCCCAGCAACCTGGCGCCTACTTTAAAGCCTGACTGGACCTTCTCCTAACCTTATAATGCGCAAAATGTGTTGTTGAAGGGACGGATTCAGAGATCCAAAGATTCAAAGATCCTCACACGTCAACCGAAGCTTATTGTGTGTCCCTTATAATGCGCAAAATTGTATTCCTAGCATTGCAGGTAAATTAAACCAGGAGCATCAGAACAGCTAAAAAATCAATGTTTTCAGATTTCAATAAAATAATAAATGTATTTCAATAAATGTATGTTTTTACACTGGTTTTGAGTTTTAAAAGTTTTGCATATGGAAATTCACTTCCCTTACGTCAGCGTGCTGCGTGCAAACTCGTTATTGCTACACACGACTTTAGGATTACCTTTACAGAAACAAAATACTTCACTTTTAACAAAAATGATATATATATTATGTAAATAAATACCTCCGTTGCAGAAAACCTGCGTACTCAGCAAATTCCAAGTACATATATATATACCTCACAGCTACATGAAGCCACATAATAAATTTCATCAAAATATATTCATAAATAAGTTAGATATGTAACATTTGATTTATTCTCTCATAAGAATAACATTTGGACATAGTATGCAGGTTTGCTACAACAGGGGCACAAAAATTATATTTTTAAGCAAATATCAATGCACAACATAACAAGAAGCAACATAACAAGTTTTGTCCATTTACATTAATACAAAAGCGAGATATGCAATTGTTCTTTTCCTACATTAGAATAAAATGGTAATGAGTAAGCAGGTTTGCTGCCCTGGGGACTGCCAGAAAATGGGATTTTAATGCAAATATCAATAGATCCCAACTAGGTGAAGCCACACACCAAATTTCATCAGTATATCATAAAATTAACATTGGACAATGAACTGTGTTAAGCGCTTACAATATCTCGGTACCTAACCAATTGACGTAGAGTAATGATCAAAACACCAAATTGTTGTTTTTTTTAAGCTGAATTCAGTGGTGCCAACCAATATATAAAATGAATGAATGGTGTTTTTGGCATCTGAGGGCCTCAGAACGAAAAGTTATCATGGTCTCGGGCTTAAGTCTTACCATGCCACTTACGGTAATAGCTTCTTCCCTATAGGAGAAATTCACTATAACAAAAATATTCCAATACCAAGTTTAACATACGGTAAACATTTTCAACTGATTTCCTATAAAGTCGAGATATTACCTCATTCTTGTTCCATTAATTTTTCACTTTGGAGAAAAATTAATACCATCTAACAAAAGCCACTTATAATAAAATATTTACTCATTATATTGGTTGGTACTATATGACACCAATTTATAATAAACTACATAGCTCAAACACAAACCACTAAAAATAAAAAGATCCTCCTCTCTGACAATTCAGTATATCCGATATTATTAAAGAAACTGTATGGAGACGCTTATTTTTAAATTAATCGCCGAATATGGGAACGGAAATGAATCAATTCCTGGAAATGGGCAGTTAAACCAAACTTATGTCTAATCTGGGGTGGTTAAAGCAAGTTCTACTTTTTTGTCGGGAAGGAGCGGTTAAACCAGCGGTTCACGACATAAGGTTCATAATGAGTGGCTAGAGCATTCGCAAAGAGAATGTGTGTAATAGCAGATATGTGTATTGCCCACAAATAACTTATAAACCAACAAAACCCCTTCCAAATAATTAAAATATTTGAACAATCAATTTGAAAATGTATAGTTTCTACCAGCAACAGTTTAAAAACCAGCTATCAAGAAAAACCCTTTTAGAAATTTTGGTTGGCCCTTTAATAATGAAAATTAATGCCTGTCTGACTTGGCAATTTAGGTTTTTTCCTGTCTCATCCTCTGAACTGGTAGAAAGAGTTTTATCTTCGCACAAATCCATCAAAAACAAATACACAAAACAAGTAGGATGCTGCCGCAGGCATGACTATTTGGCAACAAAAAACTATGAGCAACAAGCCGAACAAGGCAAGGACCCCCCTCCAGTTTTGTAAATTTATAAGTAAAAGAAGTGACAAAGAAGTAAAAACATTTTTTTAACACTACAGGGTAAAGTCAAAAGCAGTCCAGGTAGTGTTTATGAACTCATTTACATGATAAAAACAGTTACTTGTAAAAAAGTTAAACTGTGTTTCTATACAACTTGTTAAGGGCACATACTTCACAAGGCAGCTTATATACATTTTGCTAGATTTATTACAGAGGAATATCTAAACTACAGAGGAATCAGATTTATGCAATCTACTTCTTAATACATTTATGGTGTGGTCTGATCCCTTGACACTGGTCTGTTGAAAATTTGTCCTAATGTAAAGCATGCAATGTGTACAGACAAATGACAGATAGGATTTTCAAGTCTTTAAATGTAGGCCTATAATGATCAAACTTCCTAACGCCAGCAATAAGATGTATAAAGCACATTGTTCGGTTAACAAAATGTCTTCAAACAGTGAGGAGCACCCCCCACTATTCAATTGTATACAATGTATATTTGATGAATATTTGTTGAATTTGAATGTGAATGGGGCGGAGTCCTAAGGTCTTTGATTATGCCTTCCTAGGGGTAACCTGGATTACAAAGCAAAGTTTAATAGCAGCTGTAGTAGGATGTATGGCATAGAAACACTTAAAGGGCAAAGAAACTGACAAACATTTATTTTTATATAGCCTATAAAGATGTAATAATACCCCCGTCGCAGAAAACCTGCGTATTCAGCGAATTTCTAATAAATAAAGATGTCTTAGTAACGCATTAAGCAACTTGCCAGGATTCATAAGAAATATATTCATAACTAAGCGATATTTAAAATACATATTAATGATTCTCTATAAGAATAACATTGAGGATGAGTATGTAGGTTTGCTGCAACAAGGAATACAAAATAATGGGATTTTATGTAAATATCAATAGAAAACATCTAAGTGAAGTCGCATACCAAGTTTCACCCATATACATTCATTAATAAGCGATATAAAACATTTTAATTATTCTCTATAAGAATAACATGGGGACCGAGAACCTAGGTTTGCTGCTAGAGGAACCGTGGGTGAAAAATTGTTTTTTTGTGCAAACAACAATAAACCACAACCAGATGAAGCCATATACCAAGTTTCGTCAGTTTATGTTCATAAATAAGCGAGATATAAAATATTTATTTTTCTCTATAAGAATAACATTAGACAACGTACTGTGTTTAGCACTTTCGATACCTCAGTAAGCAATTGACATAGAGCAATGATCAAAACACCAAATTGTTTGTTTGTTTGAGCTGAATCCAATGGTGAAAACTAAAATTTGATTTTAATAAAAATTACATGTGAAAACCCCCAAAAACCCATTTTTGGGGTACAAAACCCCCCTTCAGCTGGTGTGATTTGTCTGGTTTTCGAACTTGTTCAACAAAATGGTACTTTACACATATGTACCAAATTTCATTAAGATCGGACCTTTTTTGTGAGAGTTATCGTGCTTACGGACATACAAATAAATAAATATATATATATATATATATATTTACCCCATTTACCATTTTTTTACCATTTTTTAAAATTCTTTTTTCAAGAATTTTAAAAAATGGTGTTTTTGGCATCTTGGGACCTCAAAACAAAAAGTTATCATGGTCTCGGGCTAAAGTATTACCATGAGTCCTACGGTAATAGCTTCTTCCCTTTAGGGGAAATTCGCTAAAACGAATAAACTTTACTTTTAGCGAATTTCCCCTATAGGGAAGAAGCTATTACCGTAGGTGGCATGCCGGGACCATGATAACTTTTCACTTTGAGGCCCCCAGATGCCAAAAACACCATTAATTCAAATTTTGTATACTTGTATATATATATATAAATTTATATATTTATTTATGTGTCCGTAAGCACGATAACTCTCGTAAAAAAGGTCCGATCTTGATGAATTTTGGTACAGACGTGTAAAGTAGCACATTTATTTCAACGAGTTTGAAAACCAGACGAATCGCACGATCCAAAGGAGGGTTTTTGGGGGTTTCGTGCCCCAAAAATGGGTTTTTGGGGTTTTCACATGTAATTTTTATTTAAATAAAATATGTAGTTATACCATTGAATTAAGCTTAAAAAACAAACAATTTGGTATTTTGATGATTGCTATATGTCAATTTGTTACTGAGATATTGCAAGTGCTAAACACAGTACGTTGTCTAATGCAATTCTTATGGAGAGGAATCAATTTTATATCTCGCTTATTTATGAATATAATCTGACGAAACTTGGTATATGGCTTCATCTGGTTGTGGTTTGCACAAAAAACAAAATTTTCACTAATGGTTCCCGTAGCAGCAAACCTAGGTACCCGGTCCCCTTGTTATTCTTATGGAGAATGATTAAAATTGTATTTATCGCTTATTTGTGAATATATTTTTATGAAACTTGGTATGCGGCTTTATATGGTATTAAGACATTGGAAATTCGCAGAGTACGCAGATTTGCTGCGACGGGAATATTTTTGAACTTTTTTGCATAATAAATTAATATTTCCAGTTACTTCTTATATTTAAGTGTGAAGTGCCAAACTCTGTTACAAAATCCAGCTTTAGTTAAGTTTTTAAGTATATTTATTGCAAAGCTTATAACTGGTTCCTCATTAATGACTGCACTAGGTACGAAATATTCCGGTTCGGGGTACAATTTATGAAAAGAAATTGGGAAGGGTGACACATTTAAAAATAGGTTAAGATCCACTGGGTTAAACCGATGGGTGGTCGGTCATAAAGGGGTCTATTTTATTTTTGTTCCCTTTATCCTCACAAAACAAAGGGATTCCAGATTTTTAAAATCTGAAAATCATCTTCAGATCAGTGGACTTACCATGGGGATTGAAGATTTTCTCAGTGATTGCCGAAATAAGAGATAAATGACTGATGTGAGGAACACTTGACGTAGATAAAGTTTGTGCGTTATTTATACTTTACTTCAAAGGACACCAATTTGTTACATAAAGGGAGATTAATGCCTAAAAATACTTTCATCTATCCACGTGTTCAGCTTAGGTGTTGTATTTTGTGTAGGTAGCAGCTACAAACTTGTAGCACAATGATGACACTAGCAGGACCCTTACCTCCAGATACTGGGCTGAGAGGTCCACACACAAGGATGACACTAGCTTAGGACGCTTCCCTTGAGATACTTGGCTGAGGGGTCCACACACAAGGATGGCACTAGCCTAGGGCCCTTACCTCCCGATACATGGCTGAAGGGTCCACATGCAAGTATTGACACTTGCCTAGGTCCCTTACCTCCAGACACTTGGCTGAGAGGTCAACACACAATGATGACACTAGCCTAGGACCCTTACCTCCAGATACTGGGCTGAGAGGTCCACACACAAGGATGACACTAGCTTAGGACGCTTCCCTTGAGATACTTGGCTGAGGGGTCCACACACAAGGATGGCACTAGCCTAGGGCCCTTACCTCCCGATACATGGCTGAAGGGTCCACATGCAAGTATTGACACTTGCCTAGGTCCCTTACCTCCAGACACTTGGCTGAGAGGTCAACACACAATGATGACACTAGCCTAGGACCCTTACCTCCAGATACTGGGCTGAGAGGTCCACACACAAGGATGACACTAGCTTAGGACGCTTCCCTTGAGATACTTGGCTGAGGGGTCCACACACAAGGATGGCACTAGCCTAGGGCCCTTACCTCCCGATACATGGCTGAAGGGTCCACATGCAAGTATTGACACTTGCCTAGGTCCCTTACCTCCAGATAATTGGATGACGGGCCCACACACAATGATGACACTAGCAGGACCCTTACCTCCAGATCCTTGGTTGAAGGGTCTACACACAAGAATGACACTAGCCTAGGACCTCCAGATACTTGGCTGATGGGTCCACATGCAAAGCTACTGTGTTTTTTGAGATCTTCAAGTACTGTAATTCCTTGAAGATATCATAACTTTTGAGTAAAACTGTAAATTAAATGTTATAAAATAAAGATGTAAAACAAACACAAGGAGTAAAACTTGGGAGATGACACTAGCCTTGGACCCTTACCTCCAGATACTTGGCTGAGAGGTCCACACACAAGGATGACAGCAGCCTACCCTAGTGAAAAAATAGTTTTCTAGGCCAGATATCTGGGCTCTTCCAGAATTCTCCAGATCTGGGCCAGAACTATATAATTTTTTACTTAAAATTTTTATTTTTATTTGAAAAGTTTGATTTTTCCAATTGAATAGCTTGATAAACCAATAATATACATTTTTAAAAAGGATTTTAGTTTCAAAAATATAATGACCAGGACGGGTGTTGAACCTAAGATCTTTGACGTACTGACCACATGTCTTATCCTCTGCGGCCATCCTGACTTGTGGGTGTACTTGGATGGAGTGGGATATACAAATTACCAATAGTCTACACCTACGCGATGCAAACAATACTTTGGTTTAATTTTTCTAAGTGAAATGAAAGTTGGAACAAATTCAGTTTGTTCATTTGATTTATGTATCCAATATTGTCTTGTAATATGATAAACTGCGAGCAAATTAAATTAATATATACCGTATTTAATATAATTATAATCAAAAATATAAAGTTAATTTATATACACTTAAGAAATTAACAACATTTTGTTGCAATATTTCGAGGTATTCTCTTTATCGAGTACAAACAAATGTATATATCAATGTATAATTAAGATAATTAATTTTAAAATCATTATAACTGTGTACCCTTTAAATATTTGTATTAAGATAATAATATTAATAAAACCAACCTTGGTCCAACAATATTAATTGTATTAAAAGACGATTGCACCACAGACTACCCGTTTTGAGGACATAATCCCGTCCCAAAATAATCCAGAGGTAAAATAAATCTTGCCCGGAAAACAGGATAATTTTTCCTGAAAAATTCCCTAAATTTCGGAACCCGTCAAACCGTAATCATGAGCTAAGGAACAAATAAACTAAATTTCTGACAAACTGAGAATGAAGTGGGTGTGGCGACAGGAAAGGGCGCGCGGAAATAAAATTCCCTCTAACCAATTGATCACCGCACTTCTTGGATTATTAAAAAAAATTGAGTCCCTTGACTGACTGGTGCCCTGGGCTGCAGCCTAGTCAGCCTAATGGTTATAATCAGGAAGCAAGCTTTGGTTTTCAATTGTGCAACACATTGTATTTCATTGTCATTAACTTATAAGTTTGAAAGTAACACCCTTTTTATAATTAGTTGTTTATTACCGGTAATAATTACTATCCTCCTCCTACTGACTAATTCAATACTTATGTAGCTATTTCATTACTAATTCCCAATTACATAATTTCAAAAAAGTTTAAATTATATTATATGTATATTTTTGTTGTTCAAAATTTCATGCAGTGTTCTCACTTCATATCTTCCTTACTAAGACATCCCAAAATTTGGCTCAGACATTCCAAGTTCTGGCCCAGACATCCCCAGATCTGGCCCAGATTTCCCCATATCTGGCCCAGAAATCCCCAGATCTGTCCCAGAAATCCCCAGATCTGGCCCAGACATTCCCAGTTCTGGCCCAGACATCTCCAGATCTGGCCCAGATCTGGCCCAGACATCCCCAGATCTGGCCCAGACATCCCCATATCTGCCCCAGATAGACCCAGATCTGGCCCAGACGGCCCCAGATCTGGCCCAGACAGCCCCAGATCTGGCCAGAAAATATTTTTTCACTAGGGCCGGCCCTTACCTCCAGACACTTGGCTGAAGGATCCACACACAAGGATGACACTAGCCTAGGACCCTTACCTCCAGATACTTGGCTGAGAGGTCCACACACAATGATGACACTAGCCTAGGACCCTTACCTCCAGATACTTGGCTGAGAGGTCCACACACAAGGATCACACTAGCCTAGGACTCTTACCTTCTGATACTTGGCTGAGAGGTCAACGCACAAGGATGACACTAGCCTAGGGCCCTTACCTCTCGATACTTGGCTGAAGGGTCCACATAAAAGTATCACACTAGCCTAAGACCCTTACCTCCATATATTTGGCTGATGGGTCATCCACACGCAAAGACTTCTGGAAGCACTCAGCGGCTGACGTCCAGTCATCCTTGATGAGAGCGTGACAGGCCCCCAGACATGCCAACAGTTGGGCTTTACCCTTTAGTGACTTGTATCTGGTCAGGCCTTCGGTCAGGTCTCCAATCATCTCATCTTCCTTTCCGTGTTTCCATTTTAAGTTGATCATGTAAATGATTGCTTTGATATTTCCCAGCTTGTTGGATTCGCTCAAACAGATGAGGGCTTCTTTTGGGTTCTACCAAATTTTAAGTTTTAATGAAATTGCTGTCACAGCAGAGCAAACACAGTACAAACAAACAGAAGCACATCGTACATTTATTATCAAAGAACGAAGAACGAAAGTCTGTTGGAGCTGCTATTGTATTGGTACCTAATTCTCTGTCTCAAATAGAAAATGCTATTGTACTGGTACCTAAATCTCTGCCTCAAATAGAAAAAATCTGTTATTTATATGTTATTCAACCTGTATGAAAAATGTAGGAGGTACTACATGTGTCCCCAGATCAATCCTGAGTAAAATTTTGTGAATGTTTGATACTGGCTGGACTCAGCTGCCATTTCCCACTGGGAAATTAATTAATGTTAATTTTTTTAAGAACAGGTCAACCCCTTAAATAATAACAAAACTAAGGTTTAGACTGTTTCCTTAAAAAAAATTCTACTGTTGTATGTAAACTAAAATCTAAACATAGGAATTGAAACATGGAAAAAGAGAATTGTAACTCGATCTACTGGCAAAATGAGTAATTATGTACCATACAATGCGGTTATGACCTAGTAATGGTCAATTAGTCATGGCAATGTGGGAATGCCCCATCGATCAACCGCAACTGGTTGGTTAAGCTAAAGCCTGATATTTTTGTTTGCACTCACTCTCCTGAACTTTTCATAGTAGTATCCCAAGTCATGGTAGACCATCGAGTTGCTTGTGGTTGATTTGACCACTTCACCAAGGAGTGTTCTTTGGCAAACGGGATGTCCCTCGTTTCTCTGTACCGAATTCTCAACATGCCGTGGGCAACTCAAGCCTTCAGAAGCACACAATTGTGACACAGAAAAATCGCCTCTCTAAACATTACAAGTGGATATAAGCAATAATTAAACAAGTGAATAATTTAATAAAACGTTTAAACAGCTGTATTTTTCTCTTTGTGTAATCAAACGAGTTGCAGATCTGAAAACCCAATTGATAACTTATCACTAAAGAATTCTGAGCTAAAGTTAAGAAAATCGGTGCGACCAATGAAAATGATGATGAGCTTCCTTAATTTCTTCAAAAACCTGATGAAATTAACACACGTTTTTCTAATATGGGTAGTGGTTGTCAGGTCCAATTTGAATGTCTTGACTATTATCTTACGAGTTTTTCTGAGAATGTCAAAAATATGTTTAGCTTTGGCCATGTAACAGAAAGAGAGGTAAAGGCTGCCATCAATAAGATAACTTTAGGCGCAGTTGGTACTGATGGTATCAAAATCAACATGATTAAAATGGTAGGTCCTTACTGTGTTGGGGGCTATCACTCACCTGTTGAATTTTTCGCTGGCCACTGGAGTGTTTCCTAATGCTTGGAAAGCGATTGTTATCCCTTTTCCTAAGGTCAAAACGCCCTTATCGGTGGCTGATCTCCGGCCTATTCCGTGTTACCCTCTCTAAGGTCTTAGAGACAATTGTAGTCTCTCAACTGGTGGAATTCTTGGAGTTGGATTCAATAATTCCAGCTACGCAGTCTGGTTTTTGGAAGGGGTTCAGCACCACAACAGCTCTGCTGCTAATCTGCGATGACCTCCTTAAAGCTAGAGACGCTGGAAGGTGCTCTACGGTTGCAATGATGGATTTTTCTCAGGCTATTGACTCCATTGATCACAGCTTGCTGTTAGCCATGATGAAGTTTTACAGATTTGATCATCGGGTAGTTTTATGGTTTCATTCCTATTTAGATGGAAGGAGCCAAAAGACCAAAGTGGGCTCTTATGTTTCTGCCTCTCTGAAAAAATCATTAGGAGTGCCACAGGGTAGCTGTCTTGGACCTGTCTTGTTTACTTTATTTTCTGCCACCATGGGGAAGGATTTGCATCATTGCCAGTTGTACACGTACGCTGATGATGCCCAGCTGGCTCTTCAGTACGACAATGACCAAGTTGGCCGGGCTGTTTCCATTCTCAATTCTGATCTAGATGCCATTTATGGTTGGTCTTTAAGCCATGGTATCCAATTGAACAAGAACAAGTGCTCTTTGTTGACATTCCCGGCTGGCAAGGTTCTCCAATCCCCGCCCTTGTCTGGCGTGTACCTCGGTGGTGTTCTACTGAACGAGTGTAACTCTTCCAAACTTCTTGGACTTCAGTTTGATGCTAGACTTTCCTTCTCTGGACATACAAGCATTGTATGTCAGAGAGCTATGGCCCGTTTGAGAATGTTGTACAGGCATCGGCACTTGTTCCCCGCACCTGCTAAGCCTCAGCTTGTGCAGGCTTTGGTGCTCTCTATACTTGAGTATTGTCTTCCGGTATATGGCAATGTTGTTTCTCTAGGTGACATGGACCGGTTGCTAAGAATGCAGAACATGTGTGTCAGGTACATTTGTGGACTGAGGAAATTTGACCACATTTCACTTGAGCGGAAAACCCTTGGCTTAATTATTGCCGATGGCTGACTTATGCTTTCTCCGCACTTCTTGTCTCGTTCGTAAAGATCTGACTGAGGAGAGACCGAAATATTTGAAAGAGAGAGGCTCAGAACCCGTTCCGAAATGCGTTCCCGGTGTACCAGGCAGGACAACATGCTTGAGATGCCTCGTGTGCGCTGTGAGTCCGCTCGTAAGGGACTTTTCTTATTTTGCCCCAAAGCTCCATAACTCTCTGTCGTCCAGTATCGGCCATGAATTGCTGGTCAGTCAAAAAACTTTTAAAAAAAGATTGCAAAATGCGTTATTAAGTGGACAGATTTAAAAGATTTTGTTTTTGATCAGGCCAATTTTGTTAGTTTTAAGTCATACAATAGTATAATATTATACTATACTAGTTTACTAGTTATACTAGTTTAGTTGTATAATATTATTATATAATTTTTGTTCTAAATAGCTTTGTGTAACAATTTTATGTGACTCGAGTTGTTTTGAAAACCATGTAATGTTCATGAAAAACGCTCTAAATAAAAGACCATTTTATTTATTATTTATTTATTTATCACACTTACTTTTCATCAATAATGACCTATGGAATTTTAGTCTGGGGTAGCTCCTGTCACTCAAAAACAAATTTTAAATGCAAAAGAAAGCAATGAAAATTATTTCCAGAGTTTCTTCCAGAACTTGGTATAAAGATATATTTCAAAAATTTTAAATTTTAACTTTTTATGATCATTATACTGTATATTAGAAATTTCATGTTGGCCCCACTCATGGACCAGCCCATTCATGATTACTGAACAATATAAAACCGGTTAGCCACAGATTAGAAAAATGTCATTTATCCCCACAGTATTTAGGTCCTAAAATCCATAACAAACTACCATTATACATTAAAAATATTGAAAATTATTCAAAGTTTAGAACCACCCAGAGAGCCTGCTGAAGATAAAAATGTCTATTCTATTTCAGAATACTTAGAGAGAGGTGTCAATTTTGATTAGTTAAGGAGAAATGTCTTTTGTTATTACTTCAGTACCTACTTAGTTTAGTTTTAAGTTAC
Organism: Allygus modestus; assembly: GCA_963675035.1. Taxonomy (NCBI): domain Eukaryota; kingdom Metazoa; phylum Arthropoda; class Insecta; order Hemiptera; family Cicadellidae; genus Allygus; species Allygus modestus. Next base: position 93,256,580 of record OY776113.1, read on the forward strand.
TTCTTGTAACACTGGCTGTGTCCTATCATAATATGTATGATGTCATATATAATAACATGAAATAAATAAATTGGAGACATGACCAATAAGAAGATTAAATTTCAGTGGTACGACAGAGTACTAAACCAAAACTACTTATTAAAAGATGACGGTAATTATAATAATTTGACCGAGTGGGGTGAGAAAGTAATAATTTATCTCATATTTGGGAGGTCTGTTGGGAAATAACATGGGACCAGCTATTCTGATATTAGTTTGTTCAGATTCTTGTCTCTCAAATCCTGGAATGATTCCCTAAAGGACTTTATCCCCCTGGTTGAGTGGGAGATAGGTCCTAACCATACATAGTTAAAAGAACAAGTCCCTGATATTGTTAAACCCATAATTCCTCTCATACTGCACTTACAGCTTTATTGTTTAGTTTCACTGTAAAAAATCAGTGAGAACTCCCCTATGTGGGCACAATACTGATATCACAAATAGTATTTGTTCAATGAAGGTTAAAAACGAATCTATATATTTGTGTACTTCTAACAGGATAGTGTTTTGCTACATCAGTATGCTCTCTGGTATCACTGTACAATCGTCATGAGACTTATTCAACAATTTCTGATTATCTGTTGAGGAATAATATGAGGGTTTGAAATAAGCATGAGACATGCCGGAAGAAGGAACCTTTCCACTTTTACCCCACTTACATATACACCTGAACCGAGATACGGCAGCCTTCGCATAATTCTTCGCCTTCTCTTGGTTTTCATTGATATACCAATGGGTTGACAACTCGGAATAGAGCTGAGCAAGATGTACTGTATAAGCAGCATTTCTTTCTAAGGCAAATGCTTTTTCAATGGCCGCAATTTATAACTCAGTGACAGGACCATTCTCTGTCCTTCTAATGCAGCCTGAAAGGAGAAAAAATTATTTGACAAGAAGACACTAGACACATATCAGACAGATAACATTTGTATAACATATAGTAAAATTCATAAACTATAAATCAGGACTGAATAGCAAATTGTGTGTAAATCCTTCGTCCCCACTCCAGATGCATGGAGGTAATTGAAAGAATAAACCAACACCATAATATTCAACTATTCAACCCTTACTGGAAGCATCGTTCCAATCACTTATCATTATTCTAAGGCAGGCAAAGCCCCGCTGCATTTTCCCCAGTTGCTTCGGCTTCAAGTACATAATCTTCAGAATGTTTTTTACCAATGTTCATGAATCACATAATTTCTTGAACACTCAAAACACAAAAAAATGTATTTGAGAAGTTCAACTGGTGGGGGGGGGAAAGATTCTGATACGAGGGACGAGCTCAGAAGTAGAGCGCTGGCCTCGCAAGTCAGTCGTGGTCAATCGTAGGTTCGATCCCAGCTGTCTGCTATGCATGAGTAATGGCTTCACTCATGAACACTGAATGGCCATTGCATAGATATAGATAATATATTTAGATAACACATCACTAGTCATAACATAAGAACAATGTAGTACGGTTAGTATTAATTTATAATTGAGATAAGTTCACTTCTTATGATTGTCAAACATGGAAGGCTGCGTCATCATATTTAGGTTACGTTTTTTACTTTTTAGTAATCTATGCTTTTTTTGTCTTATTACATTCAATACTGCCTTAAACACTAATCGCAAGGGCTGGTGGTCATTGTTACTGTATATTGCATCAGTTGAACTCTATTAATGCAGGTCTAATAAGTTCTACAATATTTTATTGAATTAATTTATTAATATTACATTTTTTCAATCAGGAAATACAGTAATTTCTTAAATGCATTAATTGAGTAAATTCATAACTTCTTTAAACACAGCCTAATGGGTGTATACTCCACTCCTGTGGCCTAAAACTCTAACTTAATGCAATTTTATTAAAAATCACTTATATCGTTCCCATTGGGAGGTTTTCCTTGACCCTCTAACTACCTCAGAAAACACATAATCTATACTGTATATATTTCTCTCATGACCCCCTCTAAAATTATATTCTGTATCTGCCCGTGGCCGCACAGGCCACGGGTGATGGACAGTTGAGGCTTTTTATTAATTAGAATTAGAAATTGGAAAAATTATTATAATGATGACTTTTCATACATTAAAATAATAATATTTTATTTAAAAATCACTGTTGGTGAGAGTGAGTTTACGTTATTTATGAGATTATTGCAGACATTCTCCATCACAGATTAGTAACATTTTATTTTACTATTGGTGATAGAAAATGTTCGCAATAATTTCTTAAATTACAATATGATCTTTACATTATAGTAATACGTATCTATGCAAAACACCGGTACTTATCAACTTCAAACATAAAGTGCTTCTGTGAGTTACTTAGGTCTTTTAATTTCGGTGGACATACCCACCAACTGAAAACCAATTTTTTTAAACCAATAAGTTGACGTAGTGGTCAAGGCGACAGACTTATTAACCATAGCAGCGGCCCTGTTGTGGGTGCAAATCCCAGTGGCTAGTTAAGTTTACCAGTACTGTATCAGCTTACTGTTGGCTTGACATTTTCAATGTTTAGATCCGGGGCAAAAGTGGACGGGGAAAGAATAGGAATAAAGTGGCTGTAATCCTATGTTTCAAGTATTGTTTTCAACTTTTTGGCCACGCACCAACTTCCAGTATGTTATTATGGCAGTATCCTTCAGCAGAGGCAAATAAAGTCCTCTTGTTAATTAACAAGATAATATAAAAATACCCCCGTCGCAGCAAACCTGCGTACTCAGCGAATTTCCAATCCATAATATATGTCTTAATACCACATAAAGCCGCATACCAAGTTTCATAAAAATATATTCACATATAAGCGATTTTAATTATTCTCCATAAGAATAACATTGGTAATGAGTACATAGGTTTGCTGAAACAAGGAGCAGAAACAATTGGTTTTTATGCTAATATAAATAGAATTTAACTAGGCGAAGCCACATACCAAGTTCCATCAATATTCAATCATAAATAAGCGCTTTATAAACATTCTAGTTATTCTCCATAAGAATAACACGAGGGCTGAGAAAGCAGGTTTGCTGCAACAAGGAACAAAAAAATGGGTTTTTATATAATTATCAATATAACTCAACCAAGTGAAGCTACATACAAAGTTTTATTAATTTATGTTCATAATTAAACGAGTCATTACATTTTACTAATTCTCCATAAGAATAACATGGGAGCTGAGTACGCAGGTTTGCTGCCACGGGAATAATCAACAAAAAATCAATTTTTTGTGCAAATATCAATATACCAGTACTACGTGAAGCTACATACCAAATTTCATCAACATACATTCATAAATAATCGAGATATCAAATTTTATTTATTCTCCATAAGGATAACATTGGACAACGTACTGTGTTTAGCACTTTGAATATCTCTGCAACGGTTGGGCGTAGAATCACAATTTAAACACCAAAATGATTGTTTTGTGGAACTGAACAGATTGGTAAAAGCAAATGTGAAGTTTACATTAAAACAGACTGAGGAAAAGCCAAAAACATGTTTCCCATAAGATTAATATGGGAGATTTTATGAGTAGGTTTTTTGGATTTTCTCCGCAACCACTTAACCTAGGTTAATAATTCAAAATACTATATTATTTGTTTTTTTTAAGCTCTATAACATGGTCAAAACCAAAATTGAGTTGTTTTTAAATTTTAGGGTGAAAAATGCAAAAAACTGATTTTTGGAAAATTTAAAACCCCCATAAACCCCCCTTTTTCCATGGTTCGATTTTTCTGGTTTTCGAACTTAAAGTCATGATTGTCATTTTACACGTTTGAGCCAAATTTCATCAAAATTGGACGTTTTTTACTCAAATTATCGTGTTAACGGATATATATATATATATATATATATCAATTTGAACGAATAGTGTTTTTGGCATCTGGGGACCTCAAAACACAAAGTTATCATGGTCTCGGGCTTAAGTCTTACCATGAGACCTACGGTAATAGCTTCTTCCCTATAGGGGAAATTCGCTAAAACACAAACACAAAAATGTACAAATTCACACATGAAACAACAAATTAAATCTGAAACTTCCGAAAAAACAATTGAGACTGTTTATTAGTTTAGTAACTCGCCAGACATATCAAGAGTGTTAATGAATACAATAAGTTCAAACACCAAATGCTGGAAGAACATCTAGTACAAGTTTTATGAGAATTTTACCTGGGATGGCCTTTAGCCATCAACTTTTTAATCTGTCTCCTAAAACACTGAAAATTAAAATATAAGCAATTGTACCATATCGAGCTCTGTCTGCAGTCTGCGTTTGACATGTGGTGAAACCTGGTAGACAAACAAAACTAACTTGTTTGGCTGTGCGGTCTAAGGCTCTATCTCCTCGGTCAGGGGATAATGCTTGGATCGAGGGTTCAAATCCTGTTTTAGTCAGTGGTTTTTATGGGAGCGCAGAATTGGAACAGTCTGGACCTCCCGCAGCGCCGACCTCGCGCAGTAAAAATGTTTCACGAGGAACTGGCGCTGTCCCCCCACCCCGCAGCCGCGAGCGCTACACCAGGAAGCCACGCCCTCGTTCCCACTCCATACATAACAACAGCAGCTCTGCCAACTGACATAAACATCAGAATTGTTGTATACTCCTAAAATACAACAATTTCAAACTACGAATCCTGTCATTTCCAGAATCTTATATTTTATCATGCTAAGGTGATTTTTGTTAGGAGAACTCCTTCGTTATTTCTGAATCGATTTTGACGATTGAGGTACCTAACATATTCCAATTGTCTTTTACAATATAATAAATAACAAACAATAAACTGTATTCATCAAAAATCACAATAATTACGTAATTTAATAAGCAACTCCTCCTTTACCAACCAATTGTAATGTTTGAAGTGTCCAAAAATTTGTCTCAGTTCGTAGTTTGCAATAAGGTTTTTAATTTTCAATATTTTAATTCTCAAGGGCACGGGCTGCCGTCCAAGTTAGTTTTTTGCTCATAAGATTAACATGGGGGATAATTTTATTTGAATCGCAGCTGTTAACACATTATGGACAGGTGGACAGCAATACCAGATGTTCCAGGTAAGGAATGTCTTTATCTATATAAATCAAATCAGTTTTGTTTCTACATCGCTTTGAGCAGTGAAATGTTATGTGCAGCGGAGATATTTAAATGCGAGTTAACATTTGTTTATCTGTCCGTCTGTTTATAAGCCAGATTTGTTCCGCGTTTCACAAAAAAAGACTGTACTGCATTAAATAAAACATTTTTGTGTGGAACAGGAATCACTTAGACTTACGCTTCTTAGTCCGACACTGATCCAGAGTAGATCTTAAGGGTACAGAATACACACAACCTTTTCACTTTTGACTGCATCATATTTGTTCTAATGATGATTCCTTGATAGAGTGCATTGAAAGTATTTATTTTTTTGATTTATTTGGACTTTACCTATCGCTTCTGGTGTTTAAAACTACACTATGTTTCGGGAGGTAAGGAAACTCCTCCCGTTTTAAAGTGAACCCTACTTACATCTAAATATCAAATTCTTACACCTAACTAACCTACATTTTTTTGGATTTTTTAAATATTTTTCTTTTACATTTTAATTTACACTAACACAAAGATAACAATTATATATACAAAAAATCGAATACAATACACTAACACAACATTTATATATACACCTAACTAACCTACATTTTTTTGGATTTTTAAATTATTTTTCTTTTACATTTTAATTTACACTAACACAAAGATAACAAATATATATACAATAAATCGAATACAATACACTAACACAACATTTATATATACGGTAAGATAGGTAAAGTCCAAATAAATCAAAAAATAAATTCAAATCCATCGCTATTATGAGTTTCAAAAATACATTGGAAGTATGTTCATGAACTTGTAAACTGTGAAGAGTAAATTGAATAAAGGTTATTTATTTTATAAAAAGCAAACCGACTATTGTTCAACAGGCTGTATCCAATGCTATACTGGTACATTTTCTTTGCAAGACTATCTTAAAATTATTTCGCCAAAATGGTACATTTCTTTAGCGAGAATTCTGTTTTATAATTAAGTACTACATTGTTTTAACGACGCAATGATATACACCCCCTATCTGAAATTTGTTTAAAAGGATACTACACCCCAGTAACACTGCTGGAATGTAACAGATGATAATAGAAAAAAAACACTTTTCGTTTTTAAGTTTAATATCCAATATTTTGAAGATTTTTGGCAAAAATCGCGTTATCTGTTTTCGTTTGACAGTATTCCCGCAAGAATTCTAGCATGTGTAAACTAAACAGGTCTATAAGCACAAATTAATCTGACTGCAGAATTGTTTTTCTCCTTTATCGTACTAAAACCATTTAGATTAAATTATAAATTAAATATATAATTATTAAAGGAGTAAACAGTAGTCATCTATATTTTTAATACGCTAGGCATATTTTTGTCATAATTGTTTTGGAGCGGTGGTGCTACCGATCACCATGTCGAAGGTATCGTTAGAAAGGTCTTAGCATATAGTTTTGCCATCAATTAAAAAATTTATAAAAGTCACCGTGGACATGGGAAAATATAGGGTCTAAGTCGCGATTTTCCCCATAGACATAATATGCAGTTACAAACCAACGATCGAGAAATCAGCTGTTTATTTAAGGAAGTGGTTAAACAAATAAAATCTGACCCTGAAAAATGGTTATTGAATGTACAGCTGGCAACAAAACACCAGTTTTTATTTGCACAAAATCAAAACATAACCAAAAAAACTTTCGACATAATGGAGACTATAAGACGTCGACCAGGACGGCCAAGAGGAGGAGGCCGACGAACTTTAACTGGTAGACGCGAACGAAATACAATAATTATTCCGCATATAATTTCAAAGCCGAACAAACAAGTGGTGATCGCCGAACCTTCAGCCTTTGTTGTCATAAAGGAAAAGTTATTCTACCACCGTTACGTGTTTCACCTATAATTCAAAGACTACTTGAAAATCGTGCGAGAGAGAGAGAGAGAGAGAAATAGAGAAGGAGAGAGAGAGAGAGGAGAGAGTGAGAGAGAGAGAGAGAGAAAGGGAGAGAGAGAGAGAGAGAGAGAGAGAGAGAGGGAGAGAGAGAGAGAGAGAGAAATAGAGAAATTTTATAAGGTTTATTAATAAAGTAATTTTTATCATTATTGAATTAACTTGATTTTTTTAAATAGCAACACTTAAGATTAACTGCCTACACGCATTGGTGGGCAGAGTTTCTCCTTGACAGCGCACGATTTCGTGCGCCAGGTACGCTAGTATTTATTAATACACATATTGAACTAATACTTTTATTACTACCAAAAAATCAATTTATGATAATTAAACGAAACATTGTTTTAAATGCAATAAACTACTGTAATATAAATGTATTGTCTTAGTAATCTGTTACCTGAGCTGTTACCTTTGTATTTGAGCTGGAAACACATTCCAGCGGCTTGGAGGGGTGTGCGGAACTTATTTAGCCCCTACCTTGGTACCCTGACTCAGCCCTGACTGGCGTTTATTATCCGTTGCAGGCAGTACCTGTAAACAGTACAGTTCAATCCCCGTAATTTGAACTGTTGGCTCTAAGAAATAACTCAACCGTCATTTACTTTTACCTTGAGTTTTAAACAACCTAGTTCACTAGTTAGTTTTTCCCGACACAAAATTGTTATTGCTTTAGTTAGGTTATACTATCTTAGATAAATATGTATCTAGTATATAAAAGCAAAGCATCTTATTGACCATTGTTATTTATTGCTTATTGCTATATCATATTTACTTGTCATACATATTGCGTAGTCATTTGATTGTAAATACTGTAAATTGGCTCTGCCGTTGGAATGCATAAAATACAATAAAATTAAAATGAAGTGAGCACTCTACCCAATGAGGTATATAGAGGTCTTGACTGGGTAAAAAACTGTGCCTGCATGCTGACCGCCTTTCTGACCCTCTGTACTCTCGTCTCTATGGCAACAATATGTTAACCAATCGAATGCTCTTTTTACAAGTTACGTTTTTATTAGCCAACAGAGATTATACTATCAATACTAACTATAGTTGTTGTTCATGAAATAGTTTGTTTACAAACAAAACGTTGTCAGCTAAATCTGCACAAAGCTTTTTATTGCATAAATTAGAGTAAGAGGCACGTTGGTGGGGACACGAGTGTACTATTCATTTTAACCACTTTTTGAATACTAATAATATTACAAGCATTATTGGACCACAATGGCCGCTTGTTTACAATTTTCACACTTTCAGAAGGTGTTTGTTTACAAATAAATTTTTGTTGTTGTTTGTTTATGTGAGATTTTGTTAGTTCTTATGAGGTAAAAACTGAATTATTTATAATGAAAATAACATACAAGTAAAAACATCAATCTACAAACAAATTGATGAAAAAAAAAACAGTTATCAGGATAGTTGATGTATTAGAAGTCTACCCCCACCAGGTATCCTGATAGCCATCTTATAGATAAGCCATTTCAGTCTGGGCAGTCTTAGGAACCATGTTGTCTCAGGAGTTACTTAATAAAGTTTGCTGTGTTCATATACAATGTGAGTCTAATTATGTAATAAGCGATCTCATATATCAGACCTCTTAAAGTTTATATCACTAATTATAAGTGATGTATACATAACCCTATAAGTAGGGACACCCCACGTTATTTTATTTTAGCTTTGTCCACCAAGTTCAGAGGAGAATATGGCGCTGACTGTTCTTGCTAATTCATCTTGGTCGCGTGGCGCGCGCTACTGTTTACCGTTAAAATGTCAAAATGTACATATTTGTTTTTAAACAAACTAATAAATAACAGATTGTTGTAAATTATAAAATGTATTACAGGTGCATTTGAAATTATTAATACTTTAAGAGTAAAATAAATGTAGTTTTATTACAAGCAAAACTTATTAAAATTAAAGGGTAACTCCAACACACATACAGACAGATAGACGGAAAATCAAGCCGATTTCGGGGAAAGTAAATTATATGTTATGAGCTGCATATGTATACATAAGCTGCTGTAACGGTAACACAATTTTTGTTGTGACTTTATTATATCTAACTTTTAAGTTACAAGCTGGAATTGCTTTGCCCGATTTAGAGCAACAGGTCCACTAGTATTGTAATAATATCATTCAATCCTCTGGAATTAAAATCAACGTCGGTATTTTATGATTATTTATTATCTTATCTACTACACATATTACGGCAAAATCGTACATTCTACCACGTAATATATGTGATGTACAATAGAGAAAAGTTTGTTATTTGTTAAAGTATGAAGATATTTTAAAGAGATTAATACATGTAACAGTTTTGTATCTTTATGTTTGTACGGTATATTTTTTAAAGGACAAAGAATATTATCTATTAAACAAAATTATGTAAAGGCGGAACGCCTCGCACAGCCGAAGTCGTTATAGGTTGGTAAATTAAACTCGGTATGTGGTCACCTATTACAGGCTTGGTCTGTGTATAAACAGACTGGGAGATATTGTTTTATGAATTGGCCTCATTATAAATATAGTATCTTATTTTCTTTACAGGATGTAATAAAAGTATTTTACTTGCAATTACTTTAGAATATTCTGTGAAATTTAACTTTACAATATAATTCCATACTCTAAAAGTAAATATTATTTTCCGATTTATTTGTTCATACTCTATTTATATACTAATCAGATTGTGGCGGCTAGAAAAAATAAAATGAAATATCAACTATGCTATGTTATATATAAGGAGGAGATACAGTTAATAAATTACTGTCACAAAATGACTCAACTTTTTGACCCATGTTAGTTTTATACGCAAAAACTCCATCTGAAAATATATACTTAACATTTTTATTTTTAACTCAAGACTAAACTAAATTATCACCTGTAGCGCCTCTTGGCCTTCGGCGCTCGACCACAAAGTACATCGGAAAAACGTGCCTGGGAAACAAAAACTAATTACATAATTAAACCCTCAAGCCAAGTGCAGCAGGAAGTATAACACGCAATTTGATAATTTTTAGATTGACCGTACACAACACGACATTTGCCGAGGGCCCCACAATTTAACGTTGGATGCTGGAAGTTGGCAGAGCTGCTATTGTTAGTTATGGAGTGGGAATGAGGGCATGGCTCCCTGGTTTAGTACTCGTGGCTGCAAGGTGGGGGGACAGCGCCAGTTCCCTGTGAAACATTTTTCCTGCACGAGGTCAGCGCTGCGGGAGGTCCGGACTGTTCCAATTCCTTCGTCTCGTTTTTATGTGCAACTAGGAGAGTTCACCTGTCTGTGGCAGAGTTAAAGGGGAGGGCGGACCTTAAGCAAACAACAGACGGGACGGGTCCAAGCTGACGGGATGGATGGATTCATTGGGAGTTGCACATCTGACCTGGTGTTTTTCTACTTTTAACCTATCCTTACTGTGTGTCCTTACTGTGTATCCTTACACAGTAAGGATACACTGTGTAAGGTACACTGTGTCCGGTGTGTCCACCGGAAGCTGTGTTTTTTATAATTTTAAGGGTTAAGGTGTTCTATACATTTAAAACAAAACAACATAGATTCAACCTTTGTTTTCTGTGAAATTGTAATCTACAATGTTTTATTACTGAGAAAATAAATCTATTATATTCTTTTATGTTATGTATTTTGTACAAGTTGGGGCTTTACTTTTGTATTTTCTGAGTTAATTGTGAATAAAGAGTTTCTACTTACCTAGTGCATTGCCAATGAGGAACCACCACTCTCCCTGGTCAGGGTCCAGATCCCTTGCTTTCCTCACTGTGCTGAAAGCCAGCCTGTGTCCCGCGGTCCCATTCTGCAGGTAGAGAGCTGCCTTCACCCCCAGCAAGGCTGGTGAGGGGGTGGTGGAGCCAACACCCAAGGTGAAAGGCTGCCGCTCTATCATCTGTTGTAAATTGTTTTAATGCACTATACAGGGTGAATAAAAGGTCAGGACCCCCCACCCCCTCTCAATTGTTTGTTAATATTAACTAATTTTTTGGGTAGTGATAGTAACTTAAGTTGTAGTATCTTTTGACATTATTCAAAATGTTGAGTGTCCCCCAAAAATAGGGGATTTTAGGGGCAACTCAAAATTCTTAAATATAAACCCCCTTTGAGTGACCACTCATTTTAAAGAACTATAAAAAAGTAGATAAATGGTGAAAACTAGAGACTGCTATCTCTCCCCTAACCTAAATGGCAGCCAGTCAAAATTACCAAAAAAACTTGCATTCAAATCTGGAAGGCCATTTTTTTTTTGTTTTATCTTTACTTTTACTAAGTTAAAATAAACTGATTCCAATCGCGATGTGATAATAACTTCAGGTGTCTTTTGACACTGTTAACAATTTTGAATGTCCCCCAAGATTTGCCTTCTAGATTTGAATACTATTGGTTTGGGAATTTTTACTGGCTGCCATTTTGGTTAGGGAAGAGATAGCGGTCTCTAATTTTCACCATTTATCTACATCCCCAAGCTCTGGTATATGTGCTTTCTTGTGGTCTAGAATCAATAAAGCTTGTATATCGAGGCCTCGTGGTCGTGTTGAAACGTAGATGCCCAGGAGGAAGTAGAGGAAGACTCGGGTTGTCAGCTTGGCTTCAACTATAAGCTGGAGTCACAACCTGAAACTCTAGTCGTAACATAACAGGGTGAGAGATGTGTCAACCAGTTAATTATGTGAAATAGCTGTAGCTAGATTCACAAAGCCGCCATAACTGCTACCAAAACCAGTTCCAGCTGCAGTTAGTTTCATGGGCGGATTTAGGTCGTGATCTTTGGGGGATCAAACATACTGGAGGTTATGAGATATTCCATTTCCAATAATGTTAGCATCTGACATTACAGATGCTCCATCAAATGGCCGACCAACCAAAGTAGCTGAAATTCCCACATTGCTTAAGGAACCAAGTATTATTTGGGATAAATTATTAACATCTCGTGGGAGTGAATTATCTTTCATGGCAATAAGTCTTTCTTTGATCTATAAAAATAATAATCTAAAAAATTTGGGGGTGCGGTGCACCCCCACGTACCCGCTTGAATCAGCCCATGGCTAGTTTTATCCTGTCTGGTGATACAGCTGTTTTCTGACCAGTACGCGGCAGGGGTTTTTTGATCGAATCGTTGCTGCACTAACAACAGCTATAGCTTGCTGAATTCTTCTTCACTTGGTAGGTAGAAACTGTTTTCACACCCGGAGCATTGGAACTAAGTAGTTCCAGTTCCAGCTGTCACGACACACCTCTAAGTGGGGTAAAGATTTGCAGAGTTAGACTTTGGCGTCATGCCAACTGTGCAACACCTGTTGTCAGGTATTCCTAGTTTTAATAACTGTGTTATGGCCAAGTTTGAATTTTCCAAAATAATATTTCACCTAACCAAGTTTTTTAACATTGTATATATAGAAAATGCAAGGGACCAAGAAAAAAAATTCATTTTCAAACAGATTTGGAATTATAGAAGTTCAAATTATCCAGGTACCACTGTATCAATTGTACAACAATCTCATAAAAGTACAGATTGTTTTAGACAGAAATAATTGATGTACAATTGTAAGAACATTTGTGTTTTATTCAGAATATCTGTTTATAATATTTCTAAACAGCACTAATTTAAAGTTCTAATTCTATCGGGAGTTTTTTTTTAGAATAGATAACTACAGTACACACACACACACACACACACACACACACACACACACACACACACACACACACATACATGTCCCTAACTTGCTATGGGGTCCTGTCCTTAAACCCAATTGTGGGGTCCTAAGAGTTATATACGGTTTATTAACGTGTAGATGGAGACAAGTTTTAGTACATGATTTGTTTCTCTAAACACACCATTTTAATAACACAACCTTGCATGAAACCAAATATCGGGGTCAAACACATCTGTGCACTATCCCAAATTATGGGGCTATACACACTGTGCATCAGACAAGACTGGGGGGCTTAACACCCGTCCCAAATTATGGGGCTATACACACTGTGCATCAGACAATACTGGGGGGCTTAACACACGTGTTCCTCGAACCAAATCTAGGGGACTTAAACAAATGTGTTTTAAAACATTACATGGGGGTTCAGGGCCATTTTTACATAGGGGCGCATGGGGACAAGCTTTGAGCCCGATGAGGCCTCTTCGGCGCTCTTCTTGGCCCGGGGCCCCGGTCGAAAATGGGCCCCCGGGTGAATTGAAACTCCCAAGCGAAACGGTGCCCCCAATAAATAGTAGGCCCCCAGGAAATAAAGGGCCCCAAGAAATAAGGGGCCCTCAAAAAATATGGGGCCCCCAGAAAAAAGGCTCCTCGGGGCCTATTCATATTTGTGTAAACGATGTATTAGGGGCGTGCGAGTACTCAAAATGTGAGTATTTAAATAGTCAAATGAACTCAAAGTTTTGAAAAATACTCCAAAGTTCGAGCAAGTATTTCCCGCCAATCTTTGGACGATCGCGACCTGCCAAATCACGTAGTAAACTGCTGCCAAAGATGATCGGACCACGTAAAATCGGCCGAAAGTTACGAGACTTAACATTATGTATTACACATGAATCGGTCATAAAAAACAACCTTACTGTGTAAATGGACCGAATCACGTTTTATCCGCCGTAATTGAAGACGTTACAGATGATATAATCTGGAATTAACGTCCTTGCCGCGTAATATCGGCTATAAACTTCGACAGAAAACAAAATACAGTCCAAAAATGACGACTTTACTACGTAATAACGGCCGAAAATACGACAGTAGATCGGTAGCGATTCTCCGGAGATCGGCAGGAGATACGCTCAGATTTTTTAATATATTCCAAAATTTGGGGCCTATGCCAAAGCGGACCGCCCCCCACGCCCCCCCTGGTGCGGGGTGGGGGGCATAGGCCGCTAACATAAAGTATTTTTACACATATAAATACCCCCGTCGCAGCAAACCTGCGTACTCAGTGAATTTCCAATGCAAAATATATGTCTTAATACCACATAAAGCCGCATACCAAGTTTCATTAAAATATATTCACAAATAAGCGATATATACAATTTTAATTATTCTCCATAAGAATAACATTGGGGGTGAGTACACGGTTTGCTGCAACAATGGACACAAAATAATGGGTTTGTATGTAAATATCAATAGAACTCATCAAAGTGAAGCCACAAACCAAGCTTCATCCATATACATTCATAAATAAGCGATACATAACATTTTAATTATTCTCCATAAGGATACAATGGGGATCGAGTACCTAGGTTTGCTTCCACGGGAACCATATGCGAAAAATTTTTTGTGTGCAAACAACAACAAACGACAACCAGATGAAGCCATATACCAAATTTCGTCAGTGTATGTTAATAAATAAGCAAGATATAAAATTTTGATTTTTCTCCATAAGAATAGCATTAGACAACGTACTGTGTTTAGCACTTTCAATATCTCAGTAACCAATTGACGTAGCGTAATGATCAAAATACCAAATTGTTTGTTTTTTTAAGCTGAATTCAATGGTATAAATTAAAATTTGATTTAAATAAAAATTACATGTGAAAACCCCAAAAACCACATTTTTGAGGTACAAAACCCCCAAAACCCCCCTTTGGATGGTGCGATTCGTCTGGTTTTCGAACCCGTTCAAATAAATGGTGCTATACACATTTATACCAAATTTTATTAAGATCGGACCTTTTTTACGAGAGTTATCGTGCTTACGGACACACACACACACACATATATATATATACATACATATATAAAAATTTGAACGAATGGTGTTTTTGGCATCTGGGGACCTCAAAACAAAAAGTTATCATGGTCTCGGGCTTAAGTCTTACCATGAGACCCACTGTAATAGCTCTTCCCTATAGGGGAAATTCGCTAAAACCAAACTGATATTGTAAATTGTTGTATATTAGTATTATAAGTTGTTGAAAGGCAATATTTGAAAGAAATTTATGAGTATCCACCATGTTTTGCACCTCATCATACTTAAACATTAAATTTACTTATCAGATAATAAAACTTCTGTTCCCCTCTATTCCAAAACGAGCAGTTGTTTTGACCTCCATCGGTTTGTGACAACTTCAGGGTATTTTGATTGGTATTGAGAGTTTGAATAAAACTCGCAATACGATGCAAAAAATTTGCAATGTTAAAATATAAAGTAACACAATGCAACTAATTGTTTTAATCCTCCCTTTCGATTTTTTAAATTAGTTCCTGTAGATGAAGAAATTATATGGTTTGGAGACTGGAGAGTATTGAATAGGTATTTGATATATTTGAGTTTAGTATTAATGCATATGAAATAAGGGGGAAATATGATGCACCCTCCTCAGATTTTGGCGCCCCCTTACATCGTCACTTGTAAGGTCCACTCGTTTAGCTTACTTTGAAAAATATAGTTTATCGTTCCGTCTGTTTAGTAACCATTTCAACCATGTTCTTATTTATTAACTGAGTCATTTAGGAGTATTGGAGATGGAGTGGGAAATGTTAAGAATTAAACATATACTTCTCATTACAGATTAAGATTATTTGAGCTCTGGGGTGACTAATCATCTGTATTTCTTACAAATTAGCAATACTTTAAATAAGTTGCGACAGTATATCACAGTATAGTACTAACGAAAAAAACATGTTTGCACCCAACTTGAGTTTTTAGAGTAATTGGTATTAAACTTAATTGATCCAAACACTTTTAGAAGATAAGATTCAATATATCACAGAATAAAGACAAATAAAAATAAGGTTTATAGCTACACAAAACCTTAAAGATTAAATACTCGAAGATAGAGTCCGTATAACTGAAAAACGTGTTGTACATTAGAACCAATAAATAAAAATTATATTCAGAAGAAATTAGTTTAAAAAAACTCTAACAACAAACTTTGCTGTATCCATCGCGAACATCAGCTAGGAACCGTCAGAATCGCTGTCGGTTTTGATAAGCGTTTTCATTATTGTTTTGGTTTCCCTGGACGAAATCTTTCCCACGCTCAGAACAGATGTACTGTTATCAGTATGTACTTCACCGTTCCTACTCAGTTTTAAGGGTTTGTTTTCATTATTATTTTTCTTAAATAAACATGTAATTGTTTTATGATACACAGTGTATTGTGATACGTTGACTACAATTGTGCACATTTGTGGTTTTTAAAAATTTATATTTTTTTTAATTATTTGAGGTTTTGAGTTTTTTTATTGCAAACATTTTAGCGGCGCGAAGATCGAAAATGAGATACATTTCCAGGACGATAATATATGAAATCATGATTTTGAACTACACAATTCTCTTATCTGAATGAGTTCCATAGCTTGTCATTTCAGGTGATCAGCATAGCATGGAACCAGAAACATCGCAAACGCATCAACAACAAGCGAGGGAGTGAGGCGCGCACGTGTCAGTATATCTCAGAACTATGGGGTAGGAAGGTTTTGGTTGATGGTGGTGGGCGGGGGGCGGCAAATTTGGTCTTTGCACGGGCGCTGAAAAACTGACGGGCCGCCCCTGGACACGAGTCACGTCGGAGTGAGAGCAGGAGGTAGGTAGAGCTAGGACCGCTCATTATCACTATCACTATCTATCCTTGAACCTCTCCTGGAGATAAGAGCGCCTTTGTCGACAGCAGGAATGACATCAAGGCAGGGGTTTCATGGGAAATCAATGCAGGGGTTTAAGGTATGATCGAGTAAAACTTTTTTTAAAGTTATATTTGTTGCTTTCATCGGGGTTAACAAAATAAAAACCAATAAAAAATACAAATGTTGTGGTGAAAAGTTAAAAACCAGACAACATTCCAAATAAAACATGTAATTAAACAGAAAACATGTTGCTTGTTTTGGTCCAGAAATCACACTGAATGTTCAATTTTAAAAAATGATAACAAAGGAGTTATAGTGTAGAGTAGGCTTTCATAACTATTCGGAAAAAGGAAAGTTTTTTATTTTATCAACGAAACAAAAGTAGTTTTTGCTCTTCCCTTTCGATCAGGAGCTCGGTTTCCCATTCTAATATACTGGGAGGACGTCTCGTCTGTTCCGGTACCAAACTTAATAATTTAGTTTTTTAGGTAAAAATAAGCAAAGTTCCTCTATCTTGCTTAGTATAGCATCTCGGCCTGTGCGTATTTGTATTATAATTAGTTTTCCTTATTTTCTGTAACATTTTTCGTTCCATAGCAACATAATACCATCATCAAGCACGGGAATTGGTCAAAAATCTATTTACATTTTTAAACAAATTCTTGTCTGTCTGTCTGTTCGTCCTTTATGCATTACTAAACCGTTCATCCGATCTCTGCCGCCGTGAAACTTTGGGAAATGGTTCTATGCCTGGGAAGGTTTGTGCCCTATTCCCATTCTTTTTGGGCTACGTCCTGTGAGCTTCTTTCGTTCATATTTTATACTAATTTATTGTGTTTTGGTGATTTTTAGCGAATTTCCCCTATAGGGAAGAAGCTATTGCCGTAGTCGGAATGGTAAGACCTACGCCCGGGACCATGATAACTTTTCGTTTTGAGGTCCCTAGACCCCAAAAACACCATTCGTTCGAAACTGTATATATATGTGTCCGTGAGCACGATAACTCTCGTAAAAATTATCCGATTTTGATGAAATTTGGTATAAACGTGTATAGCAACATTTATGACTTTAAGTTCGAAAACCAGCCAGATCGCTCTATCCGAAGGGGAATTTTGGGGGGGTTTTGTACCCCAAAAAATGGGTTTTTCGAATTTTTTACATATCATTTTGGAAATAGTCAAATTTTAGTTTTTACCATTGGATCCAGCTTAAAAAAAACACACAATTTGGTATTTTGATCATTTCTCTACGTCAATTGGTTACCGAGATATTGAAAGTGCAAAACACAGTACGTTGTCTAATGTTATTCTTATGGAGGAAAAAAAAAATTTATATCTCGCTTATTTATTAACGTATACTGACGAAACTTGGTATACGACTTCATCTGGTTGTGGACCATTGATATTTGCTCAAAAAAAAATGTTTTACCAATGGCTCCCGTAGCAGCAAACCTGCGTACTCAGCCCCATGTTATTCTTATGGAGAATAAGTAACGTGTTATCTCCCTTCATTATGAAAATAAATTAATGAAATTTGGTATATGGCTTTACATACATGAGTTATATTGATATTTGTATAAAACCCCATTTGTTGTGCTCCTTGCTTCAGCAAACCTGCATACTCAGCCGCCATGTTATTCTTATGGAGAATAATTAAAATGTCATAAATCGTTTATTTATGAATGTATATTGATGAAACTTGGTATGTGGCTTTATGTGGTATTAATATACATATATATGCATTGGAAATTCGCTGAGTACGCAGGTTTGCTGCGGGGGTATTATTTGGTTTCCATAGGAACCATTGCCATTTTCCCGGTTATTTATCTAAATCCGTGCGAATAACGGGTACAACAGCTAATAGACTATAATCATTCTTTATAACTTGGCTGTATATTATCTGTTTATATTGATCAAGTTATCGTTTGATTCGTCCTTGAATTTTTCTTACTGAAGTCAAGTTTTAATATTTTTTTTTACATTTTACAGTAATATAAAAAATATATAAACCCAGTAACCGTTCAACTTTTTTCATCTTTGGACCCTGAAACAACAACAAAATCGAATTTGGGGTGATATCAACTTCAGCCCAAATAATAATTTCTGATTTGAAGATGTAAGGTTTTTTTTATAATTTGACAAAAATAAACAATATTAGCAACATTTCAAATTTTTCCGTGTGCTGGACTTCATGATAATTGATCAATCTTCATTTTCTATTAATTAATCGAACGTATACAAACCTCTTTATCTGTTGCTTTATAGAATTAACTGAAGGAATACTTTACTATCCTTCTTAAGACGTGCCCCTTTTAGTTTAACACAACATTTGAAGTGGACCCAGTTTGACTAAGCCTCTGACATGGAAAATATTTTCAGTACCAATAGTCAATGGTTATATTTACAGTTATAAAATTATGATTTTGCTGATAAAACTGTGTTTATATCAATTAATTTTGTAATTTAATCCAGCTGTTGCTTAAAATTTCCATTAAAAAGGTAAATCTTAAGGACAAATATCAAAATTTAAGGGCGTCTAGACCTCTGCCCTTAAGTTTGACCTTCATAAATTCTATGATATGCACAACTTGTCGGCGAGCTCTTTCCAACGACACTTTATTAAAATTAGTTCAGAACTATATTAGGAGCTCTGATTTCAAAAGACCCCTAGCGTTAAGTGTAGATTTATTGGTATTGGTTTTGTAACATAATGAATATGTTAGTACGAAACAGAACTGACAAGAAATTAAATGCATCAGTAGTCTGTTATCGGAAAGCATGCAATGTTCGCAGGCGTGCGAGCGTCACTCCACCTCAACCGAGGCGCCTGCGCCCGCGACCGCCGCGCCGGCACGGCACATTACAGTACGGGTACCCAGTGTATCATTGAATCATTGGGTATCATCACATTCAGACAATGGATCTAAAGTAAAAAGTAACGTTACTCAGTACCACAAGACGAGTTTAACGAGTTACAGGGTTAAATCGAGATTATTAGAGATGTTTTAATATGATCCAAAAATTACCCGTAATCTGTGTTTATTTGATATCGAATTAAAAGCCGAATGAAGGAAAATTAACCTAAAAATGGTTTTATCCATAGCCAATATGTATATTAATGGAAATATAAAGCCTCGACATGTATTCGTTTGTGAATAAACTACTTTTAACAACTATAAATTTACATATTTACAATTTACTATAACAGATTCTGATAAAGGAAACAACTCTTGGGGAACATTTGAAAATCGAGACCCTTTTCGCTTTTTTCGATCTCGGATCTTTGACCATTAAAATAAAATTGTAATCGTTGTTAGAATTTGTCAGGTACTTTATTGTTTAGTATGATAAACGTTGAAAGCAGGTGATCTGATATTTTCTAACTTTTATTCAAGTATGGACTATCATCGACCTTGAAAAGTAAACTTTGATGACGTACAGCTCTCTATAAAATGTTAAGATAGCAAAATAATAAAAAGAATTATAGTACGAAACAGGGTATTAATTGTGTTTACTAGATTACTGTTGCAGCTTCGCTTACAATCGCATTGAAATTATTTAAAAATGTTGACTACGCTGTTCTCGATACCATCCTATGTTTTGTTGATGCATCAACATGTGTTAATTGAATTGAATTGAATTATATTCTTCCATTAGAATTGTATTGATTGAAACTTAAAGGTTTGTAGGAAGTACCGATGGACAAACAAAAATTTCGAAAGAAATTCGGCAAACCTATGCATTATACTTTTTAATTTGACACATCAACCTTCAAAATCGTTTCGATAGCCACTGAGATATCAGCGTTTCAACTGTGCATTAATACATAAAATACCTCATTGTAATCAAAATGGTTAGAACAAATTAAAAATACGGCAGAAAAAGTTTCTTGGGCGTTTCATAGATTAAAAGATACTTAACTTGTATATTCAGCCGTATATTTCTATGTGAAAGATGAGAAAAACAATAAAATATACTTTTATAAAACATTCAAAGTGATTTACAGCTTCAAGATGACCAGTGACATGACCAAAAATGTGTAGAGGCCAGTTACTTATCCTATTTTTACCGTAGGCCCCGATTTGATAATAATGTAGGACGTAAGTATTTAATACTAGTATACAATAATTGATACGTCATGTTTGCCTCCTATATTCCATGTTATCGACCACTGGAAAATAGACGATAAGAGTTTACGTACCACCATGGTTTATATTGCAATACTCAGCAAAAAGTTACTTTAGACTAGATGCCGACTCAAACCCTCACTCACAGCTCCTAGAGTCTCGAGTAAGGATAAAGACTGTAGGGACAGCTCTGAAGTCTGAATTATCGAAACCATAGCTAGAGTTCTCCACAAAATAAAAATAATGCGAGAGAACGGAAGCGCTTCCGGGAATTCACAATGCCATGGAGAGGGGAGCGGGGGGCGAGCGGCGGTGGGAGTAGTTCCCGTAGACGCCACGGCGCGCAGCGCAACAGAGCGCTAGCGTACATAGGGCCCCGTAAGAACACATGCATAGAACCAGAATGTGGGGTCTTCACTAAATTTACGAAAAATGATCGTTGTTGAGCCAGAACTCCAATAGTACGATTTTAACTCGGGGGCCCTGTGTAATGCCCCACAATTCGTGCGGACCCCCGAGTCTGGTGAGATGCACACACAGGGCCCCCTAGTAAGATGAGTCCATACACACACACACACACACACACACACACACACACACACACACACACACACACATGTTTGTAACGGGGACGTTTAGAGGACCTGCGTCCCAGAACGACGTTTACAGGACTTCATAAAAAAACCTGAAAATTAATAAAATTATTGCGTAGTATAATACGTTTTGGTGATAAATAGCTAAAACATTGACAATCGTCTTTCTATTTACAATATTTAAGGACTGCCCCATACCATACGTTCTGCGGACCCAACAAGATGTTGGAATTATACCATCGTAGAGAGGACACACCCACAAAAAACCGTTAAAAAGAAAATATACCGACTATTAGAGGACTGTGGAATTGAACCAACGTAGAGAGGACAATGCATGGACTCGTGTATAGACCTTAAAATATGCCATTCATGTGAGGACATATTTAATAAAAACCCAAATTACTTACTTACCGTTGTGTTGTAGCTCTGTTGTCAGATTGGGCGGGAGCGCAGAATTGGAACAGTCCGGACCTCCCGCAGCGCCGACCTCGCGCAGTAAAAATGTTTCGCGGGGAACTGGCGCTGTCCCCCCACCCCGCAGCCGCGAGTACTACACCAGGAAGCCACGCCCGCGTTCCCACTTCATACATAACAACAGCAGTTCGGCCAACTGACATAAACTACAGAATTGTCGTATACTCCTAAAATACGACAATTTCAAACTACGAATCCTGTCATTTCCATAATCTTATATTTTATTACGCTAAGGCGATTTTTGTTAGGAGAACTCCTCCGTTATTTCTGAACCGATTTTAACGATTGAGGTACCTAAGATATTCCAATTGTCTTTTACAATATAATAAATAACATACAATAAACTGAATTCATTAAAAATCACAATAATTACGTAATTCAATAAGCAACTCCTCCCTTATTTCTTGGTCAATTTTAATGTTTGAAGTGTCAAAAAAATTCGTCTCAGTTCGTAGTTTTGCAATAAGGTTTTTAATTTTCGACATTTTAATTCTCAAGGGTACAGGCTGCCGTCAAAGTTAGTTTTTTTGCACATAAGATTAACATGGGGAATAATTTTATTTGAATTGCAGCTGTTAACACATTATGGACTGGTTATTAGCAATACCAGATGTTCCAGGTAAGGAATATCTTTATCTGTATAAATCAAATCAGTTTTGTTTTTACATCGCTTTGAGCAGTGAAATGTTGTGTGTAGCGGAGATATTTAAATGTGTGTTAACGTTTATCTGTCCGTCCAGTGGCGGATCTATTGGGGGGGGGCTACGGGGGCTATAGCCCCCCCATTGGTTCCGAACTTACACTGATTAAAAACGATATTTTTCGAGGTACTATTACGCAAGAGAAACATGCAGTATTTTTTATATTTTAATTTTAATTCGTATATTTTAAGTACCAAAGTTAAAGTGACAATGTCAACATTACACCCGTTCAAAGTTAACTTGCAAAATAAATACAGCAAGTGGCAAATGCCCATGAATGAGCCCAACGCAGTAGTGTTGTATCAGCCTTGCAATCTATCCAGCGCTAGGCACTACCCTAAATATCAAATAACCTAGGTTTTTCCTTAAACTTCCCTCCCCTCAGGTGCAAAATGGACCGTTCCACCCGACCATATGACTCACCTCACCTCTCATCTTTCATCCCCATTCATTGCCTATTTGTGCATTTTTGGTTGTTCCAGTTGTAGTTTTAAAGTGTCGAAGGGTCGTTGTATCGGTGTTCCGTCTGGGTTTGCAAATGAGAGCATTAGTTCTGTTGTTTGGATCATTGGGAGAGTGTTTATAAGTAGGTTTATCTGTATGTTTGTTTTTTAGTTTTAAAATTTGTTTTGAGTACAAATGAAGCGTAGGTTAACTGATTATTTGTACTGCTGAAGATAAAGATGTGGATGGCATTGCCAGATCAAATTGTAAAGTTCACCGTGTAGGCACAGAGTAGCAAGTCCAATTCTAAAAGGCGAAGTTTTAAATATTATTTTTTCCACAGTGAAAGTGAGCAGAATTTATCATTCAAACAAAACAATCATATTTGGAGTAATGGGAGCGAGCTTCATCAAGACATGGTGATAATATTTTTGTCCTATTACAAAATTTGTTTACAATGGGTTGTTTTATTAATTTGTTAATAACGCAGTCACTAAACAATGATCAGTTTTAGTTTTTATACCTAGAACAATAAAGCAGGGAAAAATATGAAAAAGAGAGAGAGAGAAGAGTGTATTTTGTATTTGTTTATTTCCGGCAAGACAAAACAGATGGTTTATAAGAACTATCATTTTAAATTATTTCTTATAATGTACATGTGATCTTATATGCTCTTATAGGAGGATTATTTTGACTCCCAATTTTAGTTTTCCGAGTTTTCTTTGGGCTCCCACATGTAATTTCAAAGTGTCAATGTTAATTTATAAATCATTTTATAGGAACACGTTCATTCTAATTCTAATCTACCTGATATAGGCTACAATTAAAGTATTTCGCCACAAAACACATCCTAGGATTTCAGGGATATAGAATAGAGATAATATCCTTCCTCTATTCTATAGTCCTGGTAATGTTTTTGTATTTGTACAATAAAATTAAACATCTGCTTATAATCTAACTATATAGCTGTTACCCGTCTTGTAAATTTTTAGGTTTATTTTATTTTAACATCTTTAAGGACTTTTCTATGGTAAACGATGTCAGCCTAACGATGCTATACTTGACTTGGAATACGTTTTGATATTATATCATTTTAGGTCTTGGCAACCCGTCAACCCTGTGTTTTTGGGCATGAAAAAGGTAGGACCAAAAGTGACGCTTTTCAATCGAGCTTCAAGTTTTAACGGCCGGCTATGGCTGGAAAATGAGCGAGGATTGAAATGCCACCTTAGGCCCTTGTGATGAAATATATTTTTCGTCATACTGAAAACAATATTAAGAGGGCGCTCCAGTCACGAGACTTTTCGCGTTTCTACCTGCTTCGCCCATAAGGCCAATGTTAACTTTCAAAGCCCGTTCCTCCTCAACGGGTTATTCGATATCGTTGATTTATGGCTCATTTTAAAGAGCAAAAATATGCCTAGCGATTTCAGTACGCAGAATTTCGATATCGCCAATAATAATCGATCAATAAAATTCCAAAATATTCAATATTTACGATTTTTTATGCGCAAACTATTCATGATCACGAAATCGCTAGATATATTTTTGATCTTTAAAACGAACCATAAATAATCAATTTCGGACAACCCATTGAGGAGGGACGGACTTTGAAAGTTAACATTGGTCTTATGGGAGAAGCAGGTAGACACAGAGGACTGGAGCCCCCTCTTAGGCCCGGTGCACATCAGCGGTTTACGGTGGCAGTGCGGTAGCGGCGCGTTCATAGATACATTGCAGCAAATGGAGAATTGCCGAGCAGTGCACATCGACGGTTTGCGGTGGCGGCTCGGCGACGGCGAAATCTTCGCCGCAGTTTTGTGTAGCCACAGCCCCGCCGCGCTGTCTGTCGGGGCATAGAATCAAATGGAGCAGTGCACACTCGCGGCGGTGGCGAGTTCGCCGCAGGCTTCGGACCACTCCAGTAGTGATGGAAAACGTCTTCAACTCAGAAGTTTTTATTAGTAAAATTCGGGAGCCCCGTTATTAGTGAATTTCCTTTGGAAAGTGAACTATTAGCATGACCCGCACGGTGAAACTTAAGCCCGGGGCTACCATAGAAGTTCCTTACGTGACCCCCTGAACACGTTTTGGGGGGGGTCGTTCAAAATTTTATATATATATATGTGTGTGTGTGTGTGTGTGTGTGTGACTCTAGCGGTCACATTTTTTTTTGGTGTGTGTCCTCAGAACGTTTTGGGTCCACTGAACGTCGGTGTGTATCCATACCAATGTCCCCCAATGAACCCCGATACAAACACACACACACACACACACACACATACACACATACACTTATTGTACATCACACTTGCATCTGCATTACCTACTGCACACACTGTATTATCATTCCAGTATTTTATTCTGCATGTAACATCTGATCTTGGTACTGAACTTTGTTTTTTGTTTTACTTTACAAGAACTTTTTAAACATGCAATTTACCATAATTCATGATCAAAAATGTAAAACTTCATTAACTATGAAGAATTAAAGTATATTGTTGATATTTTAATTATGAAACCAGAGTTGCTTCATTATTTGGCTAAGAGAACTACCTAATGGTATTTCCTTGTTTTATTGAAAATATACAATAGTAAAACTTAATAACTAAAACTTCCGCTAAAGCAGGCTAAAAACAACTATAAAGATTTCAACAACCTGACTAACCTGTATTTTTTGTTTTAAACTATATATTTTAAAACAAGTGTCTACTATAACAGTGTTGCTAACTCTTTACTTTACAGCATCCAAGCGAGTTTGGAAATTTGTTTAGGAATACAAACTTACGCTTATTGCTTTTGTTTAGGAACAATACCTTCCGAGCTTTTTCAACTTGACCCAACCGGAGAAGGATGTCAGCCTCCGTGACACAGGTCACGAAGAACAGGGTCGGATAGAGTTTATTGACGACCAGTGAGGCTTGTATAGCCTCCGGCTAATAATAATTTGTTTCCCAACCGGCTCATTATTATTTTAACTCCCGAAATCGGCTCTTGTGACACAAAAGACCTGGGTTCAATATCCGCCAGTGAAATCCCGACATTTGAAACTCAGACTGCCACCGTGCTTCGGAAGGCACGTTAAGCCGTTGGTCCCGGCTACATAAGTAGTCGACAGGTCATGTCAGAAGCATTAGTGCGACCTGAAAACTCTGACAACAGTCCTTGGCCAGAAAGTTATACGAACTTTACTATGTTACTGGTAACTTAAGTTATTTTTGAAAGGAATGTCTTTTTGTTAGTTGTATGAAATTTTGTTGACAGTTATCTAATCTTGTGAGTGAGCGGCTAATGGAACGTTTGTTTTTTAATTAAAAAGTGAATCAACAGCTTACATGATCAAAAGTGTCTGGAAATGGCTCATCCCTCCACTTCAAACAAGGCTTGCCTCATGGGGTGGGGGGGTATATTCTAATGTGTAGCATTGAAAGTATCCTGTACTAATTGTAAGAATAAACAAGTTTTGAAATGACATTTTCAAGCGAAGGCACAAGCAGATTTTGCATTTACCATTGAACATTTCTACAACTTGTAAACAGCTATAGACCCTACTCTGTTCCACGCTCACCGTGCAGTATGGTGCGCCCATGAGCAATGCATTTCAAATGGCATTTTGAACTGTAGTAGTACTTAAAGCATTTAATTTACTTGAACCACTGATTACAGGATGTATAATCAATGCTTAAACGCCTTCACGCAGGTTGCGGGGACAGTCAATGCAACCTGCATAACAACACCAACGATCTACTCAGCTCAGTAACTTAGACAGCCATCTTCCAAAAGATCTGTATTGAACAGTGAATTAGGAATAGGGTTTGGCTTGGTTGACAGAAACCAGGGCAATACAGGTAAGTTGCATGACAACGAATTCAACAGGACAAAAAGCAAGTAGAACGAGTATAAATCAATCCATCGAGGTTATTTAAGAAAGAAATATTTAAAAGAATAACTTTTTAAGTTAGGACACTAAAATATTACCTTCTGAAGGAACTACAAATAATTTCAAAGCACTATAAAAGCCAAATTTACAATTGTAATATTTAAAAAAAATATGTTAGTAAAAGAATTAACCGAAAATGTGTTTGGTGATCGTTGTAGAATAAATACTACATCTCCAACACATAGTGTGCAAGACGTTTTATATAATTTTAACCTTTTACAAAATTGTATTTATAACTGAATTTGAGCAGTCGAGTATTATTTAAGTGACAGAAAAGATGATTGCTGAAATGGTGCAATAAGTTTTATAAAAACTGTAGCAACTGCAATATCTGGTATTTTTGTATCAGTGAATTTAATTTACAACTCTCGTAAGGCAAAATACCCCCGTTGCAGCAAACCTGCATACTCAGCGAATTTCCAATGGAGATATAAATGTCTTAATACTACATAAAGCCACTTACCAAGTTTCATAAAAATATATTCACAAATAAGCGATATATAGAATTTTAATTATTCTCCATAAGAATAACATTGGGGCTGAGTACGAAGGTTTGCTGCAACAAGGGGCACAAAAAATGGGTTTTTATGCTAATAACATTAAATATCAACTAGGTGAAGTCGTATACCAGTTTTTATTCATTTGTGTTCATAATTAAGGTAGGCAGAGCATTTAATTATTCTCCATAAGAATAACATGGGGGCTGAGTACGCAGAATTGCTGCTACGGGAGCCTTTGGCAAAAAATTGTTCTTTTGAGCAAATATCAATATACAACAACGAAATGAAGCTGTATACGAAGTTTCGTCAGTATATGTCCATAAATAAGCGAGATATAAAAATTTTATTTTCCTCCATAAGAATAACATTAGACAACGTACTGTGTTTAGCACTTTCAATATCTCGGTAACCAATTGACGTAGAGGAATGATAAAAATACCAAATTGTGTGTTTTTTTAAGCTGAAACCAATGGTGAAAACTAAAATTTGACTATTTCATAAATTGTATGTAAAACATTAAAAAAATCATTTTTGGGGTACAAAACCCCCCCCCAAAATACCCCTTCGGATAGAGCGATCTGGCTGGTTTTTGAACTTAAAGTCATAAATGTTGCTTTACACGTTTATACCAAGTTTCATCAAAATCGGATCATTTTTGCGAGAGTTATCGTGCTCACGGACATATATATATATATATATATATATATATATATATATATATATATATATATATATGTATATATATAGTTTCGAACGAATGGTGTTTTTGGGGTCTGGGGACCTCAAAACAAAAAGTTATCATGGTCCCGGGCCAAGGTCTTACCATGCCGACTACGGTAATAGCTTCTTCCCTATAGGGGAAATTCGCTAAAACAGAACCTTATGTAACCTGTTGTGGACATGTGTGTTAAATTGAGTTTCATAAGAAAATCCTCAGAGGTAAAAAATTAAAATCTAAGAATGGAAAAAAATAATAAAACCGTTCTGTACTCTCAAGTTATTTTTTTAAATTGTGTTCAATATGTAAAGTTTAAGGCAGCGTTCTTGGGAGTTTCATAGAATCCAGGGAATAGAAGAGATATATATCTAGGTAAAATTCCGGGGATTAAACTAATTTCTAGGATTTTCATAGGAATGACTAGGATTTCCAATAATATGTTGGGGATTGCATCTTTAGTCTTAATATGTAAAAAAGTTGCAGTATCAATACAAGTTGTGAGAATTAAAAGTAATTTCAGGGTAAAAATATCTCATCCTATTGGCAACACTGGTTTAAGGACAACTATAAATTAGTAAATATCGAATAATCTAACAACAAGTGACAGGACCAGGGTTGTACTTGTTGGTGGTCTCTAGTCAGCAGATATAGGTCGATTCCATTTTTCTATGGGAGAAAACTAGAGCTGAAATAGAGCACATTCCACAGACTTGCAACAATAAATATCCAATTTTTTAATCTTCCAGTTTTAAGAACTGTAATTAAGATATTTTTTTACCTTTTATTTAGCCTAGAGTTCTTGATGATTAGGTTTTCCCGATGTGCATTTTGTCGCGGGGGTGCGGCATCTTCAGGGGAATTGTCTTATCACTATATTCACTATTAACTAATATATACTCCTAACATTACATTTATATGTATACAGTTTGTAGTTTCATTGTCTCTGCTTTTACAGAACGACGCGAAAGCCGCTCCGGGTTTCGCGCGGTGACAGAGTGTCTCGGGCCGTGTCCACGCTGTTCTGCAAAAGCAGAGACAATGAAACTACAAACTGATGGGTATATATAAACGTAATGTTAGGAGTATATATTAGTTAATAGTGAATATAGTGATAAGACAATTCCCCTGAAGATGCCGCACCCCCGCGACGAAATGCGCATCGGGAAAACCTAATCATCAAGAACTCAAGGCTAAAAAAAGGTAAACAAATAAATATTCATCTGGAAGAAGTATACCTAACTTATTACAGACCGTTCGTAAACAGCAACCAAATATGTTATTATTTAGAGCGCCTCCAGTAACAAAACATTTTGCGTTCCTACCTGCTTCTCCCATAAGGCTAATGATAACTTTTAAATTCCATCCCACTTCAATGACTTACCTGAAATTAATCATTTGAGCAAAAAAATGCCCAGCGATTTCAGTGACCAGAATTTTGATAACACAAGTTAAATAGGCCTAAATTAAAATATCACATTGGATACTTTAGAATTTTACTGAACGATTATGGGTATTATCTGTGATATCAAAATTGTGCTTACTGAAATCACCAGGTCTTTTTAAAATGAGTCATCCCTAGTGGAAATGATCAATATAAATCAATAGAAATATTTTTAGTGATACGTAGTGATATCACTACGTAATTGGATCAATACGTATCACTAGACATCAATACACTAGGGATCCACTATAGGGATCAATAGAACATTTTTTTCTATTGATGTCTAGTGATAGGTATTGATCTCTTTTGATACGTAGTGACATCACTACGTAATTGGATCACTATGTATCACTAGACGTCAATTAGAAATTCTATTGATTCTATTGACTTTAACTGGTATATTGTAATTAAAACACAACAAATTAATGTACTAAACAGGAATATTTAGAAAATAAAAACACAATAAAACACTAAAATACCCCGGTCGCAGCAAACCTGCATACTCAGCGAATTTCCAATGCAAAATACATGTCTTAATACAACATAAAGCCGCATACCAAGTTTCATAAAAATATATTCACAAATAAACGATATATCAAATTTAAATTATCTCTTTAAGAATAACATTGTGGATGAGTACGCAGGTTTGCTGCCACAAGGAACAACAAATGTGGGGTTTCATGTAAATATCAATATTACTCAACTAGGAAAAGCTACATACCAAGTTTCATCAATATAAATTCATAAATAAGCGATATATACAATTTTGATTATCCTCCATAAGAATAACATGGGGAATGAGTACGAAGGTTTTCTGCAACAAGGAACACAAAAAATTAGTTTTTATGCAAATATCAATAGAACAACTAGGTGAACCAAAATATCAAGTTTTAATAATTTATGTTCATAATTAAGGGATACATTACATTTTACTTATTCTCCATAAGAATAACATGGGGGCGGAGGACGCAGGTTTGCTGCTACGGGAATTATCGGTAAAAATTGTGTTTTTTGTGCAAATAACAGCAGACCGCAACCAGATGAAGCCGTATACCAAGTTTCGTTAGTATACGTTCATAAATAAGCGAGCTATATTTTTTTCTTATACTCCATAAGAATAGCATTGGACAACGTACTGTGTTTAGCACTTTCAATATCTCTGTAACCAATTGACGTAGAGAAATGATCAAAACACCAAATTGTGTGTTTTTTAAGCTGAATCCAATGGTTAAAAATAAAATTTGACTTCTTAAAATATTACATGTAAAAACTTCAAAAAACCCATTTTTGGGGTACAAAACCCTCCCAAAATACCACTTGGGATGGGTCGATCTGTTTGTTTTTCAAACTTTAAGTCATAAATAATAATGCTTTACACGTTTTTACCAAATTTCGTCAAAATCGGACCATTTTTACGAGAGTTTTCGCACCCACGGACACACATATATATATACAGTTTCTAACAAATGGTGTTTTTGGGGTCTGGGGACCTCAAAACGAAAAATTATCATGGTCCCGGGCCTAGGTCTTACCATGCCGACTACGGTAATAGCTTCTTCCCTATAGGGGAAATTCGCTAATAAGAGCTTGTAGGACATAACTTTAACTAGCCTAGCCTTTTTAATTAACTTACTTAAATGTAAAAATTAGTGAAAAACAATACAAATCACTAAAAAAACACTAACACACTGAAATCAGGGCCCAACCACTAGTCACTTGTGTCCTTGATTTTCCTGTTGAGAGTGGAAATTTTTTGTGTGATACGGTATAGTGGTTTATGCTGCCACTTCTCAGTTCAATTTCTTCAGCTGAAGCATCAGGATTTTCCTCTAGGATTCTTTCTTTGAACATCTCTGTGAACAAATGAACATACAATAGTAAATACTAATACATAATGAGTTTGCACACAAAACGCTGATGTGAGAGAAGTGAAGTTCCATATTTAAAACTAAAAACATTAGACAAGGTGTCAAAACAAGCATTTGTGCCAATTTTAGTGAAAATTGGATAACATTTTAACGCTTTGCAGTTCTTTTGCACCTTGTTCAATTTATTTTCTACTAGATGACCCGACAGACGTTGTCCTGTCTTTAATGTGAATATTAAATGTGAAATTGAATAAATAACAATAAATATATAACAAAAAAACTCGTTTATTGTAATGCTTTTTGGTATACAATATTATTAGTCTTGTTTTCTGGCGCATGAACTAAGTACAATTTCTAAATCCTTGACAAAATAAAAACCGAAATGTAAACAAATAAACACATGTTTTTTAACTCATTCAAATCTTAGTATTGATTACATATGATCAAACCAAATGGCATTGGAAATTTTCAAATATCAGGGATGCTGCCATCTAGGGGATAAATTGTTAATGGTTTGGGATAAGTCTACAGGAGAACGTTGTCCCTCAAATTCTTATATTAATGATTTATTTGTTCATGAATTATAAATATAAACCCTTTTTCTCATTTGGGGAAAACCTTTCACTATATACTAAGTACTTTATGTTTTATGAAATGTATTTGATTGATATTTAATCATGATAGTTTCTTTGTAATTGGAAATTATCTCTTTTGTATCTCACAGTTTAATAAAAGCATTTTCCACCAATGTTAATTTAAAGGCATTTTTTACAATTTTTAAAGTCAAATTACTAAATAATGGTTGGGTGGATTAAAAATTTTCTTTCATACAAACCTTCCCCTGGCATTAAGGAACACAACAAAAAAAGAATCGTCCAATTTGGTGCACTTGTTCTCGAGTTATGGAGTCACGTCAAAAAAAGGGATTGTGATTTATTTATATATAGATGAAAGCATAGCTATGTATTGCATAATGCAGTTATAGGGGCTATAGAAGATGGTAAAATTATACCAGGAAATGAAAAACAGCTTTTCACAAGTAAAATCCTAAAAAGAGACCGTACTGTCTGTAGTCGTCTGTAGCGTACTGTCTGTATGCTGAAATAGGACCTGAAATGTGTGGATCTTTGAGTTGTATTATTTTACACAAATTAGCTTTACTTCTAGGGCATAATTGGCTCTTTTAAATCCAAAATACCCCCATCACAGCAAACCTGCGTACTCAGCGAATTTCCAAAGCATAATATATGTCTTAATACCACATAAGGCCGCATACCAAGTTTCATAAAAATCTATTCACATATAAGCGACATATATACAATTTTAATTATTCTCCATAAGAATAACATTGGTGATGAGTACGTAGGTTTGCTGAAACAAGGAACACAAAAAATAGTTTTTATGCAAATATAAATAGAATTTAACTAGGCGAAGCCACATACCAAGTTTCATCAATATTCAATCATAAATAAGCGCTATATATAACATTTTATTTATTCTCCATAAGAAAAACATGGGGGCTGAGTAAGCAGGTTTGCTGCAACAAGGAACAAAAAATGGGTTTTTATGCACTTATTTTATAACTCAACAAGGTGAAGCCACATACCAAGTTTTATTAATTTATGTTCATAATTAAGGGAGTCATTACATTTTACTTATTCTCCATAAGAATAACATGGGGGCTGAGTACTCAGGTTTGCTGCTACGGGGATAATCAACAAAAAATAATTTTTTTGTCCAAATATCAATATACCAGAACTACGTGAAGCCACATACCAAGTTTCATCAATATACATTCATAAATAATCGAGATATCAAATTTTATTTATTCTCCATAAGGATAACATTGGACAACGTACTGTGTTTAGCACTTTGAATATCTCTGCAACGGTTGGACGTAGAATCACAATTTAAACACCAAAATGATTGTTTTGTGGAGCTGAACTGATTGGTAAAAGCAAATGTGAAGTTTACATTGAAATGAACTGAGGAAAAACCAAAAACCTTTTTCCCATAAGATTAACATGGGAGATTTTATGAGTAGGTTTTTTGGATTTTCTCCGCAACCACTCAACCTAGGTTAATAATGAAAAAAACAATATTATTTGTTTTTTCAAGCTCTATAACATGGTCAAAACCAAAATTGTTTTTTTTTTTATTTTCGGGTGAAAAATGCAAAAAACTGATTTTTGGAAAATTTAAAACCCCCATAAACCCCCCTTCCCATGGTCCGATTTTTCTGGTTTTCGAACTTAGTCATGAATGTCACTTTACACATTTGAGCCAAATTTCATTGAAATCGGAGTTTTTTACTCAAGTTATCGCATTCACGGACACACACATATATATATATATGATATAGATATATATAAATAAATATATATATATATATATATATATATATATATACATATATATAAATTTGAACGAATAGTGTTTTTGACATCTGGGGACCTCAAAACAAAAAGTTATCATGGTCTCGGGCTTAAGTCTTACCATGAGACCGACGGTAATAGCTTCTTCCCGATAGGGGAAATTCGCTAAAAATCAAAATCTTGATGTAAAAAAAATCTTAAAAGGGGGTTCAGGTTTTCTGATTTTTTTCCCAACAAACTTGTCCAAATTTGTACTGAAAGGGAAATATGCCTATCAAATTTGAAATAAATAAAAAAAACATGGCTTCTAGTTTGCAAAAACATATTTTATAATGTTTTCAGCGGATACAATAGGAACTCCTATCGTATCGTGGTCCCAGGCTTACATCTCTTTGTGCAGGTCATTCTATTAGCTCACTATCCACGACTGCGACTGTGGGGCGAAGCTCTACTCAGCTCTTTTTCTACTTTTATTTAATGGTTTAAGTAAATGATTTATACTTTCATGATAAAGTAATGTTTTTACACCAGTTTTATGACCATAATTAGCGCTTTGTATATATAGTACGTCAATCATTTACTCTGAACTGTAAATAGCCTAAAGAAATTAGATTAATGATTGAAAAAGTTGGAGCAAAGCTGAAGGATCAAAGGGCAAAACGAACGGTCACAAAACCAACACTTACTCCTAAGTGTATCCATTTTTTGAGGGGTCAGCATTTGTTTGGCCTCTACAGGCCTACCCTAGAGAGCATTACATCTTCTCCTGGTGACACTTCTTTTCCCTAGCTTTTCTGAATCCCAGAGAAGTGACACAACATTCTTGGTGAACTGGGAATCTCCAGCCCTTCCACATTTAACCTACTTGGCCAACAGTATTTTGTCCTCAGCTATTGAATCTGATGTTTCCTGTAACAAAAAAAAAAAGAAATTACTATGAACTAGGGTATAGAAATGTTATGTTCATGACTAAAAATGGATAGAAAGCTTTAAATAAATGCTTCCTAACAAATATTAATAAGGGATTTTACCTAAGACCTAAGTCGCTTGTTCGGCAATATTGTTTTGAGTGTTTGTACACCAAATATACATATACATATACATTTACAAACATACACATGTACATTTTTGATAAACCCTCTTTAAGCTATGTTAAAAAACAAACAAAACCACTTTATTATGATATAAAAAGCAACCTGATCTAAATATAGATTTAACTGCCTAAAAATATTACCTACAATTTGTTGTTATGTAACCCCAAAAAGTTTCTCTTGGTTTAATAATATATTTTGTTTATCAATATAAGAACTATTCTATATATGAAATTTCAAAAGGCAAATCCATTGTGTCAAAACTTTATGTAAAAAACAAAAACCCTAGTAGCACACATCGTTGGCCCAACGATGGGGAATGGTTGGGATAATTTGAAGTGGTTGGATAATGGTCGTTTGGCAAATCCAACCATAGGAGACGTTGGGCCGAACCAATCGTTGGGTAACCCGCGTTTGCAAATCCAACCACAGCAGACGTTGGGCCATCAAAAGCTATTGTTGGCAAATCATACTATATTATATTATTATTAATTATATATTAATATTAATGAATGTATTACATTATACCGTATTAACATCATATATTTTATTATTATAATTATATTATATATTATATATATATATATATATATATATATATATATATATTAATTTGCTCGTAGTTTAGTTTATCATATTTAATAGCAAGAATAGACACAAAAATCAAAAGAACCAAATTACATTGTTCCAACTTTGATTACTCTCATTACAGTGATTTGCGCAAGCAGATTAATTTATAGAAGAATTAAAGGAAAGTATATTGTCCTAGTCGTGTGGGTGTAGACTATTGGTAATTTTTATATTCCAGTCTTTCCACCCAATCTTGTGAGTCAAAGTGGCCATGGGGATTAAGGCATGAGTACATTAAAGTTGGTCAAAGTGCTACTCTTCACCTACAGCCTTCGGCAATGGCTCATTTTAAAGTTTGAGGGCCAAGGACGGTGGAAAATTAAAAACCTTGTAAGGTTAAATTTACAACAAATGTTAAAAATTACCTGGGCTACCTTGCACTGGACTTCAAAGATCCAATGAATTTCCTTTGGAAATATCACTATAAACAATGCCTACTCCCCTAAATATATATTTTCATTAGCATGCAAACAGCAAATTTAAACAAAATGTTTGAAACCCCAACAATTCACTAGTTTCAAAGTAATTGTGAGATTCACTAGCAACTGTTACGGTCGGTCGTTGCACAATCCAATTAGGCCTATGTGTTTTATTTCTTCACAAAATCTGTCTAATAATTGTATAAATGTTCAATAATTTCATTCAGTTACTTAATTACTGCACACACATTTATAAATTTATACATAGGTACGTTTTATATATATGTATATATATTGCATTCATTTGTTTGGGCTATCTACTACAATTTTTAGTACGGAACATGAAACATGTTAACTAATTCCCCTTGCTTAAAACAATTTCATATATACCGTATACACTAGTAAGTTAATTTTTAAATTTATTTGACTGAAATTTCAAAAATGTTTGGTTTTAACCTAGATATTGATGTAGTAGCTTTTATTGTTTGAAATAACTGCAAATTTTAAAGCTACTCTCAAAGTAAAAAAAAATATATATATATATATATAATATTAATTTATTCCATTCACTTTACTGTCTGAATTAATATGAGATATATTTACATAACATAATGGGATATTACATTAGGCCTAGCAATTATTAGATTTAAAAATTTGAAAACACCATTTACATTTAGGAAAAGTAATTAGGCCCTTATTGATTACCTTTATACATATATGAACTAGCATAGGTACTTACAGTTGCCGATGAAGAATCCATGTCAAGACTTAGGTTCCATGTCCATTGTGTCCCCTGGATGCACCTCTATGTTTGCAACAGGTTTTGAGATTACCAATGGATGAGGTGGAGAGGTGGAGAAGGGTATTTTTGGGTAGGCCTAGTTATGATGTACGTAACATCATCACTTGTTATATTCTTTTCAATTGCTACACTCTCGTTATACCTACGAGTCAGGAATTTTTGTTTAAAAGGGGTATCTTGACAGATGATTATTTTTTATTTCCAGGAATTCCCAACAGTTTGACCTGCAGGGCTATGTTCAACTTTGGCCTTGATTTTCTTACACTTTATATCTAAAGCCTTGTACTTTTCATACTCTTTTTTCTTTAGATCATCATACTTTTTTCCAGTTCTCTATATATCTGTTTTGGTACAACATCATCATCACTGTTATTCGGTAATGATGTTTCACTGTCGCTCTCAATCAGGCTTTTTAACTAAGCGTTTCCAACTGGGGTCCTTTTTTGGTATTTTTTTAACTTGGAAACTTTACCAAGACTCGATCACTATGGCACTTGTATTTACTTCACCGGCTTTTTTCTTCAGTAACTTGATAGCCTTTGACTCCTAAAAAAGAGATGCCTATTAAAAACTTTTAGTAAAGCACAACCAGATGAAGCCATATACCAAGTTTCGTCAGTGTATGTTCATAAATAAGCGAGATATAAAATATTTATTGTTCTCCATAAGAATAACATTAGACAACAGACTGTGTTAAGCACTTTTGATATCTCAGTAACCAATTGACGTAGAGCAATGATCAAAACACCAAATTGTTTGTTTTTTAAGCTGAATCCAATGGTGAAAACTAAAATTTGATTTAAATAAAAATTACATGTGAAAACCCCCAAAAACCCATTTTTAGGGTACAAAACCCCCCAAAAACCCCCCTTTGGATGGTGCGATTCATCTGGTTTTCGAACTTGTTCAAACAAATGGTGCTTTACAAATTTGTACCAAATTTCATTAAGATTGGACCTTTTTTACGAGAGTTATCGTGCTAACGGACACACACACACACACACACACACACACACACACACACACACATATATATATATATATATATATATATATATATATACATATATGTATATATGAAAATTTGTACATATATGTACATATATGCAAATTTGAACAAATGGTGTTTTTGGCATCTGGGGACCTCAAAACAAAAAGTTATCATGGTCTTGGGCTAAAATATTACCATGAGACCTACGGTAATAGCTCCTTCCCTATAGGGGAAATTCGCTAAAACTAATAAACTTTATTTTTAGCGAATTTCCCCTATAGGGAAGAAGCTATTACCGTAGGTGGCATGGTATCACTTAAGCCCGGGACCATGATAACTTTTCACTTTGAGGCCCCCAGATGCCAAAAACACCATTAATTCAAATTTTGTATACATGCATACATATGTATATATATACATATATTTATTTATTTATTTAAGTGTCCGTAAGCACGATAACTCTCGTAAAAAAGGTCCGATCTTGATGAAATTTGGTACAGACGTGTAAAGTAGCACATTTATTTCAACGAGTTTGAAAACCAGACGAATCACATGATCAAAAGGGGGGTTTCTTACCCCAAAGGGTTTTTTGGGGTTTTCACATGTAATTTTTATTTAAATAAAATATGAAGTTATACCATTGAATTAAGCTTAAAAAACAAACAATTTGGTATTTTGATGATTGCTCTATGTCAATTGGTTACTGAGATATTGCAAGTGCTAAACACCAGTACGTTGTCTAATGCAATTCTTATGGAGAGGAATCAATTTTATATCTCGCTTATTTATGAATATAATCTGACGAAACTTGGTATGTGGCTTCATCTGGTTGTGGTTTGCACAAAAAACAAAATTTTCACTAATGGTTCCCGTAGCAGCAAACCTAGGTACCCGGTCCCCTTGTTATTCTTATGGAGAATGATTAAAGTTGTATTTATCGCTTATTTGTGAATATATTTTTATGATACTTGGTATGCGGCTTTATATGGTATTAAGACATTGGAAATTCGTGGAGTACGCAGATTTGCTGCGACGGGAATATTTTTTTAAACTTTTTTGCATAATAAATTAATATTTCCAGTTACTTCTTATATTTAAGTGTGAAGTGCCAAACTCTGTTACAAAATCCAGCTTTAGTTAAGTTTTTAAGTATATTTATTGCAAAGCTTATAACTGGTTCCTCATTACTGACTGCACTAGGTACGAAATATTCCGGTTCGGGGTACAATTTATGAAAAGAAATTGGGAAGGGTGACACATTTTTAAATAGGTTAAGATCCACTGGGTTAAACCGATGGGTGGTCGGTCATAAAGGGGTCTATTTTATTTTTGTTCCCTTTATCCTCACGAAACAAAGGGATTCCAGATTTTTAAAATCTGAAAATCATCTTCAGATCAGTGGACTTACCATGGGGATTGAAGATTTTCTCAGTGATTGCCGAAATAAGAGATAAATGACTGATGTGAGGAGCACTTGACGTAGATAAAGTTTGTGCGTTACTTATACTTTACTTCAAAGGACACCAATTTGTTACATAAAGGGAGATTAATGCCTAAAAATACTTTCATCTATCCACGTGTTCAGCTTAGGTGTTGTATTTTGTGTAGGTAGCAGCTACAAACTTGTAACAACCTTTTCACTGCAGGGCTACCGTCTATATATCTACCGTAAGGCTTACTAGTTTCCTCACACTGACAAATTAAGGTAAAAACTGTGATCAGCAATTGTTTCTTTAAATCGCAGCTCAAGTTACAGAAATAAATACTCAACTACCAATTTATCATTCTTATTTTCCTGCTTTAATGTCATATCAAATTCTTGGCTGAGGAAATTCATGCTACTCCAACAAAATTTTTAAACTGCAAACGAAAGGCATCCAACATTGCTAAAATACATCCCAGAAATTCATTCCGAAATATTAAACAAATAACAAATTTTGACTTTAAATAACCTAACATCCTAAAAATAGCTTTTTGATAAACAACTTGTCCACTTTCAGTGAAAGCCAAACAGATCATGTATATTACACTAGTTATAAGAATATTACTAAGCCGGTTAGTTGTCGATTAACCCTGTACAAAAATTCACCCCAATATATTGGCCCAAAAATATTTAGTAAACTTACAAAAGGTTTAAATACTATATCTGTGACATTCAAATTTAGAAAACACTTAAAACATGTTTCTTAACTATGTCGTTATACTCTTTGAATGCATTTTAATATAAATTGTACCAGTTGATTTGTATAACAACAAATGTTGTTGATTTGTATTATTTTATTTAGTTTGTCTAGTTATTAACTAGCTTTAACTGTTCTTAATATTAAAAAAAGTCCTGTCCAAGTGTGATGTAATGACGTTTTGTAAATAAACACAGATTGGCAAAATCCAGAAACACATTTTTCTAAATATTTCCCTCAAATGTGTGTTTGCTGTCTGTCAATGGTAAAAAGTAAGCTATTTTGTTAGTGGTTAAAATAACATTCAACAAAATTTCTCACTAAAGAGCTAAGTCCAGTCTCCTTGACCAATCAGGAGCCTTTAATGGCACTGTGGAAACCCAGACCTTGCGGAGGGTAGTGATCAACTGTGAGACAATATCCCTCGATTTCTATCACTCAAACATAATCCAATGTTTCCAGATGTGATTATGTGCATTGTTTGTTTGTTTGGGAGGAATAGGAGGCCCCTGCATAGCTGGCTAGGCATGTCTCCCTTTTTTAGGCAATATGCAGCCTTCGGAAAGAGGGGATTTTCAGGGACAGGAAAGGTAGGATGGGGTCAGTCCGCCTCGCTCCAGAAAGGGAGAGAGAACCCTACCTAGCTCCCGAGATCTATATGGGTGATTCAACACCCCAGGACGATTTACCCTTCAACCCGACGTCCTCCGAGTTCACCAGACAGGGACCGCTATTGCACACCTTTCAACCTTTCAGGGGTCAGGGGCCTCAGGTCGGTTCGTTCCCCAGACCAGAGACCGTTGGGTAAGGGCCTTCCTCCCAGGCTGCAAGGAAGATCCACTACTCCTTCCCAGGACTCGGACTAGACTGGGTATCCAGGCTCAACTGGGAGTCAAGCCCCCAGAAGAGACAAGGAGGAACCAAGGAGGGAAGCTGGTCACACTGGATAGCCAAAAGTTTTACCAATACTGTGACAGCTTCATTTGGTTGTACCCAAAGTCACCCTTTGAACTAGTATAGACCAGTCAGAGAGCTGCCGAGGGCAGATCATGTAATACTAATACTAAAATAAATAAAATACTAATTAATAAAATGTAAGTACTTTCTTCAAATTTAGTTTAATTACAGGTTTAATCTAAATTGAGCTTTTTCTTGAGCAACCATAGAGAGAAATAATGCATAGCAAGTTTTAGGGTTAAACTAACTTTTAATTTAAATGTATAGAAAATGTCCATTATAATTATTTGTTGACTACTATGAGGAAATATTTATGTTATGGTAAACTTGTCATTCTGGACCATCAACTGTGCATTTTACAAACGTATGATCGAGTAATACACAAAAGATATTTGGTTTAAACTTGGACACAATGCAAAATATTGAACAACTCACCCAAAAACCTGAAAAGAAAATTTGTAAAGTGTTCAACTACCATAAAACATAATTATTTGACAAACGAATGATCACAAACATACATGACTTATCACGTTTGTAAATATTTCTAAAAATCAGTCATGATACCTAATGAATATTCACCAAACAATATATCAATGAAGGTGTTTGTTAACTTGTACAAAAATGTGATGTAAAAAAGTAATATTGGATAACTGATGGTACAGATTAGCTAAATTCTTTACAATATAACAGTAAATCTTAAATATAAATTACTAAAAATATAAGTTGTTCTTAACTCGACGAAAGTTCAAGTTAAGACAGCACTGTCATATCAAACAAATAACAATACATTTGTAAAAAACATACTTATATAAACTGAAACATATTTATATTATTTAAAATTCATCTTTAGTCAGCCATTGGGACTTTATACTTTTATTTCTTTCTCAAATTGATTGTTTTTATTGGTATTGGCTGAACTCGGCAAACTCTCAATGGATTTTGATTGCTGTTTTTCTTGTTTGCTTTAAACATATATTCCTTCCATTCCCAGTATGATTTCATTGTACCAGCAGGGTAAATAATATTAGATCTAACATCTTTTATAGAATTTAAGAAAGATTTGAACTTTTCTGAACTTTTTTGATGAAGATGGTTGGTCACTAGTACCAGCAAGTTGACACGCCTGTCGTCAAATCCTTGGATTTTCTGAAAATTAAAGATTAAATGTCTTTTAATTTTCTGGTGTTACTTTTCAGAGCAGTGTAAAAATAAAGGAACCACAGATATCTGATAATCATCGTCAAATTTAAAGGTAAGCACTATTTATTTAGTCGTCTCTGGCTCTTTGAACAAAAGGTTTGTGATAAAATCACAATTTTCTCTGATTTTTATAGGGTTTTTATTCAAATTTATCAATTTTGAGAAAATATACAACTCTTACCCATTTGCCCCTAATACATACAAATTAACCCATTGGCTCATAACCCCGAGTATACTCGTGGCCGCCGTAAGTAACCAGGACGTGCAATCCCGAGTATACTTGTGATTGTATAAAAAAAATAAAATAAAATAATAATTTATACTTTAATAATTCTTTACAAGTGTTAGTCTAATAAAAATAGATTGTGTATAATATATTTTGTGTGTCATGAACAATTTTGAGGAATTTTGTTATACATATGCCCACACTTGGGGAAACTTAGCCAAATTTCGGAAAAATATGATTTTGGAAAATATGTTATATCTAGGTCAAATGTAAATGTATCCCTATAATTTTTTATTTTCATGTAAATAAATAAATAACCTACAAGTAAATATTAGTTTTTGGGCTGAAATATTATTTTTGTTTTTTTACATGTAATCTGCTTTTAAAATAATTTAATTTTTACTTATTAAATATATATATGATGTATATAATGTTTATCATAAATGCTGTCAAAAGTATTTTATACTTAGATTATCAGTTTCTCCCAAGATTAGTGCAAAAATTAAGTAAATTGTGCAATAATTGTTGCTATAGTGACAGTTCTAGTAAAAGTCTACAATTATGTAATTGTCTTAGGAAACTGAACGGTTTGTCAGGTGGCAAATTCCAAGTAGGCCAATGGGTTAAAACTTAAAATATATATGGTTTTTGTATTTTTTTAAAATTTAAATAATCCCTCAGAACATAACTGATGATGTGACAGTAAGTTTTCTAAGAGGGGGGGGGTTTGGTGTAGTGGTCAAGGCGACATACTCTGGAACCATGGCAGGTTCGAATCCCAGTTCTGGGTGGTACTGTATAACTCATACTGTAACGGCTCACCCATTGCTTTGCTAGATACGTTCCACACACAGATCTGTAGTCTATGTGGACAGGCAAAGTAAGACAAATGAGGCTGTCAACCTTTTGTTTAAAAAAGTTTAGCAAAAGTGGCAGAGCTTTGGTGGGGGAAGAGCAGATGGTCGGGGTGGCTGCGAGGGTCTCCCACCTATTACTGACTGTGAGAGCGCCAAGTTGAACTGTCGCTTCTGATGGAGAACGTGCACAAGTCTGAGTACAAGAAACCAACACCCATCCAGAAAAATGCAAGCATCTTGGCTAACAGAAATTTCATGCTTGCACTCAGACTGGCTCAGGAGAAATGGCAGAATTCCTGACCCCTATTATACACAAGTTGTTGGATGAGCCGACCTGCCAACCGTATGTTGTCATTGTATCTCTCACATGAGAACTCACCATTGTAAACCTTATATAAAAAAAAGTATATAATTAAAAATTGATTTGCGGGACTAGAAATTTATACAGAACCGCACGTGGCTGAACTCACGTGGGAAACACAAGGGAGCCTGAGAACGGAGCTTGCACTAGCAAAGGTTTCAAATATACTATGGGAAACAATAACAAAACGTATCGAATAGAAGGATAAATACTTTGTGGGAAAGTTGCATGCCTAGAAATCAAAGAACTTACCAACTGGCAGTATCAGCATTCAAAAATGGCGTATTTCCGCTGACAGTTGATCAGCCAATCAAATAGTAGAGGCGTGGCTAATCGTCACCCCGATTGGTTATTAGATTATGGGATGGACATAATCTGGGGGAAAAACATGGACAGAGAGAGGGAACTAAAAAGGAGGGAGGAAGGAAGACGAGGGAAAAAGTCATTCTTGGAAGAGTGAGGAAAGGAGCAGGGACATCTGGGGGACGAGTATTAAGCCGCCCTT
Source organism: Allygus modestus (assembly GCA_963675035.1). Classification (NCBI taxonomy): domain Eukaryota; kingdom Metazoa; phylum Arthropoda; class Insecta; order Hemiptera; family Cicadellidae; genus Allygus; species Allygus modestus. The sequence continues at coordinate 93,300,595 of OY776113.1, forward strand.
AGAGTTCCACAACGACTGTCACCAAGTTTCACACTTCAGACGAGCACAGATTCCTCATCACTAGCCACCATCCCAGCCGAGAGAGTCCAGGACGGGAAGTTGACGGAAGACCACCGACACAGACCTCCCACAACGTTCGAGCAGAGCCACCCCTGCGGGACGAGCGACCCCGAACTTCGGTCGAGCGAGGGCCCCGGCACTACCCCGGACCAGGACACCGCGGACCCGTGCGAAGAGGCGAGGGCCACCCCCAACAGCGAGCCCGGCAGACAGCGGCCCCTGGACAACCCCAGAGAGCAACACCGCAGCCAGGGCAGAGAACCTCTTGGGGCAGGACCACTTTGGGACTTACGGTATGTGGAACATCGTCAGACTTGTGCACAGAAAGTTAGGCTCCATTTCCCGAAAATTTAATCAAAGTTAATAAAAGCTAAAATAACGGTACAAGCCCCTTTTGAGTAATAACACATAATCAAATTTATTGTGGTAATCAATTAAGGTTTGCCTGAAATGAAGAAAAGCGTTAAGTAAAGAGTCTTAATAGACTGTAAGTGAAAATAAGCGTTAAAAACGTGAAGTAATCCAAGAATAATAGGTTTAGGGCCCAATGTAAATATAATTAAAGAATTTTCAATGAATATGTGTTGTATTTAATTTTGATTTTGGGAATGTTTAAATAATTACATTTGTGTAAGGACTCTATTTTGAGAAAGAGTGCGGACCCAAGTCCTTGTTATGGGACATTCCCTAGTAGAAGGGTTGCCCTTTTGTGCGTGTGTTTTGTGTCATATAGTAGAGTAGATTTTGTGGGAACGTAGTAAATTATATTTAGATTTTAGACTTGAAGATTTGTTTTATGAGGGTCCACTTTATTAGTTAATTACGTGCTGGAGGAATGATATATTTTGTCTATTGTATGCAATGTACATGAACTTTATTTAGCTTTTCTGTGCATCCATTATATTATAAGCATGTATTCAGATTTTAAAGTGTGTAATTAAACAGTGTATATCCTTTTTCTGTGTTTGCTCAATATTCAATCCTAGAGTCTCTCTCTCAGGCTAAGCGAGTATATAACTGGTGGACCAGTCAGCTCGAAGTTTATTTACCTTTTGCGAATAGCGAAATAATTTTACACCATGCAGTTCTTCGATGAAGTGAGAAAGTTCACAAAAGGATTGATCCTGAAGGTCTGTATCGCATACGGAGGTACAGGGACTCAACATGGAGCTTCTATTTCTTGAATTGTCATATCCCGGTCGCTACTCCAAGAAGGCTGAATGATTTTGTCAATAAAAAAAAAGAGAAAATACCCCCGTAGCAGCAAACCTGCGTACTCAGCGAATTTCCAATTCATGTATTTGTTTCTCACTACCACATAAAGCCACTCACCAAGTTTCATAAAAAAATACACAACTAAATAAGTGATATATAGCATTTTATTTATTCTCCATAAGAATAACATAGAGTACGCAGGTTTGCTGCAATAAGGAACACAAAAATGTGTTTTTATGCAGTTACCAATATAACTTAACAAGTCGAAGATGTATACAAAGTTTTATTAATTTGCGTTCATAATTAAAGGAGACATTATATTTTACTTATCCTCCATAAGAATAACATGGGGGCTGAGTATGCAGGTTTGCTGCTGTGGGGAAATTGGCAAAAAATTATTTTTTTGTGCAAATATCAATATACCAGTGTTAGGTAAAGCCACATGCCAAGTTTCATCAACATACATTCAAAAATAATCGAGTTATCAAATTTTGATTATTCTCCATAAGGATAACATTGGACAACGTACTGTGTTTAGCACTTTGAATATCTCTGCAACGGATGGACGTACAATCACAATTTAAACACCAAAATGAATGTTTTGTAGAGCTGGACAGATTGGTAAAAGACAATGTGAGGTTTACATTAAAATTAACTGAAGAAAAGCAAAAAACATTTTTCCCATAAGATTAACATGGGAGATTTTATGAGCACGTTTTTTGGATTTCGTTCGCAACCAGTTAACGTAGGTTAATGATTCAAAATACTATAGTATTTTTTTAAGCTCTATAAAATGGTTGAAACAGAAATTAAGTGTTTTAAGATACTTGGCTGAGAGGTCCACATGCAAGAATGACACTAGCTTAGGACCCTTACCTCTCGATACTTGGCTGAAGGGTCCACATAAAAGGATCACACTAGCCTAGGACTCTTACCTCCAGATACTTGGCTGAGAGGTCCACATGCAAGGATGACACTAGCCTAGGACCCTTACCTCCAGATACTTGGCTGAGAGGTCCACACACAAGGATGGCACTAGACTAGGACACTTACCTTCAGGTACTTGGCTGAGAGGTCAACACACAAGGATCACACTAGCCTAGGACCCTTACCTCTCGATACTTGGCTGAGAGATCCACATGCAAGGATGACACTAGCGTAGGACCCTTACCTCCAGATACTTGGCTGAGAGGTCAACCCACAAGGATCACACTAGCCTAGGACCCTTACCTCTCGATACTTGGCTCAAGGGTGCACATAAAAGGATGACATTAGCCTAGGACCCTTACCTCCAGATACTTGGCTGAGAGGTCCACACACAAGGATGGCACTAGCATAGGACCCTTATCTCCAGATACTTGGCTGAAAGGTACACACCCAAGGATGACACTAGCCTAGGACCCTTACCTCCAGATACTTGGCTGAGAGGTCAACACACAAGGATGGCACTAGCCTAGGACCCTTACCTCCAGATACTTGGCTGAGAGGTCCACATGCAAGGATGACACTAGCCTAAGACCCTTACCTCCAGATACTTGGCTGAGAGGTCAACACACAAGGATCACACTAGCCTAGGACCCTTACCTCTCAATACTTGGCTGAAGGGTCCACATAAAAGGATGACACTAGCCTAGGACCCTTACCTCCAGATACTTGGCTGAGAGGACCACACACAAGGAATGCACTAGCCGAGGACCCTTATCTCCAGATACTTGGCTGAGAGGTCCACATGCAACGATGACACTAGCTTAGGACCCTTCCCTCCAGATACATGGCTGAGAGGTCCATACACAAGGATGGCACTAGCCTAGGACCCTTACCTTCAGATACTTGGCTGAGAGGTCCACACGCAAGGATGACACTAGTCTAGGACCCTTCCCTCCAGATACTTGGCTGAGAGGTCAACACACAAGGATGGCACTAGCCTAGGAGCCTTACCTCCAGATACTTGGCTGAGAGGTCCACATGCAAGGATGACACTAGCCTAGGACCCTTACCTCCAGATACTTGGCTAAGAGGACAACACACAAGGATCACACTAGCCTAGGACCATTACCTCCAGATACTTGGCTGAGAGGTCCACACCCAAGGATGACTCTAGCCTAGGACCCTTACCTCCAGATACTTGGCTGAGAGGTCAACACACATGGATGGCACTAGCCTAGGACCCTTACCTCCAGATACTTGGCTGAGAGGTCCACACACAAGGAATGCACTAGCCTAGGACCCTTATCTCCAGATACTTGGCTGAGAGGTCCGAATGCAAGGATGACACTAGCTTAGAACCCTTCCCTCCAGATACATGGCTGAGAGGTCCACACACAAGGATGGCACTAGCCTAGGACCCTTACCTCTCGATACTTGGCTCAAGGGTCCACATAAAAGGATGACATTAGCCTAGGACCCTTACCTCCAGATACTTGGCTGAGAGGTCAACACACAAGGATGGCACTAGCATAGGACCCTTATCTCCATATACTTAGCTGAAAGGTACACACCCAAAGATGACACTAGCCTAGGACCCTTACCTCCAGATACTTGGCTGAGAGGTCCACACACAAGGATGGCACTAGCATAGGACCCTTATCTACAGATACTTGGCTGAAAGGTACACACCCTTGGATGACACTAGCCTAGGACCCTTACCTCCAGATACTTGGCTGATAGGTCAACACACAAGGATGGCACTAGCCTAGGACCCTTACCTCCAGATACTTGGCTGAGAGGTCAACACACAAGGATCACACTAGCCTAGGACCCTTACCTCTCAATACTTGGCTGAAGGGTCCACATAAAAGGATGACACTAGCCTAGGACCCTTACCTCCAGATACTTGGCTGAGAGGACCACACACAAGGAATGCACTAGCCGAGGACCCTTATCTCCAGATACTTGGCTGAGAGGTCCACATGCAACGATGACACTAGCTTAGGACCCTTCCCTCCAGATACATGGCTGAGAGGTCCATACACAAGGATGGCACTAGCCTAGGACCCTTACCTTCAGATACTTGGCTGAGAGGTCCACACGCAAGGATGACACTAGTCTAGGACCCTTCCCTCCAGATACTTGGCTGAGAGGTCAACACACAAGGATGGCACTAGCCTAGGAGCCTTACCTCCAGATACTTGGCTGAGAGGTCCACATGCAAGGATGACACTAGCCTAGGACCCTTACCTCCAGATACTTGGCTAAGAGGACAACACACAAGGATCACACTAGCCTAGGACCATTACCTCCAGATACTTGGCTGAGAGGTCCACACCCAAGGATGACTCTAGCCTAGGACCCTTACCTCCAGATACTTGGCTGAGAGGTCAACACACATGGATGGCACTAGCCTAGGACCCTTACCTCCAGATACTTGGCTGAGAGGTCCACACACAAGGAATGCACTAGCCTAGGACCCTTATCTCCAGATACTTGGCTGAGAGGTCCGAATGCAAGGATGACACTAGCTTAGAACCCTTCCCTCCAGATACATGGCTGAGAGGTCCACACACAAGGATGGCACTAGCCTAGGACCCTTACCTCTCGATACTTGGCTCAAGGGTCCACATAAAAGGATGACATTAGCCTAGGACCCTTACCTCCAGATACTTGGCTGAGAGGTCAACACACAAGGATGGCACTAGCATAGGACCCTTATCTCCATATACTTAGCTGAAAGGTACACACCCAAAGATGACACTAGCCTAGGACCCTTACCTCCAGATACTTGGCTGAGAGGTCCACACACAAGGATGGCACTAGCATAGGACCCTTATCTACAGATACTTGGCTGAAAGGTACACACCCTTGGATGACACTAGCCTAGGACCCTTACCTCCAGATACTTGGCTGATAGGTCAACACACAAGGATGGCACTAGCCTAGGACCCTTACCTCCAGATACTTGGCTGAGAGGTCCTCATGCAAGGATGACACTAGCCTAGGACCCTTACCTCCAGATACTTGGCTGAGAGGTCAACACACAAGGATCACACTAGCCTAGGACCCTTATCTCCAGATACTTGGCTGAGAGGTCCACATGCAAGGGTGACACTAGCCTAGGACCCTTACCTCCAGATACTTGGCTGAGAGGTCCACATGCAAGGATGTCACTAGCCTAGGAGCCTTACGTCCAGATACTTGGCTGAGAGGTCCACACCCAAGGATGACTCTAGCCTAGTACCCTTACCTCCAGATACTTGGCTGAGAGGTCAACACACAAGGATCACTCTAGCCTAGGACTATTACCTCCAGATACTGGGCTGAGAGTCCACACACAAGAATGTCACTAGCCCAGGACCCTTACCTCCAGATACTTGGCTGAGAGGTCAACACACAAGGATCACACTAGCCTAGGGCCCTTACCTCCAGATACTTGGCTGAAAGGTACACACCCTTTTATGACACTAGCCTAGGACCCTTACCTCCAGATACTTGGCTGCGAGGTCAACACACAAGGATCACACTAGCCTAGGACCCTTATCTCCATATACTTGGCTGAGAGGTCCACACACAAGGATGACACTAGCCTAGGACCCTTACCTCCAGATAATTGGCTGAGAGGTCAACACACAAGGATGGCACTAGCCTAGGACCCTTACCTCCAGATACTTGGCTGAGAGGTCCACATGCAAGGATGACACTAGCCTAGGACCCTTACCTCCAGATACTTGGCTGAGAGGTCAACACACAAGGATCACAATAGCCTAGGACCCTTACCTCTCAATACTTGGCTGAAGGGTCCACATAAAAGGGTGACTCTAGCCTAGGACCCTTACCTCCAGATACTTGGCTGAGAGGTCCACACACAAGGAATGCGCTAGCCTAGGACCCTTAACTCCAGATACTTGGCTGAGAGGTCCACATGCAAGGATGACACTAGCTTAGGACCCTTCCCTCCAGATACATGGCTGAGAGGTCCACACACAAGGATGGCACTAGCCTAGGACCCTTACCTTCAGATACTTGGCTGAGAGGTCCACACGCAAGGATGACACTAGTCTAGGACCCTTCCCTCCAGATACTTGGCTGAGAGGTCAACACACAAGGATGGCACTAGCCTAGGAGCCTTACCTCCAGATACTTGGCTGAGAGGTCCACATGCAAGGATGACACTAGCCTAGGACCCTTACCTCCAGATACTTGGCTGAGAGGTCAACACACAAGGATCACACTAGCCTAGGACCATTACCTCCAGATACTTGGCTGAGAGGTCCACACCCAAGGATGACTCTAGCCTAGGACCCTTACCTCCAGATACTTGGCTGAGAGGTCCACATGCAAGGATGACACTAGCCTAGTACCCTTACCTCCAGATACTTGGCTGAGAGGTCCACATGCAAGGATGGCACCAGCCTAGGACCCTTACCTCCAGATACTTGGCTGAGAGGTCAACACACAAGGATCACACTAGCCTAGGACCCTTACCTCTCGATACTTGGCTCAAGGGTCCACATAAAAGGATGACATTAGCCTAGCACCCTTACCTCCAGATACTTGGCTGAGAGGTCCACACACAAGGATGGCACTAGCATAGGACCCTTATCTACAGATACTTGGCTGAAAGGTACACACCCTTGGATGACACTAGCCTAGGACCCTTACTTCCAGATACTTGGCTGAGAGGTCAACACACAAGGATCACACTAGCCTAGGACCCTTATCTCCAGATACTTGGCTGAGAGGTCCACATGCAAGGATGACACTAGCCTAGGACCCTTACCTCCAGATACTTGGCTGAGAGGTCCACATGCAAGGATGTCACTAGCCTAGGAGCCTTACGTCCAGATACTTGGCTGAGAGGTCCACACCCACGGATGACTCTAGCCTAGTACCCTTACCTCCAGATACTTGGCTGAGAGGTCAACACACAAGGATTACACTAGCCTAGGACCCTTACCTCTCAATACTTGCTGAAGGGTCCACATAAAAGGATGACTCTAGCCTAGGACCCTTACCTCCATATACTTGGCTGAGAGGTCCACACACAAGGAATGCACTAGCCTAGGACTCTTACCTTCAGATACTTGGCTGAGAGGTCCACACCCAAGGATGACTCTAGCCTAGGACCCTTACCTCCAGATACTTGGCTGAGAGGTCAACACACTAGGATGGCACTAGCCTACGACCCTTACCTCCAGATACTTGGCTGAGAGGTCCACATGCAAGGATGGCACCAGCCTAGGACCCTTACCTCCAGATACTTGGCTGAGAGGTCAACACACAAGGATCACACTAGCCTAGGACCTTTACCTCTCGATACTTGGCTCAAGGGTCCACATAAAAGGATAACATTAGCCTAGGACCCTTACCTCCAGATACGTGGCTGAGAGGTCCACACACAAGGATGGCACTAGCATAGGACCCTTATCTACAGATACTTGGCTGAAAGGTACACACCCTTTTATGACACTAGCCTAGGACCCTTACCTCCAGATACTTGGCTGAGAGGTCAACACACAAGGATCACACTAGCCTAGGACCCTTACCTCTTGATACTTGGCTGAAGGGTCCACATAAAAGGATGACACTAGCCTAGGACCCTTACCTCCAGATACTTGGCTGAGAGGTCCACACACAAGGAATGCACTAGCCTAGGACCCTTATCTCCAGATACTTGGCTGAGAGGTCCACACACAAGGAATGCACTAGCCTAGGACCCTTATCTCCAGATACTTGGCTGAGAGGTCCACATGCAAGGATGACACTCGCCTAGGACCCTTACCTCCAGATACTTGGCTGAGAGGTCCACATGCAAGGATGTCACTAGCCTAGGAGCCTTACGTCCAGATACTTGGCTGAGAGGTCAACACACAAGGATCACACTAGCCTAGGACCCTTATCTCCAGATACTTGGCTGAGAGGTCCACATGCAAGGGTGACACTAGCCTAGGACCCTTACCTCCAGATACTTGGCTGAGAGGTCCACATGCAAGGATGTCACTAGCCTAGGAGCCTTACGTCCAGATACTTGGCTGAGAGGTCCACACCCAAGGATGACTCTAGCCTAGTACCCTTACCTCCAGATACTTGGCTGAGAGGTCAACACACAAGGATCACTCTAGCCTAGGACTATTACCTCCAGATACTGGGCTGAGAGTCCACACACAAGAATGTCACTAGCCCAGGACCCTTACCTCCAGATACTTGGCTGAGAGGTCAACACACAAGGATCACACTAGCCTAGGGCCCTTACCTCCAGATACTTGGCTGAGAAGTCAACACCCAAGGATGACACTAGCCTAGGACCCTTACCTCCAGATACTTGGCTGCGAGGTCAACACACAAGGATCACACTAGCCTAGGACCCTTATCTCCATATACTTGGCTGAGAGGTCCACACACAAGGATGACACTAGCCTAGGACCCTTACCTCCAGATAATTGGCTGAGAGGTCAACACACAAGGATGGCACTAGCCTAGGACCCTTACCTCCAGATACTTGGCTGAGAGGTCCACATGCAAGGATGACACTAGCCTAGGACCCTTACCTCCAGATACTTGGCTGAGAGGTCAACACACAAGGATCACAATAGCCTAGGACCCTTACCTCTCAATACTTGGCTGAAGGGTCCACATAAAAGGGTGACTCTAGCCTAGGACCCTTACCTCCAGATACTTGGCTGAGAGGTCCACACACAAGGAATGCGCTAGCCTAGGACCCTTAACTCCAGATACTTGGCTGAGAGGTCCACATGCAAGGATGACACTAGCTTAGGACCCTTCCCTCCAGATACATGGCTGAGAGGTCCACACACAAGGATGGCACTAGCCTAGGACCCTTACCTTCAGATACTTGGCTGAGAGGTCCACACGCAAGGATGACACTAGTCTAGGACCCTTCCCTCCAGATACTTGGCTGAGAGGTCAACACACAAGGATGGCACTAGCCTAGGAGCCTTACCTCCAGATACTTGGCTGAGAGGTCCACATGCAAGGATGACACTAGCCTAGGACCCTTACCTCCAGATACTTGGCTGAGAGGTCAACACACAAGGATCACACTAGCCTAGGACCATTACCTCCAGATACTTGGCTGAGAGGTCCACACCCAAGGATGACTCTAGCCTAGGACCCTTACCTCCAGATACTTGGCTGAGAGGTCCACATGCAAGGATGACACTAGCCTAGTACCCTTACCTCCAGATACTTGGCTGAGAGGTCCACATGCAAGGATGGCACCAGCCTAGGACCCTTACCTCCAGATACTTGGCTGATAGGTCAACACACAAGGATCACACTAGCCTAGGACCCTTACCTCTCGATACTTGGCTCAAGGGTCCACATAAAAGGATGACATTAGCCTAGCACCCTTACCTCCAGATACTTGGCTGAGAGGTCCACACACAAGGATGGCACTAGCATAGGACCCTTATCTACAGATACTTGGCTGAAAGGTACACACCCTTGGATGACACTAGCCTAGGACCCTTACTTCCAGATACTTGGCTGAGAGGTCAACACACAAGGATCACACTAGCCTAGGACCCTTATCTCCAGATACTTGGCTGAGAGGTCCACATGCAAGGATGACACTAGCCTAGGACCCTTACCTCCAGATACTTGGCTGAGAGGTCCACATGCAAGGATGTCACTAGCCTAGGAGCCTTACGTCCAGATACTTGGCTGAGAGGTCCACACCCACGGATGACTCTAGCCTAGTACCCTTACCTCCAGATACTTGGCTGAGAGGTCAACACACAAGGATTACACTAGCCTAGGACCCTTACCTCTCAATACTTGCTGAAGGGTCCACATAAAAGGATGACTCTAGCCTAGGACCCTTACCTCCATATACTTGGCTGAGAGGTCCACACACAAGGAATGCACTAGCCTAGGACTCTTACCTTCAGATACTTGGCTGAGAGGTCCACACCCAAGGATGACTCTAGCCTAGGACCCTTACCTCCAGATACTTGGCTGAGAGGTCAACACACTAGGATGGCACTAGCCTACGACCCTTACCTCCAGATACTTGGCTGAGAGGTCCACATGCAAGGATGGCACCAGCCTAGGACCCTTACCTCCAGATACTTGGCTGAGAGGTCAACACACAAGGATCACACTAGCCTAGGACCTTTACCTCTCGATACTTGGCTCAAGGGTCCACATAAAAGGATAACATTAGCCTAGGACCCTTACCTCCAGATACGTGGCTGAGAGGTCCACACACAAGGATGGCACTAGCATAGGACCCTTATCTACAGATACTTGGCTGAAAGGTACACACCCTTTTATGACACTAGCCTAGGACCCTTACCTCCAGATACTTGGCTGAGAGGTCAACACACAAGGATCACACTAGCCTAGGACCCTTACCTCTTGATACTTGGCTGAAGGGTCCACATAAAAGGATGACACTAGCCTAGGACCCTTACCTCCAGATACTTGGCTGAGAGGTCCACACACAAGGAATGCACTAGCCTAGGACCCTTATCTCCAGATACTTGGCTGAGAGGTCCACACACAAGGAATGCACTAGCCTAGGACCCTTATCTCCAGATACTTGGCTGAGAGGTCCACATGCAAGGATGACACTAGCCTAGGACCCTTACCTCCAGATACTTGGCTGAGAGGTCCACATGCAAGGATGTCACTAGCCTAGGAGCCTTACGTCCAGATACTTGGCTGAGAGGTCCACACCCAAGGATGACTCTAGCCTAGTACCCTTACCTCCAGATACTTGGCTGAGAGGTCAACACACAAGGATCACTCTAGCCCAGGACTATTACCTCCAGATACTTGGCTAAGAGTCCACACACAAGGATGGCATTAGCCCAGGACCCTTACCTCCAGATACTTGGCTGAGAGGTCAACACACAAGGATCACACTAGCCTAGGGCCCTTACCTCCAGATATTTGGCTGAGAAGTCCACACCCAAGGATGACACTAGCCTAGGACCCTTACCTCCAGATACTTGGCTGCGAGGTCAACACACAAGGATCACACTAGCCTAGGGCCCTTACCTCCAGATACTTGGCTGAGAGGTCCACACACAAGGATGGCACTAGCCTATGACCCTTACCTCCAGATACTTGACTGAGATGTCAACACACAAGGATCACACTAGCCTAGGACCCTTACCTCTCGATACTTGGCTGAAGGGTCCACAAAAGAATGACACTAGCCTAGGGCCCTTACCTCTCGATACTTGGCTGAAGGGTCCACATAAAAGGATGACACTAGCCTAGGACCCTTACCTCCAGATACTTGGTTGAAGGGTCTACACACAAGGATGACACCAGCCTAGGACCCTTACCTCCATAGATACTTGGCTGATGGGCCCATACGCAAAGACTTCTGGAAGCACTCAACGGCTGACATCCAGCCATCCTTGATGAGAGCGTGACAGGCCCCCAGACATGCCAACAGTTGGGCTTTACCTTCTAATAACTTGTATCTGGTCAGGCCTTCGGTCAGTTCTCCAATCATCTCATCTTCCTTTCTGTGTTTCCATTTTAAGTTGATCAAGAAAATGAGTGCTTTAATATTACCCAGTTTTTTGGATTCGCTCAAACAGATGAGGGCTTCTTTTTTGTTCTGCAAAATTGTTTAGTTTTAATTAAATTGCTGTCACAGCAGAACAAACACAGTACAACCGAACAGCGAAGCACATTGTACATTTATTATCAAAGAACGAAGATCGAAAGTCTGTTGAAGCTGCTATTGTTTGGTACCTAATTCTCAGTCTCAAATAGAAAATGCTATTGTACTGGTACCTAAATCTCTGTCTCAAATAGAAAACATCTGTTATTCAACTTGTATGAAAAATTTAGAAGGTTCTACGTGTGTCCCCAGATCAATCCTGAGCAAACGTTTGTGAATGTTTGATACTGGCTGGACTCAGCTGCCATTTCCCACTAGGAAATTAATTAATGTTCATTTTTTTAAGAACAGGTCGACCTTAAATAATAACAAAACTAAGGTTTAGACCGTTTCCTTAAAAAAAATGCTACTGATGTATGTAAACTAAAAACTAAACATAGGAATTGAAACATGGAAAAAGAGAATTGTAACTCGATCTACTGGCAAAATGAGTAATTATGTGTAGTACCATACAATGCGGTTATGACCTAGTAATGGTCAATTAGTCATGGCAATGTGGGAATGCCCCATCGATCAACCGCAACTGGTTGGTTAAGCTAAAGCCTGATATTTTTTTTGCACTCACTCTCCTGAACTTTTCACAGTAGTATCCCACGTCATGGTAGACCATCGAGTTGCTTGTGGTTGATTTGACCACTTCACCAAGGAGTGTTCTTTGGCAAACGGGATGTCCCTCGCTTCTCTGTACTGAATTCTCAACATGCTGTGGGCAACTCGAGCCTTCAGAAGCACACAATTGTGACACAGAAAAATCGCCTCTCTAAACATTATAAGTGGATATAAGCAATAATTGGACAAGTGAATAATTTAATAAAACGTTTAAACAGCTGTATTTTTCTCTTCGTGTAACCAAACTAGTTGCAGATCTGAAAACCCAATTGATAACTTATCCCGCTTACTTTTCATCAATAATGACATATGGAATTTTAGTCTGGGGTATCTACTGTCACTAAAAAAAATTTTAATGCAAAAGAAAGCAATGAAAATTATTGCCAGAGTTTCTTCCGGAACTTTGTGTAAAGATATATTTCAAATATTTTAAATTTTAACTTTTTATGATCATTATACTGTATATTAGAAATTTCATGTTGGGTAAAGGTAAATATATCCTCACTCATGGACCAGCCTATTCATGATTATTGAACAATATAAAACCGGTTAGTCACAGATTAGAAAAATTTCATTTATCCCCACAGTATTTAGGTCCTAAAATCCATAACAAACTACCATTATACATTAAAAGTATTGAAAATTATTCAAAGTTTAGAACCACCCAGAGATCCTGGCTGAAGACAAAAAATGTCTATTCTATTTCAGAATACTTAAAAACAGGTGTAAATTTTGATTAGTTAAGGAGAAATGTCTTTTATTATTACTTCAGTACCTACTTAGTTTAGTTTTAAGTTACTTCTTGTAACACTGGCTGTATGTCCTATCATAATATTTATGATGTCATATATAATAACATGAAATAAATAATTTGGCGACATGACCAATAAGAAGATTAAATTTCAGTGGTACGACAGAGTACTAAACCAAAACTCCTGATTAAAAGATGACGGTAATTATTATAATTTGACCGAGTGGGGTGAGAAAGTAATAATTTATCTCATATTTGGGAGGTCTGTTATGAAATAAAATGGGACCAGCTATTCTGATATTAGTTTGTTCAGATTCTTGTCTCTCAAATCCTGGAATAATTCCCTAAAGGACTTTATCACCCTGGTTGAGTGGGAGATAGGTTCTAACCAGACATACCCTTGTGGAAAAACTTTTTACTGGGCCAGTACTGGCCCAGATTTTGGGATACTTCCAAAATTGGCAAGAACTGGCCAGTACTGGGCCAGTACCGGCCCAGTACAGGCCCAGTACCAGCCCAGTAATGGGCCAGAACTATAATTTTTTATTTAAATAATTATTTTAATTGTTTTAAAATATGATTTTTTTCAATAGAATAGTTTAATAAACCAATAATACAAAAACTTAAAAAGGATTTTAGTCGCAAAAATATCGTGACCAGATCGGGTCTCAAACCCACGATCTTTGACTTATTAGACACACGCCTTATCACCCGCGGCCATTCTGACTCTTGAAAACACTAGGATGGAGTGGGGTATATAAATTACCAATAGTATACACCTACACGCCTCGGCCGATACTTTAGTTTGATTTTTCGAAGTGAATCTATACTCATGCACATCACTGGAATAAAAGTAATGAAAGCTGGAAAAAAATCATTCGGTTCATTTGATTTATATGTATCTATTTTTTTGCCATGTTGTTGTTGTGGGATATGATAAAATAGCTAGCAGATTAGTATACAGGCCTATTTAATTTAATATAAATAATAATCAAAAAATATAATGTTAATATATATATATATAATTAAGATAATTAATATTAAAATAATTATAACTGCATGTGTACCCTTTTAAATCTTCTTACTGTATTAAGATAATAATATGAATGTAACTTGATATAATTTATACAACCAACCTTGGTCCAACAAATGCGGACATTTTCCATCACAGATTAGTAAAATTTTATTTTACTATAGGTGATGAAAACAGTTTTCACTCCCGGAGCATTGGAAATAACTAGTTCCAGTTCCAGCTGTCACGACACACCTATAAGTGGGGTAAAGATTTGCAGAGTTAGACTTTGGCGTCATGCCAACTGTGCAACACCTGTTGCCAGGTATTCCTAGTTTTAATAACTGTGTTATGGCCAAGTTTGAATTTTACAAAATAATATTTGAATTAAACAAGTTTTTTAACATTGTATTAATAGAGGGAGCGCAGAATTGGAACAGTCCGGAACTCCCGCAGCGCCGAACTCGCGCAGTAAAAATGTTTCGCGGGGAACTGGCGCTGTCCCCCCCCCCCCGCAGCCGTGAGTACTACACCAGGAAGCCACGCCCCCGTTCCCAATCCATACTTAACAACAGCAGTTCTGCCAACTGAGATAAACATCAGATTTGTCATATACTCCTAAAATACGACAATTTCAAACTACGAATTCTGTCATTTCCAAAATCTTAGATTTTATTATGCTAAGGTTCCCCGTGAAACATTTTCCTCCGCGAGGTCGGTGCTGCGGGAGGTCCGGACTATTCCAATTCCATCGTCTTGTTTTTATGTGCAACTCAGAGAGTTCTCCTGTCTGTGTTAAAGGGGAAGGCGGACCTTAAGCAAACAGCGGACAGGTCGGGTCCAAGCTGACGGGATGGATGGATTCATTGGGAGTTGCACATCTGACCTGGCGTTTTTCTACTTTTAACCTATCCTTACTGTGTTTGTGTGTGTGTGTGTGTGTGTGTGTGTGTGTGTGTGTGTGTGTGTAAGGATACACTGTGTAAGGTACACTGTGTCCGGTGTGTCCACCGGAAGCTGTTTTTTTTATAATTTTAAGGGTTAAGTTGTTCAATACATTTAAAACAAAACAAAATAGATTCAACCTTTGTTTTCTGTGAAATTGTAATCTACAATGTTTTATTACTGAGAAAATAAATCTATTATATTCTTTTATGTTATGTATTTTGTACAAGTTGGGGCTTTACTTTTGTATTTTCTGAGTTAATTGTGAATAAAGAGTTTCTACTTACCTAGTGCATTGCCAATGAGGAACCACCACTCTCCCTGGTCAGGGTCCAGATCCCTTGCTTTCCTCACT
Source organism: Allygus modestus (assembly GCA_963675035.1). NCBI lineage: Eukaryota > Metazoa > Arthropoda > Insecta > Hemiptera > Cicadellidae > Allygus > Allygus modestus. The sequence goes on from OY776113.1 coordinate 93,316,139, forward strand.
GTGCTGAAGGCCAGCCTGTGTCCCGCGGTCCCATTCTGCAGGTAGAGAGCTGCCCTCACCCCCAGCAAGGCTGGTGCAAGGCTTGGCTCCTCGGGTGGTGGAGCCAACACCCGAGGTGAAAGGCCACGGCTCTATCATCTGTTGTAAATTGTTTTAATGCACTATACAGGGTGAATAAAAAGTCAGGACCCCCCACCCCCTCTTAATTGTTTGTTAATATAAACTAATTTTTTGGGTAGTGATAGTAACTTAAGTTGTAGTATCTTTTGACATTATTCAAAATGTTGAGTGTCCCCCCAAAATAGGGGATTTTAGGGGCAACTCAAAATTCTTAAATATAAACCCCCTTTGAGTGACCACTCATTTTAAAGAACTATAAAAAAGTAGATAAATGGTGAAAACTAGAGACTGCTATCTCTCCCCTAACCTAAATGGCAGCCAGTCAAATTTACCAAAAAAACTTGCATTCAAATCTGGAAGGCCTTTTTTTTTGTTTTATGTTTACTTTTTTTACTAAGTTAAAAAATAAACTGATTCCAATCTCGTTGTGATATTAACTTCAGGTGTCTTTTGATACTGTTAACAATTTTGAATGTCCCCCAAGATTTGCCTTCTAGATTTGTATACTATTGGTTTGGGAATTTTTACTGGCTGCCATTTTGGATAGGGAAGAGATAGCGGTCTCTAATTTTCACATTTATCTACATCCCCAAGCTCTGGTATATGTGCTTTCTTGTGGTCTAGAATCAATAAAGCTTGTATATCGAGGCCTCGTGGTGGTGTTGAAACGTAGATGCCCAGGAGGAAGTAGAGGAAGACTCGGGTTGTCAGCTTGGCTTCAACTATAAGCTGGAGTCACAACCTGAAACTCTAGTCGTAACATAACAGGGTGAGAGATGTGTCAACCAGTTAATTATGTGAAATAGCTGTAGCTAGATTCACAAAGCCGCCATAACTGCTACCAAAACCAGTTCCAGCTACAGTTAGTTTCATGGGCGGATTTAGGTCGTGATCTTTGGGGGTTCAAACATACTGGAGGTTATGAGATATTCCATTTCCAATGTTAGCATCTGACATTACAGATGCTCCATCAAATGGCCGACCAACCAAAGTAGCTGAAATTCCCACATTGCTTAAGGAACCAAGTATTATTTGGGATAAATTATTAACATCTCGTGAGAGTGAATTATCTTTCATGGCAATAAGTCTTTCTTTGATCTATAAAAATAATAATCTAAAAAATTTTGGGGTGCGGTGCACCCCCACGTACCCGCTTGAATCAGCCCATGGCTAGTTTTATCCTGTCTGGTGATACAGCTGTTTTCTGACCAGTACGCGGCAGGGGTTTTTTGATCGAATCGTTGCTGCACTAACAACAGCTATAGCTTGCTGAATTCTTCTTCACTTGGTAGGTAGAAACTGTTTTCACACCCGGAGCATTGGAACTAAGTAGTTCCAGTTCCAGCTGTCACGACACACCTCTAAGTGGGGTAAAGATTTGCAGAGTTAGACTTTGGCGTCATGCCAACTGTGCAACACCTGTTGTCAGGTATTCCTAGTTTTAATAACTGTGTTATGGCCAAGTTTGAATTTTCCAAAATAATATTTCAACTAACCAAGTTTTTTAACATTGTATATATAGAAAATGCAAGGGACCAAGAAAAAAAATTCATTTTCAAAAAGATTTGGAATTATGGAAGTTCAAACTATCCAGGTTCCACTGTATCAATGTTACAACAATTTCATAAAAGTACAGATTGTTTTAGACAGAAATAATTTATGTACAATTATAAGAACATTTGTGTTTTATTCAGAATATCTGTATATAATATTTCTAAACAGCACTAATTTAAAGTTCTAATTCTATCGGAGTTTTTTTTAGAATAGATAACTACAGTACACACACACACACACACACACACACACACACACACACACACACACACACACACACACACACACACACACACACACACACACACACACACACACACACACACACACACACACACACACACACACACACACACACACACACACACACACACACACACACACACACACACACACACACACACACACACACACACACACACACACACACACACACACACTTATTGTACATCACACTTGCATCTGCATTACCTACTGCACACACTGTATTATCATTCCAGTATTTTATTCTGCATGTAACATCTGATCTTGGTCCTGAACTTTGTTTTGTTTTACTTTACAAGAACTTTTTAATCATGCAATTTACCATAATTCATGATTAAAAATTTAAAACTTCATTAACTATGAAGAATTAAATTATATTGTTGATATTTCAATTATGAAAGCAGAGTTGCTTCATTATTTGGCTAAGAGAACTACCTAATAGTATTTTCTTGTTTTATTGAAAATATACAATAGTAAAACTTAATAGCTAAAACTTCCGCTAAAGCAGGCTAAAAACCACTATAAAGCCTTCAACCACCTGACTCACACACACACACACACACACACACACACACACACACACACACACACACACACACACACACACACACACACACACACACACACACACACACACACACACACACACACACTCACACACACACACACACACACACACACACACACACACACACACACACACACACACACACACACACACACACACACACACACACACACACACACACTTATTGTACATCACACTTGCATCTGCATTACCTACTGCACACACTGTATTATCATTCCAGTATTTTATTCTGCATGTAACATCTGATCTTGGTACTGAACTTTGTTTTGTTTTACTTTACAAGAACTTTTTAATCATGCAATTTACCATAATTCATGATTAAAAATTTAAAACTTCATTAACTATGAAGAATTAAATTATATTGTTGATATTTCAATTATGAAAGCAGAGTTGCTTCATTATTTGGCTAAGAGAACTACCTAATAGTATTTTCTTGTTTTATTGAAAATATACAATAGTAAAACTTAATAGCTAAAACTTCCGCTAAAGCAGGCTAAAAACCACTATAAAGCCTTCAACCACCTGACTCACACACACACACACACACACACACACACACACACACACACACACACACACACACACACACACACACACACACACTCACACACACACACACACACACACACACACACACACACACACACACACACACACACACACACACACACACACACACACACACACACACACACACACACACACACACAGTTATTGTACATCACACTTGCATCTGCATTACCTACTGCACACACTGTATTATCATTCCAGTATTTTATTCTGCATGTAACATCTGATCTTGGTACTGAACTTTGTTTTGTTTTACTTTACAAGAACTTTTTAATCATGCAATTTACCATAATTCATGATTAAAAATTTAAAACTTCATTAACTATGAAGAATTAAATTATATTGTTGATATTTCAATTATGAAAGCAGAGTTGCTTCATTATTTGGCTAAGAGAACTACCTAATAGTATTTTCTTGTTTTATTGAAAATATACAATAGTAAAACTTAATAGCTAAAACTTCCGCTAAAGCAGGCTAAAAACCACTATAAAGCTTTCAACCACCTGACTAACCTGTATTTTTTGTTTTAAACTATATATTTTAAAACAAGTGTCTACTATAACAGTTTTGCTAACTCTTTACTTTACAGCGTCCAAGCGAGTTTGGAAATTTGTTTAGGAATTGAACAATACCTTCCGAGGTTTTTCAACTGCACCCAACCAGAGAAGGATGACAGTAGTGGGCATTTGGGGCTGCTAGACCGGAAGTGACGTCATCCGGTCACGTGACCGGATGCGCTGAGTCATTAAACACGTCATCTGAGGCTGAGCCAGTGACGTAGGCGGTTTTGTGAAGTAATGAGGGAAAGTTTAAAGGTCAAGGTCACGGGGAGGTTATTTTAAAAAAGTACTACCTCGCACGCGTAAAATCCAATTGTGATTCGATAGTTTTCATTCGATAAAAATATCGAATGAAAACAATCGAATGAAGCAATCGAACGATACGAGTGTGAGGTAGTACTATTTCATTTATTACTTTAATGTTTACATTTCTTTTTATTTACAAGAAGTTATGTTTACAATAGTTCCCCGTTGTTTGTCGTCATCGATGTTGTTGATCCGGAGTCGCGACCATCACTTCGTTTTCTGATGAAAGGCGGTAGATACTCTGACCCCTGCGCAGAGTCTATGTTGTTTGTTGCGATCAGTTCTAAAGATAAACTGTAGCCATTCGCTAGGAGAAGTCTTAACTCCTCTTTAAAAACCTCCAGGTCCGTATAAGTTGATAGATAAATTGAGTCATAATAAATACATCGAATCTTGAGTGACATGATAATGTTATTTTGTGAAGAGCACGGAGAGAGGATGATGTTCACCAGTTGAGAGCCGGAGGTGTACTGACTATTCACAAGCTAGCGTTGCAATCGTACCAAATGGTGGGGGTAAAAGTGTGGTGGGGCGGAGCAGATGGCGGACGGCAGATGGTAGGCGGCAGATGGCAGGCGGCAGGTGGCAGGTGACAAGTGCGCAGCAGATGGCAGCTGACGTGGGGAGGAAGACTGAATAAAATATCCATTAGTTAAAACCCTGGTCTGCTCGTTGAAGTTCCTCCTCTAGTTTAGTAACCAGCCGAAAATCCGCTTCCATTTCATCCTCCTGCTCTGGACATTGCGGCTGCGCACACCACCTCTTGCAAGCATAATCATACGCGTTCTTATATTCCTCCAGGACTTGTTCATATGTCCTAGGCTGCTGGGATATAGTTTGCATCGCCACTCCTTGCTTAACCTCGGTAGTCTCAAGAGTTGCCACCAACTCCTTCTCACTAATCACACCTCCCCAAATAATGTTATTGCCACGGCTTATGATGTTGCTTGTTGGCTGCTGAGATGTAGTTTGCTCAACCTCGGTAGCGTCAAGAGTTGCTATCAACTCCTCCTCACAAACCGCATCTCCCCAAATATTGTCGTTGACGCTGCTCATGGTGTTGTCTGTTCCAATGTTTGTATAGTAATGCAGCGTTTGAGTGTAGGTTAGGTACTCGTCCCTTCCCCCACCACATCACTCCCCCCACCACACCACTTCCCCCACCAAGTTTTTACATCGCGCACTAACTAGCGTACACGCATTAGTTAGGGTCTGACTCTTACACTGTCAAGACCGTAGCTCCTTAACTGAAAACTTCAATTAATTTGTCTCAACACTATATGTGTATAAATATTACAGTCACTATGATCTAAACTAGTGCATGTTTCCATGTGTTGCTTGTTGTGCAGCAGACAACTGGCTAAGAGTGTTTCAACCTTGGCTATTCTACGATGGAACCGCTCATTGTCCGCTAAAAGCGTAGACATTCTATCTTCATCGTCGGAGAAGTAGAAGGTGGTGGTAAGCGGGCTACTGAAGGACACCTTACTCATATTCCTGTAAAACTGTGACATGTTCAGACGTTAACACAAACTATATAGGTAGATGTTCATCCGACAAGAGCTGGAAGTATAATGATGTAGCGCAAGCGAGTAGGATAGACACCTATCCCCACCACAACGTTACCTTGTCCTTCAAACAGTTGTTTTTCGCTACAGTTGCTATACCCTTGGTCGGATCTGAAGTCTGTTTGCACTAACTTGTTCGTCTGATCAATCCGCGTAGTTTGAGTACCCACTTGATATACTTAAATCCGTAAATAAAGAAGTTATTTAGGTTTAACCTCCAAAATAGTTGTTTTTAGCTATTACCGCTTTACCCTTGGTCGGATTCGAATTCTGTTTGCACCAACGTGTTCGTCTGATCAATCCGCGTAATTTGAGTACCCACATGACATACTTTGAACAAACTTTGAACCCCCCCCAAATTGGGTCATGTTCAAGGTCAAGGTCAAGGTCAAGGACCTTAGGACTTAGAAATTTTCACAAAGTGGGCTGCACACAAACATGAGACTAACAGACTCCTGCCTATGTACAGGCCAAGTCCCTAACTTGAAATGCTTAGGGTGTTCCTGAAAAGGACCGTTTGTGTTTGAAGGAGATGGTGGATAAGGAGCGGTGGACAGTGTTTACTTTATTTCTTCGTAACCCACTTTACTTGACCCTTCTGCCGTACCAAAAACAAGTCGCACTCGGTCTCAGGAGGTGGCAGAGTGGACCTTGGAAGGTGGACCTTGATGTAACGGCCGCCAAAGAGGTGTTGGAGTAGGTACTCATCGCCGATCTTCCCCACTAATAAATATTCCATGTTCAATTTCAACTGGGCAAACTTGACGGTGACAGACTCCAGCGGCGATACCAACTCGGTAAGTTTCACCGTAGCCGTCCTCTTCATTATTTCCTCAATAGTTGGAGGCAGCGATGAAGGTCGAGGCGATGAAGGGCGAGGCGATGTCAATGGCGGAGATGCAGAAGACGTCGAAGGCCGTTGATCAAAGTAAAGTGGGTGGTTCCGAAAATTTCTTTGTATACAAGACCTAAAAGAACTAGGTCTTTTGAAACCACTCCTTTTCTCCGAAGACTTCTTCAAAGTCTCCTTCAAACGTTGCAGTTTCTCGGGTGTGATGGGAGAAGACATAGCGCAGAGGTGTATACAGTTCGCAAGGCAAAGCTGGAATGAGGTACCAGACGGAGCAAAGCGGCTCGCCAAGTGTAACCGTGACATTACCATATACGGGTAGAAAGCTAAAGACCGGTCTACATCCGGTTCCCCTTCCCCCGTGACGACACAACCCCCCCCTCCAGCCCGTGACGACACAACCCCCCCCCAAGCCCGTGACGTAACCCCCCCTTTTTGGGTCATGTTCAAGGTCACCCCCCTTCGACCTCCCCCCTTCCGCTTCGGTGACGTCACTTTGCCTTTATAAGCGGGAGCAGTCCGCAGTCTCGTCGCAGTAGCTTGCCGCCCGTTGTTTGAATATACGTCCCAGTGGGTTGCACTCTGCTGCAGCGTAGGTCTGTTAAGTGTGCGTTGGGCCCGACGCGCAATTAAGAGATCCGCGCCCTTGCATGTTTAGTTAGTTTGTTTAAGCATGTTAGATAACGCTTGTAGTTTGCTGCTAGGTAATGTAGTTAGTCTAATATATATATATATATATATATTTGTTATTGTGTGGTATCGGTTTGAAGTGTTTTATTTACTAATAACATATGTACTCCCGGCCCTACAGGTCCCTCAACAACCTTGGTCAAAACTTGGGTTCGCAGCAGCCTGACGCCGGGTGTTTGGGTCTACGTCCCACCGGGTTTCAGTGATACTGTTGACCTTTGCAAAACCGACCTCGGCTGTTTTTGTAAAAGTAACGTTAACTGATTAATTTTTTTTTACATTGTTGCTGGTAAAGTCTTTATTTTCAAAGTAATGTATCTTGTTTCTCATCCTTTTCCTAACCCCCTGACAATAAGGTTCGGCCCTGAAACCCGGCCTTGTCAATAAGATCAATACGGCCATGCAAACCGGTTGACACCACCTATCTCACCCATGAGAAACGTTTGTGAAATATAAAATCAGTCTCTTGTTTAAAATCAGTCTCTTGTTTGTTGTCTTTTGTCCCCTTCCCCAATACAGAGCGGGGAATAGAGTAGTATGTTATGCTCTATTCCCCGCTTTGGCATTATGTCAGATGACCTTGACCTACTGACGGGACTTAGAAAAACTTTCGTTTGATCAAATATTGGAAGAAATATACTTTTAAAATAACCTTTCTCAATCACCTCCACTCCCACCACTTACATCTCCCCACCACTTACATCTCCCACCACTTACATTGGGTATAAAAGAGGTTCCCCATCACTGGTAAAACATTCTGCTGTTTGTGTTTATCCATGGCGCATATCAGGAAGCAGACCAGGCCTAAGAAGATTATCGTAGCAAAACCAGCTCTTGTGTCACCTACTACCTCTTCTACTGCTTCTTCATCATCTACACCAACTACTTCTGCACCGTCTCTACTCCGCCAGGTTTTATCTTCGCCAGCTTCTTCATCGCCTGCTTCTTCATCGCCTGCTTCTTCATCATCCGGTCCTGCGTCCATACTCCGCCAGGCATTACTGATGTCCTTGATAATCCCGGAAGAGTCGCAACCAAGGTCTCCATCTTCTCCACCACCAAGACCCAAGTCACCAACAAAATCATCTTTATCTTCCCCATCACCAAGGTCAAGGACAAGGTCTTCTTCGTCATCTTCTTCTTCGTCATCTTCGAGCTCGAGGTCCTCTTCTTCTTCATCTTCGAGCTCGGGATCATCATCACCGAGTTCAAGATCTTCAACACCCACTATACCGCAGATCATTTCTCCAATCATCACTCCACCTTCCACAAGTTTTCGTCCGTCAGTAATCTGCATAAATGATCAAACTCCTTCAGAGAAATTTAATGAATTAAAATCCTTGAGAAGGAAGTGCTTACTTCCTGCACAGCAATGTAAATACAGTTTTAAAAAAGGTGCAAGGAAAGGGGAACGTTGTGCTAAATCTTGTGTCTTAGATGAAGAATTATGCAGTTTTCATTTAAGACAAAAACACAAGGGTACCGTTTCTCTTTCCACACCACATCCAACAGTGAAACCAGCCAAAACTCGGATTAATAGGCTTTGTAAAAACAAACAATACTTCTTTGTCAAAATAATGGGTTTCTTAAAGGTCATGTTAAAATGTGGAGACCAACTCTACATTTTAAGATTACCTAAAGCCATGCGCCATCCCTACAAACCCACGAAAAAGCACTATCTAATCAGAGTCAATTCAGGAACCACTGTGTGGAAAAAATTGTAATAACCTTTTTCCAAATTAAATCAAGTCTTTCTTTTTCCAAATTAAAAAAAAGGGTGGACAACCTATTTACATTTTGTAGCATATGCTGCAGAGTGTAAATAGGTTGTCCACACTTTTTTTTACAATGTTACAACGACCTTGACCTAGATAACGGACTTAGTAACATTTCACTCTGTTTAAATTCCTTTTCAAACCAAAACATTGATCTGTTCACCAACCTTTTATAGTCGGCCGCAACTTAACGCTGGGCAGAGCCATCGGCCCGTTGGTAATCTGGTCTATTCAGTCCCCTCCTCACCACCGGCCCTAAATTATCGCCGCTTGGCTGAACGCGTGACTCATTAAGTGCACAGTACAGTAGGAATATGTAATATGTCTTATTTTTAGAAAATAAGGAAAACTAATGTTATATTTAGGATCGTGACAAAACCCTGATAAATTTGATATCAAACTTCACGAAATTCGGACAGTTTTTAGATCTACCTTGATTATGCCAATATGTTAGTAGAAATTTAACTTTTACACCTATGTCAGGCTCATGGCCCGTTTTTTTAAGGCAAGATGACAATTTATTTATTACATCCAAGTCTAGCTTGTGACCTGTTCATAAAGAAATAACTTAATTGTTAATTAAGGAACATAATTATTCGTTTGTATATGTTTACTTTGCCTATTTAATTAAACCATTTGTTTTATCTATGATTTCTATCACACTTTTCCAGGCTGTGGACTGGCTAAATATTTGAAACATTTACAAATGTCTAGGCGTGTTTAAAGTTTTTTTTTATTTTTTTTTACGGGGACTTAGTACTTTTATGTGTAAACTAACTTTAAGACTATAGAGAAGCTCTTACACAAACTAAAAAACATACGAAAATAATAAATAAGTCACAGTTAATAAATCAAACAATACTGTAAAATGTATAGGTGGTGCTGCAAAAAGGCCAAAACCAAATCAATTAAATAATATCAAAGAAATAATAATCAACGATTAAACAAATTTCAATAATATGATTGAGATGTGAAATATTGTTATAAAAAAACAATATAAGTATAAACTCACGAAAAAATAAATAAATGACGGCCGCGTGCCGTTTGTTTGTTTGTTTTGACAAACTGTGAGTCACTCTTCAAAAGTATTATCGAGCGATATATCTATAACTTCACTAAGTTTTGAGGGTATTAGGCCCTACCCTGTATTTTTTCATTGTGTTAATGTCTGAATTAAACGTTTTTAGTTACGTGCAGTCCTTAAAAATATGTACTAGTAATTAAGGGGTTCACATCAGCTAGTAATTAATAATGTTGATTGTTTAAGAACGGGTCATGACCCTGTCATAGGTGTAAAAGTTAAATTTCTACTAACATATTGGCATAATCAAAGTATACCTAAATACTGTCCGATTTTCGTGAAGTTTGATATCAAATTTATGAGGGTTTTGTCATGATGCTAAATATAACAATCATTTTCCTAATGTTTTAAAAATAAGACACATTACATATTCCTACTGTACTGGGTACTTAGTGAGTCACGCGTTCAGCCAAGCGGCGATAATTTAGGGCCGGTGGTGAGGAAGGGACTGAATAGACCAGATTACCTACGGGCCGATGGCTCTGCCCAGCCTTAAGGTGCGGCCGACTATAGGTGGGGGTAAGCGGGTATATAAGCGTGGCGTCGTAGAACATATTCATTAGTCAGCTATGGAGACTCCAGCAGGTTCATCCAACTCATCAGCTACTGATATGGAAGTAATCTGGGAACGTAGAGCGAAACAAAATAGAGCACGTTCGCGAAGAAACGAAAATAAAGTAAGAGAAGGATTCAATAGATTACAAGTCGCTGTACCATTTGCTAATCCTAGTGATTCTAGGATTTCAAAAATTCGACAGGCAGTACAATATATTAAGTTCCTTCAAACACAGCTTCAAGAACCTTGTATAAAAGCTGAACTGCCTGAGGAACCGCTGCCCCCCTTAATCTTACAAAAAGAATTAGGGAACGTTTTTGTCGAACCTCCGACCCTTAAAAAAGAAGATAACTAAACTCGTTAAAACAATGAGAGGGGTTAAAAAAAAACAAAGCGGGGAATAGATCAGTTTGTGGTCAAAGTGAGAATCACCTACTGCTCTATTCCCCGTTTTGGCAATATGTTCAGACGACCTTGACCCACTAAAAAGACTTAGAATATTTGTGTATAGTATTGACTTACACTCCGTGTGGTAAAATAATGGAAGATATATTTATTTCTTAACACTATATACCCCTTCCCTAACCCTTGTACTCCCACCACTAACCCCCACCATTTAAACGTAGTATAAAAGGGGTTCCCTATCACTGGTAAAATCATTCTGCTGAAAATGAGTACACCCGCTCTCCCTATCGCTGCAGCAACACCAGTAGTAAGCAGAAAGGTTGAAAATCACGATCAGTTAATTGTCTTAAGAAGATTACTGCACAAGTTTCTCGATTGGGAGGTTGGTTGTGATTTGTATATGTGGAAGCCTACGGCTCCAGTGTATAATAGTGAACAGGAAGCATGGAAAACAAGCTATAAAAACAATGTAAAGTTACTTAAAATGATTGGTATAATGGAAAGGTTACTCCGGCAGAAATGGATCATCAATACAACATTTTATATTAAACCAAACCATTGTTGAATCAATAAAAAGGAGAGAGATTAAAAACAGAGCGGGGAATAGATCAGTTTGAGGTCTAAGTGAGAACCACTTACTGCTCTATTCCCCGTTCTGGTGGTATGTTCAGACGACCTTGACCCACTTACAAGACTTGTCATTCTGCGACATCGTTGTTTGATATAAAATGTACTTCCTACAATAATATCCTTGACATTTACCCCCACCACGTAAACTTGGTATTTAAGCGACCGCATCGGAATATCCCCAGTAGTTAGCTATGGATTCCCAAGCAAGCACATCCAAAGAGTATAAAGACGAACTATCAGAGTTTCTGAAGTTCAACAATTGCTTGCGGAACCGAAGAGCCGAAAACGCATTAAGAACAAAAACATATAAGCTGACAATGCAAAAAGCCTACCATAGATTATCAAGTAAAGTCCCGGGCGTTAAATCTACTACTAAAACAAAGGACATGATATATTGGGCAATAAATACATAAAACATCTGCAGGCAATAGTTGCAGAAGTTCCTTCTGAAGAACCGGTCTCTCTTGAACCGATAGAATGCGTGTTCCTGGTGGAAGATGGGTTGGCGAAACATCATTTTTTTGAGGAAGAACCGTCAGCCTACAAACAAATCTTCCTCATGGATGAGGACCAGGATGAATAACTGGGTTAACAAAATTAAATACGTCTGGAATACAAAGCGGGGAATAGATCAGTTTGTGGTCCAAGTGAGAATCACTTACTGCTCTATTCCCCGTTTTGGTAACATGTTCAAACGACCTTGACCCACTTCAGGACTTGGAAACAACTTTGTTTAATACTAAATATATATTTAACAACAATATCCCCTCCCCAGCACTTCACCCCCCCCCCCATTATATTGTGGTATAAAAGGCGAGTTTGTATCAATGGTTGAATCAGTCTAGTCATGGCACCAAGAGACATCATCTTTCCTCATCCACGAGAGGTAATTCTAATGTTAAAAAACATTGTATTAGAAGATGAAGATGAAAATGAAGATGCGGTGTTTGAAGATGAAGAAGTTGATTCCGTAGAGATGGAAGCCGTGAGTTGGATGGATCAATTGGAGAGTGATGAGGATATCTCTAGTGTAGCGGATGACGTGGAGGAAAACTCGAATTCGGATGATGCGGAGTGCTACCAACAGTCACTCTGTTTGGAACACATGGAGGCAACTCCGAGCGGTAGTAGGACCCTTTTTGAGGGTACCTACGTCACTAGTTTTCTCCCCCGTCGCTTGTTTCCGTTTGATGAGTCGGATTTGTCAGATGAGTCTGATTAGTTTTCTTCGTTAACCTTCCAACTACAAATACAGAGCGGAGAATAGATCAGTTTTTAGTCAAAGTGAGAACTACTTACTGCTCTATTCCCCGTTCTGGAAATATCTTCAGATGACCTTGACCTATATCAGGACTTGGAAACAACTTCTTTTGATAAAATAATTATTACTAAATCAAACATATGCTCTAAGAGGGGGGTACTCTAATGGTGGGGGTAAGCAGGTATTTAAGCATGCACTTTGGAATACACGTATTAGTCAGCTATGGATTCGCAAGCAAGCACATCCAACTCCAGATCTGTCTACAATCAGAGAAACGCTGAACACTCAAAGAAATTTAGAGTGAATATTAACACTGGATATGAGAGATTACAAAGAGTAATCCCATTCGCCAATCCTCGAGATGCAAAAATAACCGTTTTATATAAGGCCATGGAATATATCCAAAGTTTACAGTTAAAACTCCAAGAACCGCTGTCAGCTCCCTTAATCGATCAAAAACTGTTGGAATCATGTCCTCTGACTGAAGATGACTTGGCGATTCAACATTTCTTTGCTGAAGAACCCTCATAAAAACAACTTTTTGAAGATCAGGATAATTAAAAGAAAACTTAAAGATCTGTTAAATAATACAAAGCGGGGAATAGATCAGTTTGTGGTCCAAGTGAGAATCACTTACTGCTCTATTCCCCGTTTTGGCAACATGTTCAAACGACCTCGACCCACTTTGGGGACTTGAAAACATCTTGGTTTGATGCAAAATGTACTTCCTGTGTAAAATTTGGTATTTCTTCACTAATACATATATACGGCATGTATACCTCCCACCACTATTCTTAATCGGGTATAAATAGAGGTGCATTTTGGAGTGATATTAGTAGCTGGTTAGCCTTTGAGGAAGACACAGTTATAATATGTATCGGTGCGATATTTGTAAAGCCTCATTTAGAGATGATTGGCTTTTAGCCATTCATAAAGAACTAAAACATAATCCCAACACAAATACAAAAGAAGAACAAAATGAACAAGAATTAGATTTAATCGATCATCAATTAGCACAACATCAATTTGCAAACCTAAATCAAAAAGAACAAAATGAAGTTTTAAGGCCGAGTATCATTCATTATGCACAATCAACGCCATCAACATCGACTTCTACGCCTGCTATGTCTACACTTCATCATCCTTCAACATCAACACCATCGGCTTCTACGCCTGCTATGTCTACACTTCACCATCCTTCAACATCAACACCATCAACATCGACTTCAACGCCTGCTATGTCTACACTTCACCGTCCTTCAACATCAACAGCTGCTATGTCTACACTTCACCGACCCTAAACATCAACAGCAGTAGATGTGGAACTACACGCTCAAGCACTACCTGGTAAGGTAGTAACACATTTTAAAACTGACAACGTAAAATTACAACTTGAAAACTTTTTACATAACGCCAAAGAATTAGTAACCAAAACACTAAAGAATGAACAAAAAAGATTAAATTTTATCAAATTTGGACTGTTGCTAGATGCCATATTCACTAACATTCAAAACGAAACATCACCAAGAGGTTTCATGACAAAAACCAAATCATCATGGCTGCGTCAGATATTGAAAAGATCGTAACAGAATGTTTTGAGGAACTTTTGACGAAACTACAAGAGCATGAAGGAAGAGGATCTGGATGGACTTTATTAAGTATAACAAGTCTGGATGTTAGAGTTCATAAACACGGTTATGGAATGAGAGGAAGTAGTTATATTCCTCTTCCGAAAAAAGTAAGTGACACCAAATCCTGTATTAATGTGCAAAATGAAGATAATGAATGTTTTAAATATGCTATGTTGGCCAAATATGTAAAAAATCATGTGTGTAGACTTAATAGAGAATATGAAGAAGTTCAACATAAGTATAATTTCCAAGGAATGACTTACCCTGTTGCAATTACTGATATATCTAAATTTGAAAAGCAAAATCCGTCGGCTTCAGTCAACATATTTGGTTTGGATTCATCAAATAATGTGTATCCCTTGCGCATAACATCGAAAGAGCGCAACAATCATACTGACTTGTTATTAATCAATAAAGGAGAGATATCACATTACGTGTATATAAAAGATTTTGAAGGGCTCGTATGTAAACAGTTAACAAAACATAAAAGTAAAATCACAACATGTAAGAGATGCTTTTGCAACGTGAGCAAACCATTAAGAAGAGGAGGTACAGAATGGTTAGTAGAACATCAAAGGTTATGTAGTGGAAACTATGAGGTAAGAATTAAATTGCCTATCCCAGCAGAGCGCAGATAAAATTTGACAAAGTAAATCAACAATACCCTGTTCCATTTGTTTTGTACGCGGATTTCGAAGCATCTTTACTTCCAATTGAACAACAAGAAGAGGATATCACAAAAAGAAGCAAATATCAAAAACATGCACCAAACAGTTATTGTATACTAACAAAATCCACGCTGTCTGAAGAACATCTTCAAGAATTTGGACTATCATCTGCTCCGAAGATTTATCGTGGTGAACAAGCAGCGAAACACTTTGTAGATGAGTTGTATTACATTGCCTCTAAGGTGGAAGAAATCTACAAAATTAAAATACCGATGCAACCTATGGATGAACACCAACTTCAACATCACAATTTGGCAACAACATGTTATCTGTGTAATAACCTATTTACACCAGATAACGTTAAAGTGCGTTATCACGACCATCTTACAGGAGCATACAGAGGTGCAGCCTGTAAGGCTTGCAACTTAAATTACAAAGTACCATCTTTTATACCAGTTGTTCTACATAACCTTAGTGGATATGACTCTCATTTCATAATCCCGGAGTTAGGAAGAGATGATGGAGCAATAGATGTTTTGGCAACAACAATGGAAAAATTTATAAGTTTCTCTAAAAAGGTTGGCAAAATAAAACTTAGATTTATTGATTCGTTTCGATTTATGCCTTCTAGCCTAATGAAATTAACTGATTATTTAAAAAGAGAAGCTCTGATAGAAACAAGCAAAATTGTAGCCAGTAGTAAAATGGATCTGGTTCTTCGAAAAGGAGTCTTCCCCTACGATTACATCGATGGACTTCATAGATTTAATGAAACAACACTTCCTCCAACAGAACAATTTAACAACAAACTTAATGATTCGGAAATTTCACTTGAAGACTATCAACACGCATGTCGAGTATGGAATGAGTTAAATATGAAGACTTTAGGAGAGTATTCAGACTTTTATGTAAAACTCGACGTAACTCTTCTCTGCGATTTTATGGAAGAATTCCGAAGAACGTGTTTTTCAGCATACGGTTTGGACCCTCTACATTCGTATACATCTCCAGGACTAGCTTGGCAAGCAATGTTGAAAGAAACAAAATGCAAACTTCAGCTGTTAACAGATATAGATATGGTTTTAATGGTTGAGTCGGGTGTTAGAGATGGATTAACTCAAAGCGTAACGAGACATGTTAAAGCCAACAACAAATATCTACCTGACCATGATCAAGAGAAACCTTCAACGTACTTGGGATATTTCGACGGGAATAATCTGTATGGATGGGCCATGTCGAACCCACTTCCATTTGACAACTTTAAATGGGTTGATCCCGACTGTATTGGCGATATTTCACAAATTCCAAAACATGGAGATACGGGATATATTTTGGATTGCGACTTTGAATATCCAGAACATTTACACGATCTTCATTATGACCTTCCACTCCTTGCAAGAACAGAAATTTCACCAACTGGAAAACACCCCAAATTAATGATGACCCTTAACAATAAACAACGATACGTAGCTCACTATTGGGTTGTTCAACAAGCTATCGAATTAGGTTTACGTCTTACTAAAATTAATAGAGCTGTGGAATTTTCCCAATCGTGCTGGTTGAAACCGTACATAGACTCGAATACTACCAGAAGAGCAGCCGCTACATCAGCCTTTCAAAAAGACTTTTTTAAATTAATGAACAATGCAATATTCGGTAAAACATTGGAAAACAAAAGAAGACATAAAAATGTTAAACTTGTTACAGATCCGAACAAACTACAGAAACTCGTACAACAGCCAAACTTTGGAACATCTATAATTATTAACGAAAATCTTGTAGCTGTATCTATGAAGAAAACAAGTGTGAAGATGGATCGTCCTTTGTATATAGGTATGTCAATCCTGGATATCTCCAAGACTCATATGTACAATTTTCATTACAAAAAGATGGTCACCTTTTATGGACGAGAAAACATCGGCATCTCCTACATGGATACAGACGCTTTTATATATTGGATAATTACTAACGATATGTATGAAGACCTTCGGACATTTGATTACAAAAACGATTTTGACTTTTCCGACTATCCAAAAGATCATCCAAACTACGACAATGACAGAAACAAAAAAAGTGCTTGGTAAATTTAAAGATGAAGCCAATAGTGGTATACTTCAAGAAATTGTTGCACTAATGTCAAAATTATATTCTTTACAACTAAATGAAAACCAAGTCATTAAGAAAGCTAAAAGAGTAAAAAGTTTGTATTTAAAGAAGAATGTGCATTTTAATCACTATAAGAAATGTTTATTTGAAGATCAGGATATAACAGCAAAATTCAACACAATCAGAAGTTTCAACCATCAGCTGTACAGCGTGACGGAAGTAAAAAAGCTCTCTCTTCAAATGATGATAAACGAATCGTCCTTGCAGACAACATCCACACTCTACCATTCGGCCAGTATTCCCTCAACCCTATTGACGAGTAACCCTTTCATCGTTCTACATCCCTTTTCCTTTTCCTTTCCGTATAAAAGGGGGAACACAGCAGTATTTTGCTGTATTCCCCCTTTTATACATTAGTTTGGAATGACCTTGACCTATATAAGCAGATTTATACAAAAGAATATTTAATACCATATCAGCTGTCTTCGTGAAACCATCATGTCAGACCTGAAGGAGAAGATTATTAATGAACTACACAAACCTGCAAGAATAAAGTTTCCAAGAAGAAATACTGTTATAAAAGTGATAAATGATCCATATCAACCGGATTTAATTGAAATGCGACCGCATAGCAGAATAAACAAAGGGTTTAAATATATACTCACAATTATTAATTGTTTTACAAAAGTTGCAGACGCTTTGCCTCTAAAGGACAAGACTGGTAAAAGCGTAACACAAGCCATGGAAATAGCCATAAAAAGAGATAAAAACAAAATTAAACATTTACAAACCGATGATGGAACAGAATACTTTAATACAAACTTTGCACAGTTAATGAATAAATATAAAATAAATCCTTATTCCACAAATTCAGAGAAAAAAGCAGCTATTGTAGAAAGATTCAATAGAACCTTAAAAGGAGCACTGTATAAACAATTTTCAAAAAGAGGTTCTTACGTATGGTATGATGTTTTACCACAATTAATAAATGATTATAACAACAGGTTTCATAGAACTATTGGTATGAAACCTAACAAAGTAAATAGAAGAAATGCAAAAGATGTATTAAAACGCATAAAGAAAAATACAAAGCCTAAAATAGAAAAGATGCAGCCAAGAAAATTTAATGTAAGTGATAAAGTACGGATTAGTAAATATAAGGGAGTGTTTACCAAGAAATACATTCCCAATTGGACGAATGAAGTTTTTACAGTGTATAAAGTGCAACCGACTGTACCTGAAACGTATATCTTAAAAGATAACAAAGGAGATTTGTTGCAAGGTGCATTTTATGGACATGAAATGTTAAAGTCAACAGTAGGTGATGTATATCTTGTTGAAAAAGTGTTACAAAGAAAAAAGGACGCAGTTAAAGTGCGGTGGTTAGGGTTTAACAAAACTGAGGATTCATGGATACCTATAAAGGACTTGGTTTAATGCAAGCAACTCATTTCATCGTTAACCTTTGAGCAGGATGGAGATTATTCACCATAAAGATCGATTCAATATTAATAACATAGATGATTTAACTGTGGATAACGTTAAAATCAACAATGGTAAACACGGTAGTTTACTTCCAAACACTGTTCGATGTATAGTAAGTGGCCCCTCAAACTGTGGAAAGACCAATGTTGTCTTTAATTTTATCACTAATCCACAGGGATTAAGGTTTAATAACCTATATATTTTTTCAAAGTCTCTACATCAACCAAAGTATAAATTGCTGGATAAAATCCTATCTGATGTGTCTGATGTTAATTTTTACAAATTTAACGCTAGTGATAGCATTATGCAACCAAACGAAGCGAAACCGTATTCTGTATTTATATTTGACGATGTATCTTGTGAAAATCAGGATACTATTAGAAAATACTTTGCCATGGGAAGACATAATAACATCGACAGCATATATATAGGACAAACTTATAGCAAAATCCCAAAACAACTTATCAGAGATAATGCAAATATTCTAATTGTATTCAAAAAAGATGATACTAACCTAAAACATATATATAACGATCATGTGAATGCGGATTTGTCATTTGAAAAGTTTAAAGAGCTTTGCGGAAAAGCATGGGCGGAAAAGTATGGTTTTTTGGTTATTATGAAAGATCAAGCTATAAAAGATGGTCGTTATAGAATAGGTTTTGATAAATTTGTTTTAATACACTGATTAGCGGTATTACTGTACAAGTCGTCGAGGTGTGAAGATGGTTAACCAGGAAAAGCTATTAAAGGAAATAAAATCACTTAGTGATTCTATTAGACAAAAAACCGAGCTTTAAAATCAGGTATAAATGAAAGAGAGCAATTTTTAGAAACAACATTCAAACCTGTTACTGAACCTTTAAAGCGATTAGCACAAAATATGGAAAAACCTTCAATTCGCTTCGAAGGAGACAAAATGCTACCAATTTCCAAATATGAAGAAGAATTTCAGAATGATGAAAGTTTTGGCCAGTTACAAACATCTGAAGAAAGCGACGAGTATGAAGAAAGCGGAGATATAGAGGATTTAAAGGAAAAGGACATTGCGGAAGATACAAGTACAGAAGATACAAGTGTAGAAGATACAAGAGCAGAAGAAGAGGATATTAAGGTTGTTCGTTCAAAAAATAAATTTCAGATTTTTATGTATGAATGTGTTTGTTACAATGTACTAAACAAGAGAATGAGGTTTAAAAAATTTTAAAAAAATTCAGGGGTATATTACAAGGGACTAAAGGGGCGATTTTTGGGTGTTTTGTTACCAATAAGCAAAGCAACCCGTTGATATTTTTTAAAATAAAAATACATTTTTTGCTTTCTGATTGCTTCCTTTATGCGTTAAAATAAAAATAATAAAAATCTGAAAAACAATTTTTAATTTTGTTTGTTTTACACCTTATTTTAAAATTAAGATTTAAACAATAAAAAACGAGTTTTGTTTTAATAGATGTGGGGTTTATCTGATATTGTATAGGCGTTTTTAAATCTTTTCTATGTATAACAGTTCTGCTTCCTTATTGGTAAAAGTAGCACCATGTAGGGTCGGCACGCTGCACTGCAAGTGTAGTGGTGATCACCTACAGTGCCCGCACGCGTCGAGGGGCGAGGTGCGTCGCCGCTCAAGGTCATACCGTACTCCGCGCGCTTTCTGTGTTTCTCTCTCTCTCTTTCTGTCTCTCTCCTCTGCACTCCCACCACTTCTTCAGTTTCGCGCGTAAAATTACGGCAAAACGGATTCTGCGGTCTTGCGGCAAATTGACGGATTCACCTGTTTTAGCGAATTTCCCCTCTAGGGAAGAAGCTATTACCGTAGTCGGCATGGTAAGCCCTAGGCCCGGGACCATGATAACTTTTCGTTTTGAGGTCCCCAGACCCCAAAATAACCATTCGTTCGAAACTGTATATATATATACAGTTTCGAACGAATGGTGTTTTTGGGGTCTGGGGTAATTATATATTATATATTTTTACTCTCGTAAAAATAATAAGATTTTGATGAAATTTGGTATAAACGTGTAAAGTAACATTTATGACTTTAAGTTCGAAAACCAGCCAGATCGCTCTATCCGAAGGGGTATTTTGGGGGGTTTTGTACCCCAAAAATGGGTTTTTAGAATTTTTTACATATAATTTTGGAAAGAGTCAAATTTTAGTTTTTCCCATTGGATTCAGCTTAAAAAAACACACAAATTGGTATTTTGATAATTTCTCTACGTCAATTGGTTACCGAGATATTGAAAGTGCTAAACACAGAACGATGTCTAATGTTATTCTTATGGAGAAAAATAAAAATTTTATATCTCGCTTATTTATGAACGTATTCTGACGAAAATTGGTATACGACTTCATCTGGTTGTGGACCATTGATATTTGCTAAAAAGAAATTGGTACCAATGGCTCCTGTAGCAGCAAACCTGCGTACTCAGCCCCATGTTATTCTTATGGAGAATATGTAACGTGTTATCTCCCTTCATTATGAAAATAAATTAATGACATTTGGTATGTGGCTTTAACTACATGAGTTATATTGATATTTGTATAAAACCCCATTTTTTGTGCTCCTTGCTTCAGCAAACCTGCATACTCAGCCGCCATGTTCTTCTTATGGAGAATAACCCCAAAAATGGGTTTTTTGAACTTTTAACATATAATTTTTTTAAAGTCAAATTTTAATGTTTACCATTAGATTCAGCTTAAAAAAACACACAATTTGGTATTTTGATCATTCCTCTACGTCAATCAGTTACCGAGATATTGAAAGTGCTAAACACAGTACGTTGTCTAATGTTATTCTTATGGAAAATTATAAAGAAAATTATATCTCGCTTCTTTATGAACGTATACTGACGAAACTTGGTATACGGCTTTATCTGGTTGTGGTCTATTGATATTAGCTCAAAAAAAATTTCTTGCTAAAGGTTCCCATTGCAGCAAACCTGCGGACTCAGCACCCATGTTATTCTTATTGAGAAAGATTTAAATGCTATGTCTCCCTTAAATATGAACATAAATTAATTAAACCTTAGACATGACTTCACCTAGTTGAGTTATATTGATATTTGCCTAAACACCCATTTTTTTCGTTCCTTGTTGCAGCAAACCTGCGTACTCATCCCCCATGTTATTCTTATGGAGATTAATCGAAATGGGATATATTGCTTATTTATGAATGTATATTGATGAAACTAGGTATGTGGCTTCACCTAGTTGAGATATATTGATGTTTGATTAAAAACCAATTGTTTATGTTCCTAGTTTCAGCAAACCTACGTACTTATCCCCAATGTTATTCTTATGGAAAATAATTAAACTTGTATATTTGTGAATATATTTTTATGAAATTTGGTATGCGGCTTTATGTGGTATTAAGACATATATTATGCATTGGAACTTTTCTGAGTACACAGGTTTGCTGTGACGGGGGCATTTGATATTAATTAAATGTAACCTCAGTAATATACCTCTGGGATTGAGTTTCTTATGCCTTCAGACGGTCTCGGTGGCGCAGTTTTCGCTCATTTAGAGCGCGGTCCATTTATAATTAAAAAAAAATTATAGGTTCAAGAAAATATTACGTTTTAAAAATTTTAAATATTGGTTTAGTTTCAATTTTATTAGTGAACGTTATTTTACATTTATGATAGCTTTATAACCTCCTTATTTATTATAAATGGGGCTGTTACGTATAAAATCGGGACTAGAAAAAGTAATAAAGCGTAAACTTTTTTTATTTTTAGGGTAGAAAGAAACTTCCAGCGGCAAAGTTGTAGCAAATTAGTTGATCTTCATGTTTTATTTCAAACATTTTTCAGTCAGACGTTCGGTTTGTTCAAAAATGTCTTTCAAACAAACGCAACAGTAGGTGCTACGCTTGTACACAGTTGCACCGCGTAGCTCTGTATGTTCGTCATTCAAACTAAACAATAACTGTGACAGCAATGTATTTATTTATTACAGAGTAGTAATTTCCACTAATTTAAAAATACTTTCTGATTATGAAACTTATTGTGTAGAAAGCTTCCGATTCGGTTGGGGACTAAATAATACGATTTGCATTGTCTTTTCTGAGTTTGTGTTTTATTTCAGTACTCTAAGCACAATAAACATTTTATTTGTAGGACAATGTAAGTATAAAAGAAAATTATATTTAATATTTTAAACTATAGGTCTACCTTATACTATACTAATATATTTATTATACAAGGTCATTTATTCAGTATACAGCAACGAGGTCTATGATATACAGACAAGACATTGTTAGATAACTAGACATTGCTGAAAAGCACTAACTTATTCAGTTTTTGCCGAATTCCCAGTTTTCTGCAATTTTGAGCCAATGTTTTTCCCTTGCAATTTTATGACACATAACTTTAAAAATCATTTTTCCAATTAACCTAATTAATCTAATTTCATGAGTGTCTTCTCCAAACTCAACATTTGAATGGTGAGTAACAAATACTTCACCAACAAATGCTCTGCAAGTTAACATAATCAACCTATCGGTTTGAATAAGAGAATCAGAATTATTTACCGTGTGGTTAATAAATTTCACTATTCTAATTACATCTAATGACACCCTTACTAATTTGTGGTCTTTCCGGCGACGAATGCGTTGTGCGTCCGGTGGGACCGTGGGCGCGACGCGACGTACCTGATAATATTTGCTGCGCTTATTTGCAAGCGATTTGTGGACAAACCAAATATCTGACTGAAAAATGTTTGAAATAAAATATGTAGATCAACTAATGTTCTACAACTTTGCCGCTGGAAGTTTCTTTCTACCCTAAAAATAAAAAAAGTTTACGCTTTACTACTTTTTCTTGTCCCGATTAAAAAAATCGAAGTATTTGTTATTGTATAGATTCCGAACATTTACCAAACTGGAAGATATTTATACTGTTAGTTGCAACATATTACGCAGATTACAAATATATAAAATTTGTCCTATTTAAATAATCCTAGTACTGTGCAGAAGCTTGTAATTGAAAGCGCGTCCAATGCTAAAAATTGCTCGGCGGCCCTCTATACGCCTATGTGGTGGGGGAAACGGACCGAAAATCACTCACCTACGGCTACTCGGCGAGCGATCCATATGGTTTATATATCGATGGTTGGCCTTACTGTAAATTGCTGTTTGGGTATAAACTGATGCGGTTATTTTTGGCCGATAAACTACGTTCACTTTTCGTTTTCGGTCTAAAAATTACGGCGACCATGGAATGCGGTCAAATTGCCAAGGTCAAAATGTCAAGCATTTTTCGTATCAACGGTTTTTATTTACTTTAAAATTAGATTCAACAAAAAATTAAAACAATTGTAAACAACACAAATCTGATTATACTAGTATTTAACAAATTGTATACCATAAATGTTTATAACAAGTTTAATATAAAATTGAATCATCAGTATTATTTGTAAGAATATTCTTATTTATTCTAATTAATAATATTTGTATATATAAAACGATTAGTCAAAAAACTTTTTACATTTGGAAATTATTTAGATGAGAATCACATAAATAAGTTTGTATAGCAAACTCTTTATTTATTTTTAAAGTAGTTCACACATACCGTTTATCAATCATTATGTTTGGTGTTGGTAATACAATTGGTAACAATGAAAGGGCTTTATAATAATAGCACCAATATTAGTAACCGTTAGTAAAATATTTAAATCAAAGGCGAAAAGCTTGCAATGAGCGAGTCAGCCCAGCCCAGCCCCAGCCGGCCGCCCGGCCAACGCAAGGTAAAAGGTATGCCTCGATGACAAACACGGTGAGAGGGGGAGAGAGAGAGAGAAGGAGCAGAAGGAGCCAGTGACTCTCTCCCTACCCCCAGCCAACCCACACAAGCACACTCATGCCCGCATCAGCCGAATTGACGTCCTAGCGGTGTGCGCGGCAATATGCGGAACTACTGCTCCTCGCCGCCAGACTAGCCTGGCGGATGCACAACCTTAACCCATCCAACTTAAGCAAATTAGGCACGGATATCATGTTTAAAGGAACACTTGGAAGAACATATACGTTAAAAATGTTACACGCCACACATGCTAATCGAAAATATCATACCAATGGAGCTAGAATAGAGGATAAAGGATTAATGATTGGAGATAGCAAGTTAGATATAAACGAAAATGATGATATAGTTATTGGAGATAAGAAATATAAAGGTACAAAAGGTTTGTTTGAACTTATATTTAAAAATAATCCTGGTAAATATACTAAAAGGGATTTACAATTGTTTACAAATATATTAGAGTATACAAATGCACATAGAAAAAAGTATTCCAAAGACCTACCTATTCATAGAAATCGGTCAATAAAATATACAAGTATTATATCTAGTCTTTTCCCCTCAAAATCAAAAAAAGCTCAAATTAAAAGAAGAGCTTTATCTTCTGCTGAATTAAATGTTTTGCATAAAAAGAGAAAAACAACTGATCCTACCACATCTGGAAGGGGATTATTGAAAAATTTGTATAAAACTAATATAATATATTACAACGATATAAATAAGTTAGTTGATCGAATGAGGTTATTACATGAAGCTATGGAAGCCGGGAACACTGGTTTAGAAAACGAATGGGTAGCTTTGGTTGATGAACTGCGAAAACAAGGAATAATTGTTCAGTAGACGTATATATATATATATATATATATATATATATATATATATATATATTCCTAGCCTTGGGCCTTTGGGTATTCCGTGTACAAATGGCATTTGGGATGTCCATTTGTTAGTGTTATACTTCAAATATGGGATGAATTCGTCATATTTCTATTACTTATATAGCTTATATGGTAATATTATAGCCTATATATACCATAATTTCATTAACAATGGCTTTGACAATAAATTTACGGTTTTATATAGTTTTTTACATAGGCGATACTTTTGAGTACTCCACAAAATGGCGAGCTTATATAAAACTTTACAAATACGCCTGTTAGGGTACTCCTTCTTCCTCAGTTAAAGATGGAGGCGTGGCCTAGCTTCTGCGCAACCGGAGTACCCTAAGGTGTGACTGTGAATCTTGCACAACCGGAGTACCCTAAGGCGTGACTGTGTGAATCTATTTATAAACAATTTACAATTGCAGTAGTGTTGTAGCTCATTTGTCTTTTTGATATTTGTGTTTTTTTTCATTGACTTGACTGTATTAATAATTAGTTTCATATGTATGTGCGTTGTACAAATTTACTTAAAAGTAAATACTGTCTGCCACTCTGTAGAATCTTTTCACATACCTAGGAGAACCTTCTTCAATAAATAAAAAGGTAAAACTTAGTGGAAATACCTAATAACACCAATCTAGATTCGTGTTGAACACAGTAAAAAGAAGTGATAAACCAAATTAAATTCATGAAAAGTGAAATAATAATCGTATTTTAAAGTAAAACATTGACTTTTGCTAGTATCTTAAAAAAATACTATCTTATTTAAAAAGTCTACATGCAATCTTATAAGTTTTATTGTATCAAAATTAAAAATGAAAAAAAAAAAAATCAGGAGCAAAAAAATGATTGACATACAATAATTATACTCTACCAGCCGGCACTAAGCTGGGGTTTCCTAATCTAACAACAATGACTGAATTAATTAATGACAATAATTATATGATAATTATATTATTTTATCAAAAAAATATGCTAAAGTTTTCCCTGACTTTTTTCATTTTTCCACAACTTTTCCCTGACCTTTTTTAGTACTCTCTGACTCTCCCTGACTTTCCAGAAAGTGTGAACCATTAAAAACATGTGATTAAAAAAGGCACTGGTAACCAAAGAACATAAATATGACCTTATTCACTGGTAGCCGATGGCCAAATGAGCTCAGGGGGTGGAGGAATATGGCCGCACCGAGACAGGCCTTTGATATTTACCGACTTTCCACGGGAAAGCCCGCGCCAGCCCGGACGCTCCTGATGGACCGCGGGCCTCGACGGGCCGAACTGATACACGGCCTGTTGTGCAGCAGGTTTTATGTCCTGGCCTGACAGATCACGGGCCGTGTATCATAGGCTTAAGCCTCGTTCTCACGACGCGTGGCTTGTCCAGTCACAGATGACCTTGATCTGTCAACGGTTGTCGAGTCGTCTGAGTATATTCAAGCCTTACTGTTCTCACGGCGTGTGGCAGCCTGTTGATTTGAAAAGCCACCGACGGGCTTGGAGAAAAAGACCGAGCCAGAAAAAATATTGGAGAAAATTGAGCTTGGAGAAAAATTGTTACAAAAGAGATGAGGAAACTAAGGACCTATCCTACTAGCATTGAATACAAATATTTTCATACATATATTCGATAATAATGTATTTTTCTTGGTCTCTCTTTAAATATGTAGTCTACAGTTATATTTATCTTTTGGTTTTAAATGTACCGAAAGTAGTTTGAGCCCGATGAACAAATTTTTAAACATTTAGGCCTAATGAAATGTAACTAGTTTTAAATGTTGTACGGTGGATTCCCATTTTATACAAGCGATTCAAAATTAGCTTTTGAAATGTACATTTATAAATAGCAAATATTAAGCTAATTGAAATTTATTTCATAACTTAATAGTTTTTTCTACCCGTAATTTTTTATTGGTTATAAGATCTAGTATTTTACAAAAGAAACTATTTCAAAGACTTGATACATATCTTGGACTTTGTACACTTTAGTTTTTTAAGAGTTATAAAAGCAACCGATTTAAATGTATTTACAGTCCTAGTATAGGCATTGACGTGTTGTGTGGTTGGATTAAAAGTGTAGCTATAGCCTGGTTTATATGTTTTGATTAAAATATACACATATCAATAAACAAATAAACAAAAAGTGACACCAAATGTACTCCAGCGCTCGGCTCGACGACTGAACAGGCCGTGAGAACAGTGTATCGAGCCAAACCGAGGCTGGCGGTCTGACTTTCCACAGGCCTTTGATGTTTCATGAGTTTACCGACTCGGGCGGGAACGGCTCGAGACTTAACTCGCCATCTCGAGCTAGCTGGAAAAGTCACAGACGAGCTGTTCTCACGACGTGATACTCGACAATCGGCAGATCAAGGCCATCGGTAACTCGACAAGCCACACGTCGCGTCGTAAGAACGAGGCTTTAATGAGGTCCCACACTTCTCGGGAACACGCCCGAACATTCGGCCGAACTCCGAATGTTCGGAGTATACGCGATAATGTGTGGGAGCTGCAGGAACGTTTGAATACATGCGGAAATATACAGGACGGAACGTTCAGTGAACATTCGGGAATGTTCAGGCCTGTTCGCTAGAAGTGTGGGACCGCCTTCAGGTGTGCGCAGCGTACAGCCACGGAAACGGCGACGACCGTGCCCTTCGAGTGTTTTTGGAAACTCACGTTTGCTTTCGTATCGGTTCCGTTGGACCACATGGTCTATACACTGTACAGTTCTTTTTGTTGTTGCTTGGTTATCTTTTGATTTTTTTCTCGTAACTTTAATATAACTATATGTTATGCTCAGGCCTATCAAGTACCTCTCTGCCGAATTTCAAATCAATCAGTCCACTGGTTAGAGCGTGATTGAGCCAAAAATATCTAACCTACAAACAAACAAGTATTAGTAGGAAGTATGATGTTAAAGGTTGTAAGTTTGTTTCTATGTTCGTGGCTCAATCACGCTCTAACCACTGGACTGATTGATTTGAAATTCGGCAGAGAGGTACTTGATAGGCCTGAGCGTAACATATAGTTATATTAAAGTTACGAGAAAAAATCAAAAGATAACCAAGCAACAACAAAAAGAACTGTACAGTGTATAGACCATGTGGTCCAACGGAACCGATACGAAAGCAAACGTGAGTTTCCAAAAACACTCGAAGGGCACAGTCGTCGCCGTTTCCGCGGCTGTACGCAGTACACACCTGAAGGCGGTCCCACACTTCTAGCGAACAGGCCTAAACATTCCCAAATGTTCACTGAACGTTCCGTCCTGTATATTTCCGCATGTATCCAAACGTTCCTGCAGCTCCCACACATTATCGCGTATACTCCTTGTTTATTTCATGTATCGCTTTTGATGTTTAACTTCCTCCTATGCCTGGGGTAAACAAAATTAAAATATATTTTCTTCTTCTGAACTTTAAGAAGTTAAAATCGGCTTGGAAATAACGGAGGAGTCCTTTTAATAAAAATTTACTTCACGTATTATTATATAACGTACAAATAGGCCTATTGCACCCTTCTACGCCTTAAATTTGGTTAATATTTCAATAGACTTTTGTTTTTTCAATCACCTGCTTCCCCCATAAGGCCAATCTTAACTTTCCGTCCATTAGTTAATTGTAAATGTATAGTTTCAAAGTTTGTTAGGAATGTTGTACTGCTGATTATCTAGCGAATTCAGAGAAAACCTTTTCTATTTACGTTTTAAAAATCGATAATGCCCCGTTTCCTTTCTAACAGTTTCTGCTCAAAACATTGTTTTGAGCTAAACTCAAAACCAAAAAAGTTCAAGTAAAATGTTTAATGTAAACGCTCGCAAACTGTTTTGAACATTGTTGGCCAACAAAATGTGTTTTGAGCTGATGCAGCTGACAACAAATGTTTTAGGAGACCTCAAAACATAATGGAAACGGTGTCCCAACACCCACTGTTGTGAACGAGTTCACGCATGCGCAGTGACCGGTAGCAGTCAACGCCACGGACCCCGCAGCGTCACGCCTTTTGTCGCCGCGTCCTTTCCGTATTGTCCTTCAGCCTGTTAGATAGTAGTTGGACATTTATTTTGAAAATAATTAAATCGTTCTACATATGTATTCAAACAAAATTAAGAACAGTAAACCAATATATATTGTATTGATTTACTAGATATTTTGTTTTAATCGTCAAAATTTTAATTTATTTAAACATTGTAAAATAAAACCGATATTTTTCACTTTTTTTATTATATTTATTTAACAAGTGATTTAAAGTTTTGAAAATCTGTAATATAAAAACTGACAATATTTCCGTTAATTTTATAGGTCTCTCGTGAAAATCGCACTTTGGCCGTTCCGGAGGTGTCATACCGGAAACTCGAGTATCCACAATTTCTGTGCGGACACTAGTGTAGTTCATGATTATCCTCATAGATTCCAGCATATGGAATTTTTCATCCTTTGTAAAAAATCAATTTAAGAAATCTAATAAAAAATAAGGCATTTCCGTGAACGGGCTACCGGCGAAACTATTATACAGGTTTACAATTATGGCTGATGTGTTATTTGAATGTCCTTGACATCTATATGTGCCTTTTGGGGGTTTGGATTACATCAACCTTCAGCCTTCAGGCCTTTGACCCCTGGGCACCCAAAGTTCCAATGTTAATCTTATGTAAGAATAGAAATAAATGTAATTTAACCTTTAACAGCTGTTGATACTAAGAAACAGAACGGAAAAAAGATCAGCTGATTTCATGTCTGGAATGGTATCTCAATGTAAAATAATAAGACTCTATGAGCTGGATATTACCAAAATGGAAATAAAATTTGCTCGAATTTGAGCAGCTAGATTTGCTGTTCTATATTTGAAAAGCTAATTTTTGTATATATGTAATCAGATAAAAAATCCACGTGCCAAACTTAAAGGTGTTTTCTTTGCACACCCCGAACATGATAGAGCCACGATTCGATGTAATCACGCTTATTTTATCGTTGTATAGCCTTTACAGGCATATTAAATCCAGTCACTTGGTCTGAAACATTTGCCAATTGTTGGATTTGTTTTTCATGTATTGTTTACAAAACAAACGTTGTATTAACATTTGATGGGTTGAATGAAGCCCCTCATGGAGCCAAGGAGAAAGAATAGGCCTACAAACATAAGCGCTATGTTTTACTCTCAGCTCAAGGACGGAAACTAAAAATGATTAAGAAGGTATTCACTAATTGAAGGGTTATGTATACATTGTAGATTGTATCAATTAATACCATAATAATTGCAACATTAAAAAAAATCTTCTTCTTTGGGCCAGCCTGAATCGACTTCAGTAATTACAATATATGTATCGTTGAAATATACTGGTCACTAATGATTTTCTACAAGCCTGATAATTCCATTTGATAGTTGTCTGTTCTTAGATACACAATTTACATATTTCAATAATCAGCTGGTTAGAGAAAGTTAAAATAGTGATAAAATCGGTTTTAAAAAGTTATTTTGTTGTATTCCAAATTAAATTATTTCAAAAATGTAAGTAGATTGTGCAAATATAGAGGGATTGATCTTTCATTAAAAAAACCACATGTAAAACGGTTCAGTGGAAACCTCAAGTGAACTTACCAAAGGATTGCAAAGTTGAAATTTTACCCGATGTTAAATTTCCATAAGAAAACTTGCAATTTAATTTTTAAAGAGTTATTGACCAGGTGAAAAAATTTAAGGTAAAATGTGCAAATATAGAGGTTATTCCCTTTCATTTGATACCATCCGCGTGTAAATCGGTTCAGTGGATTTCTCACACGTTCTTCCGGAAACTTTTTAATTTTGTGTTTTAATATATAAGATTAGGGCCTATACACAACTTCTATTCGGTTTGTCAGGACAAATTACAAGGATAGTTTATTTGAAATCAATGTATGGAAATAGGTTGTTGTTGTAAAACAATTTTAACAAGCGCTGTAATAATTTTTGCGTTACATGGCATTAACATACTTGCGGGAAATGTTTGCACAAGTTGGGAGAATGTAAACGACCTCCAACAATGTTTTGAGCTCAGCTCAAAACATTGTCCAAGTAAAAGTTTAATGGAAACAGGGATTAAGAGAATATTCTTTTCGTATTTTTAGCTGAAATTATCTATAAAACAAATTGGAAACTTTGCTCAGGGAAATAGCTTTGTTATTTCCTTATCTTTATAAAACAAACCATAAATCAACAATATCTGACCACCGTTTTAAGCTTGAAAGAACTTGAAAGATGACGTTGCTCTTATGGGCGTAGAAATCTACCTAGATTTACTGGTGCCCCCTATAAACTGCGGTTTGTTTTTAAAACGCGGGAAAATTCCCGGACGAAGCTTCTCGTGTGAAAGGCCTCATCTGCGCCCACACCCGCGGTCGTATGATGTGGCCTTACAATCATTATAAATGTAACAGCCCCAATGCAATAAATATTTTAACTTACTTCATGCATCTTGGTTAAGGCTTAATTTTGTTGTCGTAGTTAGCCGATACCTTTGAACAGTGTTTTATTTAAAATTCTAAATAAAGTTAGGCTAACTTGTGGGAGCCCGTCAAAATTCGACGGATACAAAATTAGGTTTGAGTAATGTGACGGTATCCTATAGAAACAATCATCGACGGTAAAATAACTATCTAAAATACCACAAATTAAAATAAAGCACATTTATTTGTGGCACAATACAACTAAAAAGTCACAAAAACACAAACTGAACAAAAAAAAATAATTAAATTTTAATGATTATATTTGATGTTTACTATACACGAAAATAAACCAAAAGCTTGATGAGCTCATCAGCTGTCTGATGAAAATCACCGAGTCAGGATTATAATTAGCTGATTGTTGTAAACAAAACATACTATAAATCCCACCAAAATGGTTTTTAAACATTGACATTTTGTATCATTTAGCAAATTTAACAGGCGCCTTCAAGCGCGTGCAAATGCTTATGGCCTATCACATACAAAGCCGGAAACGTGTTCGAGCCCTCAGTCGTCGAGATGTCTTCCCCAAGTGTCGATAACATTTTTCTGGTAGAGAATGTTGAGTTGACTGGCAAGAAAGAGAATAGGAGTTCATGGGATTAATTAAGGATATCCGCCTACTGTGTACAATGAAATTGGCCAATTTTGCAAGAAACACTAAATAATTGTTTGAAATAAAAGGTTATTAAAATTAATAGTAAACAAGGCTCAAACTATATTCAATTAATAGTTTAGTGATAAACGTAATTTATAAAAGGATTTTAACATTAAAATCAGGCGTTTTTGCCTACACAGTATTTTTTAGTTTCCACAACAATCTAAATGTAATTTCCCTTTGCAGATGAGAAGGCCTGTATGTAATTTATGTAGTAGGGTACAGGTGCAATTGTCAATTAAATTAATGTTAACAGAAGACAAACATCTTACCTGCAACTTTCATTTTAGGATATATCTCCTTCCAGTGCTTTTCAACAGAGATCTGTTACTGTGAAGTTTAAATATTTTGTTCCATATGGCTGGTCTTTGAAAAAAGGGATATATCAGTTCTTGTATGTCAACTAATTTGACAAAAACTCGAAAAAACAGTAAAAATCATCAAAACTGCACCCCACTCATACATAGTTGGAATCTTCCAGAGCAATAAACCCTGGAAATAATGTTTCAAACATTCTTGTTCACCGGTCGATGCTTGCAGCTTGCGCTTATACGTCCGGACAAGCTTTGTCTGTGAACGAACACACTAGAAACAACGCAGACTGTTACTCGCACCTATTCGCGCTTGTCGGCACTTAGCTCCAGGCGCTTATAACCAGCGTCCTACGTTAACGCACCCTAAACTGGTTTTCTCAAACTAAGGCCGAGTTTTTGGTAAAACATTCTCTATATGAATAACATGGAGAAATTCTACGACCTTATACTTTGTATGATTTAACAAACCTACAAGGACAAAAATATAAATCTGATAATAACTAAGGCCAAGTTCCAAATATTCTCACATATGAATAACATAGAGCATTTTTTTATTTCCATATTAAAAAAGCAGTATTTTTTAGTTTTAATTTTTATGTTAATCTGGAGTGTACAAAATTTAAAATGACACATCGATTGTCCAAATCGGTTGAGAAATAACGACGTAGTGGTCCTAAAACTAAATTCCTTAGCGAAATAATATATAAGATTATGCCAACTTTCAGTCACTAATATGTTTTTTCTTCAAATTATTGAAACCAGTGTGTTGTTTTTTAAAACAGTAACAAAATATGTAACTTAATGGAGTAAGGGGAAACCCGGTTATTCAAATGCTAATATGCGTTTTGTATTATAATATAGGATTAAGTTTAGGCCTACTCAAATTTGTTTTAAGACTTATTTCTTTAATATATAGCCCAATTAAAAGCTTAAATAAAAATGGAAACTTAAAAATAATACTAACTTGTACATTAGAGCCTAACTTAAACAGTAGGGGTGCCTATTTTAAGTTGTATAAACAATAAAAACCTTTACAAAACCTACTACTGAATGTTGTAAAACATAAACATTACAAACTGATAAACACTGTTACGTTGCAACAAATGAAAACAATGAAAATAGAAAAAAATACTTATTTATTTCTGTGATCGCATGTAACACACCGAGCATATAACGCACCGAGTTGTTTAATATCAGTGAATAAGGACATTTATTCACCACTGAGGGGGGGGGGGGAATGCGCACTTGTTTCCTATTGGTTGGATTCCAGCGGATTGCTTAAATATTCAAGTTTGTATGCAATTTATGTTTATTTCAACAGAGAGTGGACAAGTGTGCACCATTGTAAAAACAATAGACTATATAAGTATAAGAAGTTAGGTTAGGATGTTTACAATGATGCAGCTTTGGGATATCCGGAGATCGGTAATACGGGCTGGAATACCCAAAGAGCAACGGATATCTCCAATACGCAACTTTTACACAGGTGGATATCCCTAAGGCCCAGGGCTGTACCTATATATATATATATATATATATATATATATATATATATATAATAAGAACCTAAACGATAGCGATTCAGTTACATCATGAGTGTGGACAAGTTTGGACGGTATTCCGAGTTTGGAGTAAAATCTGGATATAGTGAAAAAAGAGCTGGGTTTCCGTTAACACCTGACGGCAACTATAATTTTGAAGGAAAAGTAATTCAAAATGTTGGTGATCCGCTTATGTCGTCTGATGCGGTTACGGTACAGTACATGATTAAAAGAACCCCAACTGTACACGAAGATCATTGGGGGTTTTCCGGTAAAAGGTTAAGCGATATACAATATCTCGTTTATGATGGTGAAGCAGTAAATTTAGCTACTCTAAAATTGTTAACGATTTACAAAAGGAATGAAACTGACACAAGCTATGATGTAAAAAAATTAAAATGATCAAATGTAGGTGATTGTGAGCAGGATGGAGACGCTGTAAATAAGAAAATGTTTGATATTGTACACAAGAAATGGACTACGGAATATGAAAAACATTTGGAAAGGTTTGGTGCAGCTCTATTTCATTATATCCATCGGGCTTCAGGAAGAGCTGCAGCTTCAGATGTTGACAGCCACAATTATTTAGACTGGAAAAATATACACAATCCAGAGAAACCTAATCAACGAGATAAACCGTCTGAGCCTTCTAAAGTCAAGACATTGGGAAAGGGGGATAAAGTGAATGTGATTAATGAACCAACAGAAAACGATGAAGATTACATAAGAGAAAAAAGAATTTAAAATACCCATGATAAGGGATAAAGCATCAGTCATATTCGAGAGATGATACAGAGAGGATGATGGAATCCAATATTACCGCGTGGAGTTTAATATCTCAAGAGCCAAGATTTCCCCAAGGAGTGTTGACAGATGGTTTTGTTCAACGGTTTGATAGATATATGGATTGGGAACAACTTTCCATACACTACCTCTTCACAATGACTATGTTAAGAATTTATTTTCACAGAGTTAACTGGATCAACATTTTACAAAGACAACAGTTTTCAGAAGACTTCCTCGTAGAGATGACATCAAATTTTAATAACTGTTGGGAAGTAATAAGTAAATATCAAAATCTCTCTGAGAATTACATTGACAATTTTAAAGATAAACTAGACTGGGATGTGTTATTCAATTACCAACGATTAAGTGGCAAGTTTCTAAGGGAACATGACAACTATTTAAAGTTTATTCATTTTACCGAAGACAACGATACCATCACCAGCGGAGAAACTTCTGGAACATCTTCAATTACACCTTATTTCTATTTTTGCTACTTTTGTTTAGTATGTTTACATTTAATTAATAAATCCATATCTATATAATAAATGGATTTTAA
Organism: Allygus modestus; assembly: GCA_963675035.1. Lineage (NCBI taxonomy): Eukaryota > Metazoa > Arthropoda > Insecta > Hemiptera > Cicadellidae > Allygus > Allygus modestus. The sequence continues at coordinate 93,351,823 of OY776113.1, forward strand.
ACAGTATATAATACAAGAAACCAAAACTGATATTACATTCATTGTAAAACATTTATAGAGTGCACCTACTGATTGTAAGTTTTGCTATAAATAGTCATGTCGAGGGTTAAACTCATCAGTCATAATCGAGAGAGATTACAGAGAGGAAAGGGAATAGCATCAACAGCATTTTCTCTATTGAGTAAACCGGTTGGAGCTATAGTTAACAAGGCGATTGATTTATTATCTGTGGAATTACATTTACCTGGAGGATATCAATATTGTGGTCCTGGAACTAAATTAGAGAAACGTCTTGCTAGAGGAGATCCTGGAATAAATAAGCTCGATCAGGCTTGTAAACAGCACGATATAGCGTATTCCAAATTTGGTGATACTAAAAATAGATCAATAGCAGATAGAGCACTTGCTGAGAAAGCTTGGCAAAGAGTAAAATCTAGTGACGCGAGTATTGGTGAAAAAACAGCGTCTTTAGCAGTAACAGCAGCAATGAAAGCAAAAACTACGTTTGGAGGAGGAAAGAGAAGAAGGCGTGGGAAAAAACCCGCTAAGAAACAAGGAGGTAATATCAGAAGAAAACGTCGATCTACCAGTGGTAAAGCTAAAAAGAAACCAACAATATGGTCAATGATAAAAAAGGGAGGAGGATTATACCTAAGACCGTAACGTGTGTATTAAATAAGAAAGAGCAATTAATAATTAAAAACAAAGAATTAACCAATGAAGAACTGATTACATATGCTTCTTGTTTGAAAATCCCATTTTTTAGAGGAGTATTTATGAAAGATGAATTACTGGTTAAAATGTGGAAAAATGAGACTGGTATTGTAAATTTGGATAATAGTGAAGGATTAGGCACTCATTGGGTGTGTTACAAGAAACTTGGTAAAATCATTTATTATTTTGACAGTTTTGGAGACCTTCCACCACCGAAAGAACTTCAACAATACTTTCGTGCAGCAGAAAATGTTTTTTACAATCATACAAGAAAACAAAATGATGATACATCCATTTGTGGTCATTTATGTTTAGACTTTTTAGCTAAAAGTGTTAGTCAACTTTAAGATGTCTTCGTATACAGTGTCATTAACCGGTAACTCATGTACTTTGCGCAGTATTCTGTTTCCAGCGCTACGTTTGCAAAAAGGAAGACTATGGGAAGCTGCATTATTGGATTTAACAACATATAACTCTATTCCAAACGTTAGTGAAGGAATTAATAACAAAATACATTATTACAAGACAAAAGATGATAAAGAAAAGTATTCAGCTTTGGAAGAATTCAGTTTACCAACAGGAGCTTATGAAATTGATAATATAAATGAAGTTATACAAAAACATATGGGAAAAGAAAATATAACGATAAAAGGCAATAACAATACAAAGAAAGCCGAAATTACTTCTAAGTATTATATTGATTTTAGTCAAGAACATTCAATTGGTAGTTTATTGGGGTTTTCTAAGGAAACAAAAGTATTAGAACCTAATAAAACTCATTCTGGGAATAAAACTGTGACGATCATCAATGTTAATAGCATAGACATTACATGTAACATTATACAAGGATCCTACAGAGATGGAGAGAATCGTCATATATTATACACATTCTACCCATCAGTTGCACCGGGTTTCAAGATAGTAGAAAAGCCTCAAAACCTTGTGTACCTACCATTAAACACCAGTTTCATTTCAGACATCGTGCTGAACATAGTGGATCAAGACGAAATCCTTATTGACTTTAGAGGAGAAGCTATTACTGTAAGAATACATACAAAATCATCCGCTTAGACAATGGGGTTATCATTTAAAAAGAGAGAGCCAACCAGCAAAGAAGTCAGTAGCTCATCAGCTGTAGAAGGATTAACAAGTGACAACATTCGTTTTCTAGAAGAAATTGGATTAAAGGTCATTAACAATGGATATACTGGATATAGCGCAGGGTCCAACATTCGACGAGACCTTATGGGAAAAGGAATATCACACGCACAACCCTTACGCTTCGTCCAAATTAAACAATAACGATGAAATTAGGATTTCTATACAACAACAAGACATTTATACTCTTCCATGCGAAAGTTATTTATATATTGAAGGAAAAGTAACAAAAAATGATGGTACTGCTGGAACCACTGTTCCGTTCATAAATAATCCTATGGCATTTTTGTTTGACGAGATTAGATATGAAATTTCAGGAGTTACAGTCGATTCAACAAAAAAGGTTGGAATTTCAAGTACATTGAAAGGATTAGCGTCTTTAACGCCAAATGAGAAGAATCTGTTAGCTGTTGCAGGATGGTTTGCACCAGACAAAAGTACAATCGCTCCTGACTCTTCGGGAAACTTTGATTTCTACGTACCTTTAAGATTACTCCTAGGATTTGCTTAAGACTACAGAAGAATAATAATAAATGTAAAACAAGAACTGGTTTTATTAAGATCATCAAACGATAATGATATTATTAAAGCAGCTGCTGGAACAACTGATGCCAATTTAGACTGGAAATTAACATTAGACAAGATTGTTTGGAGAGTACCACATGTGCGACTAAATGATGAACACAGGATTACATTATTAAGAAAGTTAAAATCAGATCGAGACATTGTAATGCCATTCAGAAGCAGGGAGTTTCATGAATACCCCGTTTTACCTACAACACAACGGCATACATGGACTGTAAAAACTTCTACTCATTTGGAAAAAGCGAGATATGTAATATTTGAATTACAAACGAAGAAGAAAAGTATAATAACTGAAAATGCTGGTGAATTTGACCATTGTAAATTAACAAACTGTAAAGTGTTCCTGAATTCACAATTCTTTCCCTACGACAACTTTAATATTTCTTTTGATAAAAAAAGGTACAGTGTTTTATACGATATGTACGCTAGGTTCCAAAATTCATATTACGGTAAAACGAATACACCTCTACTATCTCCCGTACAGTTTGAATCGAAAGCTCCGATTGTTGTAATTGATTGTTCCAAACAAAATGAATCTGTAAAATAGTCTAGTGTTGATATAAAAATAGAAATGGAATTTCAAGAAAACGTACCTGCAAATACGTCTGCGTATTGTTTAATTTTGCACGATAAAATTGTTACATACACACCGTTGACCGGTATTGTAAAGACAGTATTGTAAAACGTTGTACCACCACCGGCACCACCACTGTCGCTAACCTATAAATAGCGGAGCAACAATGCAGGTCTTCAGTTGATCGTCTATCGTCGCATGGGTAACATCTTCTACAAAATGAGTTCTCCATCTGTTGTACAAGGTGATGCAGAGGTAGCACCGTTATTGGAACGTGATAATACTAGTGAAGCAGAAATCATCAAGGAAATAACTGCATTTTTAAAGTTTGGTAAAAGAGATAGAGAGGAGGAAAGTAATGCAGACCCATCAAAGGTAGTACCAAAGAGGAAGAAGAAAGTTGAAGAAAATATTCCTCCTCACATTTTAACTGGAGTTTTTTTGCGAATCTTTTACCCCATCTCAGCATGCATCAGTAAAAGTGTATCAGTTGGATTGATGAAGTCATTGGATTATTCCCCTACAGTAATACTACACCATGGAACAAAAAAGGTTTTATTTTCGCAAAATGCTTGGGAGTCATTTTTGAAACATGTAAATTTAATATAATGTTATTTAACTAACAGTTTGTGTGGAAGGAAAACACATATTTGACTTTTGGATTGTGACAATGAAATCGATATTGTTAAACATCGCGGACAACTAAAAGTGCGAATTAGAGACTTGACTCAACATGAAAATAAGATTCTACTGTCACGTGAAGAATTCTACGTTTTAAACTACGCAACAGAACCTATTACAAGGTACATGAGACAGTTGGTATTTGCAAGCGCTATTATTAAAGAATATTTGGTCGATACTTTGGAAAAACAACCTGATAGCACCATCGTGTACGGACCTGTGGATACATCTATTTTTATAGAATACCTCATGAAGTTTGCATGTGGAGAAAGTTAAAGGATTTTGAACCACTTGTAGAAATCGCTACAGAAGCTACAGAAGAAACAACACAGGAAGAAGAAACGGAGAAACAAGAAGAAGAAGAAAACGAAACACAAGAAGAAGAAGTTAAAAAAGACTAAAGTTTGACTTAGTAAAGAAGAACACACGTGGGGTAGGCCTATTGGGGACGGTGCCCACGTTAAATATACACCAACGCGCCTGCAACTGTACGGCCTGGTATTTAACCTACCGTGGTGTGGAAAACAGTTTAGTTGATCGCTAGGTGCCATGATGAGCGGAGGGGATGAAGAAGTGAGTGTAAAGCCTTGTGTAATAGAATTTCAAGCATTTCGAAATAATGATGATAGGTTTATTATCAAGGAATTAGTAATTTTAGACTTGCTTACATTTGTAGCCTACCCATTCACGTTTGAAGCTCCTTTTTCTTTTAACAAACTTAACACCAAAGCAAAAAGTACAAACAAATGGATAACAAACTACTTTCATCACATACATTGGTATGAAGGATTTATAAGCTACAGTAATCTGCACAGTATTATGATTAACTTTTGCAAACAATATTCACATATATACACAAGAGGATTAGAAAAAAAGAACTGGATACAAAAGTACACGCACGGTGATGTTTTCGATATAACTATCAGTAAGGACTTTAACATTAATCTTGGTAATATTTGTGTCGCTGCAAAAGATCTTAAACACGGCCAAACAAACTGTGCATTGTACAACGCATATCGTTTGGCTGCTTACTTGAAACAAACGCAGGAATGTGGTGGGGGTAGCGGAGAACAGAAATGTGGTGGGGGTAGCGGGGCCTATAAATACGAGGAGACAGCACCGCTCCAGCACGAGTATTATTCGAGACTCCGAAGAGGCAACATCACAGAAGACACCACAACCACCACTGACGAAGATGGCATCACAACAATATCTACAAACACTGGTTGATCAATTCAAAACTCACTCAAAATCCAACCTTCTGCTAACTAAAAAATGTTCAGAACTAAAAGAACAAAGACATTACATTATTCATAGCATCAAGAAAGTGGAAACCACACATGGAGAAGCAATTCTAGTATCATTGTGCGAAGGACCTATGACTCCAGGAGATGAGCCGAAGTTTCAAGTATTTCTTCCAAAACGATTTGTTCAACTGCTACAAAATGAAGACTTGCGAGATATTCAACCGGGGACGTTGTATTTGGTATCACACGGTGTAAGCGGCAACAATTCGACGGAACTCACTCTGCACATCACGCATCCTTGTACATAATGTCTTTGTTTGTATTTCTCTGTTTGTATTTCTAGTCATCAATGTTAGACCGGTGAACATCGAGCTCTCCGAGACGCTCTTCACAAAATAACAATATCGCTCGTCCCGACTGTGTGTTCCCTGCGGTCACATAAATAGGCAAGGAACACACAGTCGGGATGGGCCGAATGGACAAACAAGCGCAGCACTTGAAAACTGCGTCTGACGGCCGCGACTCCGGATCAACAACATCGATGACGACAAACAACGGGGAACTATTGTAAACATAAATTATTGTAAACATAACTTCTTGTAAATAAAAATAAATGTAAACATTAAAGTAATAAATGAAATAGTACTACCTCGCACTCGTATCGTTCGATTGCTTCATTCGATTGTTTTCATTTGATATTTTTATCGAATGAAAACTATCGAATCACAATCGGATTTTACGCGTGCGAGGTAGTACTTTTTAAAATAACCTCCCCGTGACCTTGACCTTTAAACTTTCCCTCATTACGTCACAAAACCGCCTACGTCACTGGCTCAGCCTCAGATGACGTGTTTAATGACTCAGCGCATCCGGTCACGTGACCGGATGACGTCACTTCCGGTCTAGCAGCCCCAAATGCCCACTACTCTGTGACACAGGTCACGAAGAACAGGTTCAGATAGAGGCTGGAGAACAGAGGTTCCTGGCATCTGCTCCTCTTGAGGGTGAGTAGGTGATCCTTGCACCGTTTGGTGTATCCCAGGGCTCCACCTGTATTCCTTCTTTTCACACAGTTCATAGTTCAAGACCAGGCTGAGAGTGAATCTGCAACAGGATTATTATGTCTGTAAATGGGCCGTTGATGGAACAAATCAGAGGTGAGCCTTAGTAGCTTCAGGAGCGGAGCCCTTCTTTAGCTTCAGCTCCGGCTATCGCTCCGGTGCTCGTGCTCAGGCAGACATTTCGCTCCAGGGTGTCTCTGCGTAAAATTCACTGACTTTTCCAGGTTTTGAAGTAGCTCTAACGAGAAATTCTAAGTTTTTATTTAGTCAGAATGTGTGGTGTCTCAGGACAACCTTAAAACTGGTCTATACCAGTTTTGAGGCTGACATTGGGTGCAGCAAATAAAAGTTGTCATAACAAAATGGTAAGTCTTTGGCTTTCCATTATGAATGACCAGCTTCCCTTTCACCTTTGGTCCCTCCATTTGCAGCGGCTGGGAACGGAACGTATGGGTTCGTGCCCTGACCCGAGAATGTGGTCCCTGGCTGTTGTACATGGATACCCTGTCAGATGAGTTGGCCAGTTAGAGGGCAGAGCAGGTCCACCTGTTTGAGCCTGATCGCAACGGTCACAGGAGCACGGGAGTTTGCCCTCTGAAAGGTCAATATGGCTGTCTGTCCCATCCCACCCTTTCCTTCCCTGCACATCCTATATCCTTCCGATAACCTGTGCAAAATTCCCGCTTGTGGATGACGTGCCTAGCAGCTTAGCTGGGGTTTCTTAATCAAGCAATAACAATAACAACAGTAAAAATGTTAAGCTAAATAATCAAGTACTTCTACTTCATGAATGAATTTTACCTCAAGATTACATACCTCAAGAAACAAAACCTGAAGATTAATTCAACTGTGTTGTGTTCTTAAATTATTTTCCAACAGAAATTTTGTTTTAAATACAGAACTATATTTTAATTTACAACACTCAGGAAACCATCAGTATTTTAGAACTTCCTTATAATTCTCAAACTTAAAACTTTTACGTTTGTAATTTGTTTCTCACAACAGCATATTGGCAAGGGTATTAACAATATATTTAAGTGTAATCGAAAACAATATTTTTATACTAATTAATTTAAAAAAATAAAAACAGATAAAGGGACATTTTGATATTTATAATTTTAAAATACTAAGATTTCTGAGTGAAAAAATTTTACATTACTAATTTTCAAATGCAAAATAAAATAAAGGAAACCCGATACATCACAAGTTGAAGTATTAGCTGTTAACATTTAAATATACAAACTCGTAGATATGAACTGTGTTCTACTTTAATTGATTGTTCCAACAAAAGACATACGGTTTTTCACCATCTAACCAAGGCCGCCGAGAGACATGGTGGGCCCCGGGGCAAAACACTGGCAAGAGCCCCCCTTCCCACATGTTAATGTTGTAATCTGTTTTTGCCTACAAACTCTTAATGTTCTACTAAAATGAGTGTACTTGCATTAGCTTAATTACTTAATTAGGTACTAACAATGTTTGTAAAGAACCGTAATTTCTTTATAAATTGCTACAGCTTTGATCTTGACAAAATTTATTTTCATTGTTGAAGGTCTTTAACCAAACAACTTTTTCATAAACTTATTGTCTCAACGTGGGTAGATCATGCTAAACGATGAATTTTCTCACAACCACCTGCCTCAGGATAAGTTGGAGACAACTGAAATCTGCTGTCGTCTAACAAACCTTCCTAGCTGAAGAGGCGAATTGAAGCCGAAACAAGAAAACAACGCAAAAATCAACAAGAGCTTACGCTCAGAGTTATGTTTGTGCTTTGCCAAACTGACTTTGCAAGTAAGGAACTCTTCTCCAAAGGCAACCCTTGAGCAAATAAGGATCCCTGCCGAATTTGGCTTTGGTTAACCGACCTCTTTGGGAACCAGATGGAAGTTTGAGCAACCAAGCTGCTTGTCAAGATGGCACACAAAATGGGATGTTATTTTTTGACCCAGTTTGCGAGTTTTCTGTTTTCGTTCTTTTCGGAACTCATCAGCATGACGAAGAATCGAATCGAGAAAATGATTTAAATTACAACAACATTTATTCACAACAAAACTAATATACGAATAGTTTCAGTGAGTCAAGTGAAATGTTTCCTTCACGAGAAAAATATAATCACTAAACAAGTATGTTTAGTCTCACACACACATATAACGTTTTACTTCTTATAAAAATTAGTATCGTTTTATTTTAGTTTGATTCACTTACATATAAAATTATAAGATTTATCATTAGCCTAATTACACCTCAATAACTTAATTTTCTATCGAAATTGAAAGCTATGTTAAATAACAATAATAAAAATACAACATGGAGTAGAATTTACTCAATTTATATTTTTAAGTGAAGATCTGATTAAAATAAGAGGCGTACCGCGTGGGGCCGTTACGACGCGACGCCGACGGCGGCGCGCGTAGTATTGAACATGGTGGATATTTACATCGGATTATTGAACCGGCGAAGTAGAAAGCATGGAGAGCTCGCGCCCATAGTCGGGATATACCAAAATTTGGTACGGCCGGGCTCAAGGTCACATCTCAAAAGTGTAGGACTCGTCGCAGCGCTCAGTACAACGTCTTATGGGTTATTGGCGACGCGTGCTCAGTTAAATGAGGTTTACGGTGCGAGGAATTTTTTATTTTAAAATTGTTTTCGGAATCGTATCACTGGATAAATTCTTTATCTTTTGGTACTAAATTCAAATGTATTTAACCTCTAATTATGACGTAGAAACACGTGTAGTTTTCAATATTAGTATAAATATCTTCGCGTACTTAACTTTGAGTTTTATCGAAAAAATAATTTACGACTCAATAGCTGCCATATTTGCTTTACTCGATACATTCCTCAATTCGTTACATGAAACCAAACTATATAACAACTATTGTAAGGCTTTTGGAGAGGCTTAGTTTTGATTTTTGACATAAAAACATTGATTCTATATTATTTTATTTTATCTATATTTTCGGTAGAAAGGTTTATTAACAACTACAGGGTTTCTACGATGAGGGGAGGTCAGGGGAAGTCAGGGAAAGTCAGGGAATGGAAATTTGGTCAGGGAAGGTCGGGGAAAGTCAGGGAAAGTCAGGGAACCCAGAAATAAAGCTTATTTTAATACGTATCGACCCCACGTGCCAAAGATATGAAAATACATTTGTAGCTTATACATAATACTGATTACGATTCCACCTTAATGCTACTTCTCAAAATTAATTTTGTAAACTTTGTTAAGTCTCAAAATAGGTTATGAGGGTCAATATCACAACAAGGATAACTTCCTGTGAGGAATCATAGAAATTTACAAGACAATTCGGTACTTATATTTTTCCATCTGATCCCCGATGATGTCAAAACTGAGGAAATGCTTTGCTCCAGGTTGTAAACAATCTGTGTAGCAGTATTTTTCAGGTGGACTCCCAATGGTTGGCTGATGATCTAAGGATTCCTAAGGAGTTTATTCTTAACATCTTGTAATCCTCAATTATTGATTTTTGATTGAGATCAATTTATTTAATTTTGTTTTACTAACATTTATAACATACATAATATAGGCAAAATCGCCAAAATTGGTTGGCCATTCTATAGTTTATGGGTGGCCACTGCTAGGGTTAAATGTATAATAACTGTGCACACACGCTTGTTTATAAAGCGAGATTGCGAAGACGTATAATGAAAGTTGGTCAGGGGAGTTTTACAGAAGGGTCAGGGAAATTCAGGGAAATAGAAAATTGAAATTTTGTAGAAACCCTGAACTAAGTATCCTTCGTATTCAAGTTCCTTGACATGTTCCTCTACTTTAACGCCAAACATATTTATATAGGATTGGTTGTATTGCTGATATAGAGTATTAGTTTTAAGTTTTTATATAAAACATATATTTATTTGTTATTTTAATCAAACTTTTAGCTACAACAATTCATTTGCGGCTAAGAAGCTTTTGTATTTGGAGTGGGAATAAATGTTTAAGTAACAGATAGTTTAAAAGGAAGTAGGTTTTGTTTCATAAAAAGGCAACGTTATGTTTTCTTACTAAAGTATTTTATTTCATTATTGATTAAAACAAGTTTTTGCTTCACGAATGAAATATGATCACTAATTAGATAATTTTTATCTTCTAATATAATGTTTTATTCTTTCTTACAAATAAGTCTCTTATTATTTACTGTCCAATTTACTTTACATATCAAATTATAAGATTCCTCATGAGCCTAATTACATCTCGATGACTAAATTTTCTATCAAAATTGAAGGCTATGTTATAAAACAATAATCTCAATACAATATGGAGTAAAATGTACATAATTAATATTTTATAGGTGAAAATCTAAGTACAATGATAAGCATTTAACTATGCTGCATGTGGTAGAACAGCGTGGAGCCGTGGTCCGTGATGGCGGCGAGCGTAGAACTGAACATAGCGGTTATTTATATCGGATTATTGAACAAACTATAAGTTATATCGAAAATTGTTTTGAATGAAAATTTAAGATCATCTAGTTAGCTACAACTCTCTCGCTGCAAGTTTGTTTCTACCTCAAAAATAAAAAAGTTTCTCGCTTGCTGACTTTTTCATGTCATGCTGTTACAGCTTTCTACTATTTTCATTATTAAAAATTACACATAATTTTAAACTAAAATATATTTTTACTGTTGGATACGGACATTCATTCAGAAAAGGAATATATAAGTTTCATAGTAGTTTTATTATTATTAAGATGTACAGGAGCGTGTAATCGACAACGCGCTCACCGCTCGGGATTACTCAGATTTGACGTGTCCTACACTTTTTGTGTGTCCTGACAATGCGCGGACCGTTTTCTGTCCATTTGGCGAGCTCTCCATGGTTTCTACCTCGCTGTACAGTATTGAACACACTAGAAGTAATATAGAAAATGTTTCCAATAAATGTTGAAAACCAACTAATGAGCTACAACTTTCTTGCTGGAAGTTTGTTCCTACCTCAAAAATAAAAAAAATTCTTGTTGACTGCCTTTTTCATATCATGCTGATACAACTTGACAATATTTTTCATTATTAAAATTTACCCATAATTTAAAACCAGAATATATTTATACCGTTGGATGCGGCAACTTATGCAGAAAAGGAATATATGTGTTTCATTGTAGTTTTATTACTCTTAAGAGGTCCAGGAAAGTGTAAACGACAGCGCGCTCACCGGTCGGGATCGCTCCGTTGCCGTGTTCTACACTTTAGGCCGTCTGACGGATGTGTGTGAAACTGGCAAGGACACATCCATAACTCCAGATACAGGGTATTTAAACTATGACATCACATCTCCTCTATTGTTCAGGGTATTTAAACAATGACGTCACATGACCAGCTGACAGAAAAAAACAAGATGGCAGCCGTATCAGTATGCAATATAAAATCAAAACCGACTTTTCCCGCCGTTTGCAGACATCAGATTCCCGCCAAAATATGATAATCTAACCTCAAAAAAGAGATGATTTATATTAAATTTGAGACACATATTATTGATTTGTGAATAAATTATAAAAAAACTTATCCTAGTGGGTGTTGTTTACCCATACGAATAAAAAACATTCCAAACATTTTAATAAATAAAAACCAAAAACAAAATTGTTTACAGACCTTGTACAACATTTCGTCCACAAGACATAAATTCTATAAATTTCGAAAGACCTACTTTATTTTATTTAGGACTTAAAGCTGAATAGTTTATCTAAAACCTAATTACTATGTGACACCGTCACGATACTGTTAAATTAATAAAAACTTGTTTTGAAGAAATCCATCAACCCGGTGTTGACATCTCAGCAATAACTCATAACTCCTAAACCCTTCGTTAAAACATATAGTTTTTGGTATGTAATTCAAGCTAATGAGTCTATCTACAAGATTATCACTATGGAATACCGTCACGATAATTGAAAATATAAGTAAATGTAATCTCAATTTGTGCATTTTCAAAGATTTTTCACCATCAGTCTAGGCTGTGTTTGGGCAGTAAATCCGTTCTAAACACAGTTTAAAATAATAATCATAGTTTTTATTTACAATATACATTGTCTGACAGTTTAACTAACACCTGTTGACTATTTAATAGCGTCATCTCTCCATTAGATTAATAAAGACTTCATTAGAAAACGATCGCCAACCTGGTGTTGACATCTCAGCAATAACTCCTAAATCCTCTATTTAAACACATAGTTTTTGGTATGTAATTAAAGCTAATGAGTCTATCTATAAGCTTATCACTATGAAATACCGTCATGATAATTAAAAATATACGTAAGTGTAATCTCAACTTGTGCGTTTTGAAAGGTTTTTTCACCATCAGTCTAGGCTATGTTTGGGCAGTAAATCCGTTCCAAACCCAGTTTAAAATAATAATCATAGTTTTTATTTACAAGATACATTGTCTGACAGTTCAACTAACACCTGTTGACTATAGTGTCATGTCTCAAACAGTGTAACAACCACCCCAAAAGTGCATCTTGGGCGCAAGTGCAACGAAGTATATAACCTAATAGATTGTTTAATTTTCACCTACCAAGTGAAGAATGTGTTTGATCGTACATCCTAATTTTTGAAATTGTTTATAAATCCCCCTTAAATTGACGAACCAACTATACTTTATAATTTTATAACGGCCGCCGTTTTTTACTGGTGCATGATATCAACCTGTGGTTTGCGCCATTGTGTTTTTGTTGAAAACCCCTTTAAAAAAATGGTCACACGATAGGGTTTTACTAAAATCATAGTGTAACAACCACCCCAAAATTGCATTTTCCGTTTCTGCAGGATAAAAACTTTCACATTACACATCGATTGTCCAAATCGGTTGAGAAATAACGACGTAGTGGGCAGAAAACGAAATTCCTTGGCGAATATATAAGATTATATTTCGTAAAGATGCTTTAATTACATTTTTGTACATTCGGCAAATGGATAACGTTACCGGCCGAAGTCACCATGTTTCGTTAAAAAATATTTTAATTTGTATATTGTTAGAAAAAGTGGTCAACAAGTTTTTCATGATGCATTTTCTCAACTGCATAGTTTCAAACACCTCGCCACCCCTCTCCCCCTCAAACCCCTGGCTTCGTTGACCTTAAGTTCTTAAATGCGTAGTTTCAAACACCTCACCCCCCTCTCTCCATCAATCCCATGGTCTCTTTGACCTTGGGTGTGAGTGAGCGAGCGACACGTGCCAACACATGGTCCCTGCCACCCTACAAAATTAAAATCCCGTCCTTCAGACTTAAAATATCCCGCTTTACCCACATCAATCTTTTGCTAAATACCCTTCTAGAACCCCAAACAGATTATATTTCCATTTATACCCCCTGAATGTACTGTATTTCATTCTGCGTACATAAAAACCAAGCTTGTTATATTGTTATGTGTTATTTAAACAATATCGTTATATGGTTACTAGCTGTTATTCATAAAAATATTCATAAAAATATAGCTGTTATTCAAAAAATAGCCCAGAAGAAATCGATGGTTTAGTTTAAACTTTTGTTGTTAGTTTAGTTTTGGATATTGAATCAGATGCAGGTTTATGTAACTTCAAGCCAAATTATGTTCCTTTAAAAACTGGAGTACATTGTATTAAATGTTTAAATGTTTTTTTTCTTTTGGCTCAAATATGCAATACAAATTTACCTAACTGCTTTCCTTGTGTTTATAACCAAAAGATAAACACAGTCTACATATTTACCAACACTTAATTGTATTTCGTCTGCTGACATACCAACTATCTAAAAAATTCCACCAAATCACATAATTAGCTAATCTGACTAAAAATGTATGTATTAAATGCTAATAGTGGTATAGGTCCATAGACCTTAGTTTTCTTATCGCTTTTATCACAATTTCTTACCAGAATTTCATCTACCTTTACCCAATTTAATACAATATAGCAAAGAAGGTATAATACATAGCAGAGAACGACATCTTTACTCAAATGACACTGAATGTTGTACTTAAAAATTCTGAATTGAATTATACAAATTTCCTTTAATTTTACCTTCGTATGTTATCATCAGCATGACAAATAACCCCCCCCCCCCCATTAATGTTTTGTTGAATCGTGTCTTTGTGTCTTTAATCATGGTTTTTTTATACTCATATTCAAATCGCACTTTAGAAAGAATAATGGATATCACGATCGTAGTTTATAAAAAGTTTTTGATTGTTCATATTTACACAAAACAATAGAAACTGCCTAAACTGCAACAACAAAGACTACAATTCTAGATGTGAACTGCTATAATGCCACTTTGTCGTAATCATTTCTGGCCCACGATTAAACAAAGGAAAAATCTACCTTTAGTTATATTATCAGTAATAAAACACAATTATTACTGCAAAATTAAAGGAGACGAATTATAAGTTAAATAGGGAATATTGAATACATAAATCTGAATTTTAATTAAAATTAATTTTTGTGCCACTTTTATACAGTATTATAGACTCTATTTCAACTCAGCATATAATTTTGGTTGCTTATTGCCTGCCAATTTCAATCAAAAAACCTAAAATTAATTAAGAATAGTTGTCTGCTTTGTTTACAAACACAACTTGGTAACTGTACTAGGCTGTCGTATTGAATTTGGATGCAAAGAAGGGAAAGTGAACACATGGCACGGTAAGCAAAATGATTGGTGAAAAATTGCCAAAATAAAAACTGTGTTTTTTGTCAATTGCAAATTAATAACTGAGTAAATTTAGGATGTCGTATTTTTTTAATCATCCTTGACCTAATATATTTTCGTAGCTTGGGAGCCATTACAACTCAAGAAACAGCCGTGGGCGGGCGGACGAAGCCACAGACAAATGCGAATTATAGTATTGATTGGTAGGATAAATTGATGAACAACAGTAAAACGCTGCATTCAGTGGAGAAAATTAAACGCCTACAATAAAAGAACCGTAAATCTGCCAACCTTCCAAGTTACGCGGAGTGCCTAAGGTCCACAAAGAAGGCGTCCCAATCCGACCCATACAATTTTTGTCCTTAAATTATATATTGATAATTGCATAAAAACACATTTCTTATCTTTCTTGTTGCAGCAAACCTGCGTATTCAACCTTTAATGTTATTCTTATGGAGAATAAATATACCCCCGTCGCAGCAAACCTGCATACTCAGCGAATTTCCAATGAATATATAACATAACACATTAAGCCACTTAACAGAATTCATAAGAAATATAATCACAAACAAGCGATATTTAAAATATTAATTACTCTCCATAAGAACAACATTGGGGATGAGTACGCAGGTTTGCTGCAACAAGGAATACAAAATAATGGGTTTTTATGCAAATATCAATAGAACTCATCTAAGTGAAGTCACATACCAAGTTTCATCCATATACATTCATAAATAAGCGATATATAATATTTTAAATATTTTCCATAAGAATAACATGGGGACCGAGTACCTAGGTTTGCTGAAACGGGAATCATAGGCGAAAAATTGTTTTTTTGAGCAAACAATAATAAACTACAACCAGATGAAGTCATATACCAAATTTTATCAGTTTATGTTCATAAATAAGCGAGATATACAATTTTTCTTTTTCTCCATAAGAATAACATTAGACAACGTACTGTGTTTAGCACTTTCAATATCTCAGTAACCAATTGACGTAGAGCAATGATCAAAATACCAAATTGTTTGTTTTTTTAAGCTGATTTTAATGGTAAAAATTGCAATTTGATTAAAATAAAAATTACATGGGAAAACCCCAAAAAACCCATTTTTGGGGTACAAAACCCCCCAAAAACCCCCCTTTGGATGATGCGATTTGTCTGGTTTTCGAACTCGTTCAAATAAATGGTACTTTACACATTTGTACCAAATTTCATTAAGATCGGAGCTTTTTTACGAGAGTTATCGTGCTTACGGACACATATATATATATATATATAAATAAATATATATATATATATATACATATATAAAAATTTGAACGAATGGTGTTTTTTGCATCTGGGGACCTTGAAATGAAAAGTTATCATGGTCTCGGGCTTAAGTCTTACCATGAGACCTACGGTAATAGCTTCTTTCCTATAGGGGAAATTCGCTAAAAATGCTATATATATAACTTATTTATTTATCTAATTTTATGAAACTTGGTGAGTGGCTTTGTTTAGTAGAGAGAAACATAGACATGCATTGGAAATTCGCTGAGTACGCAGGTTTGATGCTACCGGGGTATTTCTTTATACCATTCACATTTATGTAGTAATTTTGCATTAGTTTGAATATATATTTTATAGTTTGGAAGGAAACCAATAATTAAAAAGGGTGTCCCTGCTCAATTTGAGCTGGTTTTGAAAATTAACAATGACATTATTTAGTTATAACTGGCATAGCGTTGTTGGTTAAAGTGTTGCGTATGTTTGTTTTAAATATTAACACATTAAAGGCAATAACATTTAAATTAAAATCCACAATATATAATTAAACCAAACACAATTATAGTGCCAACAATAATTACGTAGTGTTAACATTAGGATCTAGCTCCTACTATTAAACTAATAGAGTAATCAGCAGTATTGCATAGGAATTGCTAATTAAATTTTAAAAGTCTTAATTAATTAGCAATAACAACATAACGTTCACCCTCATACAAAGCTAATAAATAACGAAAGCCAAAACACTTATTTTTGCAGCAATCTTCAATTTACGACTAAAAATAACAGTTGGCTGCAACTAATGTTAACGTAGAAAGGTTGGTAGGAATTCGCTGTTATTTACTAGTGTAAAATATGTGTGTAGAGGTTTATGAAACAGAATCTAGTCTACACTGGTAAATACCACTAGTAATATTAGTCCCTACACTGTTATTCTACTCTTGTAAGTTTATGAAACGTACACTTGTAAAATTCACTGATAATACTAGTCTGTGGACTAGTAATACTAGTCTAGTAACTTGTATGAAACACAGGCCCCTGAACGTTAACATTGCTTTAATGGGACTGAAGTCCATCCAATGTGGTAGCTCCGCGGGAGAAGGTCCCTTCATGCAAATCCACGCTACATCAATTTTTTACAGTCAGTCGGTGATATTTCTTCCTGTGTTTTTGTATTATAACATATTGAACATATAAGAACTGAAACCTTTTTTATTAAAGCGGTTAAGGTAATAATATTATGATTTTATGCGGACTTGACCGCCGAACCAAATGCGTTACGCCCAATATACTACTTGTATGTAAAATATAACATGACCCAACTTAAATAGAGAAACATAATTAGTACTATTTTAGACTTGCAAACCCGTTAATTTTTGTTTCATTCCAGCACAGCCTGACAGGCGCAACCGTAAATTTTACTTTCAGGGTTTGCAACGTAAAATTTCGCGTCACCGTGATTCATGAGACGGGCTAGTTAGTCGGAGCGGATGAATGACTAGGACATGGTGGTGGAGGGTGATGGGTGGCCGGGGTGGTTTGTAGGGGGACGAGAAAGGGGAGGTTGGCGACACGCCGCCGAGCCGCGACTGCACGCCACCCTGCGCCACACTGCGGCACGGGGTAGCCACTCAATACACCACTACACACCGCCACTCACCACTCTTACTGTACAGTAGTGGCTCATCTCAGGCTGAATTGGAACAATGGGAGAGTGCCGACATTCCTATTGGAATGTAAGCCCCTTTCTGGCTAGTAACTTGAACCATCGAAGAAATTCTGGAAATTTAGTATATATAAGTTTTAGTAAAATATTTCATTGCGATATTTGAATATGTGTGTTCTCGGGGTTAGTTTCAAACTTTTGTTCATAATTTATTTTTGATTAAAACTGAGTTATTAAAATGTGTTTACCAAAGGATTTTAATAAAAAAATTATAGAGTACCTGTCCAAGAGCGTTCACCTTCCAGTTGCGCAGTATATATCATTCATTGTTCGGAACTGAATTTTCGACAGGCATATTTTTATATTAAAATATTTTGGGAGCCCTTTTCTCTTTCCTTTTAACTTCGGAAGGACACTCTCCATTAGGCTCCCTCCTTCAAAAGGGATCTGTCTTCTTCAGGCCTTTGGAAAAATATTTCCTTCAGAAGGGGACAGCCGTCTTCAGTTGGGCAATAACTTATTTCGAATGAAAATACTACCTCCTTCAGAAGGGATCTGCCTCGTTCAAAAGGGAACTGCCTCTTCCAGAAGGGATCTGCCTCGGCTCCTTCAGAATGGAACTGCCACTTTAGAAGAGAACTGCCACTTCAAAGCAGAACTGTCTTCTTCAGAATTGAACTTGTTCCTTTATAATGGAACTGCCATTTCAGAAGCGAACTAACTTCTTCAGTATAGAACTGTCTCCTTAAGAAAAGAACTATCTCCTGAAAAATTGAACTGCCCCTTCAAAAGCGAACTACCTCCTTGAAATCGTGTCTCCCTCTTTCAAAAAGGGCCATTTAGTCACTTCCGTAACGGTTCTAAACCCTAACCAATCAACAACATTAGTGATAATCTAATAGCAATAGTTTGTCGCTTGTGTAACGTTCCCAGAGCGCTAAGTAACGAACTGAAAACCCCAGACCAAACCTCACACACAAAACCTTAAAACTAAATTAAAATTTGCACATGGATTTATTCTTCGCAGTGTCTACCGTATATATAACCCTTTTATACCGCTTTCAACGTTGAACGAGTTTACTCATAAGAGTAACACAGTATTTTAAGAGATTGCTCTTTTCAAATTACACTCTTTATAAGCAACAGTAGAAACAATTAATTTTAAGCCCAGCATACAAATTTAATATCAAACTCAGTTCAATAGTTCTAACCAGCAAACTCCAGCAAACCTTCCAACCCTAAAGCTCTAAAATATTCGTCGCTATCGCGGTGTTCGTTCAACAGCTCAATTACTATTGCGCAATATCCTCCTTTTTCACTCTCTGTAAATCACGAAACGCTTAACTGCATATATCATGAACCCCATCACGCTCTTGTGACGATGATTCACACTCTATCCTATGATTACTAGACATCGTAGTCAACAACACTTCGCTCATTCATGAAATCGGTATTTCGTTTGCTATCGGACATGTAAAAACCTACTGCAAGGCGTAGACTCGTAGATCTATAATACTCACAATTTTTAAAATTGTATATTACTTTCTAAGACTCAAAAAACCATAGGACCTAAGACATTAATCTTAGAAGTAAAATTAAACAAAGTTAAATGAATACGTATTTTATGGAAACTTCGACCTTAGGCTCTTATGTGCCGCTGTGATTATAATCCTGAGTGAACTCTTAGGCATTCTGATCTCATGACTCGGCTTTCTATCTAAAATAATCAACTTAAATGTGACTTTAGACTGGTTGTGGGATTCAATGAAAAGACGAGTTAAAATTAAATACCCCCGTCGAAGCAAATCTGCGTACGTAGCAACTTTCCAATGCATAATATATGTATTAATACCACATAAAGCCGCATACCAAGTTTCATAAAAATATATTCACATATAAGCGATACAATACTATACAATTTTAATTATTCTCTATAAGGATAACATTGGTGATGAGTACGTAGGTTTGCTGAAACAAGGAACACAAACAGGTGGTTTGTATGCAAATATAAATATAAATTATCTAGGCGAAGCCACATACCAAGTTTCATCAATATTCAATCATAAATAAGCGCTATATAACTTTGTGATTATTCTCCATGAGAATATCATGGGGGCTGAGAAAGCAGGTTTGCTGCAACAAGGAAAAAAAGTGTTTTTATGCAAATATCAATATAACTCAACCAGGTGAAGCCACATACCAAGTTTTATTAATTAATGTTCATAATTAAGAGAGTCATTACATTTTACTTATTCTCCATAAGAATAACATGGGGGCTGAGTACGCAGGTTTGCTGCAACGGGGATGATCAACAAAAAATAAATTTGTTGTGAAAATATTAATATACCAGTACTACGTGAATCCACATACCAAGTTTTATCAATATACATTCATAAATAATCGAGATATCAAATTATATTTATTCTCCATAAGGATAACATTGGACAACGTACTGTGTTTACTTTGGATGTTGGCAAGACTGCCTGTCAAAGTAAGTCAGCAGAACTTACGTCTTCTGAATTTTAATTTTAATTAAATTAATTGACTAATGTATGTCATATTTTAGTGTCACGAATTAGTAGTGCAGTGCTTGTTCAGTTTTGTGTTGAGTTGGAAACATCTGTGTACAAACCGATAACTGTGACCTAACCAAACTCTTATTGTATTGACAACTCTGATAACAGTCGCGATTACACAGTCAAACCGCTAGGGGAACTATTTCCGCAAACGTCACGACCGGAAGCAGTGCAGGCGCTACTGCAGTACGAATTTACCCTGCTACAGCCACACGCACCACGCGCCGCCGCCGCGCCGCCTGGCCGCGTCGCCTGCCGTCTTTTAATTTCTTTGGCGCCTGCATTCGCCGAGATACCACCCTTTTTGCAGAACTCTTAACCGGCTGCATCTTTCAGGCGCATGGAAATCATTAAGAAGATGACTGTTTATGAGTGTTTCTATTGGGTTATTATTTCCTTAATTATTGAACTTATACATTTATATGTTTAGTAAAATACATATTCCTGACTCTGAACTGCATCTGTGTCTGTTGTTCTTTGTTTCTGGTTACTTGAAATTTTATTGTATTTCTTATGTGGTAATAAGGACTTGTGTTTTGGTTGCAATTTCTTGCTATTCATTGAATCACCATAATTGAATCACCGTATAAAAATGAAATTGAGGATCTGATCCTTGACTTATCATCGGAGATTAATAACTTATCATCATTGAACCCTGATGTTAATTTTGAAAGTCTTATAAGTAACATCTCTGATTTAATTCAAATGGTGGATGTAATTAAGAACGAACATGGAATAGCCCATGCGTTGGCTAATGATTCGTTTATTGAGATTGCATCTCTCAAATCTAAACTTGAGATTGAAAAAGATCTGAGAACACAAGAAACAAACCGTTCTTTTATTATACAAGATGAAGTGGTTGGTGAGAAACATGCACTATGTAAAAAGATTCAGGGTCTAGAAAATAAGTTAAAAGCAAAAGCTACAGTGTACAATAGTTTGTTGACTGAACATAGCAACATTGAAAATGAACTGAGAAAACTACGGGATGTAAACAAATCTTTTAGTGCTAAGATTAAATCCTTAAATCATGCTAATTGTAGTCTTAAGCATAAAATTTATATGTTAAGTAATGAACTTTTAAAGTCTCAAAGTAATATGTCTTGGGGTAGTGATAAATGGGCAGATGATACTGTCTTGAATGGTTATTTTGATTCAATGTCAAAAGATACACCTAGTGGTGACGTTGTAATACTGGGTCCGTCTGCTACACAACTGGTTAAGTTTAGTAACCCAATTTCAGTTGTAAATAATCTTAACATAGATCACTTCAAAAAAAGCAAGTTTATACTATGCTGTGTTAGTAATAGTACAGAGCCTGGAAGGAATGATAGTGGCAGTCACTGGAGCTTTCTGTTTTGTGACAGGCAATCAAACATGGCCTACCGTTTTGATTCACTTTTGGGTACTAATCTGAAGTCAGCTATTCAAATTGCAGTAAACCTGGGGTTTCCTAGGAGTAATATTTGTGAACCTTCTTGCCATCAGCAGTCAAATTCCTATGAATGTAGTATTATCGTCCTTGTAACCGCTAAGCATGTGCTATACTACTACTGTTTAGTTAATAAGGGTATGACTCCTTTCTCGCAGTGGTTAAATGAAAACTGTGTTGCTAGTTCTCCTCCCAAAGCTGCATGTCCTCCTCGAAAATTAATTAATACTCCCGTTAAACTAAAAAATGTAGTGGTGATAACTGGACTGTAGTACAAAATAAATCACTAGATGCAAGTCTGATTGCACCAGCTCCAGTTGCAACTAGTAATAAATTTCAAGTTCTTGAGCCAAACCATGATTCAGTTAATGTTGTTGAAAGACCTGAAAATGTTAGTAAGGTTGCTTTTGATTCTACTGATTGTAGTGATAAGACTAGTTTCTCTGATCATGACAAATTGATTGAGAATAGGAGGCGCAGTAATAGTTCTCAAGGTAAAAAGGCTGAAAGGATCGACACAAGCAGTGTCACTAGAGTAAACTATTTAAATAAAGAAAGTGTAATTAGGTCAGTGACAAATCTGTAAAACTGAAGAGCGACAAGAATGTGACTGGAAGGAAACATAAAGTGAGACTCCTGTCTGACAGTCATGG
This sequence comes from Allygus modestus, assembly GCA_963675035.1. Lineage (NCBI taxonomy): Eukaryota > Metazoa > Arthropoda > Insecta > Hemiptera > Cicadellidae > Allygus > Allygus modestus. The sequence goes on from OY776113.1 coordinate 93,374,085, forward strand.
TCGGCATTTTTCCGAATTGATGATCCAAAAGTGTCCAGACAGTTTTGATGTATTGAGTGTGGTTAAACCTAATGCCAAACTAAACCAGGTTGTTAGCAATATAGATTCTATTGTTCAGGACATGGGCTCTGATGATGTATTAATTGTGTTTGGGGGCACAAATGATGTAAGCTCTGGACAATGTAATATTGATTTACTTTCACAGGTAAATGATTTGCTTAAAAACGTAACCAAGACAGGACTCATACTGGTTGGCCTTCCCTTCAGGCGAGACCAACCCGAACTCAACATTAAGATAGCGCTTATAAATGGAGAAATATCACGAGCTGTTTCTCTTGCAGGCCATGCTAGCTTCCTATCACTTGAAACAGTTGGCCATCCTCGTTTTTATACTCGGCATGGTTTGCATTTCAGCAATGCTGGTAAGAGGCGGATCGTTGATCTTTTTCTGAGTTTTTTAGTTCCTGCGTCTTATTCTGTTACGGAACAACATACTCCAGTTCATATATCTACACCTTGTTATAACACACCTCTGTTTAATGTCAATAATGACTCATTGTACAATAGAACGCATGCAAATAAACATTTTTTAGGAGTAAATCTATGGACAAAACACATGCATCTCAGAATGAAACCACCGAGAGGGAGAATAACACAAGAAGCTCCAATCCCAATCCGCTAATAATTGTACATCAAAATGTCCAAGGGGTTATAGCTAAGCTCAGTTTACTTGAAGTTCTTACTGAGCAGGTTTTACCTGGTATCCTTTGTTTGACTGAACATTTCCTGAATGAGTCTGAATTTAATGCGTTTTGTATCCCTGGTTTTACAACGGCCTCTGGTTATTGTCGTGCCTTTATGTTGAAGGGAGGTGCCTGTATTTTGGTTGTGGATGGTTTGGAGTTCCAAAGCGTTGATGTTGGGAAATTTTGTTCTGAGGGTATTTGTGAACTGGCAGCAATAACCTATGTTTTAGAGAGCGTTTCATATTTGTTGCTTGTTGTTTACAGGCCTTCAAGTAGCAATGTTGAGAGCATTAATTTTTTTATCGATTCTCTTCAGGAATGTATGGAATGCATGCGAAACCAAACCAAAGATTTATCATAGCGGGCGACTTCAATATTGATATGTCTGTTTGTGATTCTTCTTCGGAAAACTTGTCTAATTTAATGATGTCTTTTGCCTTTTATGACACAGTATTTTCATATACCAGGGAGTTCAATGGTTCAAGGTCACTTATTGACAACATGTTTTGCAACATTCCTTCAGATATGTCAAACACAGAGGTCATTGTATTGGGGGTTTCTGACCATCATGCTCAGGCTATGCATGTTAGGTTATCAGCTACTCTTCCCACTTTTTTCTGAAATTTGTGGTTAAAAGATCCAATGATAGTAACATCCACACTTTCAAGTTGCTCATTCAGAATGAAAAAAAAAAAAAATGGGATATTGTGTATGCAACGAATGGTTTAGATAGTAAGTTTGGCTCATTTTTGTCCACAATCAGCTATTTCTTTGATTATGCTTTTCCTTTTAAAAAAACAAAAATTCAGAAAAAGAAATCCTTCACCAAACTAAAGTTTGATTCAGAACTGTTCGATCTAAGGGAACAATTGCTTCATCTTCATTTTTTCACCAAGGATCTGTATTCAGACAATCCATTGAGGAAGACCTATCTCGACTTAAAAAAAGTTTAGGGCAGGAGTAAAGTCAGCTAAAGCTAAAAGTGTACTTTTACACTTGAATAAATCCGATAATAGATCTAAAGCAGCATGGAATATTATTAATGAAATGATTCCAAATAAGACACCTGTAATTCACAAAGATATTCAGATAATGCAGGATGGTCATCTGACAAGCAACCCTAACATCATAGCTGATTTGTTCAATGTATTTTTTACCAGTATAGGAAACATAAACGTTGCAAGTGATCCCATTGCACTTAGTCATTGCAGTAAGATACCAGGTAGTTGTTCCTCTCTGTATTTACACCCTACTACTTGTGAAGAGGTCATCAGTGTCACTTAGAATGAGTAATTCGGCTGGAAGATATGGTATCTCTTCCAAAATTGTAAAGGAGATATCTGAGTCTGTTGCTTATCCACTGACGTATCTTTTAAATCTAACCTTTTGAGGAAGGTTTATTTCCTTCTTGTCTTAAATCAGCAGTTGTCAAACCTTTGCTTAAAAAAGGGAATCCTAATATTCTAAATAACTATAGAACAATTTCTCTTACCTCAACATTTTCAAAGATTCTTGAAAAACTTTATTTGAACCGCCATTATCCATTTTTAATTTCCAACAATGTTCTTTTTGGTAAACAATATGGGTTCAGGAAACATTTCTCAACAGTTTAATGTTTCCAAGGCTCTGGATAGCAGGGAGAGTGTTTTTGGTGTATTTCTCGATCTTAGTAAAGAGTTTGATATGGTGAACCATAAACTGCTCATAGAGAAACTTAACCATCTTGGCATTAGAGGAAGAGCAATTGATTGGGTGTCTTCGTTTCTCATTGGAAGATCACAGACTGTGGAGATCTCTTACATTGATAAGGGTGGTTGTCTTAGTAAACTTCAGTCAGAGGAAATTATTGTCAGCTCCGGGGTTCCGCAAGGATAGGTCCTTGGACCAATCCTTTTTTATGTTTCATTAATGATATTGCCAGCAGTGTTCCTGGCGTTGATTTATGTTTGCTCGCTGACGACACTTCCCTTAGTATTTCTAAGAAATGTAGAAGCTTTCTTGAGGTCGATTCATTAAGTGTAGTCAACTGTTACAGTGGTTCAGCGAAAATAACCTTCTTGTAAATACTGATAAAACACAGTTTATTGATTTTAAATTGAAAGACCTTCATGGAATATTTACTAAATCCATTGTGACGATTGGTGATATTGAAATTGAGTTAATTCAGCAAACAAACTTTTTGGGGCTTGTCATTGACTCCCGTCTTAATTTTTCTTTTCACATTGCTAAGGTTTGCAGTAAGCTGAACAGTTGCTTGTTTATCCTCCGTCGTTTAGCCTTTTTTCAAATAGAGAAGTTCTGTTGTCACTTTATTATGGTTGTTTTCTCCCCCATGGTTGTTTTCTACGGGGTGGCTATTTGGGGATTCGAAACGGAGAAGCATAAGCAAGTGTTTCGTTGTCAAAAGAAGGCGCTTCGGTTGATTTTTGAAATGAAAATGTCTGAATCATGCAGGGGAGTTTTTTCTTATAACAATATGCTGACTTTCCCTTGCTTGTATATCTTGGAATGTTTAACATTTTTGGTAAAAAACAAGGAGTTATTTCAGTCTTGTAATCAAAATACACGTTATAGCTTCAGAACAATCTTTCCCTTTCCATTCTACGCCATAACACAGCTCATTTTGAAAAAACAAACATACTTCTCATCTATAAAATTGTTCAACTCTTTGCCCATACACCTAAAACAGGAATCAGATGTTACTAAATTTAGACGTCAGACAAAGGTTTTTCTCATAAATAAGGAATATTACGGTGTCCATGATTTTTTCAATTACAGTTTTGTAATTTAATTTAAAATGGTTTTAGTTATTATTTCTGTTTGGTTATTGATTTCATTTTAATCTGTTATACAATGCAACAAAACGTGACTTGTTGTCTATGCTATTTATATAGTCTAATGGCAATAAAATGATTTTGATTTGATTTGATTACTACTTTGAATATCTCTGCAACGGTTGGGTGTAGAATCACAAATTAAACACCAAAATTATTTTATTTGTGGATCTGAACTGATTGGTAAAAGCAAATGTGAAGTTTACATTAAAATGAACTGAGGAAAAGCCAAAAACCTATTTCCCATTAGATTAACATTGGAGATTTTATGAGTAAGTTTTTTGGATTTTCTCTGCAACCAATTAACCTAGGTTAATAATTCAAAATACTACATTATTTGTTTTTAAGCTCTATAACATGGTCAAAACCAAAATTAAGTTTTTTAAAAATTTTGGGGTGAAAAATGCAAATTCATGAATGTCACTTTAAACATTTGAGCGAAATTTCATCGAAATCAGAAATTTTTTACTCAAGTTATCGCATTCCCGGGCGCACACACACACACACACACATATATATATATATATATATATATGGAAAGATATATATATATATATATATATATATATATATATATACATATACATATACATATACATAAATTTGAACGAATCGTGTTTTTGGCATCTGGGGACCTCAAAACAAAAAATGATCATGGTCTCGGGCTTAAGTCTTACCATGAGACCTACGGTAATAGTTTCTTCCCTATAGCGGAAATTCGCTAAAAATAAATAAATAACACTTCCTTGATTAAATCATGTTAATTAGCAACCGTATAAAAACCTGGACACTTTATTAATGTGTTTATACTTTACGATTAGTAGGGGTGGCATTTTGGTCACGTGACTTGTGACGTCATTAGGCTCCGCCCCCAAGATGGCGGCACCCATGTTGGCTTCACTTTTTCCCGCCAAATTTTCTAACCTCACTAATTCCCGCCAGATTTTCTAACCTCACTTTTCCCGCCATATTTTCCCTACAGATTTACTTGATACCAACCTAGCAGAGCTAATGTATATTCTACCAACCTAGCGGAGCTAAATAAGGTAAGTAAAAAGTCAGATCGTTATGCAATAAGTTGTATATATATATATATATATATATATGTATATGTATATAAAGTTAACAACATAAAAAGGGTATATAAAAATAATAAAAGAGTTTATAAAGTTATTAGTAATACTGTATACATGATTATATATATTAGCGGTCCGCTGAAGCCTTTGTGTCCTCCTCCCTGAAACAGAAAAACCCAAAGATTAGACTAGTTGTAACCGGTTAAAATACAGCTCTGTGATTGGTCAAAATAAGCTCGCATCCCATGGGTCGTATAAGGCGTTCTGATCACTGATTGGTTTATCCATATACCTATATCGCTGTCAGCTTGCCTCGTTCACTCTGTTCCCAGATTTTGTGTTGGTCAGAGGTCCCTACACTGCTTCGTTCTTTGCTATTGTGGTATAGTGAGTTTGTGATAGTATTGTGCAACTGCAGTAAGTGCTAGCCATAATTTACCGTTAGTATTTAAGGGTGTTTGGCCGCTAGGCTAGTCTGGCGGTGAGGAGCAGTAGTTCTACAAGTCGCCACCGCGCGCCGCTAGGAAGACAACTCGGGCAGTGCTGTGAGTGTGTGTAGGGTTGTTAAATATTTCTGTACCGGTGACTTTGGCGCTAATATTTGTTCGGCACTAAAGGAGCTGGTGCCAGGAAATTGTTCTGACCAGCTCCAGTGACTTCGGTGACAGTACGAATTCACTCACTCAAAAGTCGCTGTCACTGTTTGGTTGTTTCAATGTATCCCCGCTAGGTTCGTGGCGCTGTCGCTGGAGCTGGAGCTGGGCGCTGGCGCTGGCACTGGTCACTGTCACCGGTCGCCGTTTGGTTGTTTCGAGGTCGTGGCGCTGTCGCTGGAGCTGGGAGCTGGAGCTGGCACTGGTCACTGTCACTTGTCGCTGTTTGGTGGTTTCGAGGTATCGCCTCTAGGTTTGTGGCGCTGGCGCTGTTTGGAGCTTGGCGCTGTTTGGAGCTTGGCGCTGGGCATAGACGAGATGGACGAACTACGAACCAGCGCCAGTGACTTCAGTGACAACACGAGCCCGCATTGTTCATGCAAGTCGCTGTTGTGCGTTTACTAACTAAAGCGCTGTTAATACAATTTTCCGATGACTGTTATTTGTATAATTAAGTAGTCTTTTACAAGCTTTCTTTATTTATGATTTAGTAACAACTTTATTATTTACTTCTAGGTAATTAATATTTTTTTAGTGATACTCCTAAATGTTTTCGTAGTTAAATGAGAATTTGTAGTTGTACTAAGAATTTTAATTATTACTTGTTGTTCCTATTTTATGAAATATATTTAATTCTAATGCCAATAAGTGAGCTGTTGATTCCTTTTAAGGTCATGATTAACTTTGATAAATAACACAGTGTCAAAAAGGGGTAATTTATCGCTGGAGTTGTTACGATGAACTGCGGGAGTAACTGGTGCCAAGTCACCGGTAAAAGTAACTGATATTTCTTTGGCGCTGTCACTGAAGTCACTGATCCAGCAAAGTCACTGGATCGCACATCTCTAAGTGTGTGTGATCTGGCTGGGGGGAGAGAGGAGCGCGTTCTCCTCATTTCTCCCCCTCCCCCCACGCAGCACTGTCTTTCCGTCTACTCGCTTCTTCGTCGGTCCGAGGCACACGGTACACAGCCCCGGCCCCGGCCCGCGGCTCGACTAGTACAGTAGTAAACAGTAGTAGTAGGGTTGGGTTGCTTACTATTTTCCACTGATGTGCCTTTCAATGTCGCCAACAACGAATCTTAAATATATTTTTATTTTGAGCGTTCGCTTTATAGTTTTGATGAGTACATTTCTTGTAGCCTGTACAGATTTTATCATAAAAAATGTTTGACAAGGTTGTGAGCACATTTAAATACAGTGGAACTCGGATCGTTCGAATCTCAAAGGACCGCAGTAATAAAATTCGAACTATCCAACAAATTGAATTTTAATAATAGAGTTTCGAATTATCCTATCTTTACTGTATTAAAAACAAATAACATTATTTATTATAATAACCATTAATTATAAATATAATACCCCCGTCGCAGCAAACCTGCGTACTCAGCGAATTTCCAATGCATACATATGTGTTTCACTACCACATAAAGCCACTTACCATGTTTCATAAAAATACATAAATAAATAATTGATCTATAACATTTTTTTATTCTCCATAAGAATAACATTAGGGCTGAGTACGCAGATTTGCTGCAACAAGGAACACAAAATATGTGTTTTTATGCAATTATCAACATAACTCAACCAGGTGAAGCTACATACAAAGTTTTATTAATTTATGCTCATAGTTAAGGGAGATAAAAAACTTTACTTATTCTCCATAAGAATAACATTAGGGCTGAGTATGCAGGTTTGCTGCTCCTGGGATAATCAACAAAAAATCAATTGTTTGTGCAAATATCAATATACCAGTACAGTACTACGAGAAGTCACATACCAAGTTTCATCAATATACATTCATAAATAATCGAGATATCAAATTTTATTTATTCTCCATAAGGATAACATTGGACAACGTACTGTGTTTAGCACTTTGAATATCTCTGCAACGGTTGGACGCAGAATCACAATTTAAACACCGAAATGATTGTTTTGTATAGCTGAATCGATTTGTAAAAGCAAATGTGAAGTTTACGTTAAAATGAACTGAGGAAAAGCCAAAAACCTTTTTCCCATAAGATTAACATGGGAGATTTTATGAGCACGTTTTTTGGATTTTCTCCGCAACCACTTAACTTAGGTTAATAATTCAAAATACTATTTTTTTTTAAGCTCTATAAAATGCTCAAAACCAAGATTGAGTGTTTTAAAAATTTTAGGGTGAAAAGTGCAAAAAACTGATTTTTGTAAAATTTAAAACCCCCATAAACCCTCCTTCCCATGGTCCGATTTTTCTGGTTTTCGAACTTAAAGTAATGAATGTCACTTTTGCAAATTTCATCGAAATCGGACGTTTTTTACTCAAGTTATCGTGTTAACGGACACATATATAGATATATATATATATCAGGGTTGGTGAAAAGTCCCGGGACGGCTTAATACTTTTTTAACCTTTACAGATGGAGCTATACAAGTTGGTACACTGTTACTGGGCATAAAACACTATTTTATTACAATTTCAATGAGCCGCTACCACCTCAGGGGGACGGCCCACAAGGAGTCGGAAGAAAATCTTAAATAGAAGCATAGGTTGATATGCACATCAAATTAAAGGTCTTTATTATTAGAATACAATGCCGCAAATCCGACTTTAAACGGACAACCGAGCCCAAAATGATAGCTATTAAAAGATGGCTGAAATTTGAAATGTTGATAAGTAGCTGTGTGTAATCTAATGTAACACATTTAAATTTTGCATTAAAATGTAAAATTACATTAATGTAATACATTTCAATTTAATTTGCAAAAATTTACTCTCCTAGCTAATAAATTACTAAACCGATTCAAAACTTAAGCACATAAAAATTTCAAATTCAAGCCATCTTTGAATAGCTGCCATTTTGGGCTCGGTTGTCCGTTTAAAGTCGGATTTGTGGCATTGTATTCTACTAATAAAGACCTTTAATATGATGTGAATATCAACCTATGCTTCTATTTAAGATTTTCTTCCGACTCCTTGTGAGCCGTCCCCCTGAGGTGGTAGCGGCTCATTGAAATTTTAGTAAAATAGTGTTTTATGCCCAGTAACAGTGTACCAACTTGTATAGCTCCATCTGTAACGGTTAAAAAAATATTAAGCCGTCCCGGGACTTTTCACCAACCCTGTGTATATATATATATATATAAATTTGAACGAATAGTGTTTTTGACATCTGGGTATATCAAAACAAAAAGTTATTATGGCCTCGGGCTTAAGTCTTACCATGAGACCTACGGTAATAGCTTCTTCCCTATAAGGGAAATTCGCTAAAATGGTTTTTAATTTTATGAATTACAATTTTACAAATATATTTAATCATAATACATTGATCTTGTTAATTTCTAGAAATACTGTATTAAATAAATGTATAGGGTGTCCCGGAACTATTCCATAAAATTTTTTTCCATAAATATACAATTGTGGAATATTTTACTCCAATCACCAACATACTAACCTTTGTTAGATGTATTTTTTACCGCTATTGTTGGAGTTTAGTATCCGTTTGTTGTTAAAGCTAAAGAAGAATTTGTTATTTATTGTTACAAAGTAAAATTCAGGCACGATCAGGGGCGGATCCAGGGAGTCACATTGGGTGGGGGAAATACCCGGTTTTTTTTTTGGGGGGGGGGGGGGGGTATAGAATACCCCTCAGGGGTGGGGGTCCGGCCGTCCTCCCCGGAAATTTGATAAACATTCCATATCAATAATAATTTGATCGGCTGTAAAGAATAGCCGAACGCGCTTTATTGACCAACACTTGTGTTATCGGCCTAAAAAGACGACTGTCTTGAATTCATGGACCAAAATCGTGGTCGCCGCAATTCATGGTCGCCGTAACTTTTAAACCAAAAACGACAAGTACGCATAAACTTAGTTAATCGGCCAAAGAAAACCGCAATAGTTTTCACTATCGGACTTTTGCCCGAACAAGACATCGGATCGAGCAGGGAGCAGGGCACGAAGGTAGCTAAATTCATTTTACAGCATATTACCATTGACTATATACATGAGTCATAAATACGACCGCAAACTTTGTTATCGGCCGAAAATTGAGTACACACCGTATTTTATGCCGGAAATGTACTTATTCGCTCAAAAACGGCAATCGGACCACATTTTCCCAGCGAAAAATGAAGCCGGATTCCGTTTTATAGGCCCGAACGACTACCGGAACGTATATTTTACAAATACAATCGGCGATTCGACCCCGTACCACCAATGAACGCCTATTTTTACTATTTACTGATTTATAAAACATATACACTCAAATAAAAAATATACACTGCTTGGAAAATAATTGGATTTTATGGTTCTCTTTATTTATTTACAAAAAATTTAAAAAAATTTAAATTAGAATATTTAAAATTTAGAAAATTTTAAATTAAAATATTAAATTATTAGAATTATGTATTAAATTAAATATCAGAATTTACACTTCAGCTGAATACCTTATCTGGCTATAAATATTTGTGCCAAAGTTATGGGAGAGTGTTTAGGCCTACATTTTCTGGCTTTTTATGTCATATAATGTAATATGCATTAATTTTACATCCCGATCTCTTTTTACCGGTTTTGGGAGCCAAAAACACAACATTCGTAATTTTTATATCCTCCAAAAAAAGGAAGTTAGGGTCTTTCTGATTGCTTTGCAAAATGAACTTGTCCAACTGATTATAGAAAGGAATGTCTTCTCGAAATATGAAGTAAATCGTAAATTTACACTTTCCTATCACTTAGTTATATCAGTTATATACATCTTCAGAAGAAGCTGGATCTTTAGTTACATGACAGGTATTCTATAACTTGTTTCACACAACAATGTTTTACTGGCAACTGATTTTCTATATCTTGTATGCCTATATTTCTTACAAGGCATTTATTGCTACGGTTGCAGTAATACCATAATACTCTGAAAACTGAAAAACGCGGACACGCGGTGCTCGTAGTGTGCGAGTGGCGAGATTCGTGGAAGGTGTAAATAAATACATTGCTGTCACAGTTCTTGTTTAGTTTGAATGACGAACATACAGAGCTACGCGGTGCGACTGTGTACAAGCGTAGCACCTACTGTTGCGTTTGTTTGAAAGACATTTTTGAACAAACCGAACGTCTGACTGAAAAATGTTTGAAGTAAAACATGTAGATCAACTAATTTGCTACAACTTTGCAGCTGGAAGTTTCTTTCTACCCTAAAAATTAAAAATGTTTACGCTTTATTACTTTTTATAGTCCCGATTTTATACGTAACAGCCCCCTTTTATAATAAATAAGGAGGTTATAAAGCGGCTAACATAAATGTAAAAATAACGTTCAATAATAAAATTGAAACTAAACCAATATTTAAAATTTTAAAAACGTAATATTTTCTTGAACCTATAATTTTTCTTGAATTATAAATGGACCGCGCTCTAAATGAGCGAAAACTGCGCCACCGAGACCGTCTGAAGGCATAAGAAACTCAATCCCAGAGGTATATTACTGAGGTTACATTTAATTAATATCAAATGCCCCCGTCACAGCAAACCTGCGTACTCAGCAAATTTCCAATGCATAATATATGTCTTAATACCACATAAAGCCGCATACCAAATTTCATAAAAATATATTCACAAATATACATTTGTAATTATTTTCCATAAGAATAACATTGGGGATAAGTACGTAGGTTTGCTGAAACTAGGAACATAAACAATTGGTTTTTAAGCAAACATCAATATATCTCAACTAGGTGAGGGGGTATAAAACCCCCCCAAAATACCCCTTCGGATAGAGCGATCTGGCTGGTTTTCGAACTTAAAGTCATAAATGTTACTTTACACGTTTATACCAAATTTCAACAAAATCGGATTATTTTTACGAGAGTTATCGTGCTCACGGACACACACACACACACACACACACACACACATATATATATATATATATATATATATATATATATATATATACAGTTTCGAACTAATGGTGTTTTTGGGGTCTGGGGACCTCAAAACGAAAAGTTATCATGGTCCCGGGCCTAGGTCTTACCATGCCGACTACGGTAATAGCTTCTTCCCTAGAGGGGGAATTCGCTAAAACAGGTGAATCTGTCAATTTGCGGCAGGGCCGCAGAATCCGTTTTACCGGAATTATACGCGCGAAACCGAAGAAGTGGTGGGAGTGCAGAGGAGAGAGACAGAAAGAGAGAGAGAGAGAGAGAGTAACACAGAAAGCGCGCGGAGTACGGTATGACCTTGAGCGGCGACGCACCTCGCCCCTCGACGCGTGCGGGCACTGTAGGTGATCACCACTACATTTGCAGTGCAGCGTGCCGACCCTACATGGTGCTACTTTTACCAATAAGGAAGCAGAACTGTTATACATAGAACAGATTTAAAAACGCCTATACAATATCAGATAAAACCCACATCTATTAAAATAAAACTCGTTTTTTATTTTTTAAATCTTAATTTTAAAATAAGGTGTAAAACAAAAAAAATTAAAAATTGTTTTTCAGATTTTTATTATTTTTATTTTAACGCATAAAGGAAGCAATCAGAAAGCAAAAAATGTATTTTTATTTAAAAAAATATCAACGGGTTGCTTTGCTTATTGGTAACAAAACACCCAAAAATCGCCCCTTTAGTCCCTTGTAATATACCCCTGAATTTTTTTAAAATTTTTTAAACTTCATTTTCGTGTTTAGTACATTGTAACAAACACATTCATACATAAAAATCTGAAATTTATTTTTTGACCAAACACCCGTATTATATTTTATTTGGTGTATCAGACCTAACCTCAATTTATTGCATAACATAACCCTTCCTTTGCGTGTCTAACCTAACCTCACTTTATTGGTTTTATTTTAATTTTACTAGCCCTAGTATTGTATTTACTCAAGTTTCTCTTTGGGGTTTCACATAACCTCAAATTTTCTTAACGTAACCTCACTTTTTGTTTTGATTTATTATTTAAATTTTATCTTGACTTAAGTAGTAATGGATAGCGTCTTTGAGCCTGTTGAAGTACTCAGTGACGAGGAGGCTTATTTAAAAAAATTTCGATTGTACGGAGCAAAAACTATTTTCAAATTTTCTAACCCTCCTCCCGATACTAGTGAGATAGACTGGCTCACACAAGGTTTTGCCAAAATTGTGAATGTGATGAAAGGCCAAGCCCATGAAAATGGTTACTTTGCTCGGGTTGAATTTGCATAGTCATAACCTAAAATGTAGAGATCCGGGATTTGTCGCTTTTCGGCCCGCTGGTGAAATTGATGAAGGCATCCTTTGGCAAATTTTTGGGGGCATAGTACAGTCCAAGTCTGAATCCATCAATTCCACTGACACTTTTAAAGTAGAATGTACGCGCGTTCATCTCCCTGTAGGTTCCGGCCGTACTGGGAGGGAGGTTAAGACCTGGTATCTTTAACAACTTTGATGAGGGGTGTAAGGCGAGAAAAGGGATTGTTGTAATTAACAACAAAGATAAATTGTATCTCCCCAGGGTTTTGGTGGTGGATATAGCTCATGTAACAAAGGATCCTCAGTACAAGTCAATTCGGCAAGATAATAAAAAAGGCAAACCGTAAAGGCCCAGGAACTTATTCAGCGGGCTAGGGTGGAGATGTCCTAGGATGGCGCGGGAATCCCCGAACTTGAAAAGTTTCAAGGTTTGCTAAATGTGTTCAAATTACTGTCTACAACTACAATAGGAAAGGCCGGGAAGTTTATTTTGAGGGTCGTGTTGAAAATACAATATTTCAAATCAACTTGCATAACGGCCACTAAAACGTAATAACTAGTCTGATTGCTGCGTATATTTTTGCGAAGCCTGTCACGTCCCCTACGATCAAAAAGCTAATCACAGATGCTCAAACATCTGTTCTGAGGAATAGTTCTTGGGGAATAGTTTGTCCGAAATGTAACATGACTTTGAGGAATGAGCGGTGTTTCACTGCTCACCAAGTCGATAGGTGTAAAGCTGTCAAAAAGTGCCTTGACTGCGGTAAATTAATTTGGATTAGAGATAAATCCGCACCCCACAAGTGCGGTGAAGTCTATTGCAAACGTTGCGGCTCCTTCCAAGATCCAAATCATAAATGTTTCATGCAGCAAAACGAGGGTAAGCCTAAACCCAAGGACTACCTTTTCATTTTCTTTCATCTGGAGACTCGCCAAGACGAATCTCTCCCCTCTGACCCTGAACAAAAAGTACATAAAGTAAACTTGTACGTTTCTCAACAATTTTGCTACCAATGTATCGAAGCAAAATTTTGCTTGGCTTGTAAGAACCGTACGAGAATCTTCAACTCTGACCCGATTAAATATTTCATGGAATAAATCATGCAAGTCTGTAAAAGTTTTAAAGATGTTTATGTGATCGCTCACAATAGACAAGGCTTTGATTTTCAGTCTTTGTTAAAGTATGACCTGGGAAAAACTAAATTCACACCTGATCTGGTAATGAGGGGTTCCAAAATTATTCTTATGGAAATGGAAAATGTGAGGTTCGTGGACTCACTCAAATATTTCCCCATGGCCCTCGCTGCACTCCCTAAGGCCTTCGATCTGCCTCCCGAGAGAAAGAATGGTTACTTTCCCCACTTTTTCAACACTCTGGCGAACCAAGACTATAAAGGCCCTATGCCCGACAAACAGTACTACTGCCCAGATTCAATGTTTGAAAAGTCCTACAAGGACTTTGGAAACTGGTACGATGCAGGAGTAGCGAAAAGCTATGTTTTTGATTTTCAAAAGTAAATCTTAGAGTATTGTATCTCTGATATAGAGATCTAGGCTCAAGCCTGTCTTAAGTTCAGATCGATATTCCTCCAAGAGTGTAATTTCGATCCTTTCCTAGAGGCTATAACGATCGCTAGTGCATGTAACTTGGCCTTCCGCCGCAAATTTTTGAAACCAAACACGACTGGCCTCATCCCAAGGAATGGCTACCGTTTAGTGGATAACCAGTCAGCTATCGCGATTCAGTGGCTAAGCTGGGACGAAGAGAAACGTGGAGTGAGGATCGAACATGCGGGGCGGGGTTAAGAAGTAAAGATTAACGGGTGGAAAGTAGATGAGTTTGACGGGGAAAACATCTTTGAGTTTCACGGGTGCTACTGGCACGGGTGCCCCAAATACTTCCCGTACAATCAAGAGGCTCCTCCCTCAGACTCGCATCCCTTGAGATATGAACCAAATCCAAAATCTCAAAATTCAATGACTATGAAGTAGTGGAGATTTGGGAGTGTGAGTTTCGAAAAGTAAAGAAAGAACAAAAACTAACATATTTAGAGTCCCTACCCATTTTGAACACTCTTACCCTAGATCCTAGACAAGCTTTTTTTGAGGGGGGGGTAGAACGGGTAACTCAAAGACTTACCACAAATGTGAAAAGGGGAGAAACAATCCAGTATGTGGACGTGTGCTCTCTCTATCCGTATGTGTGTAAGTACGGTAAGTATCCCCTAGGTCATCCTACGATTTATGTGGGTGATATGGAGTGTAGACAGAGAGGGCTTGGTGTAGATGGTTTGCTCAAGTATAAAGTCCTGATACCTCGGGATCTCTACCATCATGTACTCCCTACTAGGATGAACAAAATCTCATGTTTGCCTTGTGTAGGAGTTGCGGGGAAACTCAGAATCAGAGGGATTGCAGTCATAAGAGTGAGGAAAGAGCACTGTTAGGGACGTGGACTATGGATGAGGTGAGGAAGGCTGTAGAGAAAGGCTACGTTGTGCTCGACATATACGAACTGTGGGAATATAAAATGGCCACATACGAGAAAGTGGGGCTTTTCACTGACTTAATAAATTTCTGAAAATGAAACAGGAGGCTTCAGGGTATCCCGGTTGGTATGAAACCGAGGAAGACAAAGACAAGTACATCGCGAACTATATCAAACATTAAGGAATCAAATTGGAGAAAGGCAAAATTGTTAAAAACAGGGGTTTAAGACACTTGGCTAAACTCATGTTAAATTTGTTTTGGGGAGTATTCGGTCAGCGGGAGAACTAAACCAAGGCTATGATTGTCAGAAACACTAACTCACTCTTTGAAATGCTTACAAGTACTGAAATTAAAGTAAATATAATACAGATTGTAAATGAAGAAGTAGTAGTAGTGAGCTGGGAGGATCTTGTGGAAGTCGGCGAACCCTTGAGAAATGTCAATATTGTAATCACGGTCTACACAACAGCCCAAGCGAGACTTAAGCTCTATGAGTACTTAGATGCCCTTAGAGGTCAGGTCTTGTATTATTACACAGATAGCTGTGCCTATTACTGCCAGGGAGGTTTTATAGAGTTCCTACGCGAGATTACCTCGGTGAGATGACGGATGAATTGGTAGATGAGTACGGGCCCGGCTCTTGTATCGTGGAGTTTGTTTCTGGGTGGCCAAAAACCTTTGCGTACCTTGTCTGGTCAACAACATCTCAATCTTTGATTTCCGTTTGTAAAATCAAGGTCCTCACCCTCAATATTAAGATTTCTGAAACGTTAAACTTTGAAAAACTGAAAGAAATGTTCCTTAGCGAAAGTAGGGAAAAACTGAAAATTAACGAATCTCGAATCGGGAGGACTAAAGACCGCGATATCGCAACTGTAAGCGAAACTAAAGTTTTCAAAATTACAGGACCAAAAAGGAAGTTAGAGGGTGAGTACGACACCCTGTCATACGGTTACAAAATTAAAAAACTCGAGTAACCCCAACCGGAAGTAACTAAGACAGATTCAGTCATATGTTCCTCTCCCGCGGGTTGCTCCTGTCTCGGTCAACTTGACCGCTGCTCCAGTCAAGGTAAGACGTGACCCTACGTTGCTCTCATCTGTACTATTGCACAATACTTGACATAACCTATAACAAATGGCTCACTTGCCTTCTTATATATTTAACGATCAAAACGTTGCTGTACTTTTTGTCATTAGTGATAATCCTTGGTTTAAAGCTAAAGAGATTGCTCAAATCCTGGGCTACGCTAATCCTTAAGAAGAAAACTGAAACCATGTTAGAGATAAATATCACATAACTATAGCGGAAGTGCGTGGGAGCGGAACGCTCCCCATAACCCATAATGAAAAACATACAATCTTTCTTAACGAGCCTGGATTATATTCATTACTTATGAAATCTAAATTACCCATTGCTGAGAAGTTTCAGGACTGGGTTTTTGAAAAAGTTTTACTTTCCATTCGAAAGTACGGAGAGTAGAAACATAAACTTGAAAATAGTCAGTTAAAGAATCGAAACTCCAACTCTTGGCTGAAATTAAAACGTCTTTGGAAAACAACCAAAAGCTAGCTCAAATTAACTTAGAATTTAAAACTACAAACGATATAATGAGTAAAGAAAACCAGTCACTGAATGAGTTGTTGACTGAACAGGCACCGAAGGTTGATGTGATGTCAGACGACGATGAACTTAAACATGTTTTATGTGTCCTTATTAAAGAAACTCTTATGTATTTGTACGGAGTCTGCAAGTACAAATGTTTTCGCATACAAAAAAGAAAAGCTCTCATTAAAGACAAAAATGAAGGTTTCGTACCTTGTTTCATCAAGTCTCCTGTTCCTAACGGGATTAATGTACTTAACAAAGCAAAAGAAGTAATGAAGAGTTATGGTATGCACTTTGACTCTGCACACAACAACATCCTAACTTCTCACAATTTTGTAAATATAGTTGAGCATGTCTCGGACAATGCATAAGTTCCTAATGTATGTATTTATGTGTGTGTGAGCTATGTGAATGTGTGTGTGTGTGTGTGTGTGTGTGTGTGTGTGTGTGTGTGTGTGTGTGTGTGTGTGTGTGTGTGTGTGTGTGTGTGTGTGTGTGTGTGTGTGTGTGTGTGAAAATGAAGGTCACTGGTGCGAGTGACGAAAAGCCCCGTAAACCTGAATGTGAGATGAAGGGTCTTGTACAGTGAGGCGTGTAGATAAGCCCTTTGCTACTCCTTGGAACGGCCCGGAGTGAATTATGGCCTATTAACACTGAGAAGCCCCGATCCGAGGAGGACTCGGGCTACTCCTTGAGTCCGTATGGTGGGACTTGTGAAAATTAAAAAGTAAAAAAATAACGGAGGAGACGGTTAGTTTGTTTTTGGAAGGTCTCCATCGGTCATGGCGATGGTGGGGTCATGGTTTTTCTAAAAATACTCTATCCTTTGTTTGTTAAAAAAGAGGGTACATTAGTTTGTACTGGGCGTCAACCAGGTAATCTGGAACGGCTCAAGCACGAAATAATGTTTAACCTGGGTGCATAAGCACGGTTCGACTCAAATTCCACTCAAGCAAATAAAATTAGAATACACTTACTTAGGCGGAGTATACGGTGTTCATCAAAGCTTATACCGGGTTTCTAGGAGGTATTGGCGGAAGTTTCCAAGCTCTTGGCTCTAGCTCCGCGTAATCGTCCTGTTGTTGTTATTGGCGGATTAGGAAACCCCAGCTTTGCTGCTAGTCACCTCTTCCACAAGCGGGAATATTGCGAAGGTTACCGGAAAGATAGGATATAGCAGGAAAGGAAATGGTGGGAAGGGACGGCAGCCAAATTGACCCCTCAGAGGGCCAATTCCCGTGCCCCTGTGACAGCTGGGATGAGGCTCTCAACAGGGGACTCTCATTTTGCCCTCCAACAGGTCAACTCAACTGACAGGGTATCCATGTACAACAGCCAGGGACCATTCATTCTCAGGTTGGCAGGAGGGACCAAACCCGGAAACTCTGTCCCTAGCCGCTGCAAATGGATGGACCAAAGGTGAAAGGGAAGTTAGTCATAATGGACAGCCAAAAGACTTACCATATGTAATGACAACTTCATTTGCTGTACCCAATGTCATCCTCAAAACTGGTATAGGTAATCGTCCTCAACAGGCTTCCTATAAATAACCCTAGGTGTCGGAGCAGGGAGTGGCTTCTTATGAGAAGATGCCGTGTAGCCGAAGCACTCCAGCACATATGAAAGCATTTCGAACAGTACTGTTTGAGCGTTGCTGAAGTGTATGTTACCAAGAGGACGTTGCGGCGGAAGTATGGTGTTTTTTCTGATAAGATTTTTAGCGGATAAGCTATTTGTCTTCGCTATATTTGTTACTAGCTTGATATTTATTTATATAATGAGAATCACTGATGTAAGTATAAAGATAGTGTTCTCTGAATAAACGTATCATTAATAAAATGGAAGGTAAGACAGCTATAGCTGAGGAGTTACACAGACCGGCCAGGATCAATTACTCCAGGTGTAAAGTCACCCTTAAGGGTTTAAGGGACCTTTAACAGGCTGATCTCATTGAGATGCATGCTTTTGCGAAAACTAACAAAGGGTTTAGGTACATACCGACTATGATTAACTCTTTGTCAAAAGTAGCTTTTGATGTTCCGTTAAAAGACATGTCAGGGCCAGAAGTCGCTAGAGCTTTAGAACCTATCTTAGCTATATATAAAATGAAAAACTTTCACACAGACCAAGGCACAGAATGGTTAAACAAGCTTGTAAATGCGTTAATAAAGAAATACAAAATCAACTATTACCATAAATTTTCCGAACTTAAAGCCAGCAACGTGGAAAAATTGAACACAACGATTAACACAAAAATGTACAATTTATTTACTGCCAGAGGTAGTTATGAGTGGGTTAGTAATATTGCCAGAATTCGTAAAGTCTTACAACAACACATAACATAGAACGATAGGTATGAAACCCAAGGATATAAAACAAAAATATATCACAGAAATTGTAAACAGAATAAATAAAGTTAAAAAACCCAAAAATCAAATCCTTATTAATTTTTTTATTTATTTGGACTTTACCTATCGCTTCTAGTGTTTAAAACTACACTACGTTTCGGGAGGTAAGGAAACTTCTCCCGTTATCAAGTGAAACCCTACTTACATCTAAATATCAAGTTCTTACACCTAACTAACCTACTTTTTTATTTTCTTAATCTTTTTCTTTACATTTTAATTTACACTAACACAAAAATAACTAATACATATAGAAAAAAATAAATACAATACACGAATACAACATTTATATACACGAACAAATGGAAAACTGACAATACATTACCTGGTCTGCATCGTTGCCTCCAAGCTTACGGCAAAAACTAGGAACTTCACTCTCACGTCAACCCACTACCAGACCGCACACTCGACTAAATCTGGTAACGTTTATTTAGTTGAAAGAGATTTAAAAATAAAAGGTTCAAAACTTCTCGTGCGTTGGAGGAGGTACGATAGTAACCATGAAAGTTGGATTGACTCAAAGGACTTGGTTTGATAGTGGCATCCAGGAAGTATAATCAGTAGTAATCAGTAGCGGGTAATCAGTCAGCATGCGGGTTGAGAAGTAGAAAGTCGAGCTTCCCGTTAAAAACTTTGATGAATATATCGGTTAGGGCATGGTTAAAAAGAACAAACATGGTATTTTATTACCTGTTTCAATTCGCTATATAATCAGTGGGCCATCTTCGTCTGGTAAGACCAAAGTTTTGTTCAATTTATTGTTTGATCAAAACGGGTTAAGGTTGGAAAGTATCTACGTTTTTCAAAGTCCCTCTATCAGCCAAAATAACCGTTTTTGAACAAAGTAATGCTTAAGGAAGTCGTATTTTACGCATATGATGATAATAGTCTAATTTTACACCCAAACGAAGCTAAACCAAACTCTATAATGATTTTTGACGATATATCTTGTGAAAACATGATAATATACGTAGTTACTTCACTATGGGGAGACATAAAAATACAGATATATTTTATTTTTGACAAACATACAGTGCCATACCGAAACAGCTGGTGAGGGACAGTAGTAACTTTGTTATTTTATTCAAGCAGGAAGATATAAATCGAAGGCACGTGTACTGTGATCATGCCACTACTAATATGTCTTTCGAAAAATTTTAAGAGCTGTATGCTCGGGCGTGGTGAGACAACTTTGGATTCCTTGTGATTGACAAGACTCTAGACCCTTATAAGAGAAGGTACAGAGTAGGGATGGAGAGTTTTGTAACATAACTATAATGGTACGCATCTACACGTACAACGATGTAAGAGGCTGTAACGCTAAACTTCATAATTTAAATCAAACTTGTGCTCTTTTTATTACAAGGACAAGAAGAAATTCTGTGGAAACTACTGTAGTAAGAAAGCTCTTCACTAGTACCAGTTTAAAAAAAGATGCTGGAGACATAGAAAACTAAAAAGATCTGCTACAATACCACCCGCAATTTATTAATGATATCAGCGAGTGAGAGAACTTATAACCGAGATGCATGACTTAGTTTTATGAACAAATGCAAAGAAAAAACGTACTGTTGGAACTTGTAATATATCACAAGATATCACAACTGTACCGTGCGATACGCACAAAATATTATATCTAGATTCAGGCCGTTCTCCGAATTATTTGGTAAAGAATTGCCTTTGCGGAACTTGCACGGTAGTGTTAATTTTTCACAAATCTGTAATGAAATGCTGCAATACGGATGTAAGATTCCCTTCACTGCACGATGTATACTACTGACTGAACGAACCATCCCCATAAGATCACCTAACTACACTAGTAGTAAACACTAGTAGAAAACTAGAAAACAGCCACATCTAACCCCGACATTATAACTGAACCTGAAATCTTTAAAGAAGAGCCAATGGACTACTCTACGACAGATGACGAAAGTGATGGAGAAAAAGAAGAATTGAATCCATATATTGTATCGACACCTATAACCAGGGACCTGACCGAATTTGTGTCTAGTCCTGCGACACAAGATTCTACTACACAGCACGTTGAGAACTTGTTTCAGAACCCTTTAACTCGAGAGTACATTCCTATGTTTATAAAAGATTCGGGCAGTAGAAAGATGATTGATTATGTATATGGGCTGTACTACACGGATGACGGAGAGTTTATGGTTGGTAATGAGCAACTGACTTTTGATACTGAAGGAAACATTTACGTTGGAGATACCAACTATGGGGCGTCCAAAGGGCTCTACGATCTTATATTTAAGGAACTCCCTTGCAGAAGTATGTATACAGAGAATGATCTCAAAGCCTACATGAGTATACCTTGTGCTACTAATTCCCATTGGGTTCACTCTCACCGGAAAACTGATCAGAAATAATAGTACAAAATATACTAAGATAATTAAAAATCTTTTCACAACAACAAGAGTTCAAGGATTAGCGTGAAAATCGTTCAAGTCCCGTGATATAATACACTGGGATGACGCCAACGAGTTAGTGTATGGATTACACCACGTAGCCATGTCAACAGTGTCTGGAAACAGAGTGCATGGCAATGAAATACTAAGTATCGTGGAGGAACTGAGGGAGGCCGACTACATAAAAGGAACTGGAAACAGTAGATTTAAATAATTATTAAAATTACCATTGGCAAGTTTGGACGTTGTTTAAAATCTCACAGCAAGAGCCTTAAAGGGCCTAAGGGTGAAGGTTTAAATTTAATGGTTGACGGGGTCTATGATATGCAAAATAAAAGATTATGTAAAATGGCTTCACCAATAAATGCGAATGACGCCGCTACTAAGGTTTATGTGGACCATAATTCCATCCCTTCACTTGTGAAAAGTATAGTATGCATAACAAAAGACTGTGGTATATGGCATACCCTGAGGAACCAATGGGTGCGGTTGATCTACGCACACTAAAAAAACTAAGTATGACTATATCCAATGATAAATATGACGCTAGTAATAATCGAATAAAAAATCATACTGACACACCCAGCGATGCGGCTACAAAATCATACGTGGAAAGAACTTGTGATAATAAGCTTGAACCTGTTAGTACTAACCTCGGCCAATTGCAGTCGGAGTTAACGAGTATTAAGACCAGACTGGTTAAGTTTGAAGGTCTAATTATAGGTAGTAAATATTTTAATGATAAACAGTTGAGGAAATTTAGTACTATGGTCTTTAATTATATTAACAAAAAACATACCGGCAGAGATGCAGAGGTTGATGAGAGTAACTGGGAAGAACTGTTCACAATACCAGATGAAAATAAACATACCAATGCAAATGATGAGGCCGAGGAGTATGAGGACGAGATAGAGGAAGATCCTGTTAGGGGCTACAAGTTTCTCATGACGGAAGATGAATATAATGAATTTGTTAAAGTTCAGCCACCAGTTAACTCTGAACCAGTTTAGGTATAAAAGGAAAAGTTTACTTTATAACCGACATTAATGTGTTGGAGTACAACGACATGACAACATTGGAGACTAGCGCTTTTTTGTTATAAATACGTCCGTGTATACATGAGACTCCACTAGGTGCTTACATATTTTCAATCAATTTTGAACAAAAGGAATCCTTTTAGACGTAAGCGAGAAGTCGTGCGAGGTGGAGGTTTAGTTTAATTCGTTCTTAATAAGGCAGTAAACTTACTACCCGTCGAATTACATCTCCCTGGTTATCAGTACTGCGGTCTGGCTCGAGATTAAAAGCAAGATTGGCTAGAGGAGACAAAGGAATAAACGGACTTTACGCCACCTGTAAGGTCCACGACATAGCCTATTCGAGATATTCTGATCGTGAGAGGTGAAGGCAAGCGGACAAGGAGTTGGCAGAACGGGCTTGGGAGAGATTTAAAGCTTCAGACTCGTCTTTTGGTGAAAAAACGCAGCTTGGGTGGTTATAACAGCCATGAAAGCTAAAACAAAACTCGGTGGAGGCCGGAAAAAACCGCCCGCGTCCAAAAGGTAAAGGATTGTAACTAAGGCCTTAAGAAAGGAAGGTTCATGTACAAAGGAGGGCGCAGGCAGAAGAAAGAAAAGGGGTGTAAGTAAAAAGATAATAGCATCTCGATACCGATAAAACCACTTACAAATTACGATTTGATTAAATATGCAAAGTTGTTAAAAATTCCAAAATTTAGAGGAGTTTACATGAGAGACGGTCTACCAAAACACGTGAGAAAGTACGAATCTGCCATAGTTAACTTGGACAGTACAACCGGCCCAGGCACACACTGGGTTTGTTACAAGAAGATTGATAAAAAGCCCTATTATTATGACAGTTTTGGCAGTCTACGACCGCCACCAGAAATTTCTAAATACTTGGGAGGATGTGAAATGTACTATAATTACAAGAGACAACAGAGTTTCGATTCAGTTGTTTGCGGACATTTGTTTTTAAAGTTTCTCTGTAGTAATGTTCTGTCTAACAGGGGTAACTAGTATACTATCCCACGAGCTAGCGTTTCCTATTGATGTTAGCAGGGGTGAATAGGAGCCCGGGTCAATTGAACTAACAACTGATAATTCTATACCAAACATAGAAAAATACTTTAAAATAACTTTTTCTACGGTGATAATAAACGCATTTCTGTCCCAGAGGTTTCGTATGAGATTGAAGATATTGAAAAATATATACAATCGCAACTGCCAAAAGAAACCAAGTTTATATTAAAACCAAATAAAAACACTTTGAAATCTGAATTTTTTGTTCTGAAACAGTAGACTTTACAAAAACACACTCACTTGCAAAACTCTTGGGGTTTAAAAATCAACTATACGAGGCAAATAAACAACATGTTTCGGAGCTGCCAGTGGATATAATCAAAGTTAACTCTATACGGGTCGAGTGTAATGTCACACATGGCTCATACTTGAACGGAGTCGAGGGTCACGTCATACAAGAGTTCTATCCATCCGAACCACCAGGCTATAAAATAATGGAGTTACCGAGGAATGTGATTTATTTACCGGTGATCAGCCAAAGGATTAACAACTTGACAGTGTCTCTAAAAGACCAAAACGGTGATCTTGTTAATTTTCGCCAAGACAGGATTTCGGTTAGAGTACATCTCAGGCTCTGTATTGGGGCTACTATTTAATTCTATGCCAGCAGGGCAACAAGTCATTAGTGTTCAAAAAGCCCAGGCGTTAAGTTGTAAAAGCATAACGTTTCTTCGTTCTCTCGGTTTTAAAGTAATACAGAATTGCGCTATTAGCAATAGACAGCCACGCTAAGTACGATGACTTAATAACAGGGATGGAGTTTCACACACATCGACCGGACGTCTCCACTACTTACAACAATAATGGTGAAATAAGAATACCGTTGTTACAACAGGATATAATAACTGCTCCTTTTGAAAGCTGTATCGTGATCCATGGCAAGACCAACACTACTAAGACAGATGGAACTCCTCAGGATGTATCCTTTGTAAATAACGCAGTGGCCTTTATGTTTGAAGAAATCCGCTACGAGATTTGTGGCAAGGAAATTGACAGAACGAAAAATGTCGGTATTACTACTACTTTGAAAAATATTCTATCCATCCGCGATGAGGAGAAAAACGCTTTAAATATCGCTTGCTCGTTTGGCCCTGGTAGTACTGAAAAAGTGACAGATTTTGTATATTCGATACCACTAAAACTCTTGCTAGGTTTCGCTGTAGACTACAGAAGGGTGTTGATAAACGTTAAACAGGAACTTATACTCTTACGTTCGGCTAGGAATAATAACGCTGTAAAACATCGGAGGCTGGGACTTTAACATTAACAATTGAAAAACCTACTGGCGCGCACCTCACGTTAAAGTAAATGACGCTCAGAAATTAAAATTGTTCAGGTTTATTGAGAAAGACCCGGCAACACATCTTCCTTTCCGCAGGTGGGAAATGATTGAATACCCGAACCTCCCGATTACATCAACATTATCTTGGACAATTAAAACGTCTAACCAAGCAGGAAAACATCGGTATATTGTTCTGGCCTTCCAGACGGACAGAAAGAATGACTTAATAAAGGACATGTCACGGTCTGACACCTGTGACCTTCTCGATGTTAAACTTTATTTAAACTCAAATTCCTACCCGTATGACAACCTTCGTGGGAACACCACCTTGTTCTATGCTGTGTATAAGAACTCGTATTACGGCAAAATCGGCTCACCTATATTAAATTTTGATGATTTTAAAACAAAGTGCCCTCTGTATGTAATTGCCTGTTCAAAACAGGACGACTCTTTTAAAACGGGTCCCGTATATTTAAGACTTGAGATTCAAACTAAAACTGATATTCCCGCTAATACTAGAGCATACTTTCTCATAATTTACGATTGTCACTATACATACATACCGATAACCAGAGATGTCAGGAAAATCTCGAGTTAGTTTTTCCAACCCTGTTGTAACAAAAATATACAATTTGCCGGAAGAAGACAGGACATTAATTTGGGAACAGATAGCAAGGGATAGGGTCAGGATTTTAAGACGAATTAAATGTACCGATGACAAAGTATCCGTTGTACTTCAAAATCTGTGGACTCGGCGTGTAGCTGAGTGAAACACTTAGATTCATGATAATTGTCTTGCGCCCGACTACTTCCAGTGCAATGTTATCAAAGGGTGAACGATTCGTTAACTAGATACATTTCATGAATAATTACATAAGTCTCTCGCTAGAAATCGTCGATTAAACATGAGTGAGTGGGTTATTATTGAGTTTTATGACGATGATAACGTTTTAGTCGGTACAGAAAAATTGGATTGTTACCAGATATACTGTGGGAGGCATGTATTTGTCATTCCTGAGGGAGCTAGTAGTTTACAAACTTCGAGAAGAATCTGACTTAAGCAGAGATGATAGGGAGGGGGTAGATGAAGTGTGTTAATAAGTTACGAGATTTTGTTAGTCTGCGGCTACCATTCGTTGAGTAAACTTGGGTTTCTACGGTTGGGTTGAAATTGATTATTACTACAAAAAGGTTTTGATAAAAATAGATTACGTAGACAGCTACAAGTTTGTTAGTGTTTAAAATAAGTTTAAATTAATGCCTTGGATAGATAGCATTATAGTTAAATGGCGCACAGATTTTGACAACAGTGGATGTGAAGAATCCTCCTCCTCCTCAGATTGTAAGGAGGTGGAGGGGAAAATGGAGGTGGAAGGGGAGGGGGTAGATGAGGTTGGACGTGGATGTTTATTAACGGGGCATACCGAATAGTAGCAGAGATGACATCAACCGAGGCGGAGGTAAGTACGGGCGCTATCCCCATCCCCAAGGGGAAGGAGCCAATAAATTTAATGACCGGAGTTGTCTAAAGTCAGTCCACTTCCTGGACCCTGAGCTCACCAAGTGCTTATTATCAGGAATTTTTAAAAACAGGTACAACAGTCTCGCCATACTTATTAAGGGGAGGAAAGGTGTTTTGATACGGGGGCTGAAATTAAAGTGAACAGTATATTTGGTTAACGGTACGCTTGTGTCTCTGATGGTGAACACACGCTCGGTCTCAATCGAAACAAGTAGAATCAGTTTGTCATTAATATTCCTTTAACTGGCCGTTCTCTATTGGAATTGTTTTATTTGGAGGTTATTACTAAAGCTTTTATTGGTAAAGTTTTATTGGGCGCTGAAATTCGTACTGATCAACTGCCGTCTCAAGTAGCCGACCGTCTTTTTAACGAAGTCTTGTTATGGAAGCTGTAGATGAATTCCACGGTTTCGAAGACAATAATAATAAATTTATTGTAAAGGAGTTTGCTACAGTCGGAAAGTCTTACAGAACTCAGCTAGTATTCCGACCTCCTTACTATTTTAATTTTTTTGAATAGCAAGTAGAAAAGAACAGCCCACTGGCTGACTCGTCACTTTCACCACATAAAGTGGGATGAAGGTGAGGTGCATTACAGCGAAGAGCTTTTATGTTCACTGTGTAAACCCTATGAGGCCATACACAAAAATAGCCTGGAGAAGGCTCAATTCCTTCGGGAATTTCATTCTAATGTTAAAGAAAGGAAGAAAAGTTTGTATATAGATGATAATTTTACAGTAGCTTGCATTAGACATAAAAACAAAAACGAGAATTGCGTCTTGAGGTCCGCACAGTACTACGCTCGGAAAATTATTCCGAGTGGGATCGAATAAAAAAGCGACCCGGCATCACCCTCCTATCAGGCTGGGCTAACCCCTTATAAGACAAGGGGTGGTGGAGAGGTTGGCTTAAGAACCTTAGAAGATTGCGTTTTCCTCTGGCGTCAGGGAAATGCAAATTGAAAGGCGCACAAAAAAGTATAAAATCAAAAGATAAAGAAAAAATAAAAATAAATTCTCCCTATATTTTCTAGGCTAAAATGAACGGACATAGTCTTAGTAAATAGCCTACTCGGGTACACAGAGAAAAAGATATTAAGATATTACTCGGAGGCAGTATTTTTGTAATGGAGTGGCTGCCATGAATCACTGCGTTGGTTGGGGTAGTGGTTTAAAAACAGGGGCAATAGACCTACTGGGCATAATCACTTTAGTTCAAAACATGCCAGGACCCTACCCCTTGGGTGGTGAGGAAACATGGATGGGTCATAATATGCTTACTCTTAGAAATAAATGGCTAAAAATGACACGGATAAACCCTCCTAGAAATAACATACCTTATCGAAAGGCCTCCATCGAGCTGGTAGAAAAGATACCACCACATACGCTGCAGGTGTACCGCAGTATCCAGCTGTACTCCATACAGCCCCGGAGATGAGGCACCAAACAATAATGGTAGTGCACTTGGAGGTGTGGAGAGAGCTCCACATGGTGACCCGGCACACAATATTCCCCGTAAAAGAGCCACAAGAAAGCACTTAGTACTTCTAGTTCCGTACACACTGGCTCCATGACTATAACTGAAGCAAGTGAGCACGACTCGTAAGCTAATCACTATCACTTCCTCTGATAACGCGATGACTGTTACAGCAAGCAATGCTAGACCCGTTTTTGAAAAACAAGTTTCCACCACTGCCTAGCGCTTGCTACCTTGTTCGAATATGTCCGAAAATAATTCATACAATTGCTTAATTAACAGCATCGTGCTCATAGGACTCAATCGGCAGGTGATTTCTCCACTCCTCTGGGGGCAGCTCCTCGCACTTGCAACAAATGTCATAGCTAACCCCTTCTGGTGTAAACCATAACATATTGCACGACGTTAACTTGGAACATGACTCACCCTTTCTGTAGTGAAGTGAAGCTGGTGCATCGTTGGGGCGTGAATGAGTGAATGTTACTGTTGCAGCGGTTTAACGCTTGTGCATTACTGATTAGAGTTTCCTCTGATTACAACTTCAAATGGTTATTACTTGAACTATTTAAATGGAAAGCTAAAACGTGAGTAAAATCATAATAGCTTATGATGATGATTGATTGGCTAAAACATTACTACCGATTATTATAATGGACGGTCTAAATGCTCGTTGAACCCAAGAACCGCTCAAAATTATTGAGCAGCCGAAAATTACCCCCGATTATTATAATGGGCGGTCCAAACGCTCATTAAAACCCAAGTATCGCTCAAGGTGACTGAGCTCCCAAAAATGTCTGCCTATTTGTCTAATCGTTATAGGCAAATTGTATGTTGTAAAATAAACTATTGTACTTACTATATTGTGCAGGAAAATCTACTAATGGCGCAATTCGCTGTCGCATGTAGAGCAGAGCCTGTTCCTTTCATGCGGAATATATTCAGTGTAGCCGCACGCTTCAAGCTGCTGGTTTAATCTATATGGAGGCAGCGAGTGGAGTCTCGGGAGGAAGATTTCCTAAAACATTTATTATATCATTATAAAAAACCTGAAGTAAAAGGCGTCTAAACAACAATTTTAACAGTTTTACATAATAGTACTTAGCAGAGTGCAGAAGAAACATCTTGGCCGAGCGTCTTCAAACTTATACCTAAAGCTCACAAGGGTTTTACAACAACGTTTATGCTCACTAACAAGCTGAAGTTGAGTAGGTGTCGGTAAGGATAAATTTAATATTTGATTTTGCCGCGGGGAATTTGTACAGACGACCTCCAGACAAAGCTGTACGAGAGCCGAGGCCATCGCGTACTGCCTGACGATTCAACTCAAGGAGATAGGGAAAGCTACTGTGACTAATGCCACAATGACTAAGGTTAGGAGTGGGGATAAAGTATAAATATGAGCTTTCAAAGTTTTATGATTACAGTAAACGCTTGTCGTTTGGGGACGGTGACAGCGAAAATCCTCCACATCAACCAGGGGTACGTAGTTAATTCAGTGATAGGTTAGTTGTTGTTGTTAGTTAGTTAAATATTTTCTTAAAGGTAACGTTTTTTATTTTATTTACAGGAGCCCTCTCCTTCGAGCCCTGACATGTTTGCCAATGATGACTCCGATTTAAGTGTACAGAGTATTTAATCCCGACATTTAAAATTATTATTATTGGGTTTTCTTGTAGTGATATAATTTTTAATTTTTCAGAATGATTCAACTGACTTAGATTTACCTCCTAACGGTTTGTCAGTGGCAGACCCGAGCGACACAGATACGAATAAATGAGATCTTCGCTAGTGTAAGTATATTGTATGATATAAAAATAATTAATTTAGTCAACTGACTACCGTTCTTATCATAATTGTTGTTTTATTTTGTTTTAGTGGGGAACTGATTGCCTATTTGACGGGTATAGAGAAAGCGAAACCTGGAATCGTCATAGGGACATCCTCTCATACTCCACACTCGCTGGAGATACTGACAAGACCCTGGCACCTCTTCAAGGGTTTCACCCGATACATTGGGTAAGTAACATAACAAAGTGTGAATTGATCGTTAACTTATACTTTCTACTGTAATTTATTTATATTCTTTTTAAGGATGATGCTTACGACCGGTTATCGGATTGGGGACTATTGTCGAATCCTGCCGTAGAGACTGGTGCTTATATATACGAGGAGAGATGTGTACTCAATGGGATTAACTGGATTCGTTTTGTTTGGATGGTTAGTAGTAGTAGGACTGCCATATGCAATTTAAATAAGGATTATTAATAAAGGTATGGCTTGTACTTATTTCTTTTAACTGTTCAGAGGGGTTGCGAACGCGTTCCGTGGGATTATGAGATGGCAATACTCTCGCGACCAGATTCCAGTAGGACGCGCAACGGAACTCGGTAATTAAGAGAGGAATCTGACTCCCTCCGTGATGCTCTGCAACTCAGACAGCTCCAAACTCTTGTGGTAAGATATCGATCGAATAAACGTTTAAACGTCTAGCGAAATGTTTAACTTACTAAAGTTGTACTATGTTTTTAGCCTGCGTATGTCGTGGAGGATGATATCCACTACATGAATCAAAAGGGGGACATCGCTATTTATGAAGTTAATCCTGCTCCACCAGCTTCTAGGGGATTTAGCCAAGTCAATTTTGTAAGTAACGTAGTATAATATAAGTATATAATAATAAGTAACATACATTACTGTACTAGGTTGTCTTACACACGTATTTTAATTACTGATTTTACTTTTAAAGGAGAGCTTTTCATATAATCCAACAACTGGGCCAGGGATCGATGAAAATTAATTCAGTTGAGGGTACGTACATCAATTTGCTCCACTTCCACTTTGTACAATTTCTCACGTAGGTCCACTCACTTACTCATATATTTTTGCAGAGCGAAGAGCAACCGCTACAAAACTGCAGACTCGGGGTTCGTAGAGAGTGTACCGGTGTCTATTACGTCCACAGACAAGCCCAGACGGAACTTTATTTTCGTTTAGGTGTACTTATCTCATTCTGCTTTTAATTTATATAAATAATGTTTCAGAATTAAAGTAATTTGCTTTTGTTTCAGTCAATAAAAAACAGTTTTCTTTATTTTAGGTTGTTGACAACGATTTACTATGGCTGAGGAAGTAACGACCTACGGTTACCAATGCAAGCGCCGTCGCGGGACCTTCTAGGAGAGTTGAACCTGTGGTAGGTTGAATACAACCCTTAGGGATATTGTTTTTAAATGAGTATACATGATTAACTGTGTATTGTGTTCCAGCGTGTGGCTCTCCCCGAGTACCTCTAACCGTCACAGGCACAGGGGGAATAGTATTTCCAATGTGACGAGGTACTATCCCCACTGCAGGAGGAGGAGAGGCAGCCCGAGAATCAGCCACCACAACCTGAGAACCTGCCACCACCAACGCCGCCACCACAGCTAGAGAATCAGCCACCACCACCCGGGAACCAGCTAACGCAGCCTTTTCCCAACTGTCGCTAAACAAGCTGAGAGAGGACGCTTTTGTGAGGGTGAACATAGTTAGACTTTATTATAATGATGATGTATTCGGAAGTTTTATGTTTTCAGGGATTATATATGTATATTTTATTATTTTAAGACTTGTTTATGATTTCAGAACGAGCAACGTCAAGAGGGTATCGACCGTGCTTCATAGCAGGCTGTCTGCCGTCTTATCACTGCTAGGTCGGAGCTCCGGGAGGTTCTCCATCTCTCCGAGACAATCCTGGAGAACGCTAGCCACCAGGAGATGTTAGAAGTCGCCCCAGTCGTCTAGAACGAGATCTAGACAACGTTGGAGCGTATACTCGTCCAGACCGGGACCAGGAAATTTACCGAGGGCGTCCTCCACCTTCTACAGAACTTCCCCGGGCCTTGGTGTACATGGTTTTCTTGGACTCGCTACCGACGGTGGTTCTGTCACCGTGTCACCACACCCTTTGCCCCGCGTGTGCTGTACGTCTCTACGCGTGCCCGTTATGCCACTCGACGGTCGTCGGCCGTAAGCGGCTATACTTTGATGGCTAGTCATAATGCTCTTTCATTATTTTTATATACTCTTTTTATATTGTTAACTTTATATATATATTAAACTTATTGCATAAAAATATGCCTTTTTCCTTGCCTTATTTAGCTCCGCTAGGTCGGTAGTATATACATTAGCTCTGCTAGGTCGGTAAATCTGGAGGGAAAATACGGCGGGAAAAGTGGGGTTAGAAAATCTGATGGGAAAAAGCGAGGTTAGAAAATCTGGCGGGAAAAGTGAGGTTAGAAAATTTGGCGGGAAAAAGTGAAGCCGACATGGGCGCCACCATCTTGGGGGCGGAGCCTAAAGACGTTACAAGT
Source organism: Allygus modestus (assembly GCA_963675035.1). NCBI lineage: Eukaryota > Metazoa > Arthropoda > Insecta > Hemiptera > Cicadellidae > Allygus > Allygus modestus. The sequence goes on from OY776113.1 coordinate 93,406,259, forward strand.
CACGTGTCCAAAATGCTGGCCTCTGATTGTCTTGCTATATCATTGCCACCCCTACTATGATTCCTTAACGTTTATTTTGAATCGACAGCTTCGTCCATCTTTTCCTTATGTTAAGAATAAAAAGCGATAATTTTAAATAGGGTTTAAATTAAATCTGTCAATATTAAATTAAACAGTTAAAGTAATAACTGAAAAGAGGGTTTAAAAGTATCTCCTGAAATTGTCTCCTAAACGTTAAGCTTTCAATTTTTGTTTAGTAAGTTGAAATGGTAGAGAATAAGTGATGTTTGCCTGGTCATTTATTTAATGACTTTATCCAGCTTATCTGCCAATTGTGAAGTTGGCATTGAGTAAAGTAATCAAAGGGGACATCTCTTGTTGTGAGGGTTGGGTGTCTATGGCTGGAGGGGGTGTCTAGGGGGTGACTAGAGGATTGTGTCTTGCGAGGATAGAATGTCCACTGCGTCCCTGGTTGTAAAGTAGTTAGCAAACTTCCTTAGTGTTTAGGTCATACGTGAAACTTCCTCCGTAAAAAGGTACCTCTGATAAACTCTTTATTTTTACCAGTTTAGAAAAATTAACAATTTTTCGTTTTTCACTTAAACATATATAGTACTTGAGGAACGTGTTTATAGTAAGTCGCTTAAGAAGAATATTTGCCTACAACCCTAAATTACATTCACTTTTACCTTTCACTTAAAATATTTTAAATTTACGTGGAGAGAACTCAAATTGTAAAATCTTGTTGAATAATAACCAGGATGTTTATTATAATGTAACTAAAATGTATGCAATATATTTTAAAATGAAACCATTGCTTTATTGTTCCCTTACATAGGTCACAAAATATCTTTAAATAAATGCAAATGTCTACAAAGTAATAGAATACTTTTAACAAACAGCTCTATACGTACAGCGTAGTACTATACTGTGACCGTTTGCTGGGTCGGCAGGCACACATGAACAGCCCCTTTGGTTTATTATACCCTACAGTATAACGATTAAGTACTAATTTTCCTATAGAAAACAAGTAAACTAAAAAAGTAAACCAGTTCTAAAAAAGATAAAGTATAAAACATGAATTTCCCAGTAGGTTTCCTTCTACAGCATTGCAATAAAAAGCAACAACATGTGTGGAGTTTTTAATTAAATATATTTTAATACTAAACATTATATAACTTACACTTAACCGATAATCAGAGGAATCAGTTATACTCTTTTCATAAAAGCTTGTACATTTTGGTGTAACTTTATAGATATTTACTCAAGGGAAACCCCTTCATAATAATACTAAGTGTATTTGGGTAAGTTAAAGTAACTTAAACTTGTAGCACATGTTTAAGTGTAGCTTTTTTAATATAGAATAAAGTTCCACGTGTTCAACGAAGGAATAACTAAGTTTGGAATTAGTATGCACGGTTCTAAATTCCAACAACTAAATAAAGAAAACCTACACGAACGTAATGCAAATATGAAGTTAGCTCTAGTAGCTAGGGATTCTGGCATGACATCCCGAGTTAGTAACATTATTTGTTTACTCAAATAGCCTTTCTACCCTAACTTTCCCTCTTTGATTCCATGCTTAGTTTTTTCAGTGACCTTCGTTATTTCTCTCCTATTCGGGCCAACTTACTTAGATTATTAGTTTCTGTAATACACTTAAAAATATTAAATACATCTTATTATCGCCTTATTTTATTTTAAACGACAATAATTACTACTATTTAGGCTGATTTCAATAAACCTTTGTTTAAACAAACATTTAGGATTAAAAAATATGGTGTTTTTAAAACATTTCGGGGAAACCATTAATCAAGTTACTCTTAATCTATTTAAAACCCCTTAAAACCTTCTTTCCATGATCCGATCTCCATGGTTTTTGAACTCACAAAGGTATGTACTGCCCCTCATGTTCAGACTAAATTTAATTGAAATCGAAGGGTTCCTTTAAAACTTACAGTAAGAAAGACCACGAGTCCAAAAATATGAATATGTGCACATTGGTCATATACAGAATTATATATATACGAATTCCAACAACTGGTGTTTATTGTAGTCAGGGAGATTAACGCAAAAAATTATTATGATTGCGAGCCCAAATATTTCTGTGCTGACTTCATTAATAGCGTATTTCAATTTGTAAAGACCGTCCCTCCTAAATGGATTACCCGAAGTCGTTGGTTTACTTTAAAGAACCAAAAAATACCTAGCGATTTCAGTGAGCAGAATTCCGACATCACAAACAGTTACACCCATAAAACCCGTTAATATTGAATATTTTGGGATTTTGTCCAATGATTATTATTGGTGATATATCCAAATTTTACCCACTGGAATTGCTAGGTATTTTGCTCTTTAAAATTAGACATAAATCGACGATATTGGATTATCCATTGAGGAGGGGCGAGCTTTGAAAGTTAGCATTGACCTTATGAAGAAAGAACGTAGAAAACCTAAAAGTTTCGTGACAGGAGCCCCCTATTAACGATATTTTATAGCGTTTTAATTGTTATTTAAGACACTACAGTATATAATTTAATATAATATTTGTGACATGTAAAAAAGGAAATAATTTAAATAATATAGAAGAAGTTTTGTGAATAATTGCAAAAAATTGTAAATAAGAATTGCTGGTGCTACTTGGTTTTGCAAGCCTGGGCAAACTCGCGATTTTCGTGGATGTCGAAAAGAAGTTGGAGACAATGGTTTGAATTGTTGCTTGGCCTGAGGGGACAGGAGCCAAGTCACGTGACGGCCGGCGTTCTCGGCTTCGAGAACTTTCGGTCCAAAGCTTATAAATTCACGCTCGCTGGGCGTCTGCGGCATTTTACGTACATTTCTGGTGTCGGAAGTTTGTCGCTAGTCTACCCAACGAGGCGTGAATTTCTTCAGATTGGAAGGTACAAAGAGTTGTTTTTAAATTTAGAGTCTTTATTCAAATCATTGCTCCATTTCTAATTTTGTTGTTTTCAAAAAAGGGGATCAGTCTGTAAAACAATTATTTCTTTTTCAGGGTTTTAAGCGTTCCTATTACTGGGTTGAAGATAGATATTATTTAAGTTCAGTAAAATCAAAATTCGAACAGTTTACTTTTATTTTGAAATATTGAAGTGATAAGCAAAACCAAGTTTTAATTTTATTTTTGGATTTTAAATTATTTTATTTTACAACTGAGACTTTTAATTTGTTTGTTTAAATAAATACAAAAATATTTTATTTTATTCATTTTTATTTTGAAAGACCACTTCTTAACCTCAAGAAATATTATAGCCTGCTAGTCAGCGCTATAATTTATACTATGAACGTAAATAAAAATAGATCATTGTCTTTAAAACTACACTAAAAAGCGAAATTCAGCTACAAGTATTATAGTTATTAGCGTTTAAACCAAAAACTGTAAAATTTTCATTCGGCGTTTCAATAACATCATCACAGGGGTCTAGAGACCTCTAGGGGAGGGTCTCTCGGCAGATTTTGATCGCTAATGAGGTAAAAAGACAACGTGCAAAATTGGATGCCGATATCAATAAGTGAAACATTATGTCGATCCTGGAAACTTCACAAACTAAATCAAGTTTTCCTACAACCGTGCCTAAAGTGTTTCTTTTCCATCAAAAACACATCATAAAACAGCTGTTTTCTGTTTAGCGAGCTTACTTTACCGCTCGCTGAAATAATCAACAGCTGATTGATTGTTGCTTTAGGCCAAGGTAACTGACAACCTCAATATCACGAATTCATAAAAATGCATGAAAGAGAAATCTGTGCATGTTGTGTACAACGGCATTGAAAATTGCAGTAGCTAGGATAATTGTGTATGCAATTCGAATGTAAAGGGTCTTTATGACTTAAAAAACAGTAAACAGTTTTCTCTCAAGTGATTAACATCACTAGTATGGGCGCCCCGTCAGGCCTTTTTGACCTTTGACCTTTATCGCAGATTGCATCCCACTCCCCCTCCCCCCATCCAATCCCAACCGGGCCCCTTATACCACTTTACCTAACCTACACTAGGCCAGTGTTGCCAACCTAGTTTTTTCTGTGTAGTGCTGCCAACCTACTTTTTGTTGATGTTGTAAGATTACGTCACCCTAAGTTATACTGTTTGTTATATGTATATATTTATTACGTCACACTACTTTTGTTTGCTAAGAGCGGCCCCATCACATTGTTTATATATATATATATATATATATATATATATATATATATATATTATTACCTTGTTTTTGTCTGTTAGAGCATATTAGTAAAATATTAAGTAGTACCAGGTGTATCAGAATAGACTGAAATAAAAACTATGCATTTATAAAATGAAAGTTGATATTTGTATGTAGTGATTTCTCTTTACGGTGGAAATCATACCTTGTGGATAATGTTATACCCTTATCGGGTTCATCGCTCCTGTTTCAACTTGTTTAGATCTGTCACTACTTGTTCAGTAGATATGACCCCTATAGAGCTCTGTAACGTATTTGCTATGCCAAACGTTTTAACTTGTAATACTATTTCCTTGCATGCTTTTTGAAACTAATCTCATCCAAATTGTACCTTGTGTAAGTCATTATTAAACTATGCAGACAAGGGAAAATAATAAGTAATTAATTCCAAACCAAAACGTTTATTGATACATTTTGTGCTATAACTATTTCCATAATTATATTCTTCTTAAACCAATTATATTCCTCTACCGTTGCCCCGGTACAGTAGAGACATCCTGGTGGCACCTCCGTTTCAAAATGTTGCCAACTTACCTTTTGCATAAAAAAACAACTCATTTCACAGTATTGTCGATATCATTTCAACATAGTAAAAGAAAATTGAAAAAATAAGTTAAATTTATTAAATCATTTAATTCACCCTGATACAAAAGGTACTAAAAAACTATTTAAAAATATGTTAATTTGTATTGGCTGAATATTTAGATACGGGAGTTGAAATTTTTTATTCAATTTTTCTTTCACAATTTTGCAAACTTAATGGTTTTTTCTCTTATATAGAGTTTGGAACCTAATTGTTTTTACGCCTTTCATTATTAATGTTGCCATGTTAACGTTTTGAAATTAATTCTTGTCACTTTTGCCAAACTCTTGATATTATACTGTGACACTGTTGCAAACCTAGCATTTTTCCTGTTTGTTATTGCCAACCTAACTCTTTTCGTACTTGTTGTTGTCAACCTAAATGTGTATTTTTATTTCTCAAAGTCTTTCTGTACTTTTTTGTTAACGGAATAGCCAACATAACTTTCCGAGCATTCTCTTTTACACTTTTACTATCCTAACTTTATTTTTTGCAGTTTTTGCCAATCTTAGTATTTTGTGTTCTTTCTTTCACAAAGTTGCTAACCTAGAGTTTTTAATTTTTCGTTCTTAATGTTACCAATATAATTTCTAACCTTTTCAATTATATTGCAAACATAACGTCTTAATCTTTCTTTCACAGTGTTGCCAACTTAGGTTTTTGAAATTTTGTTTCGCAGGGTTCCTAATTTATATTTGTATTTCGGTGTTAATGCAGAGTTTTATACCAAAGTACTGAATCACTCACTGTCTCGCCAACCTAAATTTATAACATTTCATTTCGCATAGTTGCCAACCTACCTTTATGTAACTTTGGGGTAGTGTTTCCAATCTTTCAAAGGCGTTGGAGAATGTTTAATTTAAAAAGCTGCTAACTTAACTGTTGGTATTTTCTTTTTAGATAGGGTTGTAAGATAGTCCGCTTAGGTAGTACAAAGATTAATACTTAAAGTAAATATAAAATTGAGAGCACTTGGCAATAATGAGAGGTTACTACTGATCACTTGATTGGAGAGTTTAGGATCAGAAATAATTTAATGCTACGTTTCTGATCAATAACAAGTATAATATAAATCAAAATATAAAGTTACAATAATTACAAAATGGAGTACTTTATTGTATGCTCATATTATGATTATTTATCACCAGTAATGGCTACGTTTATTTAATGGTGCTAGGCCTTATACCGAGGGTGCCAATTAGGTATAAACATTGTTTAAATTTTGGGAATACATAACCAACCAATTGAGATACTTTACTACAGGATTTAATAAGAACAATCTGACATCGTTGTAACTTAATATGGTTTACTGACGGTGCGTTTCAAAATGTACAAATTATAAATAAAATGACCCTTAGCTATATCAGCTACTGTCTAATAAGATATAATGGTGTGGATCTTACTTTACTTTGGTGTATCTGGCCAACTGGGATGGAATGATCTACGTCTGTACAGAAAGTAAAACAATGGAATTACAATCAGGTAAGGTTAAATTATATAATACAAATTAAAGTAAAATAAAATAAAATGCATATGAATGTTACGTTACAATATGAGATTTTCCTGTTGAAAAATGCAAGTTTGATTTAATTTGACTATTTCCTATTTTATGGAACTCTTCAACATTTGTCTTTACTTTAAGGTGAAACAATATTAGTTTTTTTACATTTTTATAATTCAAAGTTATACAAATTCAAGATATCAATGTTTAAATAATAATTAAATACAACTAACAATTATCTAAGACATTCCAGTTATATGGCCACACCAACTCTAACGTATTTTAAAGTCTAAGCGTCTAGTTTGAAATGACAGTGTTGCCACCATACCACTATACTAAAATAAAATTACTCTCTTGGTTTTAATGCCTTTAACATAATGATGTGTAATTAAATATTTTATATTAAACGACATATCAGTATAAATTATCCGCCTCTTCCAAGAAAATATTTAATTACTTAACTAAAATCGAAAATACATATCAACTAATACAAATCAATCATCGCTTGTTAAAATAAATAAATCCATCTCGTGTTAAAATCTAAATCTAAACTATTTACATTCAAATCCGGGAGATTTCCCGCGCGGCAACATAATTCGGGGTCACAAAACTAGTTCGTTGCTTCGTCAACAGATGGCATGGAGAATACCGTTTAGAGCATTTGATAAGTCTAACAATGGTTCAATTTATAATTATCTACAAATACACATGTTTTAACTTTGCTCTAACTCTCCTCTCCGCATAAATTTTATTTAAGTTGTCATTTCTTACAAATAATTACCAAAACAATTTATATTTAAAAAGCATTCAAATAAACAATTACAAGTATTTCATTTTCAAAAAGGAACATTATTTTCTCCAAAAATAGACGGCCAATGACTCACGGGAATTCCAATAAACAAACTCTTACTTGTTTCGTTGGGTTTAGTCAGTCGTCTCTCGGACTTTGTGGAGTGTGTATGTCGTGTGTGTTTAGTGCGTTTTAGTGTGTGTTTTTCTTTGTGCGTCGTGTGATATAATTGTGTTTTGTGTTGAAGTGTTGTGTAACCTTAAATCTAATCATTTGCTCTCCCATTTATCTCATTCATCAGACCTTTCGCTCACATTTATTCTCAGAATCGCCAAATCTTCCGTTCTCATTTATTAAATTGCAAAAATATCTGTCCTACTTTTTCTCATGTTTCGTTGACTTAAAATTACTATATACAATATTTACATGTTCTTCCTTTTTCGGTGTGGTTAACAGACTCTTTAAAGTGTTGTTTAAATCGGGCGTTATCTCCGGTGATTCATAATCTTCGGCGTTTTCCTCTCCATACAATCTAGATAATGCGTCCGCTATGACATTGTCTGCTCCTTTACAGTGTTCTATGGTAAATGGTAAATTTAGTAGTCATTCAGTCCATCTAGATAATCTACCGATCTTTCGTTTTGAGCTAATTAGGAAAGAAAGGGCTAAATTATCGGTAATTAATTTAAATGGCTGCACCTCTAGGAATTCGTGCCATTTTCCTATGCATAAAATAGCGCTGTATGCTTCCTTCTCATAAATACTATGTTTCATTTCGGCATCCGTGAATTTTTTGGAGTAATATGCTATCGGTAAAAGATCTCCTTGATCGTTAGCTTGCAAAAGTACACCAGCGGCTCCAAATTTTGATGCGTCACATTGAACTATAAATTGTTTATTACAATCGGCCAGTTGTAAGATGGGGGGGTTTGAAATTTTTTCTTTCAGTATTTCGAAGGCTTTTTTACAATCAGGTGACCACTTAAATTTTACGCCTTTCTTCTTCAGTGCGTGTAACGGAATACATATCTCCGCATACTTAGGAATGTATTTACTCCAATAAGATCACATCCCGGTAAATCGTTTAACTTCTCTTAAGTTCTTGGGAGTTAGAAAATTCTTAATATTTACAGTTCGCTCGGGATCAATGGTAACAGTATTATTTTTTATAACATGTCCCAAAAAACTAATTTCTTTGCAGAAAAATTAGCTTTGTTTACATTTACGGTAAGCTTGTGGTCTGATAATCTCTTAATTACCTCTTTGATATGCTCTAAGCGTGATTTCTTATCTGGGCTGTAGATCACAATATCATCGCAGAAATTTATTAAATACTGAAATTTTATGTCATGAAATATTTTATCCAGGTAGCTTGATAAAACTGAGCTGCCTACTTGTAATCCAAAACATACCCTTTTCATTCTGTATTTACCGAATATTGTACTAAAGGAGGTGATGTCGCGAGAATTCTCAGCGAGTGGGCATTGTAAAAAGGCTTTGTTGAGGTCAATAATAGTGAAATAGTTTCCTCCTCGTAAATGCTGATACATATTTTGTAAGTCTCCGATTGGGTAATTCATTTGTACTAACTTTTTATTTAACTCAGCATAATTTACTACTAATCGGTCCGATTTAGTTAAAAATGCAGGGCTGCTGTATTTACTAGTGGATGGTTCGATTATGTCCTGAGATAACCATTCTTCGATTATAGGTTTCATTTTTTGCAAGGCGGGTGGACTTAAATAATATGGGCGAATACAAACAGGTTCATTATCTAATAAATGTAGTTCGACTTGGAGATCAAGTGCTTCGCCGATTTTATCAGTGAAAACATTGGGGTATTGTTCAATTAGACACTCCACTTCGGCTGTCATTTCCGGTGTTCCAATCTTGATGTTATTTAAAGATAAATCTGCTTTTTCCTCAACATGCATGCTTATCTTATTGCTAGGAGAAAACTTAAAATAACAAATTTTACGCTGTAAGTCTAGATTCAGTCCTTTTTTACTCATAAATGGTGTACCTAAAATCATATCATAATGATTTTGTTCTATGACTAAAAATTTTTCCTCCCATGTATACTTGTCAATCCTGATTTTAATTTCGCATTCTGACAATATATTTATATGACTATCGTTGGCGGCTAAAATCGTTCCAGACCAATTATTATTTTGCTTAACTAGCTGTCGTGTTGATAAGCTGTCAAAAAGATTTTTACTGATAAAATTCTTACTTGCGCCTGTGTCTAGTAAAGCATTTATGTTTAACTGTTTGTCTACTGACACTTCTATACAAGGTAATGTTTCCACTATTTTACCCTTAACTTTAGTTAGCTGAGGTGATTTTAATTTGTTCCAGCTTTTAACTAATCTACGAAGTTCGCCTTTAAATTCGGTTGTGTGATTCAGAGACTTTAAATTGTGGTTTGATTCGGTTTTCTCGGGAGTATAGTGATGAATTTCGGGTTGGACTACAACTCCCGAATTTATTAGTTTTTTTGGTTCCGAGGTCTGTGGCAGTGTTTTGCGATGTGGCCCTTACGGTTACAATTATAACAAATTGGCTCTGGTGATGCATAACTGCGTTGTGTTGGTTGGGATCGGGGCATATGACGAATATAACTTTGAGGGTTATAATTTGGGTTTTGCATTTGAGTAGTGGAACTTTGATATAGGTGATTTCTCATGTAATCATTGTATTGAACATTGTTTAAATTTATGCATAGTCTGTCAAGATCTTTAAATGATTGGGGGTTACTTTCAAATACAAGTTTGTTTCGGATTTCAGGATTTATGCCATTTTTAATGAAGGCTACTAACTCGGTTTCAGTTAGGTTAGTTTGGAGGATTTGCTGATTTATTTTTACTTCATTAACATATATGGCCAATGGTTCATGTGGTTTCTGTGGTCTAAAAATCAAATCTTGTTTTAGTTTTTCTCTAAGGGTGATAGGTATGTAGGTAGTAATAATTTCATGATGCAGTTCATCCAGGGTTTGATGTGCTGATTTTGATTCTAGAATTTTGTTTAACAACGGGGGTGCAGTATAACTGGGTAGAATCTCATAAATTTGACCTTGAGTTAGGTTAGTTTGGTTCCTTATTTCAGTTAAATTTCTTAAAAATTTCAGTAGTTCATTTATTTCGAGTCCGTTGCAAGGTGTGAATTTATTTAAATATATTTCCACTGGGTTTGATAATTTATTAAATAAATTAAAGTTTTCTTGCGGGTATCTCTGGGTTTGTAATTCTGGTTTCTGCACAGGCCAAATATTTAACTCTTGGGGAGGTATAGATGAAGCAACATTTGTAGTAGGTTCCTTTTGAATAGGCGTAGATGTTTCCGCTGTGGGGGTTACAAATTGTTCCATCTTGGCGTTTTCTTCCTCTTCTTCAATATGGGATTTATTGAGTTTTTCCTCAAATAAACTTAATTCCTCATCTGAAATTTTCCCTTTCATGACGTTAAATTTTTCAATGCATCCTGAAATTTTGGCAGACGTGTCTTCTAAGGCTTTGCGGTAAGTTACATCAATTTTGCGCTTATTTAGATTATTTATCCTTAACTGTAAGTGATTTAACTTTGCATTTATTTTTGCTACTTGTAGGTTAGAAGCGTTTTCTAGGCATTGTTCTTGTAACAAGTCAAGTGAATTTAATTTAGTTTCGACTGTGTCAATTTCCGTTTTCAATTCCAGTTTTCCGGTTATATTTCGTACATCGGGAGAAATCTGAAGACATTTGCGAAGTTGTTTCCGCAAGGCTTCCACGTTATCATTGCTTATATCTTGACCTCTGGAGATAAGCTCATATGACAACTCGTCCTTCAAAAGATAATTTAAATTATAATTAGCCATTTCGGCTTGATTTAAATTTCTTCATTTACTCAATGGAGGTTAGGTTTATGAATTTAGCAGAGTAGCGCAAAATATCTATACCGAGGGTGCCAATTAGGTATAAACATTGTTTAAATTTTGGGAATACATAACCAACCAATTGAGATACTTTACTACAGGATTTAATAAGAACAATCTGACATCGTTGTAACTTAATATGGTTTACTGACGGTGCGTTTCAAAATGTACAAATTATAAATAAAATGACCCTTAGCTATATCAGCTACTGTCTAATAAGATATAATGGTGTGGATCTTACTTTACTTTGGTGTATCTGGCCAACTGGGATGGAATGATCTACGTCTGTACAGAAAGTAAAACAATGGAATTACAATCAGGTAAGGTTAAATTATATAATACAAATTAAAGTAAAATAAAATAAAATGCATATGAATGTTACATTACAATATGAGATTTTCCTGTTGAAAAATGCAAGTTTGATTTAATTTGACTATTTCCTATTTTATGGAACTCTTCAACATTTGTCTTTACTTTAAGGTGAAACAATATTAGTTTTTTTACATTTTTATAATTCAAAGTTATACAAATTCAAGATATCAATGTTTAAATAATAATTAAATACAACTTACAATTATCTACGACATTCCAGTTATATGGCCACACCAACTCTAACGTATTTTAAAGTCTAAGCGTCTAGTTTGAAATGACAGTGTTGCCACCATACCACTATACTAAAATAAAATTACTCTCTTGGTTTTAATACCTTTAACATAATGATGTGTAATTAAATATTTTATATTAAACGACATATCAGTATAGCCTTATTTATGGGAATGTGCTTTTGACCGTAGTTAACATATTAACTTTAACTTTTTATTTGTTTTTTTTTGTGCTGCCCTAATTATGCCAAGATGGGATGAGGAGGTAATTATCTTCTGTAGGTGTCTTGAAGTTCATTATTTATATAGGTAATATATTTTTTTTACTCTTTCTTCTGTGTCGTGTTGGTGTGGGGTTTTGTGTTGAGTAAAACTGAGTTTGAGGCTACTTATTAATATTATTATTGTTTGATATATATTTATTTAAAGTATATTCAGTGCAAATTAATAACGATTTAAATTGCTTAACGTCTAAATTAGCAACTTTAAGCTGAACTGGATTCTAGAATGATTTGTAAATATGAATAATTAATGTCCCTACAACCTATTTCTTAATATCTTCCGCCAGACATTGCCTGAAATATTAGTTTCATAACATATTCTTCACCTAGACTCTCCAAGTAATTTTTGTTTTTGCGCCTCCACCATGTAAGATAGTCCGCTTAGGTAGTACAAAAATTAGTACTTAAAGTAAATATAAAATTGAGAGCACTTGGCAATAGTGAGAGGTTACTACTGATCACTTGATTGGAGAGTTTAGAATCAGAAATAATTTAATGCTACGTTTCTGATCAATAACAAGTATAATATAAATCAAAATATAAAGTCACAATAATTTGATAATCATGAACTCTTGTGAATGTTTTCAGAGATTATTTGATTGGTATTAGTATATTAAAATATATTTCCTTTATCAATGAATTAACTATTACAATTATTTTGTATACATATGAATAAAAGTTGAATTCATCTGTAAAGTAAACTGTGCAATTCAATGCAAATTAATGAATGGTTGCTTTTGAAACATTATTCTTATAATTATAAATTGTATTACACTTCTGTGATTTTAATATTACTTGAACAAACTATATAAAATTAAATGCAAATCTAAGAGTTGTTTCATATTTTCTGCATTGAGCTAAATCATGTAATTAATTTAAAAGGTTGAAAACATAATGTTATTACTAAATTCACAAGTCCATTGTTAGAGAATGTGTTTAAATAAATTTAGAAGAGTTACTTGTATCTTTGGGTCTATCCAGATTTTCACTGCACAGACACTTCACTTAAATTCGAATTGCCCATTTTTGGCACAAGGCCATCACTCCCGCACTACTAGTCACTGAAACTTTCTAATACATTGTTCTAGGATGATGTTGGCAGACTAAATTAATTTTCTTCATCTTCCTTCAATCCCCTTCCACCCCAAAGCTGTGGATCGTTGTCATTGGCTGTCTAAGTATAATTTTTCATGGAGAGGAAGAAGGCTATTGGTTCAATATGATATGGGGAGGTCTTTAGTTGGAGTTAGTATTGTATCAGCATTTCTCACGGGTACTGTGCAATGTGGATGGATCTCATGGTGATAGGGTTCAGGGTCAAAAGGGATAGGTTTACTGGCTCTATTGTCTGAGAAAGGAATTTGTTCTTAGAAAGGTTTAATGTCCGAGGAAGGAAAGATTCATTAGTTTGGTTAGAAATTGTAAGGGAAATGATTTTAGGGAAATTTAAAGTCTCTTACAGGGTTCAAACCTTGTTTTTACTTTTTCATTCTCAATGTTGCCAACTGAACATTTTGCAAATTTTCTTTGCAGGTGTTGCCAAAGTAACTCTAATATTACGGTCACACTGTTTCCAACATAACTTTTTTCCTGATTTTTGTTGCCAACCTACTATTTGCATTTAAATAAATCTTTAGTAGAATTTTAAACTTTTATATTTCACAGTATTGTCATACTTACATTTTTCTTTCACAAATTTGCCAACTAAACTGTTTGCATATGATTTTAAGGGGGTTCAAACCTAATTTTTGTATCTTTCATTCTCAATAATGCCAACTTAACTTTTTGGAATTTGTCATTGACAATGTTGCCACACTAACTTTTTTCCTACTTGTTGTTGCCAACCTAAATATTAAATTTTTATCCCGCAGTGACTTTCTGTACTTTTTACCGTTACCGTAATGGAATTGCCAACATAACTTTCTGAATATTCTCTTTCACATGTTTACTAACATAACTTTATTTTGTCCAATGTTTGCCTACCTAAGTATTTTGTGATCTTTCTTTCACAAAGAGGCCAACCTAGATTTTATATTTTGTTCGTTCTTAATGTTACCAAAATAATTTCAGATTTTTGTTATAATGATCATAGTGTATCAAGCTTTCTTTCACAAAGTTGCGAACCAGAATTTTTGAAATTCTGGTTTGCAGGGTTGATAAGTTAATTGTTTTATTTAGTTTTTTTGTGCATTGTTTCCTATCTAACTTCTGAATCATTTGCTGTGTCGCCAACCTAATAATATTTGTTTGCAGTGTATTTCTGTACTTTTTTGTTCAAGTGATTGTCAACAAAACCTTACCTACATCATCTTCACACTTTTATTTAGTGCGGTGTTTACCAACCTAAGTATTTTTTGTTCTTTCTTTCTCAAAGTGGTCAACCTAGATGTTGTATGTTTTCGTTCTTAATGCTGCCAATACAATTTTTGATTTGTTGTCCTAATGTTGCAAACATAACGTCTTGATCTGTCTTTCACAGTGTTGCCAACTTAACTTTTTGACATTTTGTTTCGAAGGTTGCTACCTAACTTTTTGAATTTCGGTTTTTGTTTAGAGTTTCCTAACTAACTCTAAATATTTCACAGTTTCGCCAACCTAACTTACTGAAATGTTCTTTTGCAGAGTTGCCAACCTACCTTTTTGATTAACTCGAGTGTAGTGTTTCCAACCTTTTAATAATTTTTACAGACATTGGCAAATTCTTCATTCTTAATGTTGCCACCTTAAATCTTTGCAATTTGTCTATGCCAATGTTGCCAAACTAACTCTTAATATTTTAATCTGACATTTTTGCCAACTTCACTTTTTTCCTACCTGTTGTTGCCAGCTTAAATGCTGTGTTTTGATTTCGCGGTGTATTTCTGTAGTTTTTCGTTCAAGGAATTTCCAACAAAACTTCCTCTTCATTCTCTTTCACACCTTTTCTTACATAATTTTATTTCGTGCAGTGTTTGCAAACCTAAGTACTTTGTGTTCCTTCATTCTCAAAGTGGTCAACGTAGATGTTGTATGTTTTCGTTCTTAATGCTGCCAATACAATTTCTGAATTTTTGTCATAATGTTGCCAACATAACGTTTCAATCTTTTTTGCAGTGTTGCTAACTTAGCTTTTTGAAATTTTCTTTCGTAGAGTTGTTAACCTAGCTTTATGTTTTTCGGTTTTTGTGCAGAGTTTTCTTCTTAACTTCTGGATCTTTCACAGTGTCACGAACCTAACGTTCTAAAATTTTATTTCGCAGAGTTGCCAACCTATCTTTTTGTTACTTTAGTGTAGTTTTTCCAACCTTCTAATATTGGTTACAGCCATTGGCAAAATACTTTTACATATTTCTTTCGCAGGGTTGGCAGTTTAAATTTTATTTCGAACTTGTAATTTATACTTGTTTATTGAATAAGAGAATTTTAGGGTATACACACTAAAATGTATTAAATCTACTCTTATATTTTCCCATCAGATAGTTATCTTTCCGGTTGTGAACAGATAATTTTTGGGTAGTGACGATTTGTCTTTTTATATGTTTTTTACTACCAGCCTATCTCTTTTATTTTCACAACAGCAGGACTTTAACTTTAGGGTTAAAATACTAACTGAAACCTATAACGAGTTATTTTTTTTCTGAAATTATATTTTAGAAATATTTTCAAAACTATTTTTAATAGTAAGTTTTTACACTTTCAACTATTAGTTTCGTTTTTTTCTTTTATAAACTTTGTAACATTTCATTGCACATTAGATTGTTGCGTTTAAGTTCGGAAAGCTACTTAACGGTCTTTGTTTTCTATCAAACTTCCAGGCTATCTGATCTGACTTTATTTTGCTGATTTTAAACATTTTAAGTAAGAGTTTAACACTTAAACGAAATTTACCTAAAATATAACCTTTAAAGCAAGACATACAAAATTTAAAATATTGAAGGTTTAGTTTTCATACATAATTGTTTTTGTTTGTAAGCTTATTTTTTTATAAATGACATTGGAGATTTGATTTTAAGTAATATATTTCAATTTTAAGGTGGAATTTGATATTTCCAAGTGAGATAGGCCTACGATTCGTAACCTCACAGATCGTGTTCTCATTGGGCTTATTTTAAATTTGTTGATAACTTAGTAAACCTAAAGCCGGATTTACTTGAACAAATATTTAGAGTCTTCTGACAAAACTATCTGATGCATTACCTTACAGGTAAAATACATTTCCAGTCGTAAAATTTAATTAACGTGTATTTATTATAGCCTTTTATTTTTAAGGTTTGGTATCTTAACTTAAATATTTGTATTTACATGTTGTACTTGTCATTTAATTCTCAGATATGGTTCCATGAGTTCTCTTAGTAGATTCTTATTTGACTGATCGTAAAAAATATCATACAGAGAATTATTAGTGTCTTGAATATTGTCTTTATTGTATTATATTGTCTTGAATTATTAAAATGTGTCAGATTCATCAAAATCGAAACAAGGTACCCTACAGATTTAAAGCGTACACTGATATTTGTTTAAACAATTGAAAAATGTGTGGGTTAACTGAATTTATGGTAACCAGGTTTATCAAAACGACTAAAATCAAAAACAATACCCTTACATCTAAAACAAAGTATAATTATTTTAAAAGTTGTACTGTCAAAACAGAACCAGGAAAGAAGGTTGTACTGTCTCAGACCAGCAAAAAATATAAACATTGGATTCTGTTTATTTTGTTGTTTTTACAACAAAGTACTTGGAGTGTTGACAGTTAAATAACCGCCCCTAGTAAATACTTGACTTTGTATCCATCTCTAATCGAATCACCGTATTTCCCTTTTTATGATAAATGAGTTTTCCTTTCAAATTCCAAATAGTAAAAATTGAATGTAAGAAATAATCATCGTCATAAATAAATGAGGCTCCAAAAGCTATCTTGTTCTATTCTCATTTCGTATTAACCAACATGAAATTAGATTGCAGCACATTTTGTTGATGAAGTATAAGGATTCGCCTGAATTAAAGATGTGTAGGGCCGTTGCTAATGTTATTTTATAATTAAACTTCACGTATTTACAATTGCACATTTTAGTTTATAAACTAAACAAATTATTTACAGCAAAGTCTCTATTTGAATAGAAAATAACCAGGTACATAAGAACAGCAAAAATATAAAACTTGGACACCATATCTTATATAAATTGCTACTTAAGGCAATGTATTATTATTTTTACTAATACAGTCTTACTCTCATTAGTAAAAACTTAATATTTACATGTCTCAAATTAATGATTTTCTGTCGAGTCTATCAACTAATATTTCTTTGAACTGTAAAGTTGTTTAATCTTATAGATTAAGTCCAGGGGATTAAATGCTCATAGTTATATACTCTTAAACACAATTTATTTTAGTATTTTGCGATTTTTCATTATTTTTCACTACACAATTAGTAATTATACTGTGAATATTTATCTGAAAAGCTATTAAAGTAGCAAAACCAAAATAAATTATTTACTGCGATTATTTATCTAATGTGGTAAAGTCCTCATCTCCAAATCTGTGTTAGCTCCATTGCTACAACTTTTTATTTCTACATGTAGGGATTTTCACTAACCGATTGAATTATCTTTTGGTTGACTTTCTAAATTGTTCAATTACCTACGTAAATGGAATCAATATAATGGATTCAATTCAATATAAATGTTTATAATCCATTTACGTATCTAAATATTCAGCCAATACAAATTAACATATTTTTAAATAGTTTTTTAGTACCTTTTGTATCAGGGTGAAGTAAATAATTTAATAAATTTAACTTAATTTTTTCAATTTTGTTAATATGTTGAATTGATAACGACAATACTGTGAAATAAGAGTTTTTTTTATGCAAAAGGTAAGTTGGCAACATTTTGAAACGGAAGTGCCACCAGGATGTCTCTACTGTACCGGGGCAACGGTAGAGGAATATAATTGGTTTAAGAAGAATATAATTATGGAAATAGTTATAGCACAAAATGTATCAATAAACGTTTTGGTTTGGAATTAATTACTTATTATTTTCCCTTGTCTGCATAGTTTAATAATGACTTACACAAGGTACAATTTGGATGAGATTAGTTTCAAAAAGCATGCAAGGAAATAGTATTACAAGTTAAAACGTTTGGCATAGCAAATACGTTACAGAGCTCTATAGGGGTCATATCTACTGAACAAGTAGTGACAGATCTAAACAAGTTGAAACAGGAGCGATGAACCCGATAAGGGTATAACATTATCCACAAGGTATGATTTCCACCGTAAAGAGAAATCACTACATACAAATATCAACTTTCATTTTATAAATGCATAGTTTTTATTTCAGTCTATTCTGATACACCTGGTACTACTTAATATTTTACTAATATGCTCTAACAGACAAAAACAAGATATTAAAATATATATAAACAGTGTGATGGGGCCGCCGCTCTTAGCAAACGAAAGTAGTGTGACGTAATAAATATATACATATAACAAACAGTATAACTTAGGGTGACGTAATCTTACAACATCAACACAAAGTAGGTTGGCAGCACTACACAGAAAAAACTAGGTTGGCAACACTGTCCAAATGTAGGTTAGGTAAAGTGGTATAAGGGGCCCGGTTGGGATTGGATGGGGGGAGGGGGAGTGGGCTCCAATCTGCGATAAAGGTCAAAGGTCAAAAAGGCCTGAGGGGGCGCCCATAGTAGTAACATCTACTTTACGCACGTGGTTGTAAACAACTATTATCATCATGAAGACCTACTTTACGCTCATAATACATAAACAACTAATGTCATAATGTAAATGAAAATAGGGTTGAATCTAAGACCATTACTGCTCTGATCAATAAATACAATAAAATAGCGAGACAAAAGTTGAGGGTATGCAAAAGGTAGATTGTCAAAGGAGCCAATAGCCAATAGTTGGATTAGAGTCAAGTTCAAAGGACTAAGTTTCAGAAGGCTGAGTCAACTGGAACATGCACAAACTAACAGCCAATACCGATGTCGGACCATCACATTGTTGGAATTTACGCTACGTTACACTTGTGATTATGTCGAGGGGTCAATCCCACTTGTTGCTGTAACTTTTGATGATTTTCGTTCAAACAAACATCTGTTAAAAATATTTGATTTTTATTTATTTTTGTGTTCCAAAATTTATTTTATTTTAGAGGGAGATCTTTGTCATTTCTGCACCTACTGGTCCGTTCACTGGAGCAGTGCTAAAGTCGGAGAACTGTTTAGATCATACTATTAGGACGGGCTCCAGTCACGAAACATTCTCTAATAATGCCAATGCTAACTCTAAAAGCTAGCCCCTCCTTAATGGATCATCCGATATCGTTGATTTAAGGTTCATTTTAAAGAGGAAAAATACCTAGTGATTTAAGGGAACGAAATTTTGATAACACAAATAATAATCGTACATTAAAATTCCAAAATATGGCTGCGAACAAAGGAACTGTTGATATCTCTATTTAGCTACAAAATCAAAATTGTTGTGTTAGTCATTTTAAAATTTGCAATGCATTTGCTAACTCCGAGTCATGCTCTATTGCAAATTGTAGCTGTGTATTTATGGCTGGATACGGTAGGGTAGAACTAAAAATGAAATAGACTACAAGAGAATAAAACAATAGGGCAGATGTTTATCTTAGTTCAAATCATTACTATAAAAATTCAAATTACTTTGCATAGAATGAGATGAAAAATAATACAGCAATATTATTGGCGATGAAATAAAATTAAATGTTATCGTTAATTGATACATAATGATATTTATATGAGTTTGAAGTTATTAAACAATCTACTGAATAGAAAAAAATCTATTAGGAACTAAAGGATTTGTATTAGAAATTACGTAGTATATTAAAATCTAGTTAAAAGGGAAAATGTAAATATAATTATCAATCATTAAAATTCATACAATAAGTAAATAATTATATTCAGTTTGAATATTATAATTTAGGACATTTTAAATTATTGCAATTTAAATTGTTTGGTGATAAACACAATTTTGGTTTTGAGATCATTGTTCTGTAACAAGGTGAAATGTAAACAGTAAGTAATTTGTATATGTAGGCCTGTAATGTTGAAGCCAAATTAAAGTGTATATTAAAAGTTAACCCCCCTCCAAAAAAAACGAACACTTTTATTTTTAAATAACAATTCTTTTATGGAATATTTTACTCTTAGTTCATTGCATCTAAAGCAATTCTTTTGTTTTAATTATACTTTAAGGACAGAGCTAAGTAGATCTTAGATAAATAAGTAAAGGAAGTATTCATTCTTAATAAAAAATCGATTATACTCTACAAAATATACATCACCACTACTGATACAAATTTGTTTAATTTGTAGAAGTCAATTTTAAATGCATGTCTTTTTACAAATACGTTTCCATTATTATGATTGCGCGTTAAGGAAATCAAATATAAAATAAATCCGGAAACGATTCACGTATCACTAAGTCATGTCAACAAACGAATGTTATTCCTGATCGATGTTTTCTCCCGGGATAGTATATCAGGTGATGTCTTTGTTGTGCTAGTACATCTGAAATCAATGTTTTCACAACAGTGGTCAGCCGCAGATGTTTGCAGGACTGGATGCACACTATGTTTTCGGTGCGGGTTGAAGCTGGCTGATGTTTTCGCCGCGGGTTGTAGAGGGCTGATGTTTTCTGTGCGGGTTGTAGCGGGCTGATGTTTTCTGTGCGGGTTGTAGCGGGCTGATGTTTTCGGCACGGGTTGTAGAGGGCTGATGTTTTCTGTGCGGGTTGTAGCGGGCTAATGTTTTCGGCACGGTGGTCGCTGCTGCCGTGCTGAGGCTTTGTGCTGAGTTCAGACAGTCAGTTGGCTCTTGCCCTTGGTTGGGTGTAGTGCATGGCAGTTCGGTCTGGTTATTAGCATAGCTTGCTTTGGTGAGTAGCACTACACGGTTACCTTTTATATATAATAGTCGATGGATATTCCGTATTTATTTTATTTCTGTAATATCCTAATTTTACGGTGCGATCCAACTGTGTTACCCTGTGTGTAAAACAAAGAAAACATAACCCAACTCTTGTTTTGATCAGGCTGATTTTTAATTCGGTATTGACTTCTGGACGTGCGGCGTTCGATTGTATGTTATTTATGAAAAAATCAACTCAAATATTTTAGATAACTGATTATTGTATCTGGACTCAAGATACGTTAAACTTTTAATTTATTTAAACAAATTAATATTTATTTCCAGACATGGTTGTATATCAAAATATCTCGGACTGTAAAGTTGTATCCATATTGTCTATTATCAAAACAACAAATCATTTCGTATCTCCAATAAATTCAGTCTGAAAATTAAAAGACAATCAACCGTTTATATCAGTATTTTAATATTTATTGAATGTAAGTTTAAATTTTCTGACCATGGAATGTTAATTACATCTGAAGATCGTATTTAATTGATTCTAAAATGTTTTATATTGTTTCGTTTGTATACTTGCTTAATAATAAATCAAATAACAATAGTTACGATGTTTAATATTTGTTTGTTAATAAACTGTTCTTAACACTAGATAGCTTTATGCAAAATGATCGACAGTAACTTAAATTGTAGATTGTTTTCACGTTACAATTCTTTTCCATCTCGATATTTCTTGAAAATACGTTGTTTCAGGATAACACATATGATAATTGTGTTTCAGTTAGAAAACATGCACACTTATGCCAATTTTTAAGGTTAATCATATTTAAAATGATAGTAAATACAATCCTTGAAATTGACAGCATTCAAATACAATTTCCCTATGCTATACTAGATTAAACATGAGTACTGTGTAGTGTATTTTTAATTGTATATATTTTACTTCAAATGCATATTTTGTTTAAGATAGTTTTTATCATTTGTATTTAGTGCAATTTATATAGATATATATACATATATATTTAAATAAGACATGTTTTCAACTGGCAATAAAGCCTGAGCCCAGTTAAAAACATTTAAATGTTAATATTTCAGAATTATTAGTTTGGGGTTAAAGTGTATTTTCATGTATGAGACCAACTTTTTTTAAAACACGTGTCAATCGTTAATTTGTCGACATGTTAACAACAATAAGCGACGATGGTCGAGCAGTTTTTGGGTTAAATTGTAGCAATTAGTGCTTTTATTCCTTTTTCAGCTAGAAATGTACAATAAATTAAATGAAGAACACTCCTCGTCACCACGCACCTTATTAACTAAATGGTTTAATTTTAATGTTGGAATAATAGGATAACAATGATTTTACCTGCTGTTTTTACTTAATCTAACAAATCATTTCGGACTCTATTTCGCTAGATAAGGCAAGTAAATAACAAATCATAAGGAGTTAAAACCTTTTGGTGGTCTATATTACCGGGTTTTCAATTATTTAAACGGTAAATACATACCAAGAACATTTACATAGTTAAACTATACATTTGTTATTTCAATGTAATTTGGATGAGATATCATTTTATTTAAACTCGTCAAATTTGTACAACATACTGTATACTGCTTTTCCGTATCCACATAACATATAGTAATTATTCCAAGTTATAAAACTGCATAGTTTATATTTTGAGAATATTGCTATTTAAGTAACCAAACTAATGTCTGATTTGAATTTTGTAACAATTAAAATTTGGGAGAAAAATTCCTCCAGCACATTCTTTCCAAGGTAAACTCTTCAAAACACTGACATTCGTACCTTAACATAACTTTATTAAAATTTAATGTTTCACTAGATAGTTAACAAAATATGCATGATTCACCGTCCTAGATCTTGCAGGACACCTCTATCAATATTGAAACCTAACAGAATAACTTCGACAGTAAAAAAGGTAGGCGAATGTAATCTACTGAAAGCAATTAATTTTTCTACCTCAACTAAACTTTAATCAAGTGACTTCAGCCTGGTACAACGGATTTCATTCTACTCCAGGCAGTGAGTCTAAACTCTACCAAGCAAATTACCCACAGTTAAGAGATTTGACCTGAGTGGGCCACAGGAAATAAATGTTTTCAAGCCCCTAAAAGTTAATTTATAAGATTTTAAATTTTGTATGTTTAAAAAAAATAAGAACTCCGAATAAAATTAGTGGTCCTGGGTTCCCGCCGTGGCGAACCAATTCACAGCAGCCCATCATTCAAAGGCATCGGAGAATTTCACTTCCAAATGGGGGAGGGGGTTGATTGGTCGTAAAGAACAAAACAATAATTCGCCACTGACAATGAAGTCAGATAAAAAACAAAATAACCGGTATCAGGCAACTGACAGACACTTTCTCCCTTTTAAAGCCAATTTTAATCTATAAATTACTTTATATTTACTAAATATAGAATGTGAAGTACGGTAGCATGTATGGAATATATTATAATAAACATTGTTTTCATAAATATCCACCCAAATCCCTTTTTTTGGAGGAATCCCCAAGTCATTTGCTACACACAGTGGTTTTAAGAGAGGAAATTCCCCTTCCTACCCACCCAGGGGGGGTTAGGGGTGGCGGCATATTCGGAGTACAGTATCCCCTATTGGTCAATGTTAACTTCACTTACTAACTTATTTTTAATGAAATCGATCAGTAAATAAAAGTGAAACGATATTTTAATATTACTATAACAATAACACAGGAAAACGTACTGAGTTTACCGCTAAATATAAATTTCAATTTCCTCAGCAACCATTGGTCGTTGAATAACTCAAAGTACCAATTTATTTATTTTGTTTAGCTTTCTTTAATGGCAAGAAGTAAATTGTATATCAAGTTGTGGTTTGATGAAAAATAAATAAAAATCACTATCAACACATCTATTTAAAATAAAATCATTCGAGCCGTTTTTGAGGAATTTGGAATTTTATTTTTTTGTGGTTTTGGGGGGCTAATTACATCAAAAAAAATAAAAATAAATCTGGAGATACTGATGATTAATACCTACATACCAAATTTTATCAAAATTGGTCCAACGGTGTCGCCTCTAGGTATGTACACAGATAGATAGATAGACAGACATGTTGGTTTTAGTGTTTTTTTTTATAGTTAGCGTTAAAAAAATATAGAACAAAACGCCTAGAGGTACTTTATACTAGTAGGCCCTACCAAGCCCTACCTAAACACCAAATGTTATCAAAGTCGGGCCATTGTTTAGGTCTCTAGGTCGGTAGTCATCCATTTAGACAGACAGACATAATTTTAAAACCTTTTTTTGGGTTTAGGGTACACCAAAACATATATATCAACCGATAACTCAAATTCGAAAATTTTGACGAAAACAATACTTCCTCCATATAGGGGGAGAAAATAAAAATATATTATTATAAATAATTGTTCCACCCCCGCGTTGCGATTGCCTACAAAAAAGTTGTAAACGCAGTACAAATTCAATGATATAGGCCTACACATTATGTAATTTGAGGTTTCGACATCAGTTTGCAACTAATTTGTAATCCCGTGAAAGGGAGGGGAAGGGTCATCTTGAATTTGTACTCAGGTTTTAGGATCACTGCTTACTGTTTAAGAGCTACAACTAAAATTCAAGTCCCTGAAACTCACAATAAAAGATCTATGGTAAAAATCCTACTTTTTTCTTGACTACGCCAGTGGGATTTGATCACAAACGTTGTCAGAGAACAACGGTCCAAACTTCTCCAAGTCACGAGTCTTTTCAAATTTACTTACACAAAATTACAAAAACCATTTCCTGAATTTCAAAAAATGTCTCACTCCCTCAAGCTTCAGGAAGATGCAATATATTCAATAAGTATAAATAAATCCCAACTGATAGGTGTGATAGGTGCTTAGAGATTATTTCTCTACTGTGGTGTGATAAAACCTGAATGTTTTTACATTCTTATTTTTTTATATAAACTTCGAAATGCTGTTCGCTTAATCGGCCCGTATCATTGCTGATATGTAGTTCTTAAAGAGTTATTATTCTGAAATAATGTTCTAGAGGATGTATTGAGATAAAAGTTTGTAAATTTTATTATCGTTATCCATATTTATTAGTGAATTTCCTTTGGAAAGTGAACTATTAGCATGGACCCGCACGGTGAAACTTATGCCCGGGACCACCATAGAAGTTCCTAACGTGACACCCTGAACACTTTTTGGGGGGTTGTTCAAAATTATATATACATATATATATATATGTGTGTGTGTGTGTGTGTGTGTGTGTGTGTGTGTGTGTGTGTGTGTGTGTGTGTGTGTGTGTGTGTGTGTGTGTGTGCACTCTAACGGTCGCATTTTTTGTCCGATTTACTTCAAATTTGGTAGGAACATTCCTTTCTGTAATCAGTTGGACAAGTTCGTTGGGCAAAACAATCGGAAAACTCTAAACCCTTTTTTTGAGGATTAATCTTTCAAATTTTGAGTTTTTGGGTCCCAAAAGGGTCAGAAATGCCCCGTATGTAAAATTAACGCATGTAAAAATATGGGAATTAGTGAGGAAAAAGTTTTAAGCCCTCTCTCGTCATTATAGCATACATATTTACTGAGTTATTAAAGAAAATGTTGTATCGACTAAACACAGTACGTTGTCTTATGGGGATTTTACACTAGAAAAGCCTGTTATTCCTTTGTTAGAGTACTTTTATCAACTCCAGCAACCTCACGCCTACTTTCAAGCCTGTCTGGACCTTCTCCTAACATTATAATGCACAAAATTGTATTCCTAGCTTAGCAGGTAAATGAAATCAGGAGCATTAGAACAGCAAAAAAATCACTGTTTTCAGATTTCAATAAAAATTGGAATAAATGTATGTTATTACACTGATTTGGAGTTTTAAAAGTTTTTATGTGGAAATTCACTTCCCTCACGTCAGCGTGCTGCGTGCGAACTCGTTTTCTGGATAGATCTAACTGAAATATAGCAAATAATTTGATTTACTTTAAAGCTAGATTCCTCAATGAATAATTTACGAATCTTTAGTGTATCATTAAACATTCTGAAAGTTAAAACATATTACAGGATTCTAACTATTCACCAAAATAATGTAATATTAATAATACTAACGGTCAGAAAACTGACGTATACTTCCTTTCTTTTAGCCCTATGTAAATTAACACATTATTTTATATTTACTAAATGTGTATGATATAAAGTACGGTAGAATGTATAGAAAATCTTTTAGTTAACAATTATTTTTCAGAAATGTCCACCCAAAGCCCTTTATTGGATGCACTACTGTGTCATTTGCTTAAACAGTGGTTATAAGAGGGGAAATCCCCCTCTTCCCCTAGGGTTAGGTGGCAACGTATTCCGAATATCCTGTATTGGTCAATGCAAACTTAATTTAGTACGAAGATTTAATGAAATAGATCCACAAATAAGAGAGTTATAGCATGATTTTATTCCCCATAAGATTAAAATTGGACAGTGTTCTGTGTTTACTGCTGAATGAACATTTCGATTATCTCCAC
Organism: Allygus modestus; assembly: GCA_963675035.1. Classification (NCBI taxonomy): domain Eukaryota; kingdom Metazoa; phylum Arthropoda; class Insecta; order Hemiptera; family Cicadellidae; genus Allygus; species Allygus modestus. Next base: position 93,432,565 of record OY776113.1, read on the forward strand.
AACCGTCGTATATTAATAATAATAATAAAAATAATAATTCAACACTATTTTATTTGGTATTAAAATTTGGTTAATAGGGAAAAATTAGTTTTTATTCAAAGTTTATGGTTCTATACAAAATAAAAAGTTAACTGAGTTTTTGAACATTTATTAAAGCCTTATAATTTTTGAACCCGAAATTTCCTAAAATGGGGGTGGTAGATAGTAACCTAAAGCTCTCCAATCCAATAAATTTTAATTCAAATCGTGAGTGACGTTTTTTAACGCATGTAAAAATATGGGAATTAGTGAGGCAAAAGTTTGAAGCCCTCTCTCGTCATTATAGCATACATATTTACTGAGTTATTAAAGAAAATGTTGTATCGACTAAACACAGTACGTTGTCTTATGGGGATTTTACACTAGAAAAGCCTGTTATTCCTTTGTTAGAGTACTTTTATCAACTCCAGCAACCTCACGCCTACTTTCAAGCCTGTCTGGACCTTCTCCTAACATTATAATGCACAAAATTGTATTCCTAGCTTAGCAGGTAAATGAAATCAGGAGCATTAGAACAGCAAAAAAATCACTGTTTTCAGATTTCAATAAAAATTGGAATAAATGTATGTTATTACACTGATTTGGAGTTTTAAAAGTTGTTATGTGGAAATTCACTTCCCTCACGTCAGCGTGCTGCGTGCGAACTCGTTTTCTGGATAGATCTAACTGAAATATAGCAAATAATTTGATTTACTTTAAAGCTAGATTCCTCAATGAATAATTTACGAATCTTTAGTGTATCATTAAACATTCTGAAAGTTAAAACATATTACAGGATTCTAACTATTCACCAAAATAATGTAATATTAATAATACTAACGGTCAGAAAACTGACGTATACTTCCTTTCTTTTAGCCCTATGTAAATTAACACATTATTTTATATTTACTAAATGTGTATGATATAAAGTACGGTAGAATGTATAGAAAATCTTTTAGTTAACAATTATTTTTCAGAAATGTCCACCCAAAGCCCTTTATTGGATGCACTACTGTGTCATTTGCTTAAACAGTGGTTATAAGAGGGGAAATCCCCCTCTTCCCCTAGGGTTAGGTGGCAACGTATTCCGAATATCCTGTATTGGTCAATGCAAACTTAATTTAGTACGAAGATTTAATGAAATAGATCCACAAATAAGAGAGTTATAGCATGATTTTATTCCCCATAAGATTAAAATTGGACAGTGTTCTGTGTTTACTGCTGAATGAACATTTCGATTATCTCCACAACCGTCGTATATTAATAATAATAATAAAAATAATAATTAAACACTATTTTATTTGGTTTTAAAATTTGGTTAATAGGGAAAAATTAGTTTTTATTCAAAGTTTATGGTTTTATACAAAATAAAAAGTTAACTGAGTTTTTGAACATTTATTAAAGCCTTATAATTTTTGAACCCGAAATTTCCTAAAATGGGGGTGGTAGATAGTAACCTAAAGCTCTCCAATCCAATAAATTTTAATTCAAATCGTGAGTGACGTTTTTTAACGCATGTAAAAATATGGGAATTAGTGAGGCAAAAGTTTGAAGCCCTCTCTCGTCATTATAGCATACATATTTACTGAGTTATTAAAGAAAATGTTGTATCGACTAAACACAGTACGTTGTCTTATGGGGATTTTACACTAGAAAAGCCTGTTATTCCTTTGTTAGAGTACTTTTATCAACTCCAGCAACCTCACGCCTACTTTCAAGCCTGTCTGGACCTTCTCCTAACATTATAATGCACAAAATTGTATTCCTAGCTTAGCAGGTAAATGAAATCAGGAGCATTAGAACAGCAAAAAAATCACTGTTTTCAGATTTCAATAAAAATTGGAATAAATGTATGTTATTACACTGATTTGGAGTTTTAAAAGTTTTTATGTGGAAATTCACTTCCCTCACGTCAGCGTGCTGCGTGCGAACTCGTTTTCTGGATAGATCTAACTGAAATATAGCAAATAATTTGATTTACTTTAAAGCTAGATTCCTCAATGAATAATTTACGAATCTTTAGTGTATCATTAAACATTCTGAAAGTTAAAACATATTACAGGATTCTAACTATTCACCAAAATATGTAATATTAATAATACTAACGGTCAGAAAACTGACGTATACTTCCTTTCTTTTAGCCCTATGTAAATTAACACATTATTTTATATTTACTAAATGTGTATGATATAAAGTACGGTAGAATGTATAGAAAATCTTTTAGTTAACAATTATTTTTCAGAAATGTCCACCCAAAGCCCTTTATTGGATGCACTACTGTGTCATTTGCTTAAACAGTGGTTATAAGAGGGGAAATCCCCCTCTTCCCCTAGGGTTAGGTGGCAACGTATTCCGAATATCCTGTATTGGTCAATGCAAACTTAATTTAGTACGAAGATTTAATGAAATAGATCCACAAATAAGAGAGTTATAGCATGATTTTATTCCCCATAAGATTAAAATTGGACAGTGTTCTGTGTTTACTGCTGAATGAACATTTCGATTATCTCCACAACCGTCGTATATTAATAATAATAATAAAAATAATAATTCAACACTATTTTATTTGATTTTAAAATTTGGTTAATAGGGAAAAATTAGTTTTTATTCAAAGTTTATGGTTCTATACAAAATAAAAAGTTAACTGAGTTTTTGAACATTTATTAAAGCCTTATAATTTTTGAACCCGAAATTTCCTAAAATGGGGGTGGTAGATAGTAACCTAAAGCTCTCCAATCCAATAAATTTTAATTCAAATCGTGAGTGACGTTTTTTAGAAAATTTGCTTTTTCATATTTTTTAGCGGTTTTATGGGATAATCACCCTTTAAAATAAAAAAAATGAAAAATTAAAATAACCTGGAGATACCATAGCTTAGTACGTGAATAAAAGGTTTGATTAAAATTAGGCAATTGCTTAGGTCAGGTTGGTTTCTGCTTATTTATTTAATTATTTAAAATGTCGATGATATGGTCATCCGGGCAATTGTCATGTCGATAACTTGGTTTCATCACTCTTTTTATTAATAATTATTTGTTTTTTAAACGTCGATCATATGGTCATACGGACGAGTTTCATGTCGATGAGTTGGTTTCAGTCACCTATTTATTAGGCCTAATAATTATTAATATTTTGAATGTCGATCAAATTGTCATACGGACAAGTGTCATGTCAATCAATTGGTGGGTCCCGTGCCATCCAGCGAAAGGGTTTCAGTCAGTTTCAGAACTGAGGAGGTACGGTGAGGCCTTGACGTCTTCCGTCACCAACACTATTGCTTGAAAAGTGCTGTTGGATATTTCTTCTCCGTGACCACATAATAAGTTGCATGACGCTTTTAACAAGTTCATAGTACTTTTTGCCAATGGCTTCTTAAATAATCAGTTAATAATTTATTTTGTCCCCCTTATTCTTAGTATAGCCTCAGTAATCATTAACGCAACATTGTTTCCTCAAATATGCGTTGGTATTATTATCCATTGGTGAATTTTGCCGATTCACAGATACATAAATACCTGTATTAGGTCCCCGCGGTTTTGTATAGAGCTGCGATAACGGTTTATATCCATTGGTGAGTTTCGCTTTGTTTCACAAAAATTTATTAGGTCCCCTCGGCTTTTTGTGGAGCCGCGATAACGATTTATATTCATTCCATTGGCGAGTTTTGTTACTTTGTAATATTGATCTACGTCAATTGGTTACCGAGATATCAGAAGTGCTAAACACAGTACGTTAGCCAATTTTAATATTATGGATATTAAGTAAAATATTTTATCTCGCTTATTTATCATGCATATTGATGAAACTTGCTTCCTTGAAAATGTTTCCTTGGTATGTATTTTAACCTGGTTATTGTGTATTGATATTTTAAAAATTCTAATTTTGTCTATAGTCCGTGTAGCAGCAAAGCTGAATACTCAAATCAGCCCCAATGTTATTCGGTTGGTCCGTTTGGGGAATAATTAAAATGTTACATACCGCTTTTTTGTGTATATATATTTATGGAACTTGGTATGTGGCTTCATACGGTATTACGACACATACATATGCATAACTCGCTGAGTACGTAGGTTTGATACAGCGCGGGTATATATATTTTTACTATCATTAAGTTAAGTTAGGATCTATTCATTGTAGTTAAATTCAAAATTATTGTTCTAATATTTACTTTGCTGATGACAACTGTTTGTTGCAATGGCATATACAATACAAATATCACTATTTATTATTGCTAATACTACGTGTACTATGGGAAATATAATATTTGCTTTTACTTCTGCACGAAACAAACCTTTTATGAACATTCTACGCAATGAGTTTATGTGGCTCATATAACATTTCAAACATACTAAACATAATGCTAAAAACACTCTGAACTTTCAACTGTGCTAAGATAATAACAGTCCAGTGTAAATAAACGACACTCAGTGGGTTATTTGCCAAAAAATGCTGTATCACAAATAGTGCCTTGATGTACATTTTCCTTACATTTGTTATAGCTCATATTTCTTATTTATACCGCAATACTTCTGTGTTCTGAATATCTAGTCCTCTACACTCTTGTACCATATTTTATGGGTTTTGAACCAAACCCATGAGACCGTCTACACATCCGAATCACTGACAAGAGGCGTTGTATATAATGTTTGTAAACTATTTAAGTATATGTTGTCATTATAAATAGATAACCATCCGCACCAAAAATATAAACAACAACAAATAAAAAACAAGTATTCAAACACAATAAGTAGATTTCCAGACATCACATTTGATCATATTTTACAGAATGCAATATTTGTAATTAAATCATAATATAATTCTTATAAATGTGTGATTAATACGTTAGTTTAGTAAAACATGATTACAATGATAAAATATAAGATATAGAGAACACACGAATTACCCTTTTGTATATGGTTTGTAATCCACTAAAACAACAAACTACATATTGCAAACATAAGTTAATAGTTCTTTATTTACATGTTCAATTTGTTTAAATATACAATGTATCGCATATTATGTATCGTTATATTTGGCTAATAAGTGATGACTAACGTCGATAGAAAACCGATGATTGATATATTTCATTTGTCTAGAGAAATGAAGCACTAAACTGTTGGGATTGTAGATGGTCTCAAAACAAGTCCGTGTTACGGCAATAAATATTCTAAGACTGAATAAAAGGCTTGGAAAAGGAGGAATGTTCAAGTTGTTTTGAGAAGTTGAAAATAACGTCGAGATTTGTTATGAACTGACAATCCAAGAATACCTCCGTTGCAGCAAACCTGCATACTCAGTGAATTTCAAATGGTACTTCACTGTCATGAAGCTACTTACCAACTCTCATCTTTGCATATTCATAAATAAGCGAGATATGACATTTTATTTATTCTCCGTAAGAAAAACATTAGGACTGAGTAGGCAGGTTTGCTGCATCAAGGACCACAACAATCTGAGTTTTATGCAAATAACAATGAATTACCACTAGATGAAGCAACATACCAAGTTTTACCAGTTTATGTTCATAAACAAGCAAGATATCATATGTTTCTTATTCTCCATAAGAATAACATTATAGCTACTGAGTACGCAGGTTTGCTGTCATGGGGACCACAAAAAATTGGGTTTTGTATGCAAATATCAGTAAACCCCAACCATATGAAGCCACATACCAAGTTTCATTAATATATGTTCATTAATAAGCAAGAAATAAAATTGTACTTATTCTCCATAAGAGTAACATTGGACAACGTACTGTACTGTGTCCACTCTCAATATCTCGGTAACCAATTGACGTAGAGCGATGATCAAAATACCAAATTGTTTTTTTTTAAGCTGAATCCAATAGTGTAAACTCAAGTTTGGCTTTAAAAATAATTATATTTAATAAGTTCAAAAATCCCATTTTTTGGGTACAAAACCCCCCTTATAATGGTGCGATCTGTCTGGTTTTCCAGACACCATTTTTACTAAAGTTATCGTGCCTACGCGCGCGCGCGCGCCACACACACACACACACACACACACACACACACACACACACACACACACACACACACACACACACACACACACACACACACACACACACACACACACACACACACACACACACGGTGAGTTTTTAATGAGTCTCCCCCCTATTTTTTCTAAATTTCTTAAGATATCGACTCCAAAATACCCCCGATCATTGTTGACCAACTTATACTTTATTTTGACCTAGTTATATTTTTGACCGCCATTTTAGATCCGCCATATTGGATTCAACTATTTACTTTTAAATATAAAGGTGGGGTTTTGACCCATCATAAAGAATTATTGTTTTACGGTAAAAAAATCCGCAATCCGTTTTCAAAAATCATTATTCGTTCTCAAGATATTGTTGAATTAGAAAAATGAATTTTGGAGAGAATTTTAAAGGTCCCAACTTTAAAACATCCACATATTTGCATCATTACATTAAATAATGACAACGAACTACTACCAATCATTGTTGAGTATCATTCGCTTCATTTTGACAAAAGTAAAATTTTTGGCCGCCATCTTGATCCGCCATTTTGGAATAAGATAATTTGTTTCAAATGTAAAGGTAGGATTGTAACCCATAATGTCCAACTATTTTTCAACGCTGAAATCAATGCCGCAATCCGTTTTCAAATATCACCCTTCATTTTCATGATATTATCACTTTTTGAAATAATAAACAGAAATCTTTCAATATTATGAAAACGAAAGGTGATATTTGAAAACGGGTTGCGGCATTGATTTAAGCGTGGAAAACAGTTGGAAATGATGGGTCACATCCCTACCTTTACTTTTGAAATAAATTATCTTTTTCAAAAATGGTGGATCCAAGATGGCTGCCGATAATTTTAGTTTTGTTAAAATGTAGCAAATGCCACTAGATTGGTGGTAGTTCTTGGTCATTATTTGATATAATGTTGAGAATATGGGCATGTTTTAAGGTTGGGACATTTAAAACTTTCCCCAAAATTCATTTTTCTAATTCACCAATATCTTGAGAACGAATAATGATTTTAAAAAACAGATTGTGGCATTGTTTTCAGCGTAAAAATTTCTTCTATATCATGGGTCACAATCCCACCTTTACATTTAAAAGTAAAGAGTTGAAACCAAGATGGCGGCCAAAAATAATAACTAAGTCAAAATGAAGGATAAGTTAGTCAACAATGATCGGTGGCAGTCCGGTGTCATTATCTTAAGAAATGTGGAAAACATTAGGGGGGACTCATGTAAAACTCACCCTGTACATATGAATTTGAACGAATGGTGGGGCCTTAAAACGAAAAGTTATCATGGTCCTGGACCTAGGTCTTACCATGCCACCTACGGTAATAGCTTCTGCCCTATAGGGGAAATTCGCTAAAAAAACGAATACCCTTTCAAACGGACTTCTTTCGTATGCGGAGGTCCTATGCCGTGGAAAGGACAGAGTACTGCCATGCCTAGTATTGTGTTGATGAAAATTCCCTAGTTACAAGTGTTTGTCCGTGTTTTTTTTAAAGTCAGAATGAGAGCTTCTTGTATAAATAGAATGCACTGCCATTATGCAGGTCTGCCTACAAATTTAACTACATGGATAGCGCTTATACAAACAAAGAACCAACCTTAGAATCATTTCCTGATATTTGAGCAGTTTTTCTAGTTCGGAAGATCCCCCCATACGGCAACTCTGTAGCTTGAGGTAGTGTTTGGTATCGGTATTCGATATATCGGAACTATCGATATTTTAAGGCCGATAGTCAATATTTTTTGTATCGATATTTGGCATCCGATGTATTTACAGTATCGATATTTTCTTACGATATATATCGATAATACTAATTTTTAAATATATACTTAGGTATATTATAAAATGTATCCTAGTTCAGTGTACTGTTTCTTTTCTTTATCTGCAGGATTTTTTGGCATTTAAAAAATGTACTAATAATTCAAATAAATGATTAATTCTGTAGTATTTCATTGTGTAACGATTATATCACCTATCATGTCTTCTTGTATCGTAAAACAAAATTACAGTACATGATCCTACAGACTGAAATGATTAAACACCAAACTAAAGAATAATAATTTATCGTTAAAAGTCAGGCCTATACTATTTACTGTATAGGCTACGGAATACCTATGAGGTAACGAGAATTTCACGTACATTTAAGAATGTGAAATCCTTTTAAGAGGCAACTAGGTTACAATTTATGTCCATCCCATTTTTATTTCCAACAATTGTTTATTCCAATTTCCTTCAACAAATAATGTTAAATTAAAGCAGTAATAACTGTGAGTTTGCGTCCTATAAACTATGGTTTGGTTAAAAGCTGATATTTTCCACTGTGACATAGATAATGGTCATGAAATAGCCATTTTATGTCTGAGGTTCAAAGATAGGGGTACAAAATTAGTTTTCATCCAGGCCTTCAACAAATTTTACTTTATTTTGTTGGCCTACAAAGCAGGTTATATTTAGTATCGATATTTTACACAATATCGATATTTTTGCCTCAGTATTATTGGGGTATCGATGGTCCCTGCCCGATATTACTATCGATATCAATATCGATATTTTCTTTCGTTATCCAAACAATTGAGGTACTGTGCGTTGCATGAGTGAAAAACCAGCCCGCGCATGGGTTGGGGAGGGAATGATGAAGAGGGGGGAGAGATTGGGAGTGGGAGTGGAAGGCTACACGCTACTAGCCTGGCTGCATACATTAGTCAGCTGGTATTGTTACTTGCGCGCCACACCGCGGCGGCGGGCGGTATATCTATACTCGCTTCACTCGCTGGGGGCCCCGCCCCCAGGTCACTGTCGGGTGGGTAGTATATATGGCAGTGACCTGGGTACCTAGCTCAAGTGAAGGCCGCAAGATGAAGTGGTGTCATATAAATTGTTGCAGAACCAACATATTACTACTACTCATATTAAGAAAACAAACAAATCGTAAAATATTTTAATTGTAATGGATTATCAATTAAAACAATAGGCTCCGCTCCCAGACTCTTGTGGGAGGCTTCGCCCTTATGTGATTGTTTATCCTCAGGTTAAAAGTGGTGTCTTATCAAGTGACCCAGAACTGATATATTATTACTAGTCATATTAAGAAAAAATACAGATCAGCAGCCATTTCAATTTGAGGGGATTGTCTCATAAAAAAGTACGTTTTGGGAATGTTTAAAATGAGTAGAGGGTATATGCAAACGTGTAAATACTGTTAACCCCCCCTCGAAATATAAAAAATATCCACTAATTTACGATTTTTTAAAGATTAAAGATATATAGAGCTGTATTTAACAACCTGAACAATGATATTTGTGGGTTGCCTATAAGATATATGTAGCTAGTTTGTCCTAACTTAAAAGGGGGTTTACACTATAAGTGGTCCTAGAGTAAACAAAACATCAAAATTCATAAATTTCAACAAAATAAAGAATTTAATTTTATTAAGGGTTGAAACCATTCAAAATGATGTAATGACTCTTGTTATATATATGTGGATTGGTAAGAGGAAAATTTGCGCCGAATAATTCTCCTGGCAAGATTTAAATTATTGAATTAATTAAATATCTTATACAGATTTTTTAAAATAGCTTTAAATAACGATTTTTTATTGTTTCTGGGGGATTCACGGTCATAATATACCATAACTATAATACATGTGATAATATAGGACATATACAATTAATTAAAAACAAATTGGTAATGGTTTTTACCAACTATGTGAGTCTAAAATACCAAAATATAAATGAAAACACCGGGAAATCTCAAAAACTGAATAATTTCTAATTTTTTAAGGGTTCAAACAATTTAAATTGGTCATATGACTTCTGCCTTATACTTATTGTATGGTAGAGATAATATATGCTAAATATTAGGGCTCTAAACAACATAAAGAGCCCTAATAGAGCATATTAGAGTTAAGGGAAATTAAAAACCACGGGATTTAGGTTGAAAATTGTTAAAAATTGAAAAATCTAGCGCTACCTAAGGGTGAAGGAGACGAGATACGGTAAAAAGTCACAGGTTAAAAGTTGTAGATCGTCTGAAATCCGTGCATCATAGTGGTCTCCGTTTCTCGATAGGACCAACCGTTCGGCCGCTAGAGCCCGAATAAAAAAACACTATTTTTGAAAGTTCCAAAATTTTCACCATTTTGAATTTTTTTGAGGTTTCAATTTTTGGCAATTTTTCTGGAGGTTACAAGGTACAACTTACATTCATGAAAAATTTCAGGTTTCTAGATCATTTATAAGTGGTCTAGAATTCGTATATCTCAGTAAGTGAGTGAGTGAGTTACACATGCGGCTGTATATATTTTAGATCTACTTCATAATTAGATCTACTTCATAATAATATACAAACGTACTAAACTATACTATACTATACTGAACTGAACTAATATTGGAAATGAATTGATGGTGCTTTAATGTTTTTGGGACGGCGCGTATAGACTTGCATTTACTGAGAACTGTCAGCTGACTGACTGAGCCCGGTCGCCGTGGTGCCGTCTGGCGGCGCATGCGCACTAGACACCTTTGTTGACCGCGCATCTGTCCCGTTGGGTTTTCACTCTTGCAAAGTACAGTACTCTCACAATACACACACGCATCTATGAGTATGCCACTGCTACAAGTTGACTTAAGGATGCGTATTGCAAGCAGAGAAGAACATACATTTTAGAAGATTCTGGATATGCGAGTCCTACTTTATTGGTAATGAAAATTGAAGATTAGAATTGGAAGGATTGAAGGATTTAAATCACTATATTGATTTTTATTATTGAGCTTAAACTGAAGACATTGTGTTTTTGTGTCTTGAGAGGAATACTGCCCTCCTTAAAACACTGAGCTAAGTTTGCCATAACTGCTGCAATGGTGAAACCCGCACCACACGAATCCCACATTCAAAAGCCTCAAACAAGCAAAAACAGTCACCAGCTTGCTGACCTGGGCAGTAAGGGCCCGCTCCCGGCTGCTCCTAGGGGCCCACAGCTCCTAAATACGGCGCTGGCATTCTAATGTGGCATTCTTCACTGTTATAGGGAGTGACTCATAGAAACCGAACAGAATCAGAATCAGAATCAAACATCTTTATTGTGACAACAAGCGTTTGTATGTAATAGCATCATAAAATTAACATAAGTGAAATTCTTACACTAAATCATCTTTTAAATGATCAACTTAACTCTATAAAAACATTTATCAATAATTAGGAGGTGTTTTACCATCTTTCCGAAGCTATTTCTGTGATTATATTTAGTCTGTGATTATATTCTGTGATTATATTTAGTCTGTGATTATATTTAATTATGGGTCAGGTAGAGCATTGAACAATTTGTATACCGTTCTATAGAGTAAGTCTTGTTTAAAGGACTGTCGCATGATTTTTACCTAAGTTTGTAACGAGAGTTGTGATGGCTGTGATGGTCTTGGAGTTTATTGCTAAAAAAGTTTAGGGTATTTAGGATGAATCGTGTTTTGGAAGAAAAGTTAAAATTGTATGTTTGAAAAATGGTTTTAACAAGAATCTGTGATGTTTTTTGAAGACATTCTTTTCTACAGTTAAACAAAAATTGTCCTTACTCATGATGCATTACCCCGAATGAAAACTGCATAAGATAGAAAAGGAAAAAAAATCCATAGAACAGAATCTGAGTTCTGAACAAATCAAAAGAAAACATTAAACAAGTTCTGGTCAGTTTTGTTTGCTAGTTGATTTATTTATAGCGAAGATATACCTATAGCCTACAAATCATGTTCAACACCTCCAACATGTTTTGACAACACAAGTTTTGATTATTTTACAATACTCTTCACCTGCGCTCCTCCAAAATCGATGGATCAGGATTTTATAGTAATTCCATGTTCAAACCTGTCACATCATTTCGAATTTAGGTAAGCGCCAGAATGTTTCAGAAGATTTAAAAGTCTAGACGTCCTCCTCATTAGACTCGCAGGAGAGGGTAACGCCCAAGTGGCCCTCTGGACTGGCTCGAGAGTCCGCTAAGTAGGAACGTAATCATATTATTCGCTTCCAACATTATTTTAATTTAATTTATGGAAGCTTCAGGATACTGATTACCTTGGATATTATATGATGAAAAGTATATTTAAAATTTGTAACTCGAAACTAATCCCTATAAATTAATTTTTTGCTTCAGAGTACGGTAATTTATAAAAATACTGACCCGATCATATGTCAAAAACTTTGATGCAATGTTTTTCCCTCTTACTCTCGAACTCTTTTACTACGAGCTACGAATGATACTTTTCATCACACTGTAAATAATAACGAGTTCGCACGGAGCACGCTGACGTGAGGGAAGTGAATATCTACATAAACACCTTTTAAAAATGCAAACCAGTGTTAAAAAATACATTTACATTATTATTACATTACATTTATTCCAACTTTATTGAAATCTGAAAACATTTATTTTTTTGCTGTTCTGATGCTCCTGGTTCTATTTACCTGCAATGCTCGGAATACAATGTTGCGCATTATAAGGTTAGGAGAAGGTCCATTCAGGATTAAAAGTAGGTGTGAGGTTGCTGGAGATGATAAAAATACACCAACAAATGAATAACAGGCTTTTATAATGTAATACTCCCATAAGACAACGTCCTGTGTTTATTCGATATACATTTTCTTTAATAACTCGGTAAACATTTGTGCTAGAATAATGAGAGAGGGCTTAAAACTTTTGCCTTACTAATCTCCATATTTTTACATGAATTAGTTTTTAAATTTGGGGCTTTTCTGACCCTTTTTAGGCCCAAAATCCCAAAATTTGAAATATAAAGACCCAAAAAGGGTTAGCGTTTTACGATTGCCCTGCCCAACGAACTTGTCCAACTTGTTATTGAAAGGAATGTCTCTACCACCGGACAAAAAATTCGACCGCTAGAGTGCAAACACACACCACACACACACACACACACACACACACACACACACACACACACACACACACACACACACACACACACACACACGCACGCACGCACACGCGCGCGCACACTCGCGCACTCGCGCACTCGCGCACACGCGCACACGCACACACGCACACACGCACACACGCACACACGCACACACGCACACACGCACACACGCACACACGCACGCACGCACGCACGCACGCACACACACACACACACACACACACACACACACACACACATACGTACATAGGGTACCTTGTGAGGACTTTGACGCTGTGGCATTCTTATGAGGACCACTAGATCGGGTTGATAATAAAATAAAAAAATATGACACGGATGTTGGTTTCAGTATTAGGGAAAAGGTTCATAAAAAAAGTTCAAAGGCACTCCAAAAAAAATAGTGTATTTTTCTTACGAGGACTCCGCATCTGCCTGCACTTGCGAGGACCTGTTGACACACATATATTACACACTGTTTGCATCGTATGCTACCTTGCGAGGACCCTTACTTACACATATGGCATAGATATCTTGCGAGGACCTTGACGAGGTATAAATCTTACGAGGGCCATTTGAACTATTTAGTTAATCCATTAATTACTATGAATCGGTCGTTTTTACGCTATTGGAGGGATTTTAAACCAAAAAATGTATAGATTCAATACAAAAACTAAAATATGTATGTTTCTTACGATGACCCGCATCTGCCAGTGCTTGCGAGGACCAGTCCACCCACCGATAATACACATTAGTTGTGCCGTAGGTTTATCTTGCGAGGACTCTTACCTACACATAAGGTAAGGGACCTCGCATCTTGCACCTTGCAAGAACCCTGACGAGTTATAAAACGTACGAGGACCATTTGAACTATTTAGTTAAACCAATAATTACTATGGAACGGTCGTTTTTATAGTAACAAATAAACCCAAAAAGTTAAATACAATACAAAAACTAAAATGTGTCTGTTTCTTACGAGGACCCGCATCTGCCAGTGCTTGCGAGGACCAGTAATACACATAATTTGTATCGTAGGATTATCCTGCGAGGACATCTCCTAAAATAACACATAGATATATTGCGAGGACTTAGACACAGTGTAAATTGAATCAGGACATCTTGATTGATGTAATTTAGAAATGTTTTCCTATGAATCTGCCTTTTTCACACTTATAGGTGACAGGTTCACAGCAAATTAAAATGTACAAATACACTTCATAACTAATCCGAGTTTTTTGTTGATAGAATCCCAGATATGTCGGTACTTACGAGGACCTAACCATATGCAAATATATGCAATAGTTGTAAATTATGCTTTTTCTGCGATGACACCTCCTTCCCACATATAGCCTAGCGAGGAATAACAATTTGTACGTTCCAGAACGGAGCTGAAACCCACCTGTGCGTACTCAAGCCTTCTTTATAAGGACCGTGCGTTCGTCCCCATAGGACAAGTTACAGCTACAGTCATTTATGGCAAATGACATCTAATGAGGAAATAATGTAATATCGCATTAGAACCTGCCAGACGTAGGCCTACTGATCTGAGTGTTTCGACCCATTTACTGGACAAATGTTATATAGTTTGCGTAGAACACTAAGCCACATAACTCAATATAAAAACATAAGTAATCTTATAATCAAATACCCACGTCACAGAAAACCTGCGTACTCAATGAATTTCCAATGCCTATATGTTTACCTCCCCAACACGTTAACAAGATTACCCAGTTTAATTTAACCAAAGAATATAGATAAATTAGTAAGAAATTACATCTTATTTATCCTCCGTAAGAAAAACATTGAACAGTCTACGCAGGTTTGCCTTATCAAGGGAGACTAAAACTGGGAATTCTATGCAAATATAAATATATCATAACCACAGGAAGAAATGCACGTACTAAGTTTCTCCAAATTATATTCATAAATAAAGGAGAAATAGCATTTAATTTATTTTCCATAAGAATAATATGGGATAAAACAACGTCCCTGTGTATGCAGGTTTAACCCTCCAAGAGTATTTTATATTAGTATTAATAGATCATATCTAGATGAAGCTAATTACCAAGTTGTATCAATATATGTTCAAAATATAAAGTTGTACTTATTATCCGTAAGAATACATTGGGGCTGAGTACGCAACAAGAAACACAAAAATGTTTTTTTGCAAATATGAACATAATTCGTGAAGCAACATACAAAGTTTTGATGATTTATGTTGATGATTAAGGGGGACATTAAACTTCCCTTATTATCCATAAGGGATGACATTAGGGCTGAGTACGCAAATATTTTGCTACGAGACCATCGAATAAAATTTGTTTTTTTGCAAATATCGATAGGCCCCAACCATATGAAGCCACATACCAAGTTTACCAATGTATGCATTCACAAATAATTGAGATATTGGTGATAAAAAAGAAAAGCTGTTATGCTCTCAGGTTTAGGTAGTGCAACAGTATTTTAAGTTATAGAATTGTTCCTAAACTAATAATTTCCAAAGAGTTCAAATGTTTTAAAATTATAGTATTGCTAATCTTAATACACTATTATTAATAGTAAACATTTGCAAAATATATTATTTTTTGGAAATAATATTGAGGTAAAAATCTACTATCTCCGAACTAAATTAGGCATTCTGGTTTTACGCATGCTTGCGAGTTTGCTTTCGTCTTAAGCGTACTGTTTTTTTCTTCCTGTGGACAAAATTTAGTAGCCACTTTCTACTCTACCAATATAAACCCATTTGTTGTAAGAGGTTTTCTTCTTCACGCTATTTAAGTTGTCATCTACGACTGTATTTTTTCTAAGGTCTATTTTTGTAAACGTTTGGGCCTTTAAATGTGATATTCATCTTACATATATATAGTTTTGGGTAATTAATTTGGATGTTTGTAATGTAGAAGTTTTAGGATTATGGATTCCAACTTTAAAAGTATTTTTTACTAAACTTAACTGTTTTAAAAGCAGGAACCCACCAGGTCAGATGGGGGCAGGAAGAAACAGATACCCTACACTATATTTAATAATATGCATTAATTCAATTCGTGCCATCCAGCAACATAAACCACATGATCTATATTTCGGAAACCGATAATTATTATTGAGATAGCTGAAATAAAATATAAATTTGAAATTTGGTAATAAATTTAAAACGTAGTAAAATTAGATAATAAAATAAATGGCATGGATCAACAGTTGTCTTCTAGACGATGCTCTCACTGCAACTTCCCTCCTTTCGAGGATCTTCCTCCAACGAAACTTCACTCCCCCCTCTCCTTTAACGTGCTTGCATAACTCTATTAGCCTAATTACCGTGCAATATTCAATAATTTTTCAGAATCAGTATAAATTGAAAGTTATCGAAACTAGGCCTGTATTGATAACTGATTGCTCTACATAAGAACTGAGGTTTCAGAGTGTTTACATTTCTGTATTAAATAATGGGTTCTCGAATAATTACAGTATAATTGAGTTTGTAATAGAAATGAAAATTCCATTTTTGTATAAATGTTCTTAAATATCAATAAAACATTAATCTCAAAGATAAAAACAGTAATAATTAGTTAAAAAAAGACAGTAATTAAACTTTTTTTGTTTTATTTTACTTGAATTGGATAGTTAACTAATAACTTATGTATTAAAGATAATAATTTGAAAAATATAAAATTCCCCTCCAGGATTAATAACTTGCCCTAGTCTTATTATTCATAGTAACTGATGCCTACAAATATTCTTATTCTCTGATGATGGGCTAGGCCACAAAAGTAACTGATAAGACTATCAGGAATTAATTGCCTTCAGGAATTTAATTAAGGTGCCTCGATTGATTCCGGTTACTAAGAACACAAAATAGTATGCACGTATTAACTAGGTAACGTCGTGAACGCTTCAAAATAAGTTGGCAACACTGGCTAAATAGATCAGCTGACTTTCGGCCCTAGGGCCGAAAGGGCGGAAAAACTCTAATTTCGGTATTCAAATGACGTTCCGAACACAGGTGATTACAGCGTAGTGTGGTGAAAATTATATATGTGTTTATAAGCGATCGATGAACCATCAGTCGTTTAGGAGATATAATTTAATTAAAAATATAAACGGATCTATGGGCCATCAGACCATTTTATAAATTAAGATAAGATATTATATTTTGGTCTGATGGATTATCGACCCTCTATCCATAAAAAAAACATATTATAAAGACGTAAAGACGTAGGGTCGATTACACATCAAATAGATGGTACATCCCAAATGAAAAATATTTAGCATAAAGTCATAACGGGTCGATGTACCATCTATTTTATGTGTAATCGACCCTACACTTTATATTATTAGATTTTTAAACGCGTGGTTCAATTGCACATCATATAGATGATACATCGACCCCCAAACAAAACATATTTAAATTAAGGTTTTAAAGGGACGATGGACCATCTATTTGATGATTAACTGACCCTTTACTTATTTATTTAATATAATCTTAATATTTATAATTTTGGGGGCGGTAGTACATCGAGCCTTATTTTATTTTATTAGAGAAACATATAAACTGGGCCGATGATCCATCAACCCCTTTTATAAATCAAATTAAATTTGTATAAATGGTTCGATGGGCCTTAGACCCTTACTCAGACATTTTATGTTTCTTTCAATATATCAGAGGGTCGATGGACCATCTATATGATGTGTAATCGAGCTTCCCCTATTTGTTTTTAGCGAATTTTTGGTTTAGGGAAGAAGCTATTACCGTAGTGGCATGGTAAGACTTAAGCCCGAGACCATGATAACTTTTCATTTTGAGGCTCCCAGATGCCAAAAACACCATGTTCGTTCAAATTTATATGTATATGTATAAATTCAAAATAAATATATGTGTCCGTAGGCACGATAAATTTTGTAAAAGAGTCCGATCTTGATTAAATTTGGTATAAACGTGTAAGGCAGCATCTCTTTTCATAAGTACGAAAAAGATTGCATAATTAAATATGTACTATTATGTATATTGCACTTTTCATAGATAATTATTTTTCATCCAAACTTTGGTTTGTACTATTAAATACAGCTAAAAAAATAATGAATTTGGTATTTTGATCATCACTCTACGTCAATTGGTTACCGAGATATTGAAAGTGCTTTCAACAGTACATTTTCCAATGTCCAATATTCCTATGGAGAATGAGAAAACATTTTATATCTTGCTTATTAATGAACATATATTGATGGAACTTCGTATGTAGCTTTTATGGTTGGGATTTACTGAGATTTGTATAACAAATTTTTTTTGGTCCCCATAGCAGCAAACCTGCGTTCTCAGCAGCTGTTATGTTATTTTTATGGATAATAAGAAATATGTGATATTTTGCTTGTTTATGAACATAAATTATTAAAAATTGGTATGTTGCTTCATATGGCAGTAACCCATTGGTATTTGCAAAAAAAGGCAATTTTTGCGGCCATTGATTCAGTAAACCTGCATACTCAGTCCAAGTGTGTGGAATAAATGAAAGCAAAATATAACATAAGCAAAATATAATATAAGCAAAATATATTTTGCTTATTTATAAATATGCTTTGATTAAAGTTGGTCAGTGGCTTATTGACGTAATGAAGTAACATTTAAAATTCACTGAGTATGCAGGTTTGCTGCCACCGTGGTATTTACAATACGAAATATTGAAGATCAAACTAATTTCGCAATCGAAAAGTGTGAAAAATGCCTTTTTATGCAAAACATGCCTAAAAACCCCATTTTGTATATGCAAATACATAAATGTATGTTATTTTTTGTGGTTGTAACATGTTTATATTTCTAACGGAGGTAAAAGAATTGCAGTTTTATATTAACAATTTTGATTTTTTTTGTAAATATAAAACATTGGGCATGTTAAAATATTTTAGAATTTAAATTAACAGCTTAACGATTTCGTACGAAAATTCTTCCCTAAACATTTGATTCCATCTTAAAAAAAACAACGGAGCTATAAGCAATTTGAATTAGCCGAAATCAGTTTTTTTAGCACAGCGGGCCAATACCGAAGACTATTTTTGATGCACTTTTTTGTGCATTTTGTATTTTATTACAATTGTCAGTTAAACACTTTATAGCACATGTTTCAAATATTTGTTATCATATTCCGATAAGTTTATATTGATAGTTAGATATTAAAAAATACCCCCCTCACAGAAAACCTGCGCACTTAGCGAATTGCCTATGCTTATACAATATATGTGCAGAGGAAACCTTATGATTATGTCTTTAGTTGTGTCTTAATATTGCACAAAGTTGCTTACCAAGTTTCTTTAATATACATTCATAAATAACAAATATAGAACATTTTAATTATTCTCCATAAGAATAACATGGGGGCTGAGTACGCAGAGATTGCTTCAACAATGAACAGAAAATATGTGTTTTTCTACAAATATCAATATAACTCAACTAGGCGAAGCCACATACCAAGTCGCATCTATATACATTCATAAATAAGCGATGTATGCCATTTTAATGAGACTCCAAAAGAACAACATTGTACCAGGGTTTGCTGTAACATGGAACACAAAAAATTGGTTTTTATGCAAAATTATATTTATTTTTGTATTTCATTAAGGGAGACATGATATTTTACTTATTTTCCATAAGAATAACATGGGGGCTGAGTACGGAGGTTTGCTGCAACGGGAACCATCGGTAAAAATGTAATAGCCTATAACAATATACCACAACCAGATGAAGCCATGTACCAAGTTTCTTTGATATACGTTCGTTCATAAGTAAACTCGATATAACATTTTTCTTATTCTACATACGAATAACCTTGTACAACGTACTGTATTCAGCACTTTCAATATCTCTGTAACCAATTGACGTAGAGCAATTGTCAAAACTAACCTGGATCAAATACTCTGCATCAACTGCATTTGTTATGCTCCACATGTTGAGGAAAATAAAACAATATAAGTAGGAACATATGTAAGTTTGTAAACAAAGTAGATACTTAATCACATGTTTTAAAGTAAACAAAGCAGGCGTTGTTTAAATTCCCATGATTTTCTTATGGGGAATGTTTTACGTTATTTCTTGATTGCTGGTAACTTTTTAGAAATACCGCTATTTTCCCGAGTACCTTTCCCGATCAAGACCTTTAATTCAAGCCGTCTCCCACCATCCTGCAATTTGCCAAACTCGCAAAATTTTGACTTAATATTTCGCAATATGTCTTATGGTTTAGCAGATGCAGCGTATTCCGTAAATGTTAATATTATTCACAAAAATGAACCCTATTTTTAATTGGAATGAGGTAATTGAATTTTATTTTCATCAAAATTGTTGGCTGTTAAAGGGCTTTAAAATGGTGTATAACATGTCGTATAGTTAAATTTGAAAATTCCGAGATTATAACTAGTGACCCTCAGTTTTTGGAACACCTTGAATTTTCAACAAAATAAAATAAATTTTACTTTACTCCTTTGGGTTGATTTAGTGAAAATAATTTTATTTCATCCTTCTAGGTCAAGTGGGTTGTCTGCAATCGGTTTGAGACACCTTATGTGAGACACTCTGTATATGTGCAGTTTTGAAGGAATGGTTTTTTTGGCATCTGGGGACCTAAACACGAAAAGTTATCATGGTCCCGGGCCTAGATCTTACCATGCCGACTGCGGTAACAGCTTCTCCCCTATATGGGAAATTTGCTGAACAAAAACAGGAATTACAATTTAAAATGTCACAATTAGTATTTTTTTTAAATATAACTATTAATATAAACGCATCGGGATGAAATAAAAACAAAATCTTTAAAAATATGTGCAAAAACGTGTTTAGCTGACTATTTTTATAACGTTTATTGGAAATGTCTAACCATGTGTTTTACGTTACAACGAGGTTATGAAATAGAATGTTTGGTCGCCGTGCGGCCGGGCCGTTCTGCCAGTCACTTTATTTCGATACTCGCACTGTAATTGAACCTAATTGTATCTCTACAGTTTTCAAGATCCCAATAGTGAGCATAAAAAATCGACACACTGAATATAAACATATATACGGTTTATAGGAACCCCGACAAGGGTTCAGAGATCAGGTTAGGAATTTATATGGTGGGCCTGGGCCCTCAGCTCACAGATCATGCTAATATTTCACTATTGCATAGAAAATTCGCTAAAAATAAAATGTAATACTAAGCCAATGAGTGCATCGAGGTCCTGTATCTTGACATTATACAGGATGAGTTTTAAATTAGTAGTTTTTATACATTTCTAAAGATATCAACTCTGGACCACCTCCGATCATTGTTGACCAACTTATACTTCATTTTGATTTAGTTAATATTTTTGGCCGCCATCTTGGATCAGTCATATTGGATTCAACTATTTATTTTTAAATTAAAGGTGGGGTTGTGACCCATCATATAGAAATACATTTTTACGGTAAACACAATGCCGCAATCAGTTTTTTAAAAATCATTATCCGTTTTCAATATATTGGCTAATAAAAAATAATTAGTTTTGGAAAGAATTTTGAAGTTCCATTCTACTTTTTGACGGGTCCCATACCACTACGGTCCTCGGGACGGACTTTGGAGGTAAAAGGTAAAAGGTGAAGGTCCATACCTCACATACATTCTACATACACACATACTACTCATTCCCATATTCTCATCATTATATCAAATAATGACCAAAATCTACCACTAATCATTGTTGAGTGGCACTTGCTTCATTTTTTCAAATTTAAAATATTCTGCCGCCATCTTGGATCCACCATTTTGGAATAGGATACTTTTTTCAAATGTAAAGATAGGGTTGTGACTCATCATTTCCAACTGTTTTTTATACGCTGAAATCAACTCCGCAATCCGTTTTCGAATATCACCTTTCGTTTCAATGATATTAAAAGATTTCGGTTAAACATTTAAAAAAGTGAAAGTATCATGAAAACAGTAGGTGATGTTTAAAAACAGGTTGCGGTATTTATTTCAGCGTGGAAGAACAGTTGGAAATTATGGGTCACAATCCTAATTTTAGATAAAAAAGAAATTGTCTTATTCCAAAATGGTGGATCCAAGATGGCGGCCAAACATTTTAATTTTTGTAAAAATGAAGTGAATGCCACTCATCAATGATTGGTAGTAGTTCATGGTAATTATTTTATTTAATTATGAGAATATGGGCATGTTTATGGTTAGAACCTTTAAACTCTCTCCAAAATTATTTTTGTTTAATTGACCATTATCTTGAGAACGAATAATGATTTTCAAAGCCGGATTGCAGCATTGTGTTCACCATAAAAATACTTCTATAAGATGAGTCACAACCCCACCTTTACATTTAAAAATAAATAGTTGAATCCAATATGGCGGCCAAAAATATTAACTAAGTCAAAATGTATTATAAGTTGGTCAACAATGATCGGGGGTCAATATCTTAATAAATATGGAAAAATGTAGGTGGGGACTCATTTAAAACTCACCCTGTGTAGTTGGTGACTTGCTTTCAGATATTTGAAACTAGCAACAACCTATGTAATACGAGCATAGGGTATAGTGTGAGGAATTTGACGGTGTGGAAACCGTACGAGGACCACTTAAATGGTTTTACTTAAATATTTATTACAATGATTTTTTTATGTTAGGGACAAGGTTTACTAAACAAAATTCCGTGCACATTTATAATTTATGAGGCCACAAATTCAATAACATAAAAAATTAAGCATAGTGAATGGTAGCATTGCCTTCTCAAAGACAAGGTCCTTATAAGATGGGTGTACATAGGCACAAGATTGAGTCAGAGATGCTCCTCGAATGAGAAACATATTGACTACAATAAGTGTTACCTGGCCGGTCCTCACAAGAGGGTTTTACGGGCGCATTGACAAGGGAGAACGCCTGGTCCTCGTTAACACCGTACGGAGTTATCCCAACCTGGTCCCCGGAAACTGTGCATGATGCGGGTTGATGTATCGTAGTCGACGACGGTAGCGCGACGTGGTGCTATAACTGTGAACTACGCTCTCGGACTTAGGGTAGCTTACGAGGTCCGACAAAATTTTTTCAAAAATAACTTTTTTACATGTTTTGTATATCCAGGATTACGAATCAAGGCTTAATTGCTTGCGAGGACCGCCTACCGGTCCTCGTAAGCACGTTGAAATTTCACGTCAAAGTCCTCGTAAGCGTACCACACACGCACACGCACGCGCACGCGCGCGCGCGCACACACACACACACACACACACACACACACACACACACACACACACACACACACACACACACACACACACACACACACACACACACACACACACACACACACACACACACACACACACACACACACACACACACACACACACACACACACACACACACACACACACACACACACACACACACACACACACACACACACACACACACACACACACACAGTGTCCTATGTGACACATGGGATTTTGTAATAAACAATAATTTTTCATGAATAAAATTGCTTGAACTTGAACTTGAACTTGAACTTGAACACACACACACACACACACACACACACACACACACACACACACACACAAACACAAACACCACTTTTGAACGACCCCCCAAAACGTGTTCAGGGGGTCACGTTAGGAACTTCTATGGTGGTCCCGGGCTTAAGTTTCACCGTGCGGGTCATGCTACCCAAAACGTGTTCAGGGGGTCACGTTAGGAACTTCTATGGTGGTCCCGGGCTTAAGTTTCACCGTGCGGGTCATGCTAATAGTTCACTTTCCATTGGAAATTCACTAAAAATACCTAGGGATTTCAGCGAGTAGAATGTCGATACCACAAAAAGTCCACCCATAAAAATCGTAGATATGGAATATTTTGGAATATTATTGAGCGATGATTATTAGTGATATCGAAATTATCGCACCCTAAAATCGCTAAGTAATTTCTGCTCTTTAAAATGAGCTATAAATCAACGATTTCGGATAATCCGTTGAGGAGGGACGGTCTTTGAAAGTTAACATTTGCCTTATGGGGGAAGCAGGTAGAAAGCGACATGTTTCGTGACTGGAGCCCACTCTTAGATGACATGTACTTCTGGGTCGCAGCTTCTCTGCGTCCTAATTAGTTGTAAAACTGGTGCGCTCAGAACGGAAACGCTAATAAACATTGCAATTGCTACTCTGCGTAGTTTCCCTGCGCCTGCCTCCGGTCCGTACCGTATCTATCTCGGCAGCGGTCACACAGCATACTCTCGTGGAAAATGATGATTGGTTTCCACAGTGAAAGCATCGCCCAAATAAAATGTAGGTTTAAATATAACTGTAAAGGTAAAGTTAGTGTTGGTTGCGACTTGTGACTCTAACCCTATTATTTCACATATCTCCCACTCCAGTCGAACTCACTCGTCGAATCAAGATGGCGAGAACAGTTAAACCTTGTTAACTATAATATCGGAGTGCGGCTGGCGAAGGGTCTCTACCTACCCCAGCCCTCGGTCACCGGGAAAGCGCCACTAGGGCCAGATAGCACACCGGCAAAGCGCCACTGCCAAATCTACCCCCCCAAAACGCACCGTCAAAGCGCCAGTGCGGATTTCCTTTTGTCAGAGATATTTCTGAGAAACTGCCCCAGCAGTGGGCAAATATTTGTGTACACTACTCATTTACGGTTCAAACCAATGGATTTAGTTTAGTTTCTCTGGTAAATTATTGTTTTATCTTGACTTTTATGTAATACAAATTTACATGTACTCTGAATTGCGATTATCTAAAATCAGCATGTAGATTCGACTTAATTAAGGAGTAAAAAATCAAATCTGTTAAATTGACAACCAGTATTTATTTTGATAATATTAAAACAGCCATATATGACTAACGTATTTGCAAACATCCCACTATCACAGACACGCACTTCAAGAAATTTAATATATACATTTCTCCGTTTTTACCTGCAAAAGTATCAACGAACTGTTGATGCACAAGGGGGTTTTCCTTCGTTGCAAAAGTCCTCTGGTTTTAACGGTATTCGTACCAATGTAGGTACCGGTATCTCTTCGGGTCTCCTTCAGGGTGTCAATAAAGACGAAAATGTTCGGGTGAGGAGACGCATAGCGCACACGATTTGTTTAACTTGCTATGGAAGCTTTAATTTGCGTTTGTAGCCCGCCAAAGGTCCGATGAGTTTAGAGCCCAAATGAGAGTAAGAACCCGTAACATTTATTGACTGTTTACATTCCATCTTCCATCTGATTACCCAGCTACACGGGGTACCTGGGGTAGCGTTGGCGCTTTCCCGGTGCGTGACAGGCTGACCCTTTTTCGACCCACGCATAACTGGCGCTTTCCCGCGGTTTACCCGTCCCACTTAGGTTTATATACCCTAATCAGTAGTTCGGGCATTTCGGAATGTATAATCGAATTACATGTCGTATATGAGGTTATTTCGCAACGATATTAAAATAATTACTAATTTCTAAGATTGCGTTACATTTATTATATATCACCACAGACATCTGTGATATCACTTACGAAACCTTATACGTTTATAGTTTATTTTAAACTATCAAATGTGCTTTTACTATTCGAAATAGCTTATAAAATAATATTAACTATTTTACCACAACATTTGGCACGGGTTTTCTTTAGAATAAAGACATTAACTCTACATAATTTATTTCATATTTCATTTTTTATCTAGATACATTATTTTGACGTTTAAAAAGGAAACGGCCCATACCCGTTACTGTTTGAGGTCGATATTTTTTTAGAAAGTATCATTAAGTGTCCAAAAACAAATGGCATCTGGTTCCTCTAACGAATTTTCTAAAAATCCAACGTGTTTAACTATTATATACGTTTTAATTTGAATACCCCTGGGATATTTTAGTGAAACTGCTCCACTTTTTTAACAGGTTTTTGTTTTCCCCTTCCAATGGTCCAGAATAAATATTCCACTACCTTCGATCCCTAACCGATAAATCGGAACAGAACAAAACGAAGCATGTGCATTACCTACCCTATCTTACCTGCAGTCAGGGTAGTTGTCCAAGGGTCGCTGCGACGGCGACGGGCGGTAGTGGGTGGTAGACCCACGGCACAGTACGACACCATAGATTAAGCATACTCCGTAGTATGCTTAAATTAATCTATGACGACACTGATTTAGCCTCAACTTACGGGCTGTGTGAGTAAGAGCGACCGACCTTTCGCCAGCCGCACTCCGAGAATAAAAAAGGTATAGTAGGTATCGAACTACCACGCGGTTACGGACATAATTATCTGAGATTGGAGTACATAAAACAGTCTTTTGCACCCTTATGTATTTCTTACTAATAGACACACTCGGGAAACCGACCATATATGAGGAACATACGTTGGACGTTGTATTAAATAATCCAAATATGAAAAATGTGTTTTGATCTTTGATGTATCAACATTTCAATAATCAAAGAGATTAAACGGTCAACGTAATCAGTATCGAGTTCTGGGCCGGACATGCTGGCTTGATTGGGTTTGCTTGTTGTTGTAAACGGATAATAATGCTACATCCGATATAATATTACTCGTAACAAATCTCATCTGCTGATGATGAAACTTTCGTGTATTTTCTAAAAGTGGAACGCTGTTTTAATTTGTCATGCTTTTTATAAATAAATTGTCCAAGGGATATTTGTGATCAGTCTACATTGTGCTCAATTGTACATTATGCTGTACAAAAAAGATTAAATGCAAAAGATCATTAATTTCAACGAACTATTTTGTATACGTATATAAAATCAACTTTAAATAGTCAGCGGAATAAGTAATAGTTTAAATACATTTATTGGTAATAGCTAGCGGGTGCTCAAATTACACATAATATGTCAACACTGACTACATATTTCATATTAGTTTATCTGTTTTTCCACATTAAATTGGACCCTGTGGAAAAATTGTAATAAAAGTAGAATATCAGTATTTTTTCCGAAATGTCACAATGCGAGGACAGGATGGGTATTTAAAACTGTTATAGGCTTATTACGTTGGTCAGCGTGCCAGGGGGTTAAATCTTTAAAACAGTAAAACCATTAAAATAACCCGAAATATTACACAAATTAGGAGCAAATCCTCATAATTCAAAAACACCACTTCCGGAAAAAACTAAAATGATTAAAATTAATTGTCTAAAGGTACAACAACGTCATGTAGAGCTTAACGATTAAAGCATAAACTAAATTGTAACGAGAAGTGATGAGCTGCGAACGCCTGCAACCGTTAACTGTCAATATATACGCAGAGCAGGACTGCGCACATTGCCTATCCAGCTTCATCAGGCGTTGTCCATTATTGCGGCACTTCTGAAGTAGTCGGGCTATGTCTCAGAAAACTGATTATTACCACATTAGACAAGTGACTTTTTTGCGACTTATTCTGTTGTGTAACTAATATAACATTTCTTAACGCCTTGCAAGAACGACTTTAGAGTATTATTTATATCAAACAAATTTAACATTTTGCCATTTTTGTTTTAAAATAAATCCTTCTGCTAAAAACGTCAAAATAAGGGAAGTTATTTGAGACAAGATAAAAAGTACACAAATTGCCTCACGGGTTTTAAAATTCACAGTTATAACAAACAGACAGGTTTACAACACTGTCGGGATTTACACTGAGTTTTGGGGAAGCGCTGCGATTGATAAATGACCGAGATTTAGGGCCAGAGACAACCGTAATGTGTGGCTAGTGAACGGGCAGACCGGTCTTTTCAGTTCAGTCGTAAGAGAGGTTGGCATCATCAAAAGTAACGCCGTTCTGTTGTTTGCCTACTGTCATGAAAAAACAAACCCGTGTTCAGAAAGGTTATTTGCAACGGTATCTCATATGACAATAGGAATAATCAATCATCGAGGGACCAATGGTAAGAAAAGCCGAAACTCAGCATAATCCTAATTGATAAAAAGGTCTGATAATAATAAGGTGTGTATTCTTTTAAATAGATTAGTGCCATCATTTAGAAAAGTGTTTGACTTTTTACATTTGATTGACAAAACTTTTTTATTTATATATTTAAGTATATTTATTTATTTATTTTCTACGGCGAGCACCATTTTTGCACAATAATTTACAATTCAATTCAGTAACATACAATAATTGATGAACAATTTTCTAATGAAATCTTGGTGAAAATGGTCAATGGTATTCAGAGCATCAGGATGCAAATGATATGTTCAAGCACTACTTACTTGCAAAACAAGGATAAATTACTAAATCTACAGTAGCAGAACAGTGAATGCTACATCAATAATAAACATTGTCATGCAGAAACAAGAATTCAGTACCTAATATCCTTAAAACAGGGTGTTACAAAAAATGTGAACTGGCTATATATTCTCGGATTCTAAACTCAAAAATAAGCAAAAAATGTAGAGTGACATTTTTTGAAATTCCGCTCCGTTTAGCGTCAGTTGGTCGGTTGTGTTTTTTAATAAATTTAGTATATCTTTTGAACTGTTAAAGGTATTGTTTTGAAACTTGGCAAACTTCATACCAATACTCAATTATTTTTTGATATTGAATTTCAAGTTTCTATCTTTCACTGTTTCAAAATGGCGATCATTTTTGTTTTAAGATATTAAAGCTAAATATCTTAAAAACATTAATAATTAGCAAAAACCTGTAAGGATCCAAAAAGTTTTATATTTTTGTCCAAAAAGTAATGGTATAAAGGTTGTAACAATAGAATTATAAATAACTGAGAAATTGTGATTTTCATAGGTTAAAATATGTTTTTTTTCCCATTTCTGGACTAAAACACCATGCTTTAACTGATAAAAATCACAATTTCTCAGTTATTTATAATCCTACAATCTCAAGCACAGAACTGGTGATGTGAAGATTAGGCGAATTTGATTTTATACATGCAGTGCAAAATGGTTCTACAAAGGGTGGGACATTTCAAGGTGCATTGTTGAAGGTGTGTGACTGAATGGGGAGTTAAGGGATAGGAGTATAACTGAACTATTACACCTACCCTTCACCTATTAAGAGGGGGTACGTCACGAACGATTTTGCGTTCTAGACTACCTGTTTCTCCCATAATACCAATAAGTATTGTTAATTCCGTCTCTCCTCAACAGAAACCATTCCCAAAAAATCATACCTAGGAGCGTCAGCAATCATAGTTTTGATATTAAAAATAATAATCGTTTTGTAGGATTCCAAAATATTCAATATTACCGTCATGTACGTGATAACTATTTGTGATATCATTATTCTGATCAATGAAATGGCTAGGTAAGTTTATGTTCTTTAAAACGAGTCATTATTCTGTGATTTCGGATAATCCGTTGAGGGGGTAGGCCTTAAACGTTAACGAGAAATCACGATAATTTCCGGCTTCCGGCTCCTAGATGCCTCTCGGACTGGTCTGTGATAGTTTGGTTAGAGATCGACATTGGTAAAAAAAGGTAGTCACAATATTGTTAGTTTTTCTGGCTATCAGTGCGAGGAGCTTCCCTTTAACAGACCCTCCACCTGGGAGGAAGGGCTCTTACTCGACAAACTCTTAGCCTGGAGAAAGGACCCTCCGATGGGTTCTGGAAGCCAGATGAGTTAGAGGGCTTCCAGAGCGGAAAGGAAGCCTGGTAGGCCTGAGAGGTCTTTGGATTAGAAAGTGAACCGACCTGGGCACGTTCACCTCTCTTACTCGTTCGTCTCAAATTGGTCCGCACCAAATCACCTAATGAGCGTCGGCTGATGACACACCACTGGTTACAGCCGAGCGATCCGATCCTACTGGAACTAGTTCGTAGGACAGGATCCTGAACTGAATCGCTACACTCTAAACCCTAGTAGTTCTGGATTTAAAATGTAAAGTTATTTGATTTCATTTCTATGAGATAATAAATACGTGTATACGGTAATAATTACTATTTCAGTATACAGCTGACAATTCTATACCCTGATTTCGATATTACTTCTCTAAATATCACATTCTGTAGTCACTTACATAACTGTTTCTTGTACTGATAACACGGCTTAATGTTTTAGTTCAAGATACGGCGAAAGATCACTTCGTCATTTGTATAAACGTTGATCTTTTAACCATGGGAAGACTAGGACCATTGGATATTAAAGAACAAATTTCAATAATTATAAATATTTTAGCTGGAAAATGTTCTCTAAGGTCCCATGGTTAAAATACCAACATCTATATAAATGACGAAGTGAGCTTTCGCGGCATATTGAACTAAAACATTAAGCCGTGTGATCGGAACAAGAAACAGGCATGTAGGTGAGTTCAGAATGTGATATTTAGAGGAGTAAAATCGGATTTAGGGTTTAGAATTTCAGCTACATTTTAAAATTAAAATTATACAAGTATTTATAATCTGATAAAATATGAACTAAAATAACTTTACATTTAAAATTATATACTGCTACTGTTTAGAGTTCAGCAATTCAGTTTAGGTTTCTGTCCTACGAACTAGTTCCAGTAGGATCGGATCAGTCGGCCGTAACCAGTGGTGTGTCATCAGCCGAACCTCGTTAGTACGGACCAGTGATTTAAGGTGGTGCTGACGAATTCGAGACGGACGAGTTTGAGAGGGCACGCTGGGCACCTGGTTTTCGAGTATCTGGGCCCGGGCACAGGTTAGGTAGAAGAATGGGTTTCCCTTCGTGTTTTAGATGACTTTCTGCCCCTGTCACACCTTTCCTATTCCTGGAGACCCCTTCCTTCCGGTGGCTGTACAATATCCCGAAGGGAGACGTGCCTAGCCGTCTAATGGTGGGGCCCTCTAATTCCTCAAATCTCTTAATATCGTGGGAAACGCAGGTAAACACACGAAACTGTCTTAAATCGACCTAAATTGACCGTGATTTGGTATTATGTTCATGTTGTACTGAATTCAGGCCGAAATTTTAATAAAACATGGAACTTGAAGACGCAGACGCGATGCGATGGCAAACGCGATATGAGATAAGCAAACATCTCATGGCAAGGAACTCGATAGATTGACAGACAGGTTTGCACAGGGCCTTACGTGTTTACAAGCAATCTCATAGCTTTTATTTACACTCATATTTTGCTCCCGTTTTGTTTATCCGGAGCTGTCAGTGAATCGCTTCATGTTGAGTTTACGCTGTTTAAAAGTCTGTGATTTTTTGGTTCTAGATTTTCCTTTCGAATCCTGAATAATTGTTCATTTCTGTTCTGGTCGGAGAGAGTTGTGTGTGAAGGTAAATAAGTGAAAAGTTTAATAACTTATTATTTATGCGACGAAATTTACTTCTATGAAAAAAACACAATCATCCCTAGTGTAACTTTTTTTCTAAATTTGAGTCCGGATGTTAATATTAACGTAAAACGTCATATATTGCCGCCGCGTGCCGTCCTCACGGCAGGGGCGGATCCAGAGGTCATGTTTGGAGGGGGGTGGAGTTACCCCCCCATTATGGTAACTGGTACTGCCCATTATTTAATTTAAAACTATATAACATTATTCAACGAGTTAAACTAAAATTAAAATAATATATTAATAACCTAGTACTCAAGGAAAAATTCAATTATAACTTTCTAAACATACTGAACAAAATAACTTTATTTCTGCTTCGCCAGACTGTAAATAAAAATAATAAATATTTAGGCCCTAAACTTTTTTCTAGGTCATCTTTAGGCATTTAAGAACAAGTAGTTGCCTAAATTAAATTAACTATTCATTTAAGTTGTTACACACGCAAACAACTTCTATTTACAAAACTTATTTGAAATCTGCAATACTGAACTGTGCAACGCGAAGATACAATGAGGAATGAGGCTGAAAGCCAAGGTCAACGACTCGAAAAATTCAAATTTCGTAGTACCGCATTTTTTTAAAATTAAATACTTGGCGTGTGATTTTCCGTTTGCACGCAATTTAATCATTGTTTCCTCTTATTTCATTATGTATAATTCGAGGCAATTTTTGCTTCTAACCTAGCTACTATATGTTTATTACCTAATAACGGACTAGGTTTACACAAAAATCCAACCTAACCTACAGGTGACAGCAAACGATGTTCGACTTCGACAGTTGAAATCCAGTAAAAAATAACCAACGAATACAATGATACCAACCTTTTCTGTTTGCGGCTAAAATTTACCTCCAAGACCATGTTGAAAACACTGACTCTTTGGCTTGTCAACTGGCAAAACAACTTCGCGATATTCGGGAATATCCATGTTTCCGTAAGACGTTTTTAGGTAAAATACATGGATCTAAATAGTATGTTATGTATTAAAATAAAAGTTTAGAATCTAACGTGTCTAATGGTATATATTTTATTCCATTTATTAAACGTTTAGGTACAATAGTTTTAATTTAAATGTAACAAGGTAGACGGGAGCGGCAAAATTTGACTCTCGCAACCGAAAAACGGGATTTCATGAGGCTTTTGCTACTTACATTTTAATTATGTTGTATTCAAACGTTCATCTTAGGCCTAAATAATAAAATAACACACAATATTTTTTAGGTTCTTGGATTCGCCCCTGCCTCACGGTTACCAAAGTTTACGTGTCATGTTTACGTTAACATGTCACTTAATTACTCCATATAATTTAGTATATAAATGTATTTCTTTATTTTTAAGTTAACAAGCAGTTTTCGTTTTTACGTGATATTATTTTTAAAATTATGCTAAAAGAGATAAGTAGGATTTTATTTAAGAACTGTTTAGTGTGTAATAACTTAGGATTTCAAAACTAACATGCTTAGTGATGAATCTTTGGAAAAATTATAAATGAAGATTTTGTAAAATTAGTATCCTTCCGCGAAGGCCGCTAGGTTCGTCATAATGATAGTTTTATCAGTCAGAATCATATTTAGTCAATATTGGGGGTTATTTCGGCAGATAGTGTTATGTATGTTATATTTCGACAGGTCAGTATTATATATAGTCAATACCGATTATAGTCATAGTCGTCCCACATACAGTAAACGATTTGTTACTGATTGTTTAACCTGTCTCAGTTATATAGACCAATGCCTGTCGTTAATGCTGTGCCGGTCATTTATTCGATTTAAAACCTTCTAAAGTAATCAATGAAAGCAATTACGCTTCAAAATGGGCAGAGGATAAATTATATTAAAAACTTGAATACCGAATTCAGCTAATAAAAATGCTTAGAGGATGATGAGATTTGTGCCCGGGGCAGGGCGAAGTCGGTTTAACATACTTAACTTCATTTCCATAAATTGGTTCGCTTCCTAACTTATATCGTCATTTGCCTCAACCATAGCATCTTACTGTATACCGCTTCATATAAACTAATATACCCAAATATTGCAAAATGAGTTAAAGTCGGTTTATTTATGTGGCACTTTCAAATTATATCACATCATCATTGGTCTGTGATGATTATTCATCATCATCGGTTTATATAATGTTGATCTTTTGCGAGTAAACATGTGATTTGTGATATGGTACATACATAAAATATTCTTACAGATAAATTAAAAAAAGTATCATAAGTTAATGAAATATTCATTGCACAGTTAACAAATCTCACACAAAATAATCTTGCCTGTCTACTCTTTCAAATACTCATCAACCGAGTAGTAAACTTGGCTAAGGAGATGGCGTTTTAGAGTAATTTAAACTCAATCATTAAATTCTGTATGTTGACACTTTGTGCAAGCTTATTATACAGCTTTAGTGCAGCATAACAAACTCCCGTTTCATGTAAAGTAAGTCTGTTGACTGGGAACTGCAAATTCAAACAGAATGCAAACAGAAGAAGGAATGAAAAAGAAGGGAAGTCCGAATTTTAAAACTGACAAAAAGGTATGCATACCTGCCGGTATTCCGAAATAAACATGATTCGATTGATTATTTTGTTAAATTTTGAAAATGTTTCCCCGTCCACAGAATTTCCTTCAAACAGAACTTCATACCTAAAGTGCGAGAAAACATAGGCGTAATAAACAGTTCTAATTGTTTTATGGTTATAAAATAAAGTGGTTATTCGTTACTTATTTTTAACAATATTTTTAAACTAAAAGAGACAGAGTTCAGTTTGGATGTCAGAGAGCTCACATGGTCCTTCCATTTAAAATTGCTACATTATGTATAAAATGTATATAAATAGGTTTATAATCCTATATATTAATACGCTAGGGTTTTTACTTCACAGTCATAACTTGATAACGGCTGGACGGATTTTAACGTTTGAGGTGTCAAATTGAAGGCATTTTTACGTTGATTTGCCAATACGTCTCATAGTTTTAAGAAAGGGCATAATTTAAATGCAGTAAAGGACTGATTTTTCGGAACAGTGGCGCTATCCGACGGCGGAAATCTAAACAACGTGTTGATTGAAAATACTTTATCCGCATTATTCTCAGATGTATCATCCGTTTTAAGATCAGCGATGTGTTTGTTATGTTTGTTTTCAACTGAAGTAACCTTTCATTGGGTACAAACGTGCTCGAATTTGAGCAACGGGACAACTAATGTAAATAATTATATTATTT
The DNA here is from genome assembly GCA_963675035.1 of Allygus modestus. Taxonomy (NCBI): domain Eukaryota; kingdom Metazoa; phylum Arthropoda; class Insecta; order Hemiptera; family Cicadellidae; genus Allygus; species Allygus modestus. The sequence continues at coordinate 93,467,011 of OY776113.1, forward strand.
TCACATTTGACAGATTTAACCAGGTTAAAAAATTGTAGAGAACTACCTAAACCTATGCAGAAGATAAATATTTTTAAAATTGCAACTAGATTATCGATTTATACAGAACTAGCGGACTACAATCAAAACTAGACTTTACAGGACACACGATTAGAATAAAGCCTTACACTGCATTGCTAATCTGTATTTTAGAACGGCCAAAAATAAATTATATTCATATTAATAAAAATAATCGTCACTCGTATAATTTTTAATATCTTACCTCTTTTTGAAGTTTTGTGTATTGCAATGGCCTACCCTCACGACTGCATAGAGAACTCTCGTTGTTCCTCTACATAACAACAAAATGCAGTCTTAAAGTCCTTGTCCAACCCCTGCCAAGCTGTGCGATGGGGGGTTCGCAGGATTAGCTCCACAGCGGGCACACAAACTCTAGAATAATAGGTAAGATATCATATTAATACCCCCGTCGCAGCAAACCTGCATACTCAGCGAATTTCCAATGGAGATATAAATGTCTTAATACTACATAAAGCCACTTACCAAGTTTCATAAAAATATATTCACAAATAAGCGATATATACAATTTTAATTATTCTCCATAAGAATAACATTGGGGCTGAGTACGCAGGTTTGCTGCAACAAGGAACACAAAAAATGGGTTTTTATGCTAATATCAATATAACTCAACTAGGTGAAGTCGTATACCAGTTTTTATTCATTTATGTTCATAATTAAGGGAGACAGAGCATTTAATTATTATCCATAAGAATAACATGGGGGCTGAGTACGCAGGTTTGCTGCTACGGGAGAATTATGCAAAAACAATTTTTTGGAGCAAATATCAATAGACCTCAATGAGATGAAGCTGTATACCAAGTTTCGTCAGTATACGTTCATAATTAAGCGAGATAAAAAAATTGTCTTTTCCTCCATAAGAATAACATTAGACAACGTACTGTGTTTAGCACTTTCAATATCTCGGTAACCAATTGATGTAGAGGAATGATCGAAATACCAAATTGTGTGTTTTTTTAAGCTGAATCGAATGGTCAAAACTAAAATTTGACCTTTTCAAAAATTATATGTAAAAAATTCAAAAAACCCATTTTTGGGGTACAAAACCCCCCCAAAATACCCCATCGGATAGGTCGATCTATCTGGTTTTCGAACTTAAAGTCATAAATGCTGCTTTACATGTTTATACCAAATTTCGTCAAAATCGGATCATTTTTACGAGAGTTATCGTGCTCACGGACACATATATATATATATATATATATATATATATATATATATATATATATATATATACAGTATCGAACGAATGGTGTTTTTGGGGTCTGGGGACCTCAAAACGAAAAGTTATCATGGTCCCGGGCCTAGGTCTTACCATGCCGACTACGGTAATAGCTTCTTCCCTATAGGGGAAATTCGCTAAAAAGGAAATAATAGGATTTTTTTTACTTTTTTGTATATTTTAAAGTGACATTATATAAATTTAGAATGAGTTAAATTCATACAATTAGTTTTTAAACAATAATAACACCCTTTGACTGTAAAAAACGCCAAGAGATTTTAATTTCTTCTTTGCTATTCCGTTTAAGAGTGGGCTCTAGTCACGACAACTTTGGCGTTTCTACCTGATTTCCTCATAAAGCTAATGTTAACTTTCAAAGTAAGAGAAGAGACGTGGCTTTGAAAGTTAACATTGGTCTTATGAGATGAGCAGGACGAAGCCGGAGTGTGACTGGAGCCCACTCTTACTCTGTTGTTAGATTAGTTATCGCAGCCGTGACAATAACTCCGTGGACTTTTCCATATCCGAACAATGCATTTTTATGAGACAGAGAAGACTTTATAGAGCTTTATAATTGTTGTTAGATTAAATAGTTGGTCTCTATAGGACAAATTCGCTAAAAAACACAAGTTTAACATCATTAGTAGTACGGATTGTAGTATCTTGACTGTTGTAGATTGTAGAACAACAATATAAGCTCTGTGACGGCGCGGTCTGTGAAAAAACTAATAAACACGATTGGTAGTGCGCAAAGCGTTACACGCAATATCGCAGCAACGATATCATAGGCATTGTATCACAGACACGATATCACAGGTGTTGGCGCCTATAAGGCAAATGTCAACCTCCACCCCTGGGATTGTCGGGGGTGGAAGACAAACCAGCAGTTGCGTCTTGCGTCCCAACAGCCGACCGACTCGGAAGTGTCAGTCACATATTTGACATTTTCACATTTGAAATTTTCATACTCTCATATTTTATAATTCCATTTGTAACGGTCACATCAATTTACATTTGCAATTTATCAATAAACAGTATTTTCTCCCAAGTGATTTATTTATTCAGTTCACCAATTTCATTGTTTATAAGTTCATCAAGTTTAAAACTATTTCAACTACTCTCATTCATTAAACAGTGCGTTTGCGCATACAGTTCTTTTGGTCATCGGATCACGCGAATTGTGTGGTTAACAGTCTAATTACAGTGTGTTGTGTAGTGAACTCAGTGCACAGTTTTGAGCTGAAATCGTCAACTCAGGGCTCGACGGGCAGGAGAAAGTTGCTTCGAACCACGGCTTAAAGAACACCTTCAAGCAATTAAATCAAATAACCGTACGACTCAAAGATCGATGTTTGCCGAACACATTCTTGATTCTGACCATCAGTACGACAAATTAGGAGAATGTATGGATGTTCTCGAGTATGAAATGAAAGGAGAAAAAATGAACACGAAAAAAGAGCTCCACATATATCTGAACTCTAAAGCCGATAACGACATCCTTAATAAAATGAAAATACAACTAAATCCTATATATGAAAAATAAGAGAATTTAGAAACAATAGACAACAGATATATAAAATAGAACCAATTCAACCCAATAAGCTTAAATGCAAAGTTTCTACATCTGTTTATTTTCATATGTTTAGATTTAATTATTTATTTTGGCTAATAATTTTTAGGTTATTTTACTTGTACACTGTGATCATGACCTAAGTGTTGAAACACGTGTCAGTAGTAAAAAATGTTTCAAAAAAGAGGGTACTCTGGTTATTGTTTTTATTTCATTTTTATAATAAAAGTAGCCCTAATTTGTGAACTTAAATTTGAATCAAATATGGCTTACCAACCTAAAATAGTTCACCAAATCAAGTATGTAACCTTAAAAATCAAAACCACAAAAGAATACAATTATTTTAACAAAAGGTGCCTGCAATAAAACATCACTCCTCAATACGTACAGCTCAATACAAAATCAAAAACGATAGCTGCAATGAAAACTCTACAGACTGCTAAGAAAATCTGGATAAAAGAGGAAATCAATAGTCTTTATATTAAGCTGAACCAGTTGAATGATACTCTAAAAGAACTCCAAACAAATGTTGAGAAAAATTACCATCCTGATTCTATTGAAGAATTTTCAGAATATATTCAAGAATGGATTCAACCTATCCTAAAAAAGAAAAAAGAAACACATTCTAGGAAAATCAAAAAGCTAATAGATAGTCAAATACATGATTTAAACAGAAGCTCTGAAGAGATTTATCATTAATTTTATCCATCAATGAAAAACTTGTCTAATATTGAGTTCAACGAAGAAGAAAACAAATTATTAAGTAAGGCAATTAAATATAATATTAACTTAGATTATAAGCCAAATATCATTGAGTATGAGTTGATCGAACTAGATGTTGCAATAAAAAGAAAACCAAAAGAAATACAAGACTCAGTAAGATATAGCTTTATTCATGAAATGAACAAAACCAACTATGAATTTAAACAAAGCAAGTTGAAAGGTAAGTCTATTAAAGAAATTAAATTGGTGAAATCCATATCAGATAAACTCATTGAAAATGAATGTATGATTACTAAAGCTGATAAAAGTAACACAGTTGTCATTATTAAGAATGAGGACTATGACCAGAAAGTTACAGAGTTTATAGAAAACAACTCATTTCAAGAACTAAGAAAAGATCCAACCATAGAATATAATAAAAATATAAACAACATAATTTCAAAGAGCAAAACGCTAACAAATATAGAAAAAAAAACAGATTAAAAACAATAAACCATTCTGCACCAATACTAAGAGGACAACCAAAAATCCACAAAAACAATGTTCCTGTACGACCAGTTGTAAATGATCAAAATGCACCTGCTTACAAAATATGTAAGTATCTAAATAACCAAATAAAAGAATGCTTACCAGATGAAATTAACTACAGTGTAAAAAATACGGAAGACCTTATATCGAAACTTAAAGATATTGAAATACCAAATGATACGATATTCGTATCATTCGATGTCGTTAATATGTATTCTAATATCCCAATCAAAGAAACACTAAGTATCCTTAGAAAATAATTATCAAAAATCATTTTTTAACTAAAAACAAAACTGAAGACATCATAAATCTAACAAAAGTTGTAACAAATCAAAACTATTTTGAATACAAATCTAAATTCTTCAAACACGTTGATGGTTTAGCAATGGGATCACCACTTTCGGGTCTCTTGGCAAATATATACATGGCAAACTTAGAAACAAATAAAATTCTTAATGAATGAAATCCACACCAAAGTAACATCTTATACTGGTATAGATATGTGGATGATATAGTTTGCCTTTATAAAGGAAATGAAAACGCATGTGCATCATTCTTAGAATATCTAAATCAAATATCTGAAAAAGTAAAGTTTACCATGGAATCTCAAAAAGAAGAAATCAATTTCCTTGACCTAACCATTGGTAAGAATGATTCAAAGCATACATTACATTCAAAATCTATAGAAAAGCAACGCAAACGGATCTCATCATACCAGCCGACTCTAACCATTCTTGGTAACACAAGATGGCAAGTTTCCATTCAATGGTAAACAGATTAGTAAAAATCCCAATGAGTAAAAAGGATTTTGACAACGAAAGAAATACCATAAAATGTTTGGCAATTAGAAACGGGTACAAACACAATTTAATAAATAAACTAATTTAACAGGGCACAACTCAAGAAGGACAAAATTGTTATACCCGATAATGACCAAAACAAAGAATATTTATGTGTACCATATAGCTCGATACTCAATAAACCCATAAGAAAAACTTTTGAAGGGTCAATCTATAAAATGAGTTACAAAACTATAAATAACTCATTTAAACTTATCCAAAAATTCTCTAATAATCACCAAAACCAACAAGAAAATAAATATAATAAAACTGGAATTTACAAGAGTAAATGCAAGGAATGTCCAAAATATTATATAGGGCAAACAGGAAGAAGCTTTTCATGCCACTTTAACAAAGGGCGCGCCTCGTTTTATTGCTCTGTTGTCATCTGCCACCAACCCCTCAAGGAAAACGCACAGTCGTCGCCACCACGGGCCGCGCCGCGCAGTCACAGCCGAGAGAACCCGAACGGAGCCGAGACGACCCGAGCCAAGCAGTCCACCCCGAGAGAGAAGCCGAGACGTCCCGATCCGAGCCGACCCAACCCGAAGCCATCAGGCAGACATCACACAGCTGATCGAGTGGGAGTGGCAGGTGTCAGTCATACATAACCTCATCTTCCTGATGTCCATTTCCCGTATTCATGATACTTCAACCGATATGTATCACCTGTCAGAAGTCATCATTAGCCTATATGCATTTAATTAGCAGTACCTCTGATTAAGTATCCAATTCACAATGACAGATTCAGAAAGAGAATTGAAAGTTCTAACAAACAAAAGGGGACAAGTCAAGGCAAAATTAACAAGGTTTAACACATTCTTTGAAAACCCAAACAATCAATAGAACATTGAACAATTAGAAGTTAGATTTGCAAAATTAGATGACATGCTCATTGCATTCGAAAACCTACAGGAATTGAAGTACTAGATGAATCTACAGATCTCTCCACCGACAGGGAAGAATTTGAAATTCAATATTTCAATTTATTTGCAAAGGTTAAAAACACACATTAAGGAACACATTACACACATTAAGGAAAATGTTACTAAAAACGAAACACAGTCATTCTAATACACATTCACAAACATCATCAACACACAACAATGCCATTTCTATCAAACTGCCGGCAATAAATCTGTCATCCTTCTCCGGAAAGTACTTCGATACTTTCAATGCATTAATTGACAAAAATGGCAGCTTGACAGATGTTCAAAAGTTGCACTACTTGAAAGCGTCATTAACAGGCGAAGCCGCTCAGACGCTAGACAACTTAGACCTAATCTCACCTAATTACTCCATAGCTTTTTCTTTGTTGAAAAATCAGTACTAAAATGAAAGGCTAATTGTCCATAATCACGTCAAAGCTCTCTTCAATCTCCCTCATTTACAAAGGGATTCACCATTAGCCCTTAAACAATTCATCAATAGTATATTCACACACATGAGGGCTCTAAAGTGTCTCAAGCAACTAACTGAGTTCTGGGACACGTTAATCGTTAATTTGATAATAACTAAACTCAACACTGCGACGCTTCAAGAATGGGAGTTATCGACCAAACCAACAGAACTTCCCTCACTCAACGATTTAACAGATCTTCTACAGAAGAGATGTCAAATATTTGAAAATATTTATGAGAACAGACCGTCTCAATCACATCAACATAACAAGGTTTCTAATGTTCCATTAAGACCGACTAGAAATCAAAGCTACAAAACCAAGGCCTACTTAACATCAGCAGAAGAACAAAGGTGCAAACTTTGCGATGTAAATCATGCAGTATTTCAGTTTAGTGACCTTTTGAATGTCGCACATGACAATAAAATAAAGATGCTTTCCACAGCAAGAATTTGTTTTAACTGCCTTCGCCAAGGTCACAGAGTTGACCGCTGCAGATCATCAGGATGTAAAAAATGTGGTAAAAATCATAACACATAGTTACATATAGATTATCAGTCTAGCGGGTCACGACGTACATCAGAGCCCAAGAACCAAGTCACTAAGTTGCTAAGTACCTGTGCAGTGCCTAGTACAGATAGCAAGGCTGATGTCTTACACAACCGCTTTAGTTGATATTGTCAGTCCACTAGGCACACATTTGACTTGTCAAGCATTTCTCGATAGCGGAAGTCAATAAAACTTTATCAGTGAGGAAGTATGTCAGACTCTGCAGTTACAAAAAGAAAGGTCGTCTCTTGTAGTCAGTGGAATAAGCGAAGGAGAAACTCGTGTCTCATCTAAAGTCAATGCAACAGTAAAATCACTAACTTCAAATCATGCCTTAGAAACAGAATTTTTAGTTTTGCCTAAGATCACAGATCTACTTCCATCATCGCCGATTGACTCTACATCTTGGCCACTGCCAAATAAAATCGCTATAATAGATCCAACATTCGCAAAACCCAGAAAGATCGACGTTCTTTTGGGACAAGATAATTTATTCGAACTCTTAGAACATGGCAGGATTCAAATTAAAAACTTGCCTACCTTGCAAAACACAAAGTTAGGATGGGTGTTAGGAGGCAAGTCGCCTAATAGCAGCAAAATATCCACAACATGTCATGCTAATGTCATGGAACGCATTGATCAACAGCTGAAGGAATTCAGGAAGATGGAAGAAATAAATTCAAATAAGTCTCAAATAACTCGAGAAGAGAACTCATGTGAGGAACTCTACACGGTTTCTGTTTACAGAACAGAAAATGGTCCCTATTCAGTCACTAAGCCTCTAAAGTATGATCTTCAGCAACTTTGAGAATCCCAACCACTTGTTAAAAAAAGGTTTCATCAAGCAGAGGATGAGTCAACATGGACCTTCACTTCAGAAAATACTAATGAAGAAGATATTTTTAAGGAAGAAAAAGAGAAAAAGATTGTTCCGCTGCAACAGTAGTAGATAAAGAGAAGTCATACGTTACAGAGATCATTCAGAAATGTTCTAGCCTCCAGAAACTTCAAAGTGTTGTAGCATATTGTGAAATATTTGCAAACAATTGCAGACACCCTCACAGTAAACTCACTGGCCATTTAAAACATCATGAGCTGTCTTCAGCATTAGATACATTGCTACGTGCAGAACATTGGCACTTCATAGCCCCCAAACTCTCCACATTTTGGATGACTCTGAAAAGCCAGATTCAAGTCAGTTAACTACCATCTGAGGAGAATTGTAGGCAAGGCAAATCTTACATATGAGGAAATGTACACGACTTTACCCATGATAGAGGCTTGTCTCTACTTCCGTCCTTTAACTCCTTTAACTGCTTGCCCCAGTGATCCTTTGCCCTTGACACCCGGCCACTTCATTACAGGTGATTCACTCTCGTCTCTACCAGAGCTAGATGTCACAGCAGACCCTGAGAACCGGTTGTCACGTTGGCAGAGAATTCATCACCTACAGCAGCACTTCTGGCGGCACTGGTCGATAGAGCACAATTCCCAACTTCAGCAGAGGTAGAAATGGCCTGTGTGTACTTCCAATAGACAGTGAGTAGTTTATTCGTGAGTGCTATTTCAATTCAGTGCATTTTCAGCTCAGTTCAAATTCAGTGTACATGGTTCAAACCAATGCTATGTAGAATGTACAGTTTTCTAGTATTTTATAAATTCATGTTACTTGGAATTTCTCTTCACGTTTCATATTTAAGTTATTTTACATTTTTTTAAGTTTTGTATAAAATTAATGTTAATTTGTTACGTTGAGTTCTAATCAAAACGTACATCAATATTCATTTGTTATTTAAATTGTTTTCACATTTGAAAGTACAATTCATGTGGCTAATTGTAATTTTATCTACATGATATTTCCAGTAACTTCCATATCTTTGTTCATCATACGTGTACAGTTTTATTTTAGTAATGATGTAGATTACTAATCTTAGTAATGATTCGTAATTTTTAAAATAATAATCTTAATATTGTACCATTCAAGAGTTTGCACAAATTTCATACCACTTATCATATTGTTACGACTGTTTTATAAATTAAGTTGTGTATAGTCATTTCATTATTGTTTTATTATAGTCATTAATATGTATAATTGTTTCATTATAATGGCATGCAATTCATTGAAAGGAAGCCCTTCAAAGCGGGCGGGATGTTAGCACCTATAAGGTTAACCCCCACCCCTGGGACTGTTGGGGGTGGAAGAGACACAAACCAGTTGTGTCGTTGTGTCCCAACAGCCGACCGACTCGGAAGTTTCAGTCACATATATGACATATTTCACATTTGCAATTTTCATACTCTCATATTTCATAATTTCATTTGTAATGTTCACATCAATTTACATTTGCAATTTATCAATAAACAGTATTTTCTCTCAAATGATTCATTTATTCAGTTCACCAATTTCATTGTTTATAAGTTCATCAAGTTTAAATCTATTTCAACTACTCTCATTCATTCAACGGTGCGTTGGCGCATACAACAGGCATAATATCACAGACAATGTTACAGAGACAATATTATCGAGACAACTGAGCAACTCGAGCGTGTTAATTGTTATGAAGGCAGTTTTGTTATTGTTACCACTAACACTAGATCAATGATTCAAAGAATGTAACGTGTTCATTGCGCCGTTTAAAAGATACATTCCATACTAAGTGTGAGTTTTTTAAATGTGAATTTACTTTGTTCAATTGATCCTAATTGGTTTGCAAGATAATAGCTTTGTAGAAGTTACGGTTTCAGTATCCCCTCCACAGTATTTAGAAACCCCAAAAACCTAATTTTACTATATACAGTTACCCATAACCCTCCAAAGTAATAGCTCGATCCACCCTCCAAAACTCTTGACCTCTACCTCCTCTAACTTATAATGTTAAATTTCCCCAAAACTGTCAAATGCACTTACTTAATTGTATTAAAATTAAATTATTTATTTAATACCAAGAAATATATTTTTAAACTTGTTAAACTGTTAAAAGATTCATTGATAAAAATAATAAAAAACCTGTTTGAATTGCAACGTGTAAAATTAAGGTTAAAATAATGAGTATTGTAAAAGATTGAATGTATACAAAACTAAGATGTTTGGCTAATCTGTTCAGATTTCTCTATTCTTTTAAATTATAAATGTTGCCAAAATAAGTCAAGAGATAATCAGACTATTGTATTTCATGAAGGTGTAACCCCCAAACCTCCCATTGTCCTTAGTTGCTCTAACAACCATTTAAGCGTACACATATGTATGCCGGTAATGTTTTATTTCTCAATGCAGTTGGTCGTTACATAGTATGGATTGTATAACAACAATTGATCTCTATGTTGGCACATTCTATGTATTAACATTAAACGAGACTCTCGTTGAACAGGCCGATTATTATGATTCATCGTGTGCAAAGCACAATTATTCACAGTGCACAATATCACAGACACAACATAATAGAGACAGAACAGCATCCCGAGCGTCTGAGTGAGTGTTGCGGAGGCAGTTTAGTTACGGTTATCACTAACGTTGGATAAATGACGAATGTAACGTTCATTGCGTTCTTTAAAAGACACATTTGATTGTTCGAATGTGAAATATTAATTCCTTTCTAGTTTAACATTTATTTACTTAATAATCCCAAATATCTACGGCTATCTCCAAGTACGTCTCTACGGCTATCACATGACGACTGCAGTAGTTAGCGTGCTAGCTTCATAATCTGAAGTTCGCCAAATCGATCCTGAGCAAAATCCTGAGAAAATTTTGTGAAGGTTCGATACTGAATCCAGCTGTCATTGGTCATTGGGCTTTTAATTAATGATCCTGGCTAAAGAATCCGTCTTAGTCAGTAACAAGGCTACACAAGGCATCTCACCGGGGCCTACGATAACTAACGGGCCTGATACATTTTTGGTCACGTGACTCTCTGCGGCCGACTTGCAGCTGTTAATCCCATTTAAAAGCATTGCAAAAACCTGACCTACCACCAGTATTTCCCACCTCTTTGACACAGAAATCGCAAAATATATAAGTTTTGTATATCATTCAAAACTGCATTAAAATATGAATACAGTGACACCAAATTTCCACTAATTTTTAAAATATAAACTAGACTTTTCGGTTTTCAAATCACTTGTCCTTCATCTTCTATGAGACGCTAAGGTGGTTTTTGTAAGGAGTACTTCTCCGACATTTCTGAACCAATTTTGATGATTGAGGTACCGTATCAACAGAATTTTCTCAATCTGTAGTAGTGCAAAGTTGTTTTCAATTTTGAATACTAACACTCTGATGGCCACAGGTCGGCCTCAAAGTTTGTTTTTTCAACCATCAACCGTGTTGACATTAAATTCAGAAAACATCAAAACAGCGGATTTTCACTCCAACTCTTAATTAGTATTTAAGAAATAATTTAAAATTAGATGGTGACGGAATAAATTTATTCGCCGCTTTATCCAGATTCATATTTTTTGGATCTTATTAATTAGTTTAAAATTTTATTCCGAAGAGATAAAAAATAAGTGAGGAGAGTCATGTTCTTACAATGTTGTTTAATGCGATATTCGGCTGCTGCTCGGCCGCACAGAGTCACGTGACTTTAGTGAAAGGGGGAAGTATGCAGGCCCGGATCTCACCCATTCTACACTCATCATTAATTCATATTCGCCTTAAAATACGCCCAGGTTGCGTCGGCGTCTTAAAGAGATATTGAGATGCCGATTTTGTGAATTTATTGTTTGGATTTATACTCGATGCTAATTTTCTTACAACCTCGTATTTAATTTTGGTAAATAAATTGAATTTTTTTATGCAGTTTGTGATATGTGTCTATGTAAAATCAAACAAAAAGTAATGAAATGATTATTATTTAATACAGCAATACAAATTGAATAACATAAAAATACTCGTCTCTTAATTAAAAACTGCTTTGTTACATTTAATTTGTTCTATTAAAATTTCCTTTGGAAGTAGGGTATATTACAAAGCTATCCCAATGGGGAGAAGGGATTTGAAAGAATGAAAAAAGGGACAGTAAGTCACCCTAAACGGGAGAGATAACCCCTTTTGAACCAATCTGGCACCTAGGGCTCAGAGCCGGGCAAACCCAGTTGGATTCACTGTCTGACCCAGAAGACCCCTTAGGCCAATCAGGCATGCGCCTTCCTTCCCAGGAAGACCGCATACCCATGGCTTCAATAATCCATTGAAAATTACCTCAGGTCGGTTTGCCCTCTATTGGGTATCCAAGCTCAACTGGTTTCAGATTTCAAGAAACCAGTCCCCGGAAAAAACAACAGGTAAAATGAAAGGGAAGGTTTTCACACTTGATGGTCACAGTACTACTGTGACTAATTATTTTTGTTGTATACAACGTCGACCTCCAAGCTGGCACCAATACAACCCCACAAAGCCTACCTCTACTCCACGGATTATCCAAAATCACAGATATATGACTTGTTATAAAGAACAAAAACATACCTAGTGATTTAAGTGATCAGAATCACGATACAGTACCACTGTCAGTTATCGGGTGATTAATTATTTTGAAATATGACTGAAGGATTATTATTTGTTGTGTACAGATTCTGCTCACTCAAATCGCTTGGTATTTTTTACCAAGAGTCCCACATGTAAAGAAACTGGCACAGACCGTCCTGTGAGCCGATCTCAAGAACATAATGCAAACTCACGAATATAGCAATGTAGGACAGGATTCATTCAGTAACGGTTAAACCTGATAAACCATAACCTTTTAATGTCTTTTTATGTACACATTAAAACTGATCATCTTATATTTTAGAATTTCTATGTGTTCCACCTTAAAAATGTATCTACATCACACCAGCATTAAATGTTTCAGTAGGTTGAACATCAAACTAAGCCACCTTTCTACCCATTTTGATTACAACCCCTATTTTTCCGAACTGTTTGAGCCGATTTACTGGTAATTGTTCAGAAGTACCAGAGAGGGTAGTTTACAAGCAGCCCGGGGGGAGGGGGGATGATCAATTGGCAAATTGGTCTCTAGGGTGGGCCTGCCCGCTACTGCACTTGTGGTCAATCAGACAGCTGAATATCGGTGTTTAGGAAGGGTAGAATTAAAACGTTCCACTAAACACGGAATCGGTGAATGAGACCTAGTACGATATCCCCAATAAAACACCGAATAGCGGCAAAATGTAAAAGGATTGCCTACAAGATGCTAAGCCATGACTAACTACATGCAAGACATTTCTGAACTATATTTTTCCAGCGATTAAAAAATATATTATGTGGACAATTCAAGACGTTCTCATCACTAGTGCCGAAAGTGTTATCGTCCGGCACACGATCGTGTTAGTTTGATCAAGTGCCAGGATAACACTTTAGGTAAGAGTTATGAACAATACCATTCATCTCAGTAATTAAACACATATACTAATTAAACATATTTGCATACACTTTTATCCGTAGTATGTTTTATAGACAGAGGTTAATGACAATCGTGATTACGTTGTTTCTTACGTTTATCTGCTAACTAGATTAATAAGAATAGCTGATTTTGGATGCACGTATTGAATTTCCGTCTATACTGCTAGTTACATTTAAAAGAACAGCCAATTTTAGTGCGGGAAAGTTTGACTTTTGGTATTCACAGGTGATCCCGAAAACAGTTCCTTTCGGTACAATAGTAGGGGGTTTGGCCGATTGTGTATGTGATGGGTGAGCCCCCCCGCATTTTTTGTTGCTAATTACCGTTAATTAACATAATTTATATGCTAATTACACGGTTTAATATGCATAAATCACTGTAATTAGAGCAATTGCAAAATTTGCATACCACCCCTGAGTTTTCGTCTCCGCCATTTTGCCCCCCCTGACGTCAGACATTGACCATGACAGTGTTTGAAGATAATGATATACCGACAAAGGATTCACCGCAACATTCCCAGACATGGGGTTGTATTTATTGCCGTGTCATTTCGTTAACAAAGGCCCCTTGTCAGAATTCCATTATAGTAGGGTTGATTTACGACACACCTGCGTTGCAGACTTTGAGAAACAAACCGATCTGCGCTTCCCAAGTTAACATCACCTGCGACGCTAGATCGCATGTGCTGCATCCCCCACCACACACTACTCCCACCACAAACATATATCAAAACATTTGCCACTGATCGTTCAGCTCATTCTACCTCCACACCATGAACGACGATCAAGTTTTATCTCTAATCCAAAACTACATCATTGGATTGGAAAGGCAGAATTTATACTGCAACATAAATGTAGACTTCATCACGGTAAAGGGAACGAGATCTGACCAGTTCGATGTTTGGCGTTTCAGTTGTGATTTTTTGTATAATGAGCAGATCTAAGACCGAATTTATGCATTCATGGTTGACCTGCACACATTAAATTCTCCGGACATATCAACCGGTCTGACGTTGACTCTGGAGACGAAAGCAGTGATACAGAGTAAGCCTTTATCAGACGCTTGTCATCATAAAAGGACTTTGTCAATGCCACGAAAGTTTTTCAAGTTAGGGCCAAAAGGGAATCTTACCAATACTGGAAGATTGTCTTAGATTTATACCAATATTTCATATTAAACAAATCCATTTTGTTTGCCTCCCCCCTACCCCGAGGTTTCGTCTCTAACATTTTTGCACCCCCCACCCTCGAAAAAAAAACAGAGTCATTTTTCAATTATACATTTCATAACTGTCCCTAACTTCAAGGTTCAGGTGGCCTTGACAAAAGCCTATTAATAGTGGTCTTGAAAAAAACCTTTTACATGTGCAATGAAACTGGATTTACAGTCCAGTTACATGCGAGGAACTGGGGCAAAGTGTTTTATTTCTCCATATCGGAATCATTGGCCACAGCAGCAGTCTACCTCTCTGCGTCTTGCTTCTTATTATATTCCACTTCTCCGTTATTGCCAGCTCATCATCCAAGTCATCCACTAGGCGCCAATCTGCATCATGTTTAGCCCATTCTTCTGGACATCGCAGTTGGCCACCCTGTTTTTTAAACGCATACCCCCTTGCCTCACCCAACTCTGCCCTAATTTCATCGATTGGACAATGATTCAAATAAACCACCTCCACAAAGTCCAAGTTTAAATAATGACAGCGTCGTTGGCACAAATCGTCATTCTGCTGTTATATCTGAACTGAAGCCCAGAACGTCTGTGTTCAAATGGTGGGAAAAACAATTTTTTTAACAGACACGTCTTGTGAAACGAACCTACAATATCTACCCACAACCCTAACTATGTTTTATTCACATTCCAAGACTCTTGGGTGAGTTTTATCACCAAGCGTGGGGATCGCTAAGACCCATGTCAGAATTCCATTATAGGAGGGTTGATTAACGATACACACCTACGTTGCAGCTGTGCCAGACTGTGAGGGTACCAAAGTTGATTGATGACACCTGCGTGTACACACGATGCCCCCCCGAATTTTTTTTAACTCGATATATCAATAGTCACAACATTCTACACTGCACATTCAGATTGCCTGGAGTGTTGTTTTGAAGCTCAAACTGTCAAGTACTGTTTTTCAGTTGAAAATTAGTGTACAATTGATGATGCAAGAAGAGTGATCAATGCGTAAATGGACAAGATATGTGGTGCCTTACATTAAATAAATGTTTGGCAATCAAGTCAGCGTTAGATAGAGCGAGAGACGCATTTTATGGTGAGCATTACGGAAATAATGAAAGAAAAAGTTAAAAAATCTGTTAAATGTGAAGAACATCTAAATCACCAATTACAGTACGAACCGAATGAGGATGTGCAGCAGTTAACATGGACTAAAATTACGATGGATGAAATGAAATTCCGTAGGCCATTGGAACTGATGTTGGAATAAAAAATGAAACATCTAGTCTGTTGCGACAAGATGTGTCACAACGAGTGCGCACAGTTTACCTCGAGGGTGAGCGGACAAAACACCAGTCAGTAGCACGGTAGAAGTCACACGGTACAGATATAAACGCTTCCGTTTCCGTGGACGATTATATCAAATCATTTATTGATGAGATTGAGGTTATTATCAATAATACTAGTAATAATTCATTGACGACACCACCACCAGAGACGTCATCCGTAAAACCATCAACTGTCAGCAAAGAGCGAAAGAGATCAAGTACCATCGTATTGTAAACAAAGAAACCAGGATGGGTTCCAAACCCATCAGATGATTGCTTCATAGTGTCGTGGCAGCAGGATGGTAATACTTTTGCAGTTCAAACCCCAGGAAACAAATATTATTAAAAATGGAATTATACGATAGTACAGATTTTGTGTACATGTGTGGATTGTTTTTGGACAAAGATGATGAAATGCACGAACGTTTTTAAAAATTAGTTAATAAAGTGGAAAATGTGTGGATTGATAAATCATCAGGAGTACCGAAAATTACAGGATTAACTCAAACTGTTACACAATGCAGTACGGTTTCACAATCAACGCCAAAGAAGAGAGCAGTCCGTAAGAAACGGGCGGTGCCATCAATCAATTAGAGCAGCTACCCAGTGACGCGTGCAGTTTTTTATGTGAACACCTGCGCGGGACACCTGCATTCGAGTCTACACCTGTCTGTTTTTTGCTGGAGCAGCTGCGACGAACACCTGTGGACGAAATGGTCAATGCCAAAGAAGAGATCAGTCCGTAAGAAACGAGTGGCGCCATCAACCAATTAGAGCAGCTGCCAAGCGACGTGCCAGTTTTTTGTGTGAACACCTGCTCGGGACACCTGCATTCGAGTCTAGACCTGTCTGTTTTTTTTCTGGAGCAGCTGCAACGAACACCTTGGACAAAA
This sequence comes from Allygus modestus, assembly GCA_963675035.1. Lineage (NCBI taxonomy): Eukaryota > Metazoa > Arthropoda > Insecta > Hemiptera > Cicadellidae > Allygus > Allygus modestus. The sequence goes on from OY776113.1 coordinate 93,483,714, forward strand.
TGGCGGCACTGGCCGGTTATATGGTGAGAGCGCGGCACGATGAGCATCATTCCTGGCCTCCTTCAGTCTAGTCCACATCTTCCTACTTCTAGCATCATGAACATCGCTTCCGAGATCGTGAGTGGAGTCGTCACCGACGAAGCTGTTGACCTGGGAACTGCACTCAACAACTGTAAATCAGATTCTCCAATTTCCACCAGGATCGGAGATCTCCGTGAGGAATGTGGCTACCTTATTACCACAATGGAGCGCATCACTACACCATTTGGCGAGACAGTTATCGTCATCCTGGAGGGGCAGGTCGGGGATGACTTCTTCCTACATGTATACCTGCCTAGACGTTTAAACCTAGTGGTGAGTGACATCGACATCTAGAGATACAACAGTGGTCGTGGAGAGCATCTTCACCTGCTGAAACAACAGACCAGGACGCCAGACCAGGGACCAAATACACACCGTTGGAGTTTGTATAAAGCAAGACATGAAGAAAATATTTAAGTATCTTTGTGAAATTTTGATAGTTTTTAGTTTAATATTTATAGCCACATTCACAACATAACCACTGTGTTGTTTATTATAATTAACCCCAAAATACATTATAGCGTGTAAGTTCAAAGTGTGGTAATTTTCGATCAGTAGTGATCATGGTCTTGATGTGGAAACATCCGTTCTCAGCCATTGTGGTGGGGCCATCAGGTTGTGGTAAGTCGCAATCTGTGTCAAAGTTTATAAAACACATTACAAAAATGTTTAACACAAAATTTGCCAGTATAAACTGGCATTATAGCAGTGGTGGAGGAGGAGGAAGAGGAGACTTAAATAACTTAATCATTAACCACATAGAAGGACTGCCAAACTTTGAGGATTTTTCTGGTATTGAATCATGAATCAAAAATCAAGAATCAAGAAGCCTTTTTTGTCAAAAACTTAATCAAGCATGGACAACCAGTCAAGTTACACAGTCAAAAACAAATCGTTATTACAATAATGGGCTTAAAACAAAAAGGTCTTTATGCACTCACATGTTATGCTACTTTATACTAAAATACCCCCGTCGCAGCAAACTTGCGTACTCAGCGAATTTCCAATGCATATATATGTGTCTCACTACTACATAGAGCTACTTACCAAGTTTCACAAAAACCCATTTATAAATAATTGATTTATAGCATTTTATTTATTCTCCATAAGAATAACATTAGAGCTGAGTACACAGGTTTGCTGCAACGAGGAAGATAAAAAATGTGTATTTTTGCAATTATCAATATAACTCAATTAGGTGAAGCTACGTACCAAGTTTTATTAATAAAACTTCATAAATAGGGAGATATAAAACTTGACTTATTCTCCATATGAATAATATGGGGGCCGAGTATGCAGGTTTGCTGCAATGGGGATAATCAACAAAAAATCCATTTAGTGTGCAAATTTCAATATACCTGTATTACGCGAAGCCACATACCAAGTTTTATCAATATACATTCATAAATAATCAAGATATAAAATTTCATTTGTTCTCCATAAGGATAACATTGGACAACGTACTGTGTTTAGCACTGTGAATATCTCTGCAACGGTTGGACGTAGAACAACACTTAAAACACCAAAAATGATTGTTTTGTAGAGCTGAACTGATTGGTATCAACAAATGTCAAGTTTTCAGTAAAATTATCTAAAGGAAAATCCAAAAACCTTTTTCCCATAAGATTAACATGGACAATTTTATGGACGCGTTTTTTTTTTACTTTTCTCTACAACCACTAAACTTAAGTTAATGATTCAAGATACTAAATTATTTGTTTTTTTAAGCTCTATAAAATGGCTATAACCAAAATTGAGTGTTTTTAAAATTTTAGGGGGAAAAAGTCAAAAACTGATTTTTGTAAAATTTAAAACCCCCATAAAACCCCATTCCCATAGTCTGATCAATCTGGTTTTCGAATTTAAAGTCATAAATGTTACTCTATACATTTGTGCCAAATTTCATAAAAATCGGACGTTTCTTTCAAAAGTTATTGCGGTAACGGACACACACACACACACACACACACACATATATATATATATATACATATATATAAATTTGAACGAATAGTGTTTTTGGAATCTGGGGACCTCAAAACAAAAAGTTATCATGGTCTCGGGCTTAAGTCTTACCATGCCACCTACGGTAATAGCTTCTTCCCTATAGGGGAAATTCGCTAAAACAAAACAAAAACAATACCTTTATTGGCTATCACTGTCAGCAAAGAACTCCTGGACGCTGTAATATTCTTTTTCAATCAAAAATAGTTTTAGCTTGTTTTTAAATCTACACTCAACTCATATTATTCCATTTTAAGGTCTTGAGGAAGTGAATAGAAAAGCTTTATAATTGAAAAATAGATATGTTTCTTAAAGTTGGCAGTCTTATGATGGGGGATGGATAAGGTCCTAGTGTTCCTGAAATTGTGGTGAGCAGTGTCTCGGGGTAGGAAAAATTAGTTTTCGCTTAATATGCAAGGAGAGACATTCAAAAATATACAGGGGAAAACACGTGAGTATTTTATTTTTTGAGAATATACCTCTACAAGAGTCTGTACTTTTCATGCCGAAGATTATTCTAATTGTTTTTTTTTTGTAGGCGAAAGATACCATTTGTTTGCGTGGTTTCGGTTCTCGAAATAGCAATTGCATAACATATGTGTGGATAAAAGCAGCCATAGTATGCTGTCAAAAGGACACGAGAACTAGCAAATTTAGAGAGTCTGCGAATGATAAACCAATACTTGTGATTGTAGACGATATGATGCGAGAGGCTGACAATCGTGTGATGGATATTTTCACTAAAGAATGTCTTCATCGCAACATAAGTGTGTTTTTCATCAGAACAAATTTGTTTCATCAAGGACGTGTGCAGCGTGACATCTCATTGAATGCACATTACATCGTATGTTTTAAGAATCCTAGGGATAGAGTACAGATTAGGTATTTGGCCAGGCAAATATATCCAGACAGTCCGAAATTCATCGAGGAAGCGTAACACAGACACCACAAAAAATCCACACGGATACCTACTGATAGACTTGAAACAATCAAAAGACGAGACTATGCGAGTACGTAGTTGTATATTTCCAGATTCTACGAATTATGTGTACTTGCCTAAGAAAAAGTAATTTTGTTCAGTATCAATCATCTCGTGCTTACGGAAGGACGCAACTCTGCTGAGGGCTTCACGAAACACCAAAGGAGCGCAAAGCGTTGTTAAAGGTGTGTAAAAAGAGCCACATTCTCTCAGTGTACGAGTGTGCTTAAAACGTGTTCTGTGGTAAAGTTCCTATGTCCAAGAAGTGCAAAAGTCAGTTAAACAAACATAAAGTGGCTCTACGAAGACTGGTGAAACGAGGCGAAGGTTGGGCGAAGAAACGAAAGTATCTAAAACAAAAAGGCGGTGGACTCATAATACCATTTCTTTTGAGCACGGTACTACAGGTGGCATTGAATAGTTAAAAAATTACTGACATCCAGAATCAGTTCTATTTGACACTGCCGAGTAATATTTCAATGCAATATTATCCGAAAAATACTGTTGCAAATTATATAACACATTTACCAAGAACTATTCGAATGTACGCTGGTGAATGGGAAATGGCACTTGTGGAAGCACGTTATCCATGTTCATTTTTATCAGTCGGTAATAATGAAACAATTGACATTTACATACAACCGAAAGAGGAAGCAAATGTGAACATAAAAGCACTAGAGCGGGTTATGGTCAGCAATTTTGATGTAACAAGAATAGTGTCAGCTACTCCAAAACAAAACTACAGAAATAAGTTAGAGGCTGGTGATTATGCAAATATCCAAGAATTGTGTGATCATATCAATTCACAAGAACTAGCGATTTCTTTTGGTGTAAAGTTTACTTCTGAAAACTAATATAGAAAATTCATTGAAATATCGATGGGAAATGATGTTGGAAAAATTAAATTAAGCCCAAAGTTAGCGCTTCAATTGGGGTTTGACCCAAATGAATTGACACTGGAAGGTGATGCAGTTAAGAAAAGCATCCGATCACCAAACATTCGTCTTAGATTACCATCACACATGTACGTGTATTGTGATTTAGTCGAACCGCAGATGGTCGGTGATACAGTAGCACCATTATTGAAAATTGTCAATATATCTACATCTAGATATGTATATGGATTTCATAAATCAACATCATTCTTCCATCCGCATTATGTGCCTGTTATAAATAGATCTTTTGACAGTGTGGAAATTGTTTTGAGAGATAGCACTGGACATCATTAGCCATTCCACTATGGAAAGTCGAGTGTGAAGTTACACATTAGAAAAGTAGCGAGTCACTAGCAAAAATGGAGCACGCAAAGAAGATGCTAGTTGTACCGCAAGAGTTGATTGATCGATTGAAAACAAATGCTACTAATAAAACACAGACTAATCTATCCAGTGCAAACAGTCTCGATGCGGTGATGCAACAAATATTGAATAACAAACATATGGAAGATAGTGAAAAGTGTAAATTATACAAACAAGCGTTACATCGCTTCTTGCATATTGCAGAGAATAATCGCCAACCAATTAGCATACCAATCGTGGAGATGTGAGGGAATGAACACAGCTGTCAAATGCACACGACTGTGGAAGGTGGTCCAGTGGAGGAGATTGTGGAAACGTTTTCAAAACTTACAGATCTATCGCAATATTTTGCGTTTCATGAAACGTGAAGGTAGTTTAATGAGTTGGGATGGTGGCTATTCAGTTTATATTAATGGTGAAATAATCCCATAATCAAATCTAGTAGATATATTAAATTGTATAGTAAAAGTGCGTATTCGCGATTGTGTGAATAATATTAGAGCCCTAAAGGAAATAAATGCAGAATATCAAGCCAAATTCACCAGAGGATCAGATGATGAAGAAGATGCAAACAGTTTGACTGACTCATTACTGCGAACACCGATTATAAATCGACTACGATCGGCTAGTGGAAAAAGAGCAACATTACACCAGTGACAGGGGAGTTTAGTTTTTTAAATAGAACAGGTCAGATTTAAAATTTAGACAAGTGGGAACCGTACACAGGGTAGGTTTTCATTATGGAACGTTTGTATCACAATCCGAGCGAACCAGCGTCGTATGGTGGTGTAGCTCCTTTAGCGCGAGCTGCAAAACCAGTTTCAAAACGCAACGTAATTGAATGGTTACAAACACCGGACACTCACACATTGTACAAAAGAGTACGTAAACGTTTCCCGCCCAATCCGTATATTGTTATTTGCCCATTTGAACTGTGGCAAGCGGACTTGAATGATATGCGTGGTCCTATTAAACACAATGATGGTGTTAACCACTTATTGACTGTAAAATATGTGTTTAGAAAACGCCTATATGTGAGGGCGTTGAAGAGGAAAGAAAGAGCTGAAGCGGCTAACGCTTTCAAGGAGATATTTGCGGAAGCAACCAAGACACCACGCTGTTTACAAACTGACAAAGGTACTGAATTCACTGGTGCCAAGACAAAAACATTATTCAAACAATACGGAATTATTTATGTCACTACACAAAATCCCTAAGTTATAGCGGTTGTAGTGGAACGTGTGAATCGCACTTTGAAAACACGCATGTGGTAATATTTGATTTTCAAAAACACATACCGTTATGTAGATGCCCTGGACAAACTGGCTAATGCGTACAATAACAGCGCGCAAAGGTGTTAGGCAACAGAATACGCCCAGTTGATGTGACTGCAACCAATAAGCGAATACTGTATCAGGTATGGCGCAACATGTACGGTAAGATACCGCATCGTGTTAAGCAAAAACTGATAGTTAGCACCACAGTGCACATATCTAAGGAGAAAGGTACATTTGCAAAAGGTTACGAGACTAATTGGAGTAAAGAAGTGTTTGTTTTGCGACGTGTAAACACATTGATTCCACTGCCAATGTACACTTTGGCAGATATCAAAGGTGAACAAGTGGCTGGACATTTTTACGAATACGAATTACAAAAAGTAACAATATACAACGACCATATGTTGAAGACTGATAAAATACTAGAAACCAAGGGCCGAGGTCACAGTAAGCGTTATTTCGTCGAGGGGGAAGGTTGCGGAGACGAGGTAAATTCTTGGGTACGAGCACAATATTTGCAAAATGCCTAATAACCAATTCTATTTAACGTTGCCCAGAACTAGCTTAAAGGATTATTTTCCAAAAAAACACAGTGTCCAAATATACTACACATCTGCCGAGACAACTCCGGTTATAAGGCGATGGCGAATGGGAGATAGCTTTGGTCGAATCGCATTATCCATGCTCGCTTATGGTTGTGAGTGATGAAGCTTTTATTTGGCTCGAGAATAAACTAATTCTACCAGCTATTCCTATTCCAGTTAGTACTGAACAAATTATGCTACAGATAAAGCCCGGATATTACAAGAACATGAATGGTTTATCGAAATTAATCAATACTACAAAGGATGTAACTCAGTATTTATACTTTGAGTATGATAAAAAGCAGGACAGATTCAATATAACGAAAATAGTTGACGGTATATCAGATTTACATTTCAGTGACACACTGTCTCTTCAGTTGGGCTTCGATCCTTACGACAATGATTTGGCAAATAACCTCACGGGATTATGGTCGCCTAATCTGTCTTTGGGACTGACGACACACATGTACGTGTATTGTGATCCGATTGAACCGCAGATGATTGGCGATACTACAGCGCCACTTTTGAAGATTATCAATATTGACAGAGTGAACTATCTACACGGAGTGCATAAGACAGTGCATTTCACCAGTCCTCATTATGTGCCGGTTACGAAAGGGACGTTTTAAAGATCGATATAGACCTAAATGAACACACCTGGTAGAAAAGCGTCTTTCCTCTTTGGGACGTCACACGTGAAGCTTCATTTCAAAAGCGCAGCGCAGCGATGAATACAAACGATCCCTACTTGGTGTACTACCTCCGCCAACAATTGCAGACTGGCGGCAGTATCGATAAATTATTTCGCGGCACACACTACCAGCGCGGCCACGGAGTGGGCAGTTTCCTAGTTTTTATGTTCCACACTATTGCGCCACTACTCAAGTTAGGAGCTGCAGCTGTGGACAAAGAGGCGTTGAAATCCAGTGTTGGATTCTTGGGTGACATGGCCATGTTGCATCCTAAAGAAGCTGCTAATGATCGTTTCAATCAGTTTACCGGCTAGCTGAAACGCAAGGTGGATGGCAAACTTCAACGTGTGTTAAGTGGTGGTGGTGGCGGCGGTGCTCACGCGAAACGCCGACGCATAACTTGATAGAATAACGCGTTACTCCTGCGCGAAAGAATAACGCGAGAGTAAGAGTAATGCGAAACATGCCATGCGCATCAGCTTCCGTGTCACACCGCAGTCTTTGGCAAAACCCCTTCGAGGAAGGACGTAATACAAGAAGAGTAGCAAGTGGAGGAGGGTTAGAGAGAAGAAAAGAACGTCTGTATGCGATATATTCAATTAACACTAGCAATGTCTTTTCTAAAACAAAAGTCTTGTGAATGTGTCAAGACGGAATTGGACTTATTCTCACCAACCTTCTATACAGACCAGTATTGAGAGTGGTAAATGGATTCAGTACAAACCAATCTCCACTTTTAGTGATGATCACCCATTGAGTTTGTAGTGCCAGGCAATGGTGAAGAATACACTGATCTTTCACAGACAATGTTGGAAATTACAGCGTCTATTGTCAAAACGACAGGATTGGCTTCACAGATGCCGAAGAAGCGAAATTAGTTGGACCCGTCAACCAATGGATGCATTCGTTATTCAGTCAAGTGGATATGTGTATGAATCAAAAACTAATTACACCGCAAAACAACACTTATGCATATCAAGCGTAAATTGAAACATTGATGAATAATGGTTTTGATGCCGGGAAATCGTAATTGACGTGCGCTCTATGGCAATCAGATGATGCTGGCCATATGGACAATTCTGAGGACAATAATGACGGACTAAAGGCGAGACAAAAAATGACAAATATCGTCACGAAATCGATATGGTCGGTAATCTACATGTTGACATGTGTAATCAGAACAAGTTCCTGTTGAATTGTGTGGAACTGGGATTTAAATTAACTCGATCAAAAGATACTTTCTTCATTATATCGCATAATATTGAATACAAAGTACACATGCTCGATGCGAATCTCTGAATACGAAGATGTAAGGTTAGCCCAACTGTGTCGTTGGTGCACAGCAAGACGCTTCAGACCGGCATGGCTAATACCCAATCACCAGAGTGGAATTGAAAACATTCACACTTGCGTCTGGAATAAGGAACTAGACTTTGAACAATGTGTTTCTAGGTCAAGTGCTGAAACGAATTATTGTTGGTTTGGTCACTATCACATCGTATAATGGTGATTTTAAAAAAGAATCCATATAATTTCCAAAATTTCAGAACAAACTACTTCTCACTATACGTGGATGGTGAACAAGTGCCGTCCAAACCGCTACAACCGCATTATGAAGATGGAAAGGGTAAATACGTAATGGTGTATCACAGTCTGTTTTCAGGCTCTGGTATACACTTTAGCGATGCTGGTAATCTGATAAATAGAGATGATTACGATTATGGGTATTGTCTGATGTCATTCGATCTAACACCGGAACTGTCAGCAAGTGACATCACTCATTGGAACCTAGTGCGTAACGGTAGTGTACGTATGGAGATTGGTTTCAACGCGGCACTCACAGAGACTGTCACCTGTCTGTTATATGCAGAGTTTGACAACGTTATCGAAATTGATCGTCATCGCAATGTAAATGTGGACTTTGGTGGTTAGAGTGGCATCAGTCAGAAATCAACACTCATACAAGACGGATCTTTTACGCAGAGCACTGCGTAAAAATGTAACATCTTCAATTATTATGGATTTTCAATGTTTCAAGGATAACAATAATGACTACATTCTGAAGGAAGTGTGTGTCTTGAAGTTGGACAGCGGTACACTGTTAATGCATCATCTCGCAAAATAACGATTCAGTCGAGATTTCCTCACACAAGAGAAACTACGTGAAAGCTATTGGCTCACAAAACACTGTCACGGATTGGAATGGGATCAAGGTGATATCTGGTATCATGTGCTAGAGGAAAAGGTACGCGAATGTATCGCCAAACGATCGATTGTCTATGTCAAAGGTGTTGAGAAAAAATATGTGCGCTGAAATTTCATCACAGATCACCGTACTACTAATGCTATTGATATCAACGATATTGGTTGTGGATCGCTATCATCAATCAGCAATCTACTATCAACAAGCGCTGTGCGATGTCGCCATCACAAGACAGCTCACACACGATGTGTCCTAACCAATTGTATCACATTACGCGGTTGGTTATATCTAAGTACAAATATCGATGATACCACTTCCTGCTTCTGTTCTACTACTAGCACTAATTAAGCTGCTGACAGCATCGATACAGTAGAATGAATATCATAGAGATCCAAAAAGTATCTGTCCAAACTGCCTGTACAGAATGTTGGTGTCTACGCTGCTGATCATTTACCACACTATATCACACCATCTACTGCTATGATTGTGAATACTGATCCACACAATAAAGATGGCACTCACTGGGTTGATTTTTTCCACATCTACAATTCTACTAAGGATTCCTGAGACGCAAAGCTCGTCGCTACCTGTACAACGAGCATCGCCTTCAAAGTGAAAACACTCTGGTCAGCGGCCAATACTGTCTTGTGTACCTGTACTGCCGCAATCACTACGGCATGAAGATGATAAACTTTGTTCAGCTCTTTGATAACTTTTCTACGGCTCACAGTGGTGTACTGATCAGAAGACATTTTGTACAAATGTATGCCAATTGAAGTTATTTTAATGATTACTGTTTCTCAATAAACTGTTTACTCAGGATAAAAAAATATTATTTTTATTTTCCTTCTCCTTAACTTAAGTTACTTTAGTTTAAAGACTCATATTTAATGAAAAAAACTGAGTATTATTGATAGTGAGTCTGTCCACTATGTCTAACTTAAGACTAGTTTGATAACAACGAATTGAACAAGAATTCCAATGACTAGATTTATTTATACAATCCATCATCGATGATGAGTGAAAAAATATGATGCATATTTTTTTAACCGCTTGTTACAACATTTTACAAAATAGTTACTAGAATTTATAAGATAAAATATATACTTTCGAAAAAATAGAAAAAATGACTAGTATACAACACAATTGAAACTAAAACCGCACTGCTTACAAGTGTTTCCCCGCCATTTTGTCTTTACTCTCATGCTCGCCACGCGCGCGCACTCCCTACTGCACACTTAGTCAAGGTCGTCTTCAATCTACATCATCACTGCTTTCGGTGACGATGTTGGTGGAATTTCTGAAGACGGTAGTGTGGACGGCGGAAGGAATGGTACAGGTTGTAATGGTGGTGCCGCTGGGGGTATAAGATAATGTTTCCAGGGAAGAGTGTTGACACCATCCTCCGGGACAACATAACGTATGGAATTCTGACAAGAGTCTTAGCGATCCCCACGCTTGGTGATAGAACTCACCCAGGAGTCTTGTAATGTGAATAAAAACATAGTTAGGGTTGTGTGTAGATATTGTTGGTTCGTTTCACACGACACGTCTGTTTAATTAAAAAATTGTTTCTACCATCATTTGAACACAGACTTTCTGGGCTTTAGTTCAGATATAACAGCAGAGCAACGATGTGTACCAACGACGCTGTCACGATTCAAACTTTGGACTTTGTGGAGGCTGTTTATTTTAATCATCGTCCAATCGATGAAATTAGGGCAGAGTTGAATGAGGTAAGGGGGTATGCCTTTAAAAAATGGTGTGGCTAACCACGATGTCCAGAAGAATGGTCTGAACATGATGCAGATTGGCGTCTAGTGGATGACTTGGATGATGAGCTGGCAATAGCGGAGAAGCGGAATATAAAAAGAAGCAAGACGCAGAGAGGTTGGCTGCTGCTACAGCCAATGATTCCGAGATGGAGAAATAAAACACTTAGCCCTTTGCCCCAGTTCCTCGCATGTAACTGGTCTGTAACCCCAAGGACACTTGAAGTAAGGAACAATTATGAAATGTATAATTGAATTGACTTTTTTCGGGGGGGGGGCAAAAAAATGGATTTTTTAACACAATATATTGGTAAAAGTCTAAGACAATCTTACAGTATCAGGAAGATTCTCTTGAAAAGATTTTGTGGCCTTGATAAAGGTATTTTATGATGTTGTGCGGCTGATAAACGGTTATTCTTCATCATTGCTCTCATTGTCGGAGTCAACGTTGAACTCCACAACCACCACCTCCACCACAGTTGTTGATATGTTCGGCAAGTTTAATGTGTGCAGGTCAACCATGAATGCATAAATTCGGTCGTAGATCTGCTCATTATACAAAAATCACGACTGAAACGCCAAAAATTGAACTGGTCAGATCTCGTTCCTTCTACCGTGATGTAGTCTGCATTTATGTTGCCGTCTAAAATCTACCTTTCCAATCCAATGATGTAGTTCTGGATCAGAGCTAAACCTTGATCGTCATTCATTGTGTGGAGGTAGAATGAGCTACATGATCTGTGGCAAATGTTTTGATATATGTTTGTGGTGGGGGTAGTGTGTGGTTGGGGTTGCAGCACATGCGATCTAGCGTCGCAGATGATGTTACCTTGGGAAGCGCAGATCGGTTTGTTTCTAACAGTCTGCAACGCAGGTGCGTCGTAAGTCAATTCTACTATAATGTAATTCTGACAAGGTACCTTTGTTAACGAAAATACATGGCAATAAAAACAACCCCATGTCTGGGAATGTTGGACTGGCTCCTTTGTTGGTATATCATTATCATCAATCACTGTCATGGTCAATGTGTGTCGTCAGGGGGGGGCAAAATGGCGGAGACGGAAACTCAGGGGGGTATGCAAATTTTGCGTAATTGCTCTAATTACAGTGATTTATGCATATTAAACCGATAATTATCATATAAATTATGTTAATTAACGGTAATTAGCATTAATTATCAGTAATTAGACAAAAATGCGGGGGCTCACCCGTTAGATACACAATCGGCCAAACCCCCTACTATAGTACCGAAAGGAATTGTTTTTGGGGTTCATCTGTAATTACTAAAAGTTATACTTTTCCGCACTGAAATCGGCTGTACTTTAAAATATAACTAGCAGTATAGACGGAAATTCAATGCGTGCATCCTAAATCAGCTGTCTTATTAATCTAGTTATCAGACAAACGTAAGAAACAACGTAATCACGAATGATTCTGACATTAACCTATGTCTTTAAAACATACTACGAGTAAAAGTGTATGCAAATATGTTTAATTAGTATATGTGTTTATTTTCTAAGAGGAATGGTATTGTTCATAGCTCTTACCTAAAGTGTTATCCTGGCACTTGATCAAACTTACACGATCGTGTGCCGGAAGATAACACTTTCGGCACAAGTGATGAGAACGTCTTGAATTGTCCACATAATATACTTTTTAATTGTTGGAAAAATATAGTTCAGAAATGTCTTGCATGTAGTTAGTCATGGCTTAGCATCTTGTAGGCAATCCTTTTAAATTTTGCCGCTATTCGGTGTTTTATTGGGGATATCGTACTAGGTCTCATTCACCGATTCCGTGTTTAGTGGAACATTTTAATTCTACCCTTCCTAAACACCGATATTCAGCTGTCTGATTGACCACAAGTGCAGTAGCGGGCAGGACCACCCTAGAGACCAATTTGCCAATTGATCATCCCCTCTCCTCCCCCCGGGCTGCTTATAAACTACCCTCTCTGGTACTTCTGAACAATTACCAGTAAATCGGCTCAAATATTTCGGAAAAATAGGGGTTGTAATCAAAATGGGTAGAAAGGTGGCTTAGTTTGATGTTCAACCTTCTCAAACGTTTAATGCTGGGAATGTTGGGGTGGCTCCTTTGTCGGTTTATCATTATCATCAATCACTGTCATGGTCAATGTGTGTCGTCAGGGGGGGTATGAAAATTATCCGCAATTGCTCTAATAACTGTGATTCATGCACATTAAACAGTGTAATTAGCATATAAATTACGTATATTATATTAATTAACGGTAATTAGCAAAACAAATTGGGGGGGCTCACCCGCTTCACCCTCCACATACACAATTGGCCAAACCCCCCACTTACAATGTGATGAAATAGTTATTTATGTATTAAGAGTTTAAAGTAGGTCTTTTTCCGGAGCACGGTAATTTTCCGGAAGGGAGAAAGAAATTTTCCATCTGAATTAGAACAAGTTTTCCTACAACTGCAATTTTGGATACCACATAACATAAAAAATCACTTTCATCCATTTGTATTTAATTCATGAGATTGAGATTACAAACATCGATTCAGATTGCTTGGTCCAAAGCAACAATCAATCAGCTGTTTATTATCTTTAGCGAGTGGAAAAGTAAGTCACAGTGAGCAAAAAATACTTACTTACACCGATAAATATATTTTGTTTACTTATTATAACAGTAAATAATCTGAACATGTTGCAAAACAACTGGCTGTTTAAGACAGCTAATCCCCCGACAGAGAACAGAGACACCGACCAGTAACTCGTAACATATATAGAATTGTAATACGATTGTTGGCATTTCATCCGCCACAACAGTTTTAATTGTAAGTTTACCTAGCTCAATAGAAATTTCGGAATGATTTGACGTAAAGATCAATCGTCCTTCATTTGAATGAATACATGACTATTTAGGATAAAACAATATTTTATATAACAACGTATTCTCATGCCTTAAATCTTACTATTATCAATATTAAAAATGAATGTTACTATTGTACATACAGTACAATAGAAAACAATTCGATGTGAGGTAATTAATGTAGTGAAACACTGATGAGTTATCAGAATTTCATCGAGTAATCCGTCAAGTTCACATCGACTTCGGACACGTGGCTCGGAACAAAACTTTTCTACTCATTTATTCATTCGACAACCAACCCTACAGATTTTCGAGTCAGTCGAAGGTTTGAGAGATTTCAAATAGTTTTACTATTGCTATTACCGTATTACAATTGCTGTTACCGTATTACTATTACCATCACCGTATTACAATTGCTGTTACCGTATTACTATTGCCATCACCGTATTACTATTGCTATCTCCATATCGCAATTACTATTACCGTATTACGATGAATATTACCGTTTCTCAATTGTTATTACTGTATCACAATGTATTGCACAGTGTTATCGATACTTTGAAAGGTTTTGCTGTAATGACGAATGAGATATACATCTGTGTGTATTTATTCAGAATAAAGAATGTCTATGTCTATGTTTTCTGAGGTCTCATTCTGTATTAGATCAATAAATGCCATATTTTTACAACAGTTACTATACTGAGTACATTGTGGACCGAGCTTTAGTCGAAGAAGTCAAGTCAGTGTGATAAATACACCTGGAGTATTTTGCCCCTCCCATAATATGCAGGTTTACTTCGCTCATTTGCCAATTTTCGGCATTTTAGAGTGACATATCTCAATGCCCGTTCATGTAGTATTTTTGTTATATGCAAATTGGAATCATTTTGGATATGCCCACTCGTTTGTTGATATTTTATCATTTGCAAGTGTTACTTTGACAGTTCTCTGGTTATTTATTCGCAGGTGTAATGAGTCCTTTGATTTAATTTGAACCTCCATAAGCCTGATGTTTAAATTCCAATTTTTAAATAGGTTTTTAAACAAAAAGTGAGTTTTCCTGGAGTTTACCTTTACCTTTACCTCCGATGTCTGTCCCGAGGACCTCAGTGGCATGGGACCCGTCAATTTCATCAAACTTCCTTGTATCCGTAGACCTTGTTCAATCAAGTTTGGGGAATGCCTAATCAGGGTTTAGATTTTCCCTTATCAGTTTTTGAGGCCTAAAACCTCCTGATACGATAGTTTGCCAAATTCCATCCACTGGATACCAAGATGGATTTTGCAAATAAACCAAATAAACATACATTAATCGTATTATTTATGGGGGATGGAATAAGAATAAGAATAAGTACAGTCGTCTCTCTACCTGGTGGGTTGATGCTACTGATAAGCTCTGTTAGGGTCAATCGTTGGTTCAGAGTGTCAATACTGATAAATTTTGCTCGAACGATCGTTGTGTTGTAATGTCGTTAAACCGATACTATCAGCAAGGAACAACTGTAGCAATACAAGTTAGCAACATTATCGTTGACTTATGAAGGTAACCGGTCGAAAACACAGTTGTTACTGATAACGTATCATAGGGATCGTCTGCTCTGCTACAACAACCGATTTATTAAAAAGGTTGAAAAGGTGATAAACCTTTTACAGGTAACTAAGAAGGAGCTCCAGTCACGTAACATTTGGTTTTATAACTAACTGCCTTCCCAAAAGGCTAAAGTTAACTTTCAAATTCCGACCCTCCTCTCGTGATTATTTGAAATCGTTGATTTGAGGCTCATTTTAAAGATATTTACCTAGCAATTTGTGTAGCTCATTTTATAGAGTAAAGAAAATTAGTGCTTCCAGTAGACAGACCTCGTACAAATCGCAAATTTAAATTGTTTGGAACTTATTTTGCTAATGAATATTGGAAATCGCTAAGAATTTTTAGTTCTATTTAATGACCCATAAATCAACCGTTGAGGAGAGGCTGGATTTGAAAGTTAACTTTGGTCTTATGGGAGAAGCAGGTGGCTGGACCCCTCTTAAAGTTCAAAATGCAATGATTATAACAATCTTTGATAGGCACAACAGTGAACGGTGACACTAGTGCTGGCCAGAGTGAGGGAGGATACTAAAACGGATCAAGGTAGGCCGGGCCAGGACTAATCCTCTGTTGTCAAAACATCTGTATTGTTCCGAACCTCAAGTGCAGGCCAAGCATACCTCTTTGCATTGCCGTTGTCTCCACCTTTTTAAATTATTATAAACTCTCTTCTATGTATACTATACTATATATAATATATAATAAAAACCTATAAATTAAGCTGCTGATCGCTTGTTAATTTGTGACGGTCAAAGTGAAGACCGATATCACAAAACATTAATCACAGTTCTTCGTCGCTCCATCGATTAGCTGGTGACTGCTTCAACAATTGTTTTACTCGCATTATATTATTTTATTGACTGTCTAGTCTTTCATCGGGTATTTTTAGACCTGTGATTAAAGTTTTTTGATTCACATGCCCGTGAGAAGTGAGCAGAAACCTGACACTTATTTTAATGGGATCAGCAATTTGATTTGTATAATTGTATTATGCCGGGTTATGGTTATGACCGAAGGTATGCGGTGGCTCGGCACTACATTAAGTTCCAATATAATGTAACTACAACTATAAGGTTATAATATAACTACAACATTGTTCCTTAAGAGTGGGCTCCAGACGTGAAATATTTGGCATTTGTACCTGCTTCCCCATAAGGTCAAAGATCATCATGATGATAATGCTCATAAGACCATTTAAAAAGCAAACATACCTAGCGATATCAGTGGTGAAATTTCGATATCACAGTAGTGGAAATAGGGGGCTCTTTCCCCACAAAACCCACTATCGGAAAAGTTTTGGCTGAGAAAACCCATCGATTTCCCGCCAACTAAAAACAAAGAACGAAGGAGCCGTTTTTGGAGCGACGCCGGCTCCCGGCCGATACAAATTTCCTTTTTGGCCTATACTAATGATCGACCCTTGCCTATATTCAATACATTTTTCCAATCCCAACCCGTCCCCTATATTTTTTAAAATTATCAAAAATTAACTTTGGTGTTTATGGTCCGATTTGTTTAAAATTTTGATTTGCTGTAGGCTAGTGTATATGTACACACCACCTACATTTCAAAAATTAAATATTACAGTTCTCTAAGGAAACTTTCGTTTTTCCCATAAGAACAACATGGGGTTTTTGGACCGACTTTCGATCTTTGTTGTTTATGTTAAATAAATTGCTTAATATACATGTTACATAGTTAAAAGTACCATAATCAACAACAATCAATCACAAGTCCCATTACCAACCAAAATATGTAAAACATCTATCATTTTTTTTAGTAGTATATTTTCGGGATGGTGTCGCCGATGATGATGACTTTTCCCGGACCAGGATTTTTCTCACCAGGACAACATGTAGAGGTATTCAGTTTTAGGATTTTATATAAAATGTAAAATATTTTTTAAATTTTAAACACACCCCAAGATTCTTTTGCCAAATTATTTTAAAACATCCTTTGCAGAAATTCACGAGTTCTGGCTAATTGGGAACCCAAGCCATTTGACATATAATAAATCGCCCTTCCTCCTAATTACCTTCTCAACTAAATACATGACTTTATATTTAGTCTTTAACAAGTCTTGCTCATAAAATCCTCCTTTGATTATATTGGCATTATAATCTTTCAAAACATAAGGCACAGGCTTTGTTTTCTTAACTTCTGCTATTGTAAAAAGCTCCCCTGTCCAGTTAAGGGTATATCCTTTACTAAATACATGTTTATAATTTGAAATCCTTACGTATCCCCCAACTTATATTTTGGCTTTTTAACTTGTACTTTAGATGGTAACCTTTCGTGTACATCTTTAGAGTTCTTAGCATTTACTTGGTTAGGCTTCATCCCTATGGACCTATGTACTTTATTATTATATTTTCTGATTAGCTTTGGAAGTAAATTCAACCATTTGTAACTCCCTTATGCACTAAAATCTCTATATAGCCAATTATTTAATGTTCTCTGAAACCTTAACAAAACAGCCGCCTTAGTTTTAGGGTAAGTGTGGTAGTGATTAATATTTAGCTTTTTCATTAGTTTGGTACAATGTTCATTAAAAAATTATTTTCCGTTATCAGATTTAATATTTTTAATTCCCTTTGGGAGAATAGTTTTTATAGCTTCTGTTACTACTAATCCAGGTTCATTGTATAGTGGAGCAGCATAAGCTTTTTTAGAAAATGTGTCTATTAAAGTTAAAATATATTTATTCCCAGAATTCTCTCTAGCATAATTCTGCATATCTATTAAATCTATTTGAACAGTTTCGTTTGTACCCAATACCTTAAAAGACCTTCTAGCAAAATTCTTTCTCGCTGGCTTATGCAATTCGTAAGCAATTTTTCAATTTGTTATTCTTTTTTTTAATGTTAACGTATGTGCCAGTCTCCGTCGTTTCAAAAAGTCCTCCATTGCTACTAACTAACATACCATCACTCATTCTTTGATATACATAGTTATTTGGTAAATATGACTCTCCATCTAAGGTCTTTAATCCGCTTAAAGATGTAGGGTCTGCAACTAACAATTTAGGATTGTACATCATCAAATCGACTTCATTATTGTCTTGCTTAAATTTCTTACTTTTATTGTCTAAATAGTCTAATGCTAAAAGACCAAAATCTAATTTGTGTGGTGTCATCTGGGTTATTCTTGGTATTCTAGACGGGGTATTTTATACAACAATTGGGAGAACTGGTCCCTCTGTAGTTTTGGTGGCTAAATTTGTTAACTCTTGCAAAGGCTCTATTAAAGTTTGGAATGTTTGGAACCTCTCTTCAGCCTCTAGAAATATGCCTTGGGCTTGGTACTTGTGTAAAGACGTATCGATCTTCAAAAGTGAATTTTCAATTTGAGATTTTAATTCTTTTTTCTCAATTGACAACATCGTTAAACTATGACAAATGGCAACGCTTTCTTTGCCAATAGTCAATCCACCATTCTTATTAACTGCGTGTTTAATAAATTTCACTGTTCTAAGATGAATCCATTTAATTGGTAAAGGACATGTCTGAAGAGTGTTTAGTATATCTGCTGACTCCCCCTCAAACCTAAACACATTGAACGGTCGTTTCTCACATCGCAGGTAGTGGCGCTTCTTTTGACAGTTAATAACCTTCTTACAAACCTTACAACTATTGTGGTTCTCTAGCATATGCATTTTAAAATGATTGTTATTGTCAAATATTTGATGACATTTTTTACAAATTTGTGGAATAACATTGTGAATAGTTCGATAGTGGCGTAGTAAATTACTTTTTTTGGAGCTAGTCATGGAGCACTGTGCACAGGACAGCATTCTTTGTTGAAATGAACGTGGTGATTTTGGGACTACTATATATAACCTTTGTTGAGAATTTGGAAATTTCATATTTTTAAAATAAAAAATCTGTTTTTTAGCTATAAACTAAGAAAAATAAAAGTTTTTAGCTATAAAGTAAGAACAAATACATTTTTTATCTGTAAGAAAATTTACAAGTTTAATCACTTAAAATTATATTTTTGTGAAATTATTTTATATTTTATATACAATTATTTTACATTTTATATAAAATCCTAAGACCAAATGCCTCTACATGTTGTCCTGGTGAGAAAAATTCTGGTCCGGGAAAAGTCATCATCATCGGCGACACTCTCCCGAAAATATACTACTAAAAAAACTGATAGATGTACATATTTTTGTCGGTAATGGGACTTGTGATTGATTGTTGTTGATTATGGTACTTTTGATTATGTAACATGTATATTAAGCAATTTATTTAACATAAACAACAAAGATCGAATGTCGGTCCGAAAACCCCATGTTGTTCTTATAGAAAAACGAAAATGTCTTTAAAGAACTGTAATATTGAATTTTTGAAATGTAGGTGGTGTGTACATATACACTAGCCTACAACAAATTTAAATTTTAAGCAAATTGGACCATAAACACCAAAGTTAATTTTTGACAATTTTAAAAAATATAGGGGACGGGTTGGGATTGGATAAATGTATTGAATATAGTCAAGGGTCAAACATTAATATAAGCCAAAAAGGAAATTTGTATAGGCCAGGAGCCGGCGTCGGTCCAAAAACGGCTGCTTCGGACTTCGTTTTTAGTTGGCGCGAAATCGATTGATTTTCTCGGCCAAACATTTTCCGTTAGTGGGTTTTGTGGGGTAACAGCCCCCTATTTCCACTACTTATCACAAATAATAGCTGTTGAATAAAATCCCAAAAATATTCAATATGGCGATTGTTATGGGTGAACTACTTATGATATCAAAATTCACTGAAATCACTAGGTGTTTTTGCTCTTTATAATGACCAACGATTAAATATAATAACATAAGTCAACGAACTCGGATAATCCATTGAGGAGGATGGACTTTGAAAGTCAACACTGGTCTTATGGGAGAAGCAATTAGAAAAGCAAAATGTTTCGTGACTGGAGCATCCTCTTAACGCGGAACTGACGTTTCATAGCACATTTAGGTAAGCTGGTCCTGAGATCATCGAGAGTGTTCTGATGAATATAAAAAATTTTCCATATGATGAACATGCCCGATTTCAAAAGTAAACATGCAATGCAATTTTGATCTAGTTAATTTATTTATTTTTGTACTATGAAACTATTTTGTCTCTTGCTTATCAAATTACAAATTTTACCACAATATATTTTGTATAGCCGAACCCCACTCGTAAAAGAGTCCTCATTGCGAATGGTGTATTTCACATGATCAACTATTATTATGTTATGAATCACTGAAAAACAACTGCTTATTATGTTCCTTGTGATATTCTACCAGTTATAGTGGCATAAAACAATGTCTCGACGCAAGGTGCAGCGTCAACAAGGTATTATGCCATGTAATTGGTGGCATGAAAGAGTTCTGTCTCCTCCAGTCTAATTAGAACACGAGGCAACCGACTTCCTCGTTAATTAGATTCACCGCCAGAACGACGCGAGTTGACGCGCGCGGCGGCGTTGTCAGCAACTTGTTTATTTTACACAGTAAATATAACCTGCATTCATCCTCGTAAATATAATTTTACTCGAGATAAATGTTTCTACTATTGAAACTACCAAAATTATTTTGGATCGGTGTAAGGAACTAGGAATGCGTTTAATTTAAGAATAACCACACGGGAAATTTTATCAACAATTGTATGTTTAAAACAGTATTTCAATTTATTAAAATCTTCATTGAAATGAGCCCTGAGCCTAAATTTTTAGAAATTTCTTACTATTATTGAGCTTACATCATTTGAAAACAGGCAGCTTTCTGGATTTTTTTATGATGGAATATTTTAACGTGGTACTGACAACACGGTCATATGTTAATTTATCAAACTTAGATTTGAATGCAAGTTGATAATGTTTGTAGATCTCCAAAAATACAGCTTAAAGTGAGGTAATCATTGGCGAACAGAACCTCACGGACAAGCTTTTAGCACTCTAGCCACCACACGAAGTTTCGCTAATGGTTGGCGATGGGGTGGGATATAGAACCTCACGGACAAGCTTTTAGCACTCTAGCTACCATGCGAGGATTAGCTAATGGTTGGCAATGGGGTGGAACACAGAACTTCACGTAAAAACTGTTAGCGATATAACCACCACACAAGGATAAACCAATGGTTGGAAATGGGGTGGAACACAGAACTTTACAGAAAAATCTTTAGCGCTATAACCACCACACAAGGATAAACTAATTTCAGGCGATGGTGTGGGATATAGAACTTCACGGACAAGCTTTTAACGTTCTAACCACCACACGAAGATTCGCTAATGGTCGACGATGGGGTGGAAAACGGAACCTCAGGAACAAGCTTTTAGCGCTTTAACCACCACACGAAGATTCGCTAATGGTCGGCCATGGGGTGGAACACAGCAATTCACGGACAAGCTTTTAGCGCTCTATCCACTACACAAGGATTCGCCTTGTTGATAAAAATAACTAAGTCACGGCCCAATATACCAGTATATATGTTATCAATGAATTTAATAATTGTCGTAAAATAATTAAAAAACCTCTGTAAAGGTGAATCGCTGGCGGATTGGGCAAGGCGATGGATTTCAGAACAAACCGTAAACAACGCGGCCATGTCGTGGATTCGAATCCCAGTCACGGCAAGTAAATGTTATTATAGTTCGATTATCGAAAGTGACTGGCGGAGCGGCCGCGCGGCGACCAAACGTTATATTTCATAACCTCGTGGAAACGTAAAACACATGGCTACAAATTTCCAATAAACATTATATAAATAGTCAGTTAAACACGTTTATAGCACATTTTAAAATTATTTAGTATCTTATTCCTATGAGTTTATGATGATAGTTATACTTTAAAAAAATATAAATTACAATTAAACATGCCTCAATTCGTGTTTTAAAATATAACTATCAATATACTTAAAGGTTTAAAAGTACGTATTTTATTTGCACCACGCAGCGTGTTTTCAATAAGAAAAAAAGCTGTTAATAAAGCCAATGGCATATATGTTTACAGTGCTCTTTGCTTAAATATCGCAATAAATAAAATAGATATACTACCTTTCATTAACGTTTAATTAATAAATAAATAAACGGTTGATATCTTAAGATGATGTGTAGATGACGAATTATGGTTTAACGGATCCCAAGTTATGCCCACATGTGTCCACCGCAGTAGCACCAAGGATAAACTCCAATTAACATAGAAGCCGGCCTCACTTATCTCATTACATGTAATCATCCGGCTATTGTAATGTGCAATTTGGATATTACCTTGCCATTCCCCCGCTTCAGCATACCTTCAACATAATATAGTTGTGTATACTGCTACCAACGTCTTACAACTGCTATACTTGGTTTGATAGTAGACTACATTGTGTATATTGGTGTTTATAAAACTATTTATAAAACGTAGGTTTGTATTCAGTCATCTCTTATTTATTTATTTATCTGCCAACGGCAACGCCAGTTTTACATGAGAATACAGTTGTTTGATGAAATCAATTATAATATGATTTAGTAATGTACAAAAAGTAATACTTACTGCAAAATCAATTTTCCAGAAGTATAAATCGATTCAATATCGAACCATAAATGACTGAACAACAGATCATGACTCTTATCACCAATGCAATCAAAACACCTGTTAAATGAAAATACTTTTTTAACTTAAGAGGCATTTTGTTAAGAGCTCTTTAACGCTTTTTAGGGAAAGCTGTCATCCCTAAATTGGTAATAATGACTTATTATATCCCCAATGACTTATGATTTACGTACAACAAATTATACTAGATATATAGACTAACTTGAATTTTATTTCCAACTCTGTGTCAGTGTCTCGAGGGCACCAGAGTGGATTGTGTCCTGTCAGATGCAGTTTTCAAGTGCTGCGCTTGTTTGACTGCGCTTGTTTGGGGGGTATGATTGGAATATGAGTTGGGGTTGGTAGACCCCTCAACTTATGTGGACATTCTGGGAATCGAACCCGTGACCCCTTAAATCGAAGTGTAAGACCTATTGTAACGGTCAGCGAGATACACCTAACAATTACACAAATTTAATGTTCTTATACAGCCCCAAAACATTTAGCGAACTATCCATCCTCCTTTTGGAAGGTCAGTTTCTTATCAAAACTATTTAATTCCTTTAGGCATATATTTACTAAACACGGATATGAAAATGAAAAATAACCAGTCAAAGTGCCTTTTATAGGTTTTCATCAGTCACTTCACAATGCGTGTTTTAAGAGAAACCGAATTCTCGTTGTAGATTTGTATTAAATTATATATATGTTTGAATTTAAAAAGTAATATTTATAAACATTTATTCACTTACTTAATGCTTTAAAAGTGAGCGTAGCCTTCTTGTAAATAGTTAGAAGAGTAGGCGATTTCATCAGCATCAATAACACATGCTGTGAGTCCGGGCGGGTCCACCAACCCGGATAGTGGAGTTACTGTGTTCTGTGGTCGAATGTCCACTCTTTGTTGCCATAAATACCACATTTCCTGTACAGAATTAAGGGTTTGAATCTTCTTACTCGTGAAATATATGGGTTTAGAAGGATCGGAAAGAATATGTGCTTCGAAACGAAAGGTGATTATGTATATTTATGGGTATCCGGTCAATCCTTACTACTCTTTTGGGTGCCTGGGTACTCGGAATGCAGCGTTGGTCTTCACAATGGTTTGACTGTTTTTGAGAGGGACCGTGTATCGTTATATAGATAATTCTACTAGAGAAATAAAAATATATTTACTCGAAATTTAGTATTTCCACTAGGGAAACAGTATAGTATCTCTCGACTCTTGTTACCCTAGGATTAGGTGAAATTTGTGTTGGAATCTTTGAATTTGGGCTATTGCCCGTTCAAAATTTTGTTGAAATTACAAAGATAAATGAGATAGTTTATGTGTATGCTACACGGACTAAACCAGAGACTGTGTTTCAGGGACGGAGGCAGTAGTGTGACGCGCGCAGGAGTCCTGAGGAGACGCAGGCTTACTGTGTGGCTGCTGCTGTTAGGTTTAGTCGTTATGCTACACGCATTAGACCAGTCTGTGTGTTTTAGGGACGGAGGCAGTAATGTGACGTGCGCAGGAGTCATGAGGAGACGTAGGCTTACTGTGTGGCTGCTGCTGTTAGGTTTAGTCGTTATGCTACACGTATTAGACCAGTCTGTGTGTTTCAGGGACGGAGGCAGTAATGTGACGTGCGCAGGAGTCATGAGGAGACGCAGGCTTACTGTGTGGCTGCTGCTGTTAGGTTTAGTCGTTATGCTACACGTATTAGACCAGTCTGTGTGTTTCAGGGACGGAGGCAGTAATGTGACGTGCGCAGGAGTCATGAGGAGACGTAGGCTTTCTGTGTGGCTGCTGCTGTTAGGTTTAGTCGTTATGCTACACGTATTAGACCAGTCTGTGTGTTTCAGGGACGGAGGCAGTAATGTGACGTGCGCAGGAGTCATGAGGAGACGCAGGCTTACTGTGTGGCTGCTGCTGTTAGGTTTAGTCGTTATGCTACACGTATTAGACCAGTCTGTGTGTTTCAGGGACGGAGGCAGTAATGTGACGTGCGCAGGAGTCATGAGGAGACGCAGGCTTACTGTGTGGCTGCTGCTGTTAGCGGCGGCGCACGGGGCTCGCACTGCAGACCCTCAGCAGCCCGACATCACGCAGACCAACACTGACTTCCCGGAAACTACCACAGGTACGTCACTAATAACCAGCCAGCGTCTGAACATATTGAAACTTATTCGCTTATGCAAAACTGACCTAGAATTGACTTATATGTATATAATTAATAATAAATCAGGTTGTTTTAACTCTCTCCAGAAACTTAAATAAATTGTTCCGGGGGCAAAGCAAACACAATATGTTAAGGAAACTTACAGTCAACCTATTTCCTTTTCCCACCTTTGTATTTAATAGCTACATCAGCCGATCCCATAATAATTGCGGATCCGCTCAAATGGTCGTGCAGATTACGAATGTTCGGCGAAGTGTGGGAGCTGCACGAATACAGAATATATTGTTGATTGAAGCAGTGACGAATGTTCAGTGAACTCTCCGGCGAATATTCGCGAATATCCACGTATAGCGTGGGACTGGCCTTAGAAAACACTGAAAACATTTACTTGATATTTGACAAATGTATTGTCTACATGCAAGGATAATTCGGTACTGGGTTTTAATGTGTTTCAACTTTAACCATTTAAGAATGGTCCAAAAAACCTAAATTTTAAAAACTAAATATTTTTGAGAATACCTACAGTTTTTATAGGAAACAGAACATATTTAATATTTTTTTCTAGAAGCATATTTTTAGGATTCATGGAGATCGGACCACAAATAACTATGTACATGGGATTTTTTTAAAGCAAATCGTGCCATTTGTGGCAGTCCCACATAATTTGTAAGATTTTATTGAACAAAACTGCAAATTGATGAGTCGAGTGTCCGTGATCGCTGTTAGAATCGTTGTATAATTTTATTTTGGTACAAAATTATTCATATTTTAGTATGTAGACATTTGCTTCTATAATATTTAGCTTTGCAAATTTAAATCCGCCAATTAAAATAGAAAAAGTTAGAAAATTCTAATGAAATACCAAATGAGCGTCAAAATTAAAACACGGCGCTACATTTCAACCCGATACGATATGCAGGATTTAGTTTGACTAGAGAGAGTTTTACTGTACACATTTAAAAAAATTGTATTTTATGCAAATATATTGGATAAATGTGTGTTCTTTGTGTCCTACATTTTGATATAATGTATTAATTAGGTGTCTGCTTGAAAAGTAAGACACAGTCCAAAACGCACAATGGTGTAGTACGAGTAAATACGACAATTTTCACCCAATTCAATTGAATGTTGTCCCTCACTCACTAAGATTACTGGGTTGGACTGAGTTCGGCAGCAGCATCGCGTCACCGTCGTCACCAGCAGACCAGCACTGAGGTTAACTAGTTCTCTAGATATTGAGAATTATTTATCACTGCTCTGGAATCTTGAGGTAGCAAACGCTCTTGATATTAGGCTAATACAGATTACGCAACGCAACGAGAGTCTATCCAAATGTGGCCACTTTACCGCGTGTCACTATCTGAAGAGCTGAGGAATAAAGGCACAATTATAACATCTACTTGAAGATACAAATTGCAAACTTTACATATGAGAAAGAGATTGAGAATTACCTAAAGGCGAAAATGAGGTGGACGAAGAGCCAATAAATGACGTACATTTCCAACCGAGAGAGATGACGCCAAGGTCCGACTGTTGAGTTGACGAGGAACTGACTCTCTGTTCTCGGAGGATCCGGGGAGCTTTGGTCCATAATGGTCCCCCGCTCTTAATTTTTGAACGACTGAAAATTTTTAATCTTTGTAAAATGTTATTAACATAAACCAAAATATATTTTTAGGTGGTTAAGTGTTTAAACCCTCATCCCTAAGTAGGGGTTGCTGGGGGTAGTTTTTATTTTTTAAATAGCAACGTCTATCAAGTTTCATATAATTTTAAAGAGGGTAAAAAAATAAAGTTAATCCCGAAAACTAGTCCTGTCTGTGATAATTTACAACCAAGTTTTAGACTGACCGTTGACAGGAGAAATTTTCAGTCTAGCTCATAATTTTAAGTCGTGCACCTTTTGTAAAATTAAAATTGTGAAAGCCAAATAAATGAGACGCTCAAAATGGCCTCCATTCACCTATTGGCAAAAGATTTTCAAATGACTTTCTTGCACTTTGAAAGTATTTGTTGAAAGGTTTGAACTAGGGAAAGTTGGATTTTCCCTCTCCGTATCTGATTTCTGGTAAGAAGGGAAAACTTAGCAGCGGAAATAACAAAATTAATGCATTATTTTGCTGGCCATAACACAATATTAAATAATCATAGAGATGCATTAACTTTCTTTTTTACCCTCTTTAAAATTATATGCAACTTGTGAGGAGTTGCTATTTAACAAAATAAAAAATACCCCTAGCAACATCTGTTTAGAGATGAGGGTTGAAACCCTTAACTACCTAAAAAAGTACTTTGACATATGGCAGTAACATTTACCAAAGATTGTTTGAAAATTTACAGTCTTTCAAAAATTAAGAGGGGGCCCTTTATGGGACACCCAGTATACACTTGTAAACGGACGTTCAAATGACAAATATAGTGTTTCTTTCGTCCAGTAGTGACGTCTTATAGTCAGAGTCTGATATTATCCCTGTCATAGCTGCGACGGGGTTGACAACACCCTTCAGTGTCTACCGCGTTGTTTGCAGTTGTAAGGAGTCGGTTAAAGACCACAACACAAGGGCTGGCTACAATATTCAGAGCTGGAGTCCTGTATTATTCCGCCAAAGCCGCGGCGTCGGGGCTGGGGGAGGGATCGTTCCAAATGTTCTCTTACGACTTAAGACGACGACCTAAATTGCAACTACGACCCTGGGGAGGCCTGCCTACATGATGGACAGCGTTTTATCTTTCGATTGTATATTCCTAAGCAAAATTAAGAAAGAATAATAACACTGGGGTTGGATTTGATGGCATATTTTATCACTAGGACCTAAAGCGACGGTTTTCGATACAAGCTCAAGTTTAACGGCTGAGGCAGAGCCAAGGTCAGAAAATGAGCGAGGATCGAATTGCCACTTTTGCCACAAGTTTCCATTGTTTACAAGTTGAACAATTCGTTCAGTTCATATTTAAAGGATGATGACCTCGACCAAAAAGTGTCATCAAACTATGGGTTTTGTCCTAGGTTGAAAAAGATCATCGAAACAATACTTTTTTATCATAGGAGTAAAAAGAAAAAGGTTCGCATCTTATTAGTGCATGTGTTGAAAACAGCTGTTTTTTAAGCAGTTTGAGGAAACAAAATTATTTTATTTCTAGAGTGACAAACAAAAGGCGTAGTCGGGATCTATTGTGAAAAATCGTTTACACCTGAAAATCGATTCGATTTTATAATTTAGAAAGTACGGATGTACTTCGAGCCCTCACATAAGTTGAAAGCTCAGTTATACCGTATTGTTAGGCATATAACAGGTCAATCGTGATTCGTTTCAATGAGCACATCAGATCTGTAATCGTTAGGTTGGCTCATTGAGTTAATTTAACAACTGGAGTGAACCGGTGAAGAGACACGCAAATGAGTGAAGCAAGTTAGTTCGTAATATCGTGATACATGTGTAGGCTGGCGTGCAGGTGTGAATTAGGGATTACAGAGACGACTATCTAACCTTCTCCGAGCAAAAATTAGTCCCTAGTACGCGATATACTGAATATACATTATGTTGTTGAATCATTTACGTCTCCATGCGTGAACACAAACAATATAATATTGTTTTTTGTATCATTACATTTATTTTTTCGTTTATTTATTGGGGAATTTTAAATGTCATATCGTAAAAGACACGCGTATCTATTTTATAAGATTACACCTTTCGATTACCGGATGGCTTAGGCGTGTTGAACCGCAAATAACACGTACTTTTATTACCAAGAGAATATTTAATTTATGTTACTAAGACTAAAATGTTTTAAAGTATTTACACATCAATCTCAGAACCTAATGGACGTAAGGAATGAGTTTAAAAACAATATAACCGAACGTTAATGGGTATTAAAAAGTGTGTTATAAGAAAGTTTTAGGGTTATTTTTCCCCAAGGATTTTGTTTACCACAACTTTAAGAATAGGGTATAGTAATCTTATTTGGATAACAGAAAATAAAGAGCCAAAATAAGTTGTAACAACATTACCAACATGACCTAATGGAAAACAGTTAATATTTGGGTACCTCAAGGTGCAGTATTTGGACCACTTTTATCTATCATATATGTGTCAGATTTAACAACATGTTACATCCTATCGAGTTATTCGGTTTTCCGATGACAAGAGTGTTATAATATCAGCTAACAACTTTGGTGGTCTAAAACAATGAATAAATCAAACACTCAATGAATTAGATTCCTGGTTTAAGGTAAATGGTCTTGTGTTAAATAAATCCAAACCTTGTAACGACAGATTTTACAAAAAGGAAATTTATTTTATTCCCAATTAGCTAACCTGTCTTACAAAGAAAAATACCGAGATCGCTCAGCCTACTATGAGTAGTCCAGGGTTCGCAAAATGCTACTCAACCGACAATCACTTGAATAATATTTTATTCGTACAAAATAAACGAGTTGTCTTGGCTCAGAACATCAAAACATAAAAGATGCCATAGCGGTTCGCATTTATTTATTCATCCTCGCCACTCGTAAAAGGTTTTTGGGGTTGAATTTAGAAACTAAATTTTACAATAATAAAAGCGCACTTAATGCCAATCGTGCATTTTAATCTAATTAAGGTCAATTCGAAAGTACCGATTAACTGCAATGATTTTTATTTACTGGAATTTAGACCTAATTCCCTTCGCCAAGCAATAAAATAAATACTGCTGGCTCCCAGGAGAGATTTATCGAACTAAATTTAAGATAAGAAATGTAGACGGCAGTAGAAACGTGATTATAATTATACGGAGTTCAGACGACCGGCTAGGCTTTGTTTACCACTGTAGCTACGATATTTAACACCTACGTGGCTCTCAGTTATGATAACGTGTTCCCTACGTGGTTATTTACTACAGCGCGTCGCAGATTGTGTACATCTTCGATAACTCTTTAGACCAATAAAATAGGAAACAAATATCCTTATGTACGTAGACTTCCTGAAGTCGTCGGCACACAATACTCTTGTGACTTAATTAAGTCAGCATAAAATGTACCAGTAAAGATTCCTACTTAAACTATTTTATACAGTGACGGTCAGTAGCTCTTCATATGTTCATTACACCAGGAATGACCCAAATTGGTATTCCGGTCCTCGTCTTCGATGAGCGAATTCGCACCGTAGTTGACCGTCACGTTTAAAATGTATTCGTATCCGTACTATTTAAAAAAATTGAATTTAGCAAATAATAAAACTCGATTAATTAATTAGTTTCTTATTTTATTTTAAACTCGTAACTATTCTGTTAGGTACTCAAACAAAGCGAACTAGTAAGTTAGCAAAATCAAGCAAGCAGACAAGCCGTAACGTGACACAACGTGCAGGAAAATTCAGGCGTTACGCGCCACCGGCGTGGGCGTAACTTAAATTTTACCGCTGAGGAAATTAGTCAAAAAAAAACTACGGGGAAAAGCGTGCTTCTAGTAGCTACACTAGCAGGGGTGAAACAGCTAAATAAATGGCTACGAAATTAGCAAGCGTTACTAAGCGAACCTGTCGTGGCGTGAGTTGCACGATCACGACGCTTAATTTAATTTAAATAGAAGCGAGCTGCAAGCTGAAAACAAATCGTTAGAAACAGCTAATCTACTTCTATTTACGTAGATGAGTCGACAACTTACCAAAACGAAGACAACACTTCTGACGACGCTGGTCAACACCAAGCGATGCACGTTATGGCAGCGAGCGGAGCGACGTGGGTATACCGCGTGGCGACTGGAGACCGAATGTCCGGCGTCCGGCGGCTCCTTGCCTCCAGCAACGTTGAAGGGTCCGTCGCAGCGCCCCTGACGGCGGCCGAAGGAAGCGATTTGTTCCAGGTCGCGATTCTGCACGTTTAGTTGCTTCCCTTGCTTTTGTCTTCGTGATAAGGACAAAGAAGGTTCCGAGCCAATTGTTGCCGACGAGTAAAATGTTTAGCCGAATTTCACCAAAATATAATTTAGAATTTAATATCGATTGCGTTTTGGAATTTTGATATATCCCTTAATTTAAATTAATATTTCGTTAAACTTTTATAATATTTGTTTCTCAACAAAATATTACCCCCCCCCCTAAAAAAATTGACGTTACAACCTGAGTCTTAATATGAAAAACAACAAGAAAAACAATTTTTTAAACATCATTAAATAGAAAGAAGACAAAATCTGCCCCTAATACAACTGTACTGGGAGTTATAATTGATGACAAATTAACCTGGGACAACGAAATTGAATACTGTTACATGGGTGATTTATATAAATTAATATAATATTATATGTATAAAACGAACACTATTTTTGCCTTACGGTTCCCTCACATTGTGTTGATAAAGAAGTGATGAAAGTTGCATATTTCCGAAATATGTAGACATATTGTTTACTTAGTTGGTTTGGAACGTTTATCCAAAAAAATATCAAAATCTTACGTATTTAAAAAACTCTTAACATCATTAATAATCTTTTATTTGAAAAACATGCTTATAATAAAAAATACCCCTGTCGCAGCAAACCTGCGTACTCAGCGAATTTCCTATGAATGAATATATTTCTTACTACCACATAAAGCCACTTACCAAGTTTCATAAAAATACTTAAATAAATAAGTGATATATGGCATTTTATTTATTCTCTATAAGAATAACACTAGGGCTGAGAACGCAGGTTTGCTGCAACGAGGAAGATAAAAATGCGAGTTTTTTGCAATTATCAATATAACTCAACCAGGTGAAGCTATATACCAAGTTTTAATGATTTATGTTCTTAATTAAGGGTGATATAAAGCTTTCCGTATTCTCCATAAGAATAACATTAGGGATGAGAATGCAGGTTTGCTGCTAAGAGGATAATCAACAAAAAATCAATTTTTTGTGGAAATATCAATATACCAGTATTAGGTGAAGCCACCTACCAAGTTTCATCAATATACGTTCATAAATAATCGAGATATCAAATTTCAAATATTCTCCATAAGGATAACATTGGACAACATACCGTGTTTAGCACTTTGAATATCACGGCAACGGTTGGACGTAGAATCACAATTTAAACACCAAAATGATTGTTTTGTAGAGCTAAACTGATTGGGAAAAGCAAATGTGAAGTTTACATAGAAATGAACTGAGGAAAAGCCAAAAACCTTTTTCCCATAAGATTAACATGGGAGATTTTATGAGCAGTTTTTTTTGGATTTTCTCCGCAACCACTTAACCTAGGTTAATAATTCAAAATACAATATTGTTTGTTTTTTAAGCTCTATAACATGGTCAAAACCAAAATTAAGTTTTTTAAAAATTTTAGGGTGAAAAATTCAAAAAACTGATTTTTGGAAAATTTAAAACCCCCATAAACCCCCCTTCCCGTGGTCCGATATTTCTGGTCTTCGAACTTAAATCCATGAATGTCATTTTACACATTTGAGCCAAATTTCATCAAAATCGGACGTTTTTTACTCAAGTTATCGCGGTAACGGACACACACACACATATATATATATATATATATATATATATATATATATATATATATATATATATATATATGTGTCCGTTACATATATATATATATAGATATATATATATATATATACATATATATAAATTTGAACGAATAGTGTTTTTGGCATCTGGGGACCTCAAAACAAAAAGTTATCATGGTCTCGGGCTTAAGTCACCATAAGACCTACGGTAATAGCTTCTTCCCTATAGGGGAAATTCGCTAAAAGCAAAATAATATTTGGCTTGTATGTTTTAGAAAAAAAATTAAAAACTCAAGAAGAATTAACAGTAGATCAAAATTTTTCTTAATACATATAATAAAAATAATGTCCAAAATAAGATTCATAGAACAATATTGTACGAAAATCGCATCATTATGCATGTGGAAACTAGTAAATCAAGTCAAAAATATCTTCGACATAAATTCTACAAGGATGTCAGAAAACTTGGCTAAAATAAATACCCCCGTCACAGAAAACCTGCATACTCTGGGAATTTCCAGTGGAGATATAAATGTCTTAACACTACATAAAGCCACTTACCAAGTTTCATAAAAATATATTCTCAAATAAGTGATATATAAAATTTTAATTATTCCCCATAAGAATAACATTATGGCTGAGTACGCAGGTTTGCTGCAACAAGGAACACAACAAATGGGTTTTAATGCTAATATCGATATAACTCAACTAGGTGAAGTCGTATACCAGTTTTTATTCATTTATGTTCATAATTAAGGGAGATATAGCATTTAATTATTCTCCATAAGAATAACATGGGGGCTGAGTACGCAGGCTTGCTGCTACGGGAGCCTTTGGCAAAACATTGTTTTTTTGAGCAAATATCAATAGGCCACAACCAAATGAAGCCGTTTACGAAGTTTCGTCAGTATATGTTTATAAATAAGCGAGATATAAAATTGTTCTTTTCCTCCATAAGAATAACATTAGCCAATGTACTGTGTTTAGCACTTTCAATATCTAGGTAATCAATTGAGGTAGAGGAATGATCAAAATACCAAATTATGTGCATTTTTTAAGCTGAATACAATGGTAAAAACGAATATTTGACTATTTCAAAAATTAAATGTAAAAAATTCAAAAACCCATTTTTGGAGTACAAAACCCCCCCAAAATACCCCGTTCGGATGGAGTGATCTGGCTGGTTTTCGAACATAGTCATAAATGTTGTACCAAATTTAATCAAAATCGGATCATTTTTACGAGAGTTATCGTGCTCACGGACACACATAGCCTACATATATATATATATACAGTTTCGAACGAATAGTGTTTTTGGGGTCTGGGTACCTCAAAACGAAAAGTTATCATGGTCCCGGGCCTAGGTCCTACCATGCCGACTACGGTAATAGCTTCTTCCCTATAGGGTAAATTCGCTTAAAGAAACGAGTAAATAAGCAAATGTGTTCGCCTTGGAGAGGAACCGTGAAGATAAGTACTCTAGGCATTTTGAACAAACTGACTGGTTTGAGCAAAACTCGATCCGCGAAGGTGCTTCAACAAGTGTAATTAACTTTTCAAAAGATAAAATTGTACTGTAATCGCGAACAAAGTCGCGACGGACTACTAGTATTATATAATGATTTTAAAGAACTCGGATTATATAAATAAATACTGTACACATTTGTCCAAATGTTGGTTGCAATAGAATTAATTTGATTTGATTTTTCGTGAGTACATTCTGAGTTAAGAATTGTGTGGTCGCCTTATAACATTGAAATATGCTATATATCTCTGCACCCACGTTACAAAAATAAACCATGGGTCTCGGACTGAGGGAATAAAGCGAAAAGAACGTACTGTAAGTTTAAGTAGTTCTTCCCTAGGGAAATGAAGGAAGGGAATTTCCCAGGCTGACTGCAGAACGGTAAAACCAACGTTCCACACTAAAGATACGGGCCCATATAGGTAAATGGACTCATGTAACATTTTCTTGCTTGTTTTAGTTTCAGGTGACATATGTTGCTAGAGTTTTTTCCATGGCAATTTAGCGTACAATCTTCTCACTTGACGGTTTACAATTTTTTACTACTCGCGTTTAAATATACATTTCCTAATTTAGTATTTGTTATATTATTGTAATTTTATGTTGGCTATAAATAACATGTTCGGTTTGGAATGATGCTTTTAGTATATCCATTTTACCACTTAAGAAAGACACGTTTGGCTATGATATTGCATTGGCAATAAATGAAAAATTATTACAAAATATTACTTAGATTTATAACTTAAAATTATTATTAGTTATTATGTGTAAAAATAGGCTTTTCTTTCTTTCTTCATATTATCCCCTCTTTTTTAAAATTGAGATATTTAAAATTCTTGACCATGACCTTAAATTTTCCCCAAAATTCTTATCACAATTATACTCGTTTGATGATTGTCTTTAGATGTAGACACCTTCTTTTTAATTTTTCATTAATTTTAACGATAGAATCCTTTCTCACAGAACCATATGTCCTAAACCTATTTTGAAATATTTTAATATCATTAATATTTTAAAATTGTACTGGTATATGATTGTATGTATTTACAGCTGAAGATCTTGCTTTGTTAAAACAAACAAAGAAGAATGGTCCGGAATATTCAAATGTTCACCATCACTCAGATTATATGTGCATTACAATTAGTCGTTTTCAAAAAGTTTATAATTTTTACGCCACTGGTGTCAGAACGCATAACTAATAACAGTGCAGGAAAAATATCGAGCTGTTTTTTCTGGATCTAGAGTGGGAAAGTGTCCCTTGTCAGGTGTTACCGAAAATAGCTACTTTCGGCAAAGTTTGATGAAATTGGTTATTTATATATTAAGAGCGCAAAGATGGTATTCTTCCGGAGCGTGGTAATTTTTCGAAATCCAAAAAGACACTTTACACTCGAATCACATTCAATTGCAACTTTGGGTGCACAAATACACCCAAATTCACTTTCATACATTTTGGCTGATTTCACGAAATATAGGTTACAAACACCGAGTCAATTATATTCGCCGAAAGAAACAATCAGCTGTTTATTATTATTTAAGCGAGCGGAAAAGCTATGAAAAGCGAGCGAAAAAGGCCTTTTCGCATGCTAATCAGGAAACAATTGTTTTACGATGTGTTTTTGCGTTGTGTTTAGCACTTTAAGCGCGATTGTAGGAAAATGAGCTTTACACAATCTCACAGGTTGTTTACTACAAAATCGATTTCGTTCTACATTTGCTGACTGGGAAAAAAATCGACCGCACTTGATTATGCTATTGAACAACAGTTTTCTCCCAATACCAACTTGTATCTCTGCAGACATATACATTTACCTAAACTTTGCAACAACCTAAACGCATAAAGGACTTACTTTTAATGACAATAAAGAATTTGCTTGTATCGCAATTTGTATCTGACATCTTTACTATGACTGGTGTGAGTATGGGATATCAGTATGATTATGAGGTATGAGTATAAATCAAAATCCGTACTAGACAGGCTAACTTAACATCCGCTTGTTTGCTGTTGGAGTACACTTGATGCTGCTTACTTGAGTGATGTTGCCCACTGGAGTGCTGATGGAGTACTGCTGATGCTGCTTACTTGAGTGATGTTGCCCACTGGAGTGCTGATGGAGTACTGCTGATGCTGCTTACTTGAGTGATGTTGCCCACTGGAGTGCTGATGGAGTACTGCTGATGCTGCTTACTTGAGTGATGTTGCCCACTGGAGTGCTGATGGAGTACGACTGATGCTGCTTACTTGAGTGGTGTTGCCCACTGGAGTGCTGATGGAGTACTGCTGATGCTGCTTACTTGAGTGATGTTGCCCACTGGAGTGCTGATGGAGTACAACTGATGCTGCTTACTTGAGTGATGTTGCCCACTGGAGTGCTGATGGAGTACTGCTGATGCTGCTTACTTATTTACTGTTGCTTACTTGGGTGCTGTGGGAGTACAACTGATGCTGATCAATTGTGTGCTGTAGGAGTGCAACTTATGCTGCTTACTTGAGTGATATTGCCCACTGGAGTGCTGATGGAGTACTGCTGATGCTGCTTACTTATTTACTGTTGCTTACTTGGGTGCTGTGGGAGTACAACTGATGCTGCTTACTTATTTACTGTTGCTTACTTGGGTGCTGTGGGAGTACAACTGATGCTGATCAATTGTGTGCTGTAGGAGTGCAACTTATGCTGCTTACTTGTTTGCTGTTACTCACTTTAGTTCTGTTAGAGTTCAACTGATGCTGCGTGTGTTTTCGGTCCGATGAATCCTCTTTGGTCACCGAACTGGATTGGAGACTCCATGGAACCAGGATTTCTTTAGAGGATAACATTTATCCTAGACGAATTTTTGGGAATATTCCTTGTCAAAACTAAAAAAAAAAAATTTTTTTCCTGTCACTCACTTTCACTCGTCTATTTTTTATTGACCGATTGTACGTTTTCTACGATAGAAAAAGTGATTCAAAATTCAATTAATCTAATAGATAAACATTGGAAACATTTTAGTAGTACTCATAGATTTTTAACAGCCTGGAATACTATTGCTAGATAAATAACGGAGTGGTCGAGGATGATGAGTGGTATATCGAGGATGATGAGTGGAGTGAGGATGATGAGGATGCAATGAAAATGTTGAGACGATATTAAGATGTTTTAATAAGGAAAACTAATTGTTATTTACTTGTATTAGTGAATCAAATATCGACATAATTATATCACACCAGGACTAGCAAAGGGATGTGTATTAAAGTGTGTAATGAGGTGTGTATGAGTGTGTTATAAGGAATGTTAATTATATTCATTAAGGTAAAGTAAATTACAAATATTAAATATTTTTTACAATTTGTTATTTTTAATAACTAATAACAGCAATTATAAACAAAATTTTACGGGAAACAGCCAGTTGTGTAAAAATGTAGATGGATTAAAAATGTACTGTACTGGTAGTACATTACTGACGTGAGAAAGATGGGTGGTGCAATCTTGCTCTACATGTACTTAGGTATTTATTACTCGACACTACGGGAATGAATAATTTCCAATGACCGGGCCATCCCCTTAATTATGAAAATCTTTCTGCTCTGTGGTTAAATACGGGGAATTTGGAAAATAGGTTTTATTTTTGATATTTTATATATTTAAAGTGTTTATTTTCCATTTATAATAAACCAACCTAAGAGTACAATTCTTTGTTTACTTTTTCATATGGATTGCGGAGACATGTTTTTTGTTATATATATTAAATACTCCCGTTGCACCAAACCTGCATCCTCAGCGAATTTCAAATGGTACCACCCTATGTCACGAAGCCACTTACAAATTGTCATCCAGTAGCGTAACTGCATTTGTTGGGCCCCCCTGCAAACCTATTTTCAGGGCCCCCCATGTAACATAATCGTACAGTTTCACTCTATCCCTTTTACCCTTTCCATTAGGCCTACTATATTTTAGGATAAGGTTGCATGAACTAAGGACGTTTCCTAACCTCCAGATACATAACATCAGTGCCAGAATTGTCTAATTTTAGTGACTTCGTGACACCAAGGTTTTTTAGGATACCTATATTTTTTTTTTTAAGTCTCATCACGTCAATGTAGTATAAAATACGTAAGAATAAATCGATGAGTGTCAAAACGGTAAGCTTCAACAAGCCCTAGAGCTTTCAGCCCAGGTATGGAGGTATGATAATTTCCATAAGAGTAATGTTTGCAGCAAAGATGTCTTGCGATGTCGTTCAGCTGATGCATAAATCAACAACATGCTATAAGCGTTGCCAACCTTACAGGTTATAATAATGGTCAGCTATTTTTAAATTGCCACTGGACATGCAGAAAGTAAATTTAAACCCTTAGTCAATTAATTTAATAATACAAATAAATAAAAAAAAATAGTTTCATAAAATAACAGCTGATCAAAGAATGTAAGCAGTTTAACAATGTTTATTTTAATTAAAATGTTGAAGAAAATATGTTACGCGTACATAAATATCGTGATTCCAGTAACACTGCAGATTGGATTGGTGATCACGTTACCTTACAGCGGTTTTTACGAGGTCTCTTACGGTTAGCTAGAAAACCTTAATTATATCGACTGCACAGACCTTACAAAGTATCAGGGCGTGACTGATTTTTTTTGCCGCCCCGCGAAATTATTTTCAGCCCTCCCCACTTATCATAATCGTACAGTTTCTACTTATCCCTATCCATTATACTAGATTCTGGGATAAGGTTGCAGGAGCCAGGCGTTTCCTAGCCTCCAAATACATACCGTCGGTTTCAGCATTATAATTTTAGTGATTTAATAACGCCCAAAGCCTCTTATTTAGGCCATCATCTTTTTAATAGTTTCCTACCGCCAATGTAGAATAATATACCTAAGACTCAAGTCGAAAAGTGTCGAGTCAAAACATGAAGCCTCATAACGTATACAGATGTCAGGTCAGTAATTCATTATTCATTATGTTCCTGTCCAAATGTGGAAAAGGTATTTGGAGTGGGTTCAGGTTCAGCTTGGAGTGAAATGGCCGCTATAGGGTTTACGGTTTAGTTTTTGAAACGGATCCTATTATGAGCCCCGGCATCATTTATCACTATCCTAATGATGATTCACCCTCAATAACACAGTTCAAAAAAATTACACTAGGCTTTAAAATTGCTATGCAAAATGGTAAAATATTTGTTAAAAGAGCTCACTTTAAAGTAATTAGAATCGAGGGAAATCAAAATAAAAAATACCATTTATTAAATACTAAGCACAACGAATGAGAGATCTATTACTATGCTAAAAACATATTACTTCTTCAAGTTTTACTGACAACATTATTGCTATTTTGAAACGTTTTTTAAATGAAATATAACAATTATTTCATCCCATTATGCGGATCCAACAGAGCTTTTTTTCTCGGCCGGCGCGGCGGGCCCCTTAGGCCCGTGGGCCCCCCCGCGCCGCGTCAATGACAACCACAATTGACATTTTATACAAATATCGCTGGATCACTACAATCACAATAAAATACAAGAAATTTTGACCAGATGAATCAACGTATCAAGGTTTCCCAATATACTGTTGTAGTGCTGCAATATAATTCGGACATTTGTACGATTTTCAAAGATAAATATTTTTCCTAGGTTTTTTTCACAGAAATTTTGTGGGAGTATGACGTTGACGGGTGTCAGACTTACGGTTTCCTCAAAATTTCATAATACGGTTTAGTTTATATATATATATATATATATATATATATATATATATAAACATGCAGATGTTTATATATAAATAATATATATATTGGCTGAGAGCCAAAACAAATATTCTGTTTCCATTGTATTAAACACTATCGGACATAAAGGCTATAACTACGATTGATGTTTTTGAAGAAATAGCCGTCGTTTTAGTTTTATGAGTGAAAGTTATAGTCAAAGTAAGGAAAATAGAAAGTAATGTAATGTTTAATGTTTAGATATGATGATTTAAATATAAGTATTTGAGTTGAACATAAAAATCTAAAATTGAATAGTTAAAAATTAGTTGACATACATTATAAACTATACCAACATTAATTATGTTAGTTAAATTGTTTTTAAATGTTAAAGATTAGTAAATACAGCTGTAATTCAACTGTTAAGTCCCAACTATTGCTTCTTCATTGAGAAAACTATCACTTTCTTTTCAATTTATGAACATTTTTTTATATTACTTTATCGATATATATATATATATATATCGATAAAGTAATATAAAAAAATGTTCATAAATTGAAAAGAAAGTGATAGTTTTCTCAATGAAGAAGCAATAGTTGGGACTTAACAGTTGAATTACAGCTGTATTTACTAATCTTTAACATTTAAAAACAATTTAACTAACATAATTAATGTTGGTATAGTTTATAATGTATGTCAACTAATTTTTAACTATTCAATTTTAGATTTTTATGTTCAACTCAAATACTTATATTTAAATCATCATATCTAAACATTAAACATTACATTACTTTCTATTTTCCTTACTTTGACTATAACTTTCACTCATAAAACTAAAACGACGGCTATTTCTTCAAAAACATCAATCGTAGTTATAGCCTTTATGTCCGATAGTGTTTAATACAATGGAAACAGAATATTTGTTTTGGCTCTCAGCCAGACAATGATGTTGGAATAGTTGGACTCTGACTGCACGTGTCACGCAATATTGAACCTTACAGTCCATGTATATCGATCAAGAAAAGAAGGTGAATGGCTTCACCCGGTGAGCAAAGGTCAAGCCAGTTTTACGGTTTATAGCGTAAAATAATTTAGATTTCGATTAATTCGAGATGGCCATTTATTTTCAGTTATTACGGTTGAAGGTACAACAAATGATCGCGTTGAAAGTGCATTTCCTAGTAGAGGCAGTAAAAAGAGACGATTCGTAGGCATGCATAGCTTCCTTCCTAAAAGTTGTAGTGGAAGTGTTACTACACGACCACTGCCTATGAAGTTTGAGTTAGTTTATGGATGAAAAGGAAATATAATGTTTACATTAATAACATTAATCGATTGTGTCAAAGTGAACATTAAATAACAATCGTAATGGTAAAGATTAAATTATATGGATTTCCCAATACGACTTTTAAATCTTGTTTATTTACATAAACAGAGTGTAGTTTTTATGATAATTTAACATCAATTAGTATAATTCTTACAGCATGAAATGTGAACTATTCACATATTTTATTAAAGTACCAAATTATGAAACATTTACTCCAAACTGCTAAGAAGATCGTACATTTTGAGCAGCATGTTTAACTGGTAACAACGGTTACCAAAGGCCGCCAAATATACTTACCTTACTTAAGCAGTGTCCGTGTCCGGACTACGGAGTCTAGAGGGTGATAATCTTCTGTCTGAAAAAATTAAATACCTACAAACATGCAAGGACAGGGTAGGGTATTATGTGAGGTGGTATGTAAGGTCAGGGTAGGATATTATAAGAGGTGGTATGTAAGAGCAGAGTAGGGTATTATGTGTGGATGTATGTAAGGACTGAGTAGGATATTAGGGGAGAGGGTATTTAAGGAAAGGGTACGGTATTACGTGAGTTGGTATGTAAGGACAGAGTAGGATATTAGGGGAGGTTTTATGTAAGGACAGAGGAGGATATTAGGGGAGGTGGTATGTAAGTGAATAGTAGGGTCTTATGTGAGGCAGTATGTAAGGACAGGGTAGGGTCTTATGTGAGGCAGTATGTAAGGACAGGGTAGGGTATTATATGAGATGGTATGTAAGGACAGGGTAAGGTATTATGTGAGGGGGTATATATGGACAGGGTAGCGTATTATGTAAGGTGGTACGTAAGGAGAGGGTAAGGTATTTAGTGAGGTGATATGTAAGGACAGAGTAGGATATTAGGGGAGGTGGTATGTAAGAGGAGGTTAGGGTATTATGTGAGGTTGTATGTAAGGACAGAGTAGGATAATAGGGGAGGTGGTATTTAAGGACAGTGTAGGGTATTACGTGACGTGGTATGTAAGGACAGAGTAGGATATTAGGGGAGGTGGTATGTAAGTAGAGGGTAGGGTATTATGTGAGGTGGTATGTAAGAGAAGAGTGCGTTATTATATGAGGTGGTATGCAAGGACGGGGTAGGGTATTAGAGGAGGTGGTATGTAAGAGAAGGGTAGGGTATTATTTGAGGTGGTATGTAAGGATAGAGTAGGATATTAGGGGAGGTAGTATTTAAGGACATGGTAGGGTATTATGTGAGGTGTTATGTAAGGACAGAGTAGGATATTAGGGGAGGTGGTATTTAAGACAGGATAGGGTATTAAGTGAGGTGATATGTAAGGACAGGGTAGGATATTAGGGGAGGTGATATGAAAGAGCAGGGTAGGGTATTATGTGAGGCGGTATGTAAGGACCGTGTAGGGTATCATGTGAGATGTTATGAAAGGAGAGAGTAGGATACTAGGGGAGGTGGTATGTAAGAGCAGGGTAGGGTATTATGTGAGGTGGTATGTAAGGACAGGGCAGGGTATTATGTGAGGTGGTATGTAAGGACAGAGTAGGATATTAGAGGAGGTGGTATGTAAGAGAAAGGTAGGGTATTACGTGACGTGGTATGTAAGGACAGAGTAGAATATTAGGGGAGGTGTTATGTAAGTAGAGGGTAGGGTATTATGTGAGGTGGTATGTAAGAGCAGAGTGAGTTATTATATGAGGTGGTATGCAAGGACGGGGTAGGGTATTATGTGAGGTGGTATGTAAGGACAGAGTAGGATATTAGGGGAGGTGATATGTAATAGCAGGGTAGGGTATTATGTGAGGTGGTATGTAAGGACCGTATAGGGTATTATGTGAGATGTTATGTAAGGAGAGAGTAGGATACTAGGGGAGGTGGTATGTAAGAGCAGTTTAGGGTATTATGCAAGGTGGTATGTAAGGACAGGGCAGGGTATTATGTGAGGTGGTATGTAAGGACAGAGTAGGATATTAGAGGAGGTGGTATGTAAGAGAAGGGTAGGGTATTATTTGAGGTGGTATGTAAGGATAGAGTAGAATATTAGGGGAGGTGGTATTTAAAGACAGGGTGGGGTATTATGTGAGGTGGTATGTAAGGAGAGAGTAGGATATTAGGGTAGGGGGTATGTAAGGACTGATTAGGATATTAGGGGAGTTGGTATGTAAGAGCAGGGTAGCATATTAGGGCAA
Source organism: Allygus modestus (assembly GCA_963675035.1). Taxonomy (NCBI): domain Eukaryota; kingdom Metazoa; phylum Arthropoda; class Insecta; order Hemiptera; family Cicadellidae; genus Allygus; species Allygus modestus. The sequence goes on from OY776113.1 coordinate 93,526,930, forward strand.
GCGGTATTTAAGGACAAGGTAGGGTATTATGTGGGGTGGTATATAAGGACAGAGTAGGATATTAGGGTTGGTGGTATGTAAGAGCAGGGTAGGGTATTATGTATTGTGGTATGTAATAGCAGGGTAGGGTATTATTTGAGGTGGTTTGTAAGGACAGGGTAGGGTATTATGTGAGGTTGTATTTAAGGACAGAGTATATATTATATAAGGTGGTATGCAAGGACGGGGTAGGGTATTATGTGAGATGGTATGTAAGGACAGAGCATCTATTAGGTGAGGTGGTATGTAAGAGCGGAGTAAGGTATTATGTAAGGTGTTATTAAAGGACAGGGTAGGGTATTATGTGAGGTGGTATGTAAGGACAGAGTAGGATATTAGGGGAGGTGATATGTAAGAGCAGGGTAGGGTATTATGTGAGGTGGTATGTAAGTACCGAGTAGGGTATAATGTGAGATGTTATGTAAGGAGGGAGTAGGATACTAGGGGAGGTGGTATGTAAGAGCAGTTTAGGGTATTATGTGAGGTGGTATGTAAGGACAGGGCAGGGTATTATGTTAGGTGGTATGTAAGGACAGAGTAGGATATTAGAGGAGGTGGTATATAAGAGAAGGGTATGGTATTATTTGAGGTGGTATGTAAGGATAGAGTAGGATATTTTGGAGGTGGTATTTAAAGACAGGGTGGGGTATTATGTGAGGTGGTATGTAAGGAGAGAGTAGGATATTAGAGGAGGTGGTATGTAAGAGAAGGGTAGGGTATTATTTGAGGTGGTATGTAAGGATAGAGTAGGATATTAGGGGAGGTGGTATTTAAAGACAGGGTGGGGTATTATGTGAAGTGGTATGTACGGAAAGAGTATATATTAGGTGAGGAGGTATGTAAGAGCTGGGTAGGGTATTATGTGATGTGGTATGTAAGGTCAGGGTAGTGTATGATGTGAGGTGGTATGTAAGGACAGGGTAGGGTATTATGTGAGGTGGTAAGGACAGAGTAGGATATTAGGGGAGGTAGTATTTAAGGACATGGTAGGGTATTATTTGAGGTGTTATGTAAGGACAGATTAGGATATTAGGGGAGGTGGTATGTAATAGCAGGGTACGGTGTTATGTAAGGTGGTATGTAAGGACTAAGTAGGGTATTATGTGAGGTGGTATGTAAAGACAGGGTGGGGTGTTATGTTAGGTGGTATAAAAGGGCAGGGTATGGTATTATGTGAGGTGGTATGTAAGGGCAGAGTAGTATATTAGGGGAGGTGGTAAGTAAGAGCAGGATAGTTTATTATTTAAGGTGGTATGTAAGGACAGAGTAGGATATTTGGGGAGGTGGTATTTAAAGACAGGGCATGTTATTATGTGAGGTGGTATGTAAGAACAGGGTAAGGTATTGTATGAGGTGATATGCAAGGACAGGGTAGGGTATTATGTGAGGTGGTATGTAAGGTCAGGGTAGCATATTATAAAAGGTAGTATGTAAGAGCAGGGTAGGGTATAATGTGTGGTAATATGTAAGGACTGAGTAGGATATTAGGAGAGAGGGTATTAATGGAAAGGGTACGGTAGTACGTGAGTTGGTATGTAAGGACAGAGTAGGATATTAGGGGAGGTGGTATGTAAGAGCAGGTTAGGGTATTATGTGATGTGGTATGTAAGGACAGGGTAGGGTGTGATGTGAGGTGGTATATAAGGACAGAGTAGGATATTAGGGTAGGTGGTATGTAAGGACTGATTACGATATTAGGGGAGTTGGTATGTAAGAGCAGGTTAGGGTATTATGTGATGTGGTATGTAAGGACAGGGTAGGGTGTGATGTGAGGTGGTGTGTAAGGACAGAGTAGGATATTAGGGTAGGTGGTATGTAAGGACTGATTAGGATATTAGGGGAGTTGGTATGCAAGAGCAGGGTAGCATATTAGGGCAGGCGGTATTTAAGGACAAGGTAGGTTATTATGTGGGGTGGTATTTAAGGACAGAGTAGGGTATTATGTGTGGTGGTATGTAAGGTCGGGGTAGGGTATTATGTGAGGTGGTATTTAAGGACAGGGAACGGTATTATGTGAGGTGGTATGTAAGAACAGGGTATGGTATTATGCGTGGTCGTATGTAAGGACAGAGTAGAATATTAGGGGTGGTGGTATGTAAGAGCAGGGTAGGGTATTAGATGAGGTGGTATGTAAGGACAGACAAGGATATTAGGGGATGTGGTATTTAAGGACAGGGTAGGGTATTAAGTGAGGTGGTATGTAAGGCCAGAGTAGAATATTAGGGGAGTGGGTATGTAAGACCAGGGTAGGGTATTATTTGAGGTGGTATGTAAGGACAGAGTAGCATATTAGGGGAGGTTGTATTAAATGGCAGGGTAGGGTATTATGTTTTGTTGTATTTAAAGACAGGGTAGTGTATTATGTGAGGTGGTATGTAAGGACAGAGTATTTATTAGGTGAGGTGGTATGCAAGAGCAGGGTAGGGTATTATGTGTGGTGGTATGTAAGGACAGGGTAGGGTATTATGTGAGGTGGTATTTAAGGACAGAGTAGGATATTAGGCGAGGTGGTATGTAAGAGCAGGGTAGGGTATATGTGAGGTGGTATGTAAGGACAGGGCAGGGTATAATGTGAGGTGGTATATAAGGACAGAGTAGGATATTAGGGGTGGTGTTATGGAAGAGCAGGGTAGGGTATTTTGTGAGGTGGTATGTAAGGACAGGGCAGGATATTATGTGAGGTGGTATGTAAGAACAGAGTACGATATTAGGTGTGGTGGTATGTAAGAACAGGGTAGGGTATTATGTTTTCTGGTATGTAAGGTCAGGGTAGGGTATTATGTGAGGTTGTGTTTAAGGTCAGAGTAGATATTAGGTGAGGTGGTATGTAAGAGCAAGATAGTGTATTATGTGAGGTGGTATGTAAGGACAGGGTAGGGTATTATGTGAGGTTGTATTTAAGGACAGAGTATATATTAGGTGAGGTGGTATGTAAGAGAAGGGTAGGGTATTAAGTGAGGTGGTATTAAAGGACAGGGCAGGGTATTATGTGAGGTGGTATGTAAGGACAGAGTAGGATATTAGGTGTGATGGTATGAGAGAGCAGGGTAGGGTATTATGTGTTCTGGTATGTAAGGACGGGGTAGGGTATTATGTGAGGTTGTATTTAAGGACAGAGTATTTATTAGGTGAGGAGGTATGTAAGAGCAGGTTAGGGTATTAAGTGAGGTGGTATGTAAGGACAGGGTAGGGTATTATGTTAGGCTGTATTTAAGGACAGAGTATATATTAGGTGAGGTGGTATGTAAGAGCAGGGTAGGGTATTAAGTGAGGTGGTATATATGGGTTGGGTAGGATATTAGGTGATGCGGTATTTAAGACGGGTGAAGATTTCCCTCTTTTCCGCTCATCTTACCAACTTCTCAAACGATGGCTCATTCTTTATCTCCATTATAATTTCTCTAATATTCTCAATCACTAAAATTCAGGTGTTATTCACTAAACTTATGTATTACAATTCAATCGTGATAATATCGATGGACTATATAGGCTCCTAAAATATTTCAGAGGCTAAATATTTACAAAACCTAGAATAACTTGTTATTCTGTGAGTTAAAATGAAAATGAAAATTATTCGGTATTTGAGGATGTACAACTAATGGTATTTCAGCTGTTGACTGAGTCATGAAAGGGGGTTAACATATAGAAATTTATTTTTTGGGCTTTGGTTGCTATTCATTCTTTTCAATCCCAAAATGACGATTTTCCAACTCAAATTTATATTTCTAGACATTTTATAACTCCTTTTTAAATCCAATCCCAATACTGTACATAGTTAGGGAGCGTGTTAAATCACTTCCACGTGATCCGAGATCACCTTTTATTAGTATACCTTAAACCTTTAGTGTGGTTTTATTAGTATGGTGGTCATGGTTTTGGGGTATATGTGTACAAATAGAATAATGTATTTTTTGTTTCAAAGTAATATTGATGTGTTCAATAATATTTAACTGATGATAGGAATCTTTAGTTAAGAGTATGTATTACTTTGGTTTTAATAATGTACTTAATCTGTACGTTGTATGTCTTATTATTTTAAATTTGGCAATCATTACAATTGCCAATTATTTATTTGTATACATTTGTAATAGTAAAGTCTTTTTGATTCTACAACTGTGCTTAAAATAACGTCGACGGGTTTTTAACTATGAGTTAAAAGAGTAGTTTTTTATGGGTTGTGTTCCTTGATCAAACGGGAGTTCAATGATCCAAACTCCTTGAGCAAGACGATTGAATATGTTTGGAACTTTACCATATTTGAAGTGCAACGTAGCACATACAAGTAACTGTAATAAGTCTATAATTTTAAGATACAGTAACTTTTATAGCAGTAGGCAAGAATGTAAATTATTAACAACAGAATATTAGTTTGGGTACATTTGTACTGTGTCACGGCCTTTGATAACAACTGTCCTGGCCTGCATTGAAATAACTTAACCTTGTGGTTCACAGAAATAAAATACCCCCGTCGCAGCAAACCTGTGTACTCAGCAAATTTCCAATTCAAAATATAAGTCTTAATACCACATAAAGCCGCATACCAAGTTTCATAAAAATATATTCAAAAATAAGCGATACTGTATATCAAATTTCAATTAATCTCCAAAACAATAACATTGGGGATGAGTACGCAGGTTTGCTGCTACAAAAAAATGGGGTTTCTTGTAAATATCAATATTACTCAACTAGGTGAAGCCACATAACATAAGCGATATATGCCATTTTGATTATTCTCCATAAGAATAACATGGGAGATGAGTACGCAGGTTTGCTGCAATATGGAACACAAAAAATGGGTTTTTATGAAAATATCAATAGAACTCAACTAGGTGAACCAACATACCAAGTTTTATTAATTTATGTTCATTATTAAGGGATACATTACATTTTACTTATTCTCCGTAAGAATAACATGGGGGCTGAGGACGCAGGTTTGCTGCTACGGGAGTTATTGGTAAAAATCGGGTTTTTTGTGAAAATAACAATAGACCACAACCAGATGAAGCCATATACCAAGTTTTGTTAGAATACGTTCATAAATAAGCGAGCTATAATTTTTTTCTTATTCTCCATAAGAATAGCATTGGACAATGTACTGTGTTTAGCACTTTCAATATCTCTGTAACCAATTGACGTAGAAAAATGATCAAAACACCAAATTGTGTGTTACTTTAAGCTGAATCCAATGGTGAAAACCAAAATTTGACTTTTTAAAATATTACATGTAAAAACATCAAAAAACCCATTTTTGGGGTACAAAACCCCCCCAAAATATCACTTCGGATGGATCGATCTGTCTGGTTTTCGAATTTAAAGTCATAAATAAAGCTTTACACGTTTGTACCAAATTTTATCAAAATCGGATCATTTTTACGAGAGTTATCGCACCCACGGACACACACATATACAGTATATACATATATACAGTTTCGAACGAATGGTGTTTTTGGGGTCTGGGGACCTCAAAACGAAAAGTTATCATTGTCCCGGGCCTAGGTCTTACCGACTACGGTAATAGCTTCTTCCCTATAGGGGAAATTCGCTAAAAACATCATTACAATACAGGTTTCATCATTCTTATTAAATACTTAAGGTTATGATCAATGTTTGATTGGAGGCAGTTTACAGACTGAGTTTTGTATATTCGGTGTGTCTACCTTATCGCTTTTGGTCGGCATTTTGACTGCAAAATAAATGTTCAAAATGACTTATTACTATTTTAGGATTGTAATTATTGCAATTAAAATATATTACATTTCGTTTATTATTTTAGCGTAAAATGGTTGTGTACTTGGTGATTATGCTTTTGGTAATATACAAATAATAATAAACGGTCATAGAATTATTTTGGATTCACAATTTTTAGGCATTCAACTCAACGTTTTAGTAAGGAATCACGTTTTAAATTAAAATGCTGGGAGTTTTCTTGTAAATGTTGCCTTACATGTGCATTTAGTTATAAGGTTTTCGAAATGAATTGTAAATTGTGCTTTGTCGAATACGTTAGGTCCACTGCGTATGTTTGACGCCGTGGGGCTGCCCCACCTAAATGCCTAACACGTATTTCATTAGGGTCTACCTGCGAAGGGGAATCGGAATGTCATCGAATTTCCAACTCCCGTTTCTTCCTATTGGAGGCTTTAATATTCCACAGTGGAGGCTTTACTGTAAAATAATATTATTTCGTTTTATACTAATGCACTTTTGTTAATACTCAGATGTTTAAATTCCTGTTAAATATAAATAAACTAATATGATAAAGCTCTATGTTAGATTATTTGGAAAATTAGTATCTTTAATTTCCAGTTTTCAGATGATTTCCTTATATATTTAGGGGTTTTAAAGTTGTTAAGTGGAAATTGTTGAACAGTATTATTAAATTGCACATAAAATAGTTCAAATGTTTATAATGTTTTTATAAACACGTTGCTTTAAAAATATTATTTAATTTTTTGCCAACTTCCAAGCGGATGAATAATTAATAACGTTTTTTTTATTTACATAAAATCAATAACCACTTGGCATTAATTAAATTGAACTATCGAGCTACTTAATTAACACGTTTTCCACAGTGGAGGGCTTAACTTGATGAAGTACTGTGATTATTTATGAAGTACATCGATTCTATCCGTGATATAGAAAAACTAGCTTGTTTGTTCGAAAATCATAATTGGTTATGTACCTAAAAAACTATATCCTCGAATAGGAATGATTGGTTTATTATATGGATAATTATAATGCTTTCTGTATACTAATGCATAGGTATGTATATTTAGCTTATATAGCCTTATACTCTTAAGAAATACACTAAGGGAATTGTAAGTAATAAGTATAGCGCTGACTAGCAGGCTATAATTTTTCTTGTGGGTGATAAGAAGTGGTCATAAAAAATATATAAAATAAATTAATAAACTCTTCTTGTATTTATTTAAATAAACAAAATAAAACTTTTTCTTGTCAAATAAAACAGTTCAAAATTCAAAATTAAATTAAACTTGGTTTTACTTATCACTTCTCCCCTTCAAAATAAAGATTAACTGTTCGATCCTTTTTCTTTAATATTACTGAATTTTAATCATAAATCTTCCTTTAGTTCTTTAACAGTCTGGCTTTAAGCATGTCTTCAACCCAAGTATAATTAAAGATAAATCCAAGAAAGAATGAAACGCTTCGAACCCTGAAAAAAGAAATAATTGTTTTACAGACTGTTCCCCTTTTTTAAAAAAACAACAAATGAGAAATTGGAGCAATAATTTAAATTGAAACTCTAAATTTTTAAAACAACTTTGTACCTTCAAACTGAAGAGGTTCACGTTTCGCTGGAAAGACTCACGACACTAGTTGTCAACGTAAAATTCCGGAGCCTCCCAGCGACCGTGAATATATAACCTTGGCATAGAAACTTCCAGAAACCCGAGCACGCCGGCCGTCACGTGACCAGACTCCAGTTCAATCCAGCCAAGGAAGAATTTAAATCATTGTCTCCAACTCATACTGACAAACCCGAACAAGTAAATCGCGATCTTGCCTTGACTTGCAAAACCAAGTAGCACCAGTAATTCTTATTTGCAACTGTCAGCAATTATTCACAAAACATCTTTTATATTTTTATACATTAATTATTTTAATATATAACAAATAGTATATTTAATTATATATAGCGTTTCAATTACAATTGGGACGCTATATAAGGTAGGAAAGAATAAATCATAAGTAGAAAAGACTATAAATGGCAAATTTTTCGGGAAGCAGCAATAACTTTGATAGGCTGCTGGTAACTGTTGGTTAAACAATGGGGGTGTATTTCCAAAGGTAGACGTCCTCGTCGCATTCATCACAGCTATTTTTAACTCATGGCAATAAAATAAAATAGAATAAACAGTGCTTTATTAATACAATATAGTATCTCCATTTACAAGACACTAGCACGATAGAAACAATGGTCGCGGGCCGTCAGTATTTCGGTGCGGCACACGGGAGACATTTCAGGAGCCGTGTGACGTCACTAAAACGCGTCATCGGTGAGGTTCCCTCATCGCCCGCCGCTAGCGCTAGAATAGTTTTTGCCGACATCTATTCTAAGTTAATCAAGATCCAGGATCATCATCATCATATAATATGTTCAATATTTGTACTTGTAACCACATTCTTATAATTGCTGTCCTAAGAATTCCCTCACCCGATTGTCAGCGCTCTGCGGGGCAGCAGTTAGATACTGTTTTTTTTTTCACTGATTTTACAATCAAAACAACAGCAACTCATTACTGAAATCAACCCTTTATCATTAACAGATTATCTTGGTACCACTTTTGCTGTTTCCAGAGTTAAACACGTTACTTTCATCCTCATCGCTATCCAATCTAATGGACAATAATCGAACCTGGCCAGCAACCATAAACAACTTAATTAATATAGCCCTAGTAAAATTATGTTCGGCAGGTTTTCCATAGATATTAACATATTGCGTGATTTGTTTCACTATTTATTTGTCTTTTATCATAAAGTCAACCAATCGAGGACAACTTTGGTGTCCAATTAAGGAGAAAGTTTATTGGATCTTCTTAGTTGTAAAATTTAAATTTTCCAAATTTTGATATCTCTTATTTACAGCTACAAGCAAACAATTAGCTTATTAAGAGAATAACCAAATGTTTTGGCTCATTACGCCAAACTGAAGAGGAACATGCTTTATTCACATATGCTATACTATGTTTGGCCTATCTACTTAAAATTCTTTACAATTTGTGTAATTACACACAACAAATAAAATGCGTGAACCTACACAACATACATTGAGTAAAAATAGTATTATAATGTTTCCAATTAATTGTAAGTAGAAGAAAATAACTGTTTCCGAGTAGGTATCGGTTGAAACATTATGTAAATGTGCAGTAGCTTACATTTTTTAAATACAGGTAGGCCTATATTAATTTGTTTTCAAAGCCCAAAGAAACAAACACTTTTTGTTCTCATTTATTTGACGGACAAAATTATTATTAGTATGTAAATTCGTATGTCAGGCCAGTTACCGGGATATTGTTCAGGTTATGATACAATAAATACATAAACATTCCTTTCAGTCGATTTATAGACGCGTAAAGTTGTTAACATATAAGAGCGGACGACTATTCAACTGACAGATGAGCAGCAGACTCTAGCTACAGTACGTGTGATGTCATAGGGCTTCTGTTTTTGTGTTCATCGGTGACGTCATACGGCTCCTGAAATGTCTCCCGTGTGCCGCACCGGTCAGTATTTGGTTAGCACCACTGTCTAACGAAGAAAACAACACGTACAATCTGCCCTGAAACTTCCACCTTGAATTCACTGAAAAAAATAAGCTACTTTGAAAAGGAAACTGTGATTAACAACTAAAATTGACAACATTACTGTACTCTAGAAGCTATAAAAAGAAACAAAGGTATAAATAAATACCTAGATGAATAAATAAAATAAAAATATTACATTTAGTATAAAAAACTCATGTTGATCTTCACAGATTTTTATGAAATGTAGTTGTAGAAAAATTGAAATGCGTTTTTTGATATATTTGTGAGTATGTAGATGTTGATGCGTACTGTGCTTTCTTCTTTGGTTATGAAACATTCGTGGAATAAGACAGATTATATTTTATGTGCGGTAGTTCGAAATGGCGGCTTCAGCGTAAGAGGCTATGTAATCAATAATTTGTTTCTGGCTGTCACACTATGCCTGGTCAGATAATAACGGTTTTACAGATTTTAACAAAACGTTACCGTTGTTTTTTTTTAACCTGTTAAAGTGTTTCTTGATCCACCACCATTACCACTGAACAAATTAAGGAATTATCCTTCAAAACCTAAATTTTCAATTAAAATCTCCTAAAAATGCCAGCAACTAGTTTAATAATAAACAGTCGCAGCAATTTATAGTTTTGTCTTCGATAAAAATTATGAAAACTATTCAGGGACATAATGAACATATTCAAGTCTAAAATTATATCTTCGTTAAATTGTGAATAAATATTACGTTTTTAATTCAATATAAAATAAAATCATTAAACAAATAATTAAAACTCAATTGCAGGAGATTAATTCCAGTTTGCTGTGCAATATATCCCCTCCCCATTAAGGCGGCGGTCTGCGGTGCGATGCATAATGCAAACACCATCCCCAAATTACTCAATCTAACAAGCCAGTGTAATACCTTCACCAACACTAACTAAGTAATGTTGGTGGTCGGAGTGAAGGTATGGCTTGAAGCAAGACACGATGTCTAGAAGTAAGATACACAATAAATAAATAAAAAAAGGAAGTGATAAATAATGTCTTTAGAAAGTTGCGATGTCTAGAAACTATAGAAACTAGGCACAATTTATAAAGCAAGACACAATGTATATAATTAAGATACAAAGAATAGAAGCGAGATATAATGTCCAGAATCAACGTAAATGTGCTGTAAAATCAAAACCTTTTCAGAATAACTGATGTAAGCGCATCATAAGCATACAACATTTATGAGCCAAGAATATTTTTGATGGTCCATAATACGTTTTTGCCTTAAAAAATTTAGAAGCCTTGAAAAACATTTTAGTCATAATTCCATAGTGCCTCAATTGGTATCAAAATAAATTTAATGCCCTATTAGTATTTAGACTTTTTTTCTAACTAATACTAAACTGACATTTTCTTAAAAACATTGTATAACAAATATATTTTTTCTTTTTTAATTAACATGTGCATGCGAATGATATCTCAAGAATCCCAATATCAAATATCCATAAGAGTAAAAATATGAGGAAACTATTCCCACTAGTGCGAAGAGTAAATAATTTCTGGTTGCAGAGTTTCATGCATTCGAAAGACAAAACCCCGCTCTTTTGTCTTTGTTAAATTTTCTAATTGAAAAGCCTCGTTAAAATAAATAAACATCTTATTGATTGATGTATGTATTAATTTAAAATTAAAATTAATAAGAAGAGTCTAGAAGAATTAAAATCAACAATCAACAAGATGAATACTTTGTCGTTTTGTATAATTATTAAATAAATGTTCTTACCAGTTCTGGCACTATATAACATTTTAATTACTCTCCATAAGAATAACATGGGAGCTGAGTAAGCAGGTTTGCTGCAACGAGGAACAACAAAAATGGGTTTTGATGCAAATATCAATATAACTCAACAAGGTGAAGTTTAATAATTTATGTTCATAATTAAGGGAGTCATTACATTTTAATTATTCTCCATAAGAATAACATGGGGGCTGAGTACGCAGGTTCGCTGCTACGGGGATAATCAACAATAAAAAATTGTTGTGCAAATATCAATATACCAGTACTACGTGACACCACATGCGTATATATATTGATACACATATATTGATATACATATACACATGATACACATATTGATATACATATATATAAATTTGAATGAATAGTGTTTTAGTCATCTGGGGACCTCAAACTGACATTCTGGCAGTTATTAACATCGTAAATTATTTTTGTATACTTAAAATTTTATCTTTTATCATCGCTATAAACTAGAGTGAGCACTATTAAAACCCGATTTCAAACTAACTTATAGTTGAAAAAACTAAAATTCTAAACTAAAATTCTGAATCGGTGACACTAGCTACAAGAGAAAAGTGTTTGGAGGGGAGGAAAGGTGTTGTCGCCTTTCTTAACTTTGCCAATCACTTTTACTATTCACTTTTAGAGGAAGAAAATTAGTGTGACATTGTTTTACCTATTTATTAGCATAGTTGGGTCGGTTTTGACTGGGGCTTCTATGCGTTTCAGTTAAAAATAAGGAATAGGTGGAAGACTATTATTCCTTTTAGTTTGCAACGTATGTTTAGATGGTTTGCACTAGATGCTTGTGACAGAAGGATGCTTGTAACGTCATATATGCGTTTATGTAAAATTATTTACTATAGATAATTCGATTTGTTTAAAGGTAAGAGAATAAATGATATAACATCGTTTACGGCTATAGTTAAGTTACGTATAGAGGATTTTTCAGAAAATGTTCTTAAATGGTAAGAGAGGAAAAAGAGGAAATTTATTCTTCTGATAGCCATTCTTAAATTTCATATATATGGATATTATAGAGATGGTTGCATGCGAGTCTCTTAGTTGTTCTTGACACTCGTTAACGACTCCGCCAACCATTTAACGACCTCCTCAAGTGTACCCAATGAAATATCCAGACAAAAAGAATATATTTGGGCATTTCATGACTAATAGAATGTAACCAAACATTTAATGTAGGTAAAAATAATGACTGCGATTATTCTTTCACTGTTTTGGTACAATCGATAAATCAGAAAATGAATAATAAAATACACTAAAAGAATCAACAACATGTAGTTTAACACAATTACCCTTTCCAATATATTATTGCATGATTCATTTAGTGATTAATAAACGGTAATTTCACCGTAACAATCCGAATGTTTATATTTGTGACATTTCATTGCAGATTAGGATTGCAGATAGGAATAAAGCTCGACAATGGTAAATGTCAACAACTAATTCGTACTGGATATCGGTGTTTGGATCGGTAATGCACGTCGTTGGGGAAAGGTTAGACACCAGTATTATCATTACGGGGGATGTTTATGGTAATTAATTTGGTGGAGTGCCACCAGGAGCGTCTGCGATGCAAATATCGAGTGACCGCGGGTTCGCGATCGTGGGACAGGCGGCTGCTCGGTACCGTGCTGGCTCATGCTGCAGAGTAATCACCGACGGTATGATATGAACGGACGTGTCTGTGGTTGGTGGTTAATTTTAATATTGTATTTGATATACGTCAACTTTGAACTGTGATTCTGTTATCTCTAAATTCGTCGCGCTAACGCTTTACCTGGAACTTCTCAATTTCTTTTGTTGTTTAAATGTTCTGTTTAATGAGTTGCACATTCATTTGAATTGGCTATCCTTTAAATATATTGGTGCATTTTATTTAAAACAAACTTATATGGGTTGATTAAAAAAATTGTATATGACAAAGGTTTCGGTTTCGCTGGGTAAAATATCGGATGGAGAAATGGATTGGGCAATAATTTTTTTATAAACTACTATAAGACCCGTTACGGCTTCACCCGTAAACTATGAGAGTTGTGTGTACTGCATTCTGTGGTTAGCCCGTGGAACCACTACGAATCAAGATCAGCTGTTTGAATTTTCATCATCTCAAAAACCAAAGTGAATGTCCGTAGGAAATATATGGCAACTTTGAAGCCCTGTGGGGCAAAGCCCTAAAGTTGAATCGGTATGAAAACACTTTAACCTTATTATTTTAGTCCTAAAGAATCAATGTACCAAATTGGATCGCCCTACCATGCCGGGAAGTTGTAGAATTAGTGATGAGTGAGTGAGTGCTTTGCTTTTATGTATTAAGATAAAACTAAATAAATAAAACGCCTTAGCCTGAAAGTCTAGCAAGTCCAAAGAAATATGCATGTTGAGTTATTTATAATACAATTTCAGCTATACATTAATTGTATGTATAATTTAAAAAACTAAAAATAATTATTTAAGTATAATTTAAAGTCCCGCTTTTGTAGTTTGAAATTGGACAGCTTCTAATAATACTGAACTGCCCTAACTTTACACTGAACATAGTACTGGTTCGAACATGGTTCAAACTAGGTTATCCTGTGCTTGGAATTCAAAAAATACCCCCATTGCAGCAAACCTGCATACTCAGCGAATTTCAAATGGTGCCTCGCTACATCATGAAGGCACTTACCAACGTTCATATAAACATGTTCATAAATAATCGATATATGACCTTTTATTTATTCTCCATAAGAAAACATATTAGGACTGAGTACGCAGGTCTGCTGCATCAAAGATCATAAAAATAGGGTTTTTAGCGAATTGCCCCTGTAGGGAAGAAACTATTACCGTAGGTGGCATGGGAAGAATTAAGCCCGAGACCATGATAACTTTTCGTTTTGAGGTCCCCAGATGCCAAAAACACTATTCGTTCAAATTTATATATATGTATATATATATATATATATATATATATATATATATATATATATATACATATATATATATATATATATATATATATATATGTGTGTGTGTGTCCGTTACCGCGATAACTTTTGAAAGAAACACCCGATTTTGATGAAATTTGGCACAAATGTGGAGAGTAGCATTTATGACTTTAAGTTCGAAAACCAGATCGATCGCACTATGGAAAAGGGATTTTATGGGGGTTTACAATTTTCCAAAAATCGGTTTTTTGCAAATTTGACCCCAAAATGTTAAAAACACTTAATTTTGGTTATAGCCAACCGGCTATAACCGGCTATATATATTTTTTTTACATATAGAGCGTAAAAAAATTTAGTATTTTGAATCATTAAGCTAGGTTAAGTGGTTGCGGAGAAAATCCAAAAAAACGTGTCCCATGTTAATCTTATGGGAAAAAGGTTTTTAGATTTTTCTCAGATAGTTTTACCAAAAACTTCACATTTATTAATGTTTATTAATGTGTTTAGCTCAACAAAACAAACATTTTGGTGTTTTAATCGTTGTTCTACGTCCAACCGTTGCAGAGATATTCAAAGTGCTAAACACATTGCGTTGTCCAATGTTATCCTTAAGGAGAATAAATAAAATTCTATATCTCGATTATTTATGAATGTATATTGATGAAACTTGGTATGTGGCTTCAACTAGTTGTGTTATATTGATATTAGCACAAAAAACAAGTTTTTTGTTGATAGTCCTCGTAGCAGCAAACCTGCATACTCGGCCCCCATGTTATTCATATAGAGAATAAGTAAAGCTGTATACAGTATCTCCCTTAATTATGAACCTACATTAAGAGAACTTGGTATGTAACTTGACCTGGTTCACTTGTATTGGTAATTGCAAAAAAAAACACATTTCTTATCTTCCTCGTTGCAGCAAACCTGCGTCCTCAACCCTAATGTTATTCTTATGGAGAATAAATAAAATGCTATATATCACTTATTTATGGATGTATTTTTGTGAAACTTGGTAAATAGCTCTATGTAGTAGTGAGTCATATATATATATATATATGCATTGTAAATTCTCTGAGTACGCAGGTTTGCTGCGACGGGGGTATTATTTACATACCAATAGATTATCGCCAGATGAAGGACATACCAAGATTTACCGGTATATTACCAACTACAAGCGAGACATAACATGTTTGTTATTCTCCGTAAGGAAAACATTATAGCAGCTGAGTACGCAGGTTTGCTGTCATGAAGATCACAAAAAATTGGTTTTGTATGCAAATATCAGTAAACCCCAACCATATGAAGTGTATAATTAATAGCAATACCAATATTATGCCAATATAATACCAAGTGTCATTAATATATGTTTTATAATAAGAAAGATAAACAATTTTACTTATTCTCCAAAAGGTTAACATTGGACAACGTACTGTGTTTAGCACTTTCAATATCTCAGTAACCGATTGACATAGAGCAATAATTCAAGAAACTCAAATTTGGTTTTAAAAAAACCAAAGGCGTACAAAAAAACAAAGGTGTATGTAAAAAGTTCATATGTAAAAAAAAACAATTTTTGGGTTACAAACCCCCCACCCGCCCCAACCACTCTTAAAATAGTGCGACCTATCTGGTTTTCGAACTCATTAAAATGGATGCTGTCTTACACGTTTATACCAAATTTAATCATCTTACCATAGTAGGGGGCATTAGTTCCTTCTGAACCAGCAAAGGCGTGGTGAGGAATGAGGAATCAAGGTCCCCCCCCGAACCGAAATCAGCATGCAGGTGAGGAGCCCCACCCCCCCACCCCCCCAGTGACCTTGAGGCCAAATCAACATGCAGGTGAGGAGCCCCCCCCCATGACGTCATCACCCGGAATCAGCATGCAGGTGAGGAGCCCCACCCCCAACCGGCATCAGCACGCAGGTGAGGAGCCCCCGGCTGGCAGCACGCAAGTGAGCCCCCCCCGCACCGAAATCAGCATGCAGGTGAGGAGCCCCCCCCAGTGACCTTGAGGCCAAATCAGCATGCAGGTGAGGAGCCCCCCCATGACGTCATCACCCGGAATCAGCATGCAGGTGTGGAGCCCCCCCCAGTGACCTTGAGGCCAAATCAGCATGCAGGTGAGGAGCCCCTCCCATGACGTCATCACCCGGAATCAGCATGCAGGTGAGGAGCCCCCGGCTGGCAGAACGCAAGTGAGCCCCCCCCCTCCTGGTGACGTCATCACCCAGAATCAGCATGCAGGTGAGGAGCCCCCGGTGACGTCATCACCCGGAATCAGCATTTAGGTGAGGGGCAAGTGAGGAACCCTCGACTGGCAGCACGCAAGTGAGGAGCCCCCGGCTGGCAGCACGCAAGTGAGGAGCCCCCGGCTGGCAGCACGCAAGTGAGGAGCCCCGACTGACAGCACACAAGTGAGGAGCCCTCGGCTGGCAGCACGCAAGTGAGGAGCCCCCCCCCCCGTCGCCTGCAGCAATTTTCGTGATGATCTTGAACATGAGGAAAAAACTTTTGAAAATTAATAACTAGCCTATTTACCCACCGATTCCCACGGGACTTTTTCCAGAGTGTAGGCCTATCCCAGAGGAAGCGAATGATGAAAGAACCCCATAGATCCGCCATCAAACAAAGCCGCTATTAATTTATAACCGCGTTTTCCTTATGGGATATCAGCTGTTTAGCGACCGATTTTCATGAAACTTCACCATATGTCGGGCAGCGACCTAAGTAAACCATCCCTTAAAGAAAATTGAAAATCCACCGTTAAACGGACCCGCTATTAATTTTTGAACGCGTTTTCCTTATGGGATCTCAGCTGTTTACCGACCGATTTTGATGAAACTTCACCACATGTCGAGCAGTGGTCTAAGTAAACCATCCCTTTAAGAAAATTGAAAATCCGCCGTTAAACGGGCCCGTTATTAATTTTTAAACGCGTTTTCCTTATAGGATCTCAGCTGTTTACCGACCGATTTTGATGAAACTTCACCACATGTCAGGCAGCGGTTTAAGTAAACCATCTCACAGGACTTTTTCCAGAGTGTAGGCCTATCCCAGAGGAAGCGAATGACGAAAGAACCCCATAGATCCGCCATCAAACAAGACCGCTATTAATTTATAACCGCGTTTTCCTTATGGGATCTCGGCTGTTTACCGCACAACCGCGATGACGTCATAGTTTTCCTGGAACCAGTAGCGATGACGTATTCCGAGAACTGTTTACCACTCGGACCTGTTCACTCATTAGCGAGCTTCTAGAAGCTTCTCCCGGATATGGAAAATCCCCAGCTTATTGCGCAATAGGCCATCTCCCGCGCTTCTAGAAGCTTCTAGAAGGTTCGCTGGAGTGCGCGCGTGACACAGGTATAAAACCGAGGCTCGGCCGCGCGCACGCGACCTCAGTGTTGTTCGAGACGTCACCATGAACGGAAGCGGTACCGACGTAGTAAACGTGGACCAAACGATCCGCTCTTTCCTAGAGGAGCTGGACGCAATGGACGAGAACGCTAACATACCGTCAGTACAGCAACAGCAGGGATGCGCGTCAAAGAAGAAGCCCGATGGGTGGACTGTAAAGAGGAAGGAAGTGCCTATCGATTCCCCATCACTGTGCTGGTCTGCTGGTGGATGTCAGTATACTGTGAAGAACCCCAGCAACAGCGGTAACGTACTGTTGAAGATGAACGTTTTCCAAGGAGGTCGCTCGACTTGGACCTGCAGCCTGTACTTGGACGAGCGGCGGGACGACGAGATCTGCATGATTCTGACGGATCTGCTGACTAGGCTGCAGAACCTATGGTTGGTCAACAGCGAGACGGGAGAGCCTAGATTCAACGGAATCGTCAGGACCGTCAGTCCGCTGCCCGCCTGGAGGAAGATCGCGGATCGTTGCGTTTCCACCACCGCTGTCGCCATCCCTGAAAAGCGGAAAAAGACGAAAAAATAAATGAAATAAACGAAGTAATTCGATCCTTCCCTTTCCTACTTTTCCTTAATGTACACTATTGTAAAAAAAAAATAAATAAATAACGTAATAATACGAATGAGCGTGTTCCTCGAGGTACATTTCCAGCCTCACCACCCCTCCACTCCTCCTCCACTCCGCTGTCCCTCCACTCCTCCTCCACTCCTAGTAATTAAATCAACAGAACACCAGTTGTCAAACACCCACGGGCTCATTCTTGTTCGGGAGTTTGAAGTGTGTGTTTGTGTAATAGTGTTGCTGTGTGACGTTCTGTCAGAGTGTTCACCCGACGTTTTGATCTAACCTATAAAATGAACCAATTAACCGCCTATGTGTTTAATGATCAGCCTTTGTCTGTACTGTTTGACAGCAGCGATAATCCATGGTTCAAAGCTAAGGATGTAGCTACAATATTGGGCTACGCTAACCCTAAAGAAGCAATCAGAGTACATGTTAGAGAAAAATATCGCAAAACAATTCCTGAAGTATGGGGGAGCGAAAATCTCCCCCTAACCTATAATGAGAAACATTCAATCTTTCTTAACGAGCCGGGATTATATTCGTTACTTATGAAATCTAAAATGCACATTGCCGAGAAGTTTCAAGATTGGATCTTTGAAGAAGTTTTGCCATCCATTAGAAAAAATGGTCAGTACAGACTTATAAACGAGAATCAACGGCTGCTACAATCACTTACAAAGTCGCTAACAAATAACCGAAAGCTAGATCAAACAAATTCCGAGTTTAAAACTACAAATGATATATTGTGTATGGAAAACCAATCCATGAATCAAACGCTGATCGAACAGACACCTAAAGTGGCAGTGTTGCCTGAAGATGTAAATCTAAAGCATATATTTTGTGTGATGATTAGGGAAACCCTTCTAGAGCAGTACGGAGTTTGTGAATACAAGTGCATTCGAACACAGAAGAGGAATTTCAAACAAGCCTTGAAAAAAGCAAAGGAAGAAGGATTTACAATGTGCTACTGTAGAGAAAATGTCCCCAACGGCATAAACATAGTGAATAAGGCTAAAGAAGTGATGAAGAGTTACGGCATGCACATTGACTGCAGATACAACAACATCCTAACCTCGCACAATTTCATTAATATAGTTGAACATATCTTTGACAATGTATAGGTCTGCGCTTGTGGACACGTTCCAGAACCTTCGACGCTAGTCAGGTAGTAACAGTCGATACGTGCTCCAAAGATGACCAGTGCGGATGACGCAAGAAATGTAATCACCATATCAATGAACAAAATACGTTATAAACGTAACAACATCCGAGAAAGGCTCGCAATCAAGGTATTTGTTAGTGACTTTGTAAAGGATTGCAAAGACTGAAGTTTCTCGTTTCTAAGTCTGTTGACTTGTATTGCTCACTAACTTGTGCTAGAAGTGCTTTTTTATGATTAACGTAGCTCAAGATTTGAGCAACCTCTGTAACTTTGAACCTAGGGTTGATACTACTGTCATACAGAGCAGCTCCTATCTGGTTATTAAATACATAGGCGATGAAGATCGCTGTTAGTACCAGTTGTCACGTACAAGATAATGCACATTGCGGAAGAATAAAGAAGAGTGATCGATGTGTCGATGACCACTACTACTACTAGTACTACTGTTGCTACTATCGATATCGATGTGGTATAATGCATGCCTGCACTCACAGAGATTGGCAACTGTTTGGTATATGCGGATTTACCAACGTCATCGAAATTAATCAACATCGTGATCTAAATGTGGACTTTGTCGGTTAAATCATAATCAGTCGACAACCAACACTCATACAAGATGGATTGTTTACGCAGAGTACCGCGTAAAAATGTAGCATCTCCCATTATTTTGGATTTTCAATGTTTCAAGGACAGCAATAGCGATTATATTCTGAAGGAAGTGTGTGTCTTGGAATTGGCCAGTGGAACACTGCTAATGCATCATATCGCCAAATCACCATTCAGTCGAGATTTCCTATCAGAAGAGAAACTACGTGAAAGCTATTGGCTCACAGAACACTGTCACGGATTGGAATGGACTCAAGGTGATATCTGGTATCATGAGCTAGAGGAAAAGTTACGTGCATGTATCGTCAAACGACCGATTGTCTATGTCAAAGGCACTGAGAAAATAGAGTTTGTACGATGCAATTTCATCACGGATCACTGTACTACTAATGTCATTGATATGAGCGATATTGGTTGCGGATCACTATCGTCAATCAACAGTCTACTATCAACAAACGCAGTGCGATGTCGCCATCACAAGACAGCTCACACACGATGCCCTCTAACCAATTGTATCGCATTACGCGGTTGGTTACATCTATGTACAAATATCGATGATTCTGATGATGACGCTTATGAGCTAAACACCTCACAGTTACCATACTCACGCTCTTAAACTTACTACTAAAGGACATTTTTGGGGTTAAGTGAAATAAATAACACAGTGGTTATGTTCTGAACGTGACTATAAGTATTGACTACGAAAACTAATTTACAAAGGTATTTACATAATCTTAAAGTCTTGCTTTACATAAACTCCAAAGGTGTGAATCTGCTATTGGAACCCCTCGGGCTGCGCTTCACCAAGCGAAGGCGTTCTCCAAACCCGCCGTTGTAGCGCTCGATGTCGGTGTTGCTCAGGACCTCGTTGAAGTGCCTAGGCAGGTAGACTCGTAGAAAGAAGTCGTCCCCGACCTGCCCCTCCAGGATCACGATGATCGTCTCGCCAAAGGGTGTGGTGGCTCGCTCCATCGCAGTGATGAGATAGCCACATTCCTCTCGGAGATCGGCTATCCTGGTGTAGAGCGGAGAGTCGGACTTGCAGTTGTTGAGGGTAGCTCTCAGGTCCGCGGTTGCTACAGTGCCGTTCAAGCTCGGAATCTCTGGCATGAAAGTGATTCTGCTCGACATCTCTAGTAGTAGTTGACCGGGCGCAGGTGTTCACACACAAAAAACCGACGCGTCGCCCTCCTGTCTGGGAATGCGGATGCTCTAATTGACTGCTGGTGACACTCGTTGTTTCTTCCTCACAGCTCGCTTCTTCGACGTTGGTTGCGAAACTGCACTGCGTTGTGTAACAGTTTGAGTTAAGCCTGTAATTTTCAATACTCCTGTTGATTTATCGATCCACATGTTTTCCACTTTATCAACTACTTGTTTAACACTTTGGTGCATTTCACCATCTTTGTCCAAAAATAAACCGCACATGAACACCATATTTGTACCATCGTACATTTCCATTTTCAATAAAATTTGACCTTTGTTTCCCGGGTTTTGAACAGCAAAAGTATACCCATCCTCCATCCATGACACTATGGGACAATCATCTGTTGGTTTTGGCACCCATCCTGGTTTCTTGGTTTCCACTTCGATGGGAGTTGGCCTCCTTCGTCTCTTGCAGGCAGTGATCGGTTTTACAGATGACGTCTGAGGTGATGCCAATGTCTGATCACTAGCATTATTGTTCATAACCTCAATCTCCTGAATAAACGATTTGATATAGTCGTCCACAGAAGCGTAAGCGTCCATGTTCACGTCCTTACCGTGTGACTTCAACCGTACTACGGACTGGTGGTGCGTCTGCTCACCCTTGAAGTAAACTGTATGCACTCGCTGTGACACATCTTGTTACAATAGGTTAGATGTTTGATTTTTTTATCCCAACATCAGTTCCAACGGTCTGCGGAATCTCATTTCATCTATTGCGATTTGAATCCACGTTAACTGTTGTACATCCTCACAAGGCTCGAAAGTGTACTGTGTATTTAGCTCCTCGTTAAATTTAACAGTCTGTTTTGTTTTCTTCATAGTTATATTCTTTTACATGATATTCAATATTTTTGTTTTCTTCATAAGTATGCTGTTTCATATGATATTTTCTCTCAAACACATCTCTCGCTCTATCCAACACTAACTTGATTGCGAGCCTTTCTCGGATGTTGTTACGTTTATAACGTATTTTGTTCATTGATATGGTGATTACTTTTCTTGCGTCATCCGCACTGGTCATCTTTGGAGCACGTATCGACTGTTACTACCTGACTAGCGTCGAAGGTTCTGGAACGTGTCCACAAGCGCAGACCTATACATTGTCAAAGATATGTTCAACTATATTAATGAAATTGTGCGAGGTTAGGATGTTGTTGTATCTGCAGTCAATGTGCATGCCGTAACTCTTCATCACTTCTTTAGCCTTATTCACTATGTTTATGCCGTTGGGGACATTTTCTCTACAGTAGCACATTGTAAATCCTTCTTCCTTTGCTTTTTTCAAGGCTTGTTTGAAATTCCTCTTCTGTGTTCGAATGCACTTGTATTCACAAACTCCGTACTGCTCTAGAAGGGTTTCCCTAATCATCACACAAAATATATGCTTTAGATTTACATCTTCAGGCAACACTGCCACTTTAGGTGTCTGTTCGATCAGCGTTTGATTCATGGATTGGTTTTCCATACACAATATATCATTTGTAGTTTTAAACTCGGAATTTGTTTGATCTAGCTTTCGGTTATTTGTTAGCGACTTTGTAAGTGATTGTAGCAGCCGTTGGTTCTCGTTTATAAGTCTGTACTGACCATTTTTTCTAATGGATGGCAAAACTTCTTCAAAGATCCAATCTTGAAACTTCTCGGCAATGTGCATTTTAGATTTCATAAGTAACGAATATAATCCCGGCTCGTTAAGAAAGATTGAATGTTTCTCATTATAGGTTAGGGGGAGATTTTCGCTCCCCCATACTTCAGGAATTGTTTTGCGATATTTTTCTCTAACATGTACTCTGATTGCTTCTTTAGGGTTAGCGTAGCCCAATATTGTAGCTACATCCTTAGCTTTGAACCATGGATTATCGCTGCTGTCAAACAGTACAGCCAAAGGCTGATCATTAAACACATAGGCGGTTAAGTGGTTCATTTTATAGGTTAGATCAAAACGTCGGGTGAACACTCTGACAGAACGTCACACAGCAACACTATTACACAAACACACACTTCAAACTCCCGGACAAGAATAAGCCCGTGGGTGTTTGACAACTGGTGTTCTGTTGATTTAATTACTAGGAGTGGAGGAGGAGTGGAGGGACAGCGGAGTGGAGGAGGAGTGGAGGGACAGCGGAGTGGAGGAGGAGTGGAGGGGTGGTGAGGCTGGAAATGTACCTCGAGGAACACGCTCATTCGGATTATTACGTTAGTTATTTATTTTTTTTTACAATAGTGTACATTAAGGAAAAGTAAGAAAGGGAAGGATCGAATTACTTCGTTTATTTCATTTTTTATTTTGTCTTTTTCCGCTTTTCAGGGATGGTGACAGCGGTGGTGGAAACGCAACGATCCGCGATCTTCCTCCAGGCGGGCAGCGGACTGACGGTCCTGACGATTCCGTTGAATCTAGGCTCTCCCGTCTCGCTGTTGACCAACCATAGGTTCTGCAGCCTAGTCAGCAGATCCGTCAGAATCATGCAGATCTCGTCGTCCCACCGCTCGTCCAAATACAGGCCGCAGGTCCAAGTCGAGCGACCTCCTTGGAAAACTTTCATCTTCAACAGTACGTTACCGCTGTTGCTGGGGTTCTTCACAGTATACTGACATCCACCAGCAGACCAGCACAGTGATGGGGAATCGATAGGCACTTCCTTCCTCTTTACAGTCCACCCGTCGGGCTTCTTCTTTGACGCGCATCCCTGCTGTTGCTGTACTGACGGTATGTTAGCGTTCTCGTCCATTGCGTCCAGCTCCTCTAGGAAAGAGCGGATCGTTTGGTCCACGTTTACTACGTCGGTACCGCTTCCGTTCATGGTGATGTCTCAAACAACACTGAGGTCGCGTGCGCGCGGCCGAGCCTCGGTTTTATACCTGTGTCACGCGCGCACTCCAGCGAACCTTCTAGAAGCTTCTAGAAGCGCGGGAGATGGCCTATTGCGCAATAAGCTGGGGATTTTCCATATCCGGGAGAAGCTTCTAGAAGCTCGCTAATGAGTGAACAGGTCCGAGTGGTAAACAGTTCTCGGAATACGTCATCGCTACTGGTTCCAGGAAAACTATGACGTCATCGCGGTTGTGCGGTAAACAGCCGAGATCCCATAAGGAAAACGCGGTTATAAATTAATAGCGGTCTTGTTTGATGGCGGATCTATGGGGTTCTTTCGTCATTCGCTTCCTATGGGATAGGCCTACACTCTGGAAAAAGTCCTGTGGGATGGTTTACTTAGACCGCTGCCTGACATATGGTGAAGTTTCATCAAAATCGGTCGGTAAACAGCTGAGATCCTATAAGGAAAACGCGTTTAAAAATTAATAACGGGCCCGTTTAACGGCGGATTTTCAATTTTCTTAAAGGGATGGTTTACTTAGACCACTGCCCGACATGTGGTGAAGTTTCATCAAAATCGGTCGGTTAACAGCTGAGATCCCATAAGGAAAACGCGTTCAAAAATTAATAGCGGGTCCGTTTAACGGTGGTTTTCAATTTTCTTTAAGGGATGGTTTACTTAGGTCGCTGCCCGACATATGGTGAAGTTTCATCAAAATCGGTCGGTAAACAGCTGATATCCCATAAGGAAAACGCGGTTATAAATTAATTTCGGCCTTGTTTGATGGCGGATCTATGGGGTTCTTTCGTCATTCGCTTCCACTGGGATAGGCCTACACTCTGGAAAAAGTCCCGTGGGAATCGGTGGGTAAATAGGCTAGTTATTAATTTTCAAAAGTTTTTTCCTCATGTTCAAGGTCATCACGAAAAGTGCTGCAGGCGACGGGGGGGGGCTCCTCACTTGCGTGCTGCCAGCCGAGGGCTCCTCACTTGCGTGCTGTCAGTCGGGGCTCCTCACTTGCGTGCTGCCAGCCGGGGGCTCCTCACTTGCGTGCTGCCAGCCGGGGGCTCCTCACTTGCGTGCTGCCAGCCGAGGGTTCCTCACTTGCTCCTCACCTACATGCTGATTCCGGGTGATTACGTCACCGGGGGCTCCTCACCTGCATGCTGATTCCGGGTGATGATGTCACCGTAGGGGGGGCTCACTTGCGTGCTGCCAGCCGGGGGCTCCTCACCTGCGTGCTGATGCCGGTCGGGGGGAGGGGCTCTTCACCTGCATGCTGATTCCGGGTGATGACGTCATGGGGGGGGGCTCCTCACCTGCATGCTGATTTGGCCTCAAGGTCACTGAGGGGGGCTCCTCACCTGCATGCTGATTTCGGTTCGGGGGGGGCTCACTTGCGTGCTGCCAGCCGGGGGCTCCTCACCTGCGTGCTGATGCTGGTCGGGGGTGGGGCTCCTCACCTGCATGCTGATTCCGGGTGATGACGTCATGGGGGGGGCTCCTCACCTGCATGCTGATTTGGCCTCAAGGTCACTGGGGGGGTGGGGGGGTGGGGCTCCTCACCTGCATGCTGATTTCGGTTCGGGGGGGGGACCTTGATTCCTCATTCCTCACCGCACCTTTGCTGGTTCAGAAGGAACTAATGCCCCCTGCTTACCATTTTTATAAAAGTTATCGTTCCTACGGACACACAAATAGACATATATATATATATATATATATATATATATATATATAATATAAAAAAAATTATATACTGTATATATACATATACATATACAGTATATGGATTTGAACGAATGGTGGTTTTGGCATCTGGGGGCCTCAAAACGAAAAGTTATCATGGTCCCGGGCCTAGGTCTTACCATGCCGACTACGGTAATAACTTCTTTCCTATAGGGGAAATTCGCTGAAACATTGGTTTGATATTGCTGAGCTGGCCAAACACAATTACACCTCGTAAGGATGAAATTCGCTAAAACATTATTAGTTTGATATATCTGAGCTATCCAAACACAATTACACCTCGTAAGGATGATATTCGCTAAAATATTAGTTTGATATATCTGAGCTAGCCAAACACAATCACACCTCGTAAGGATGATATTCGCTAAAACATTAGTTTGATATATCTGAGCTATCCAAACACAATTACACCTCGTAAGGATGATATTCGCTAAAACATTAGTTTGATATATCTGAGCTATCCAAACACAATTACACCTCGTAAGGATGATATTCACTAAAACATTAGTTTGATATATCTGAGCTAGCCAAACACAATCACACCTCGTAAGGATGATATTCGCTAAAACATTAGTTTGATATATCTGAGCTATCCAAACACAATTACACCTCGTAAGGATGATATTCACTAAAACATTAGTTTGATATATCTGAGCTAGCCAAACACAATCACACCTCGTAAGGATGATATTCGCTAAAACATTAGTTTGATATATCTGAGCTATCCAAACACAATTACACCTCGTAAGGATGATATTCGCTAAAACATTAGTTTGATATATCTGAGCTAGCCAAACATAATTACACCTCGTAAGGATGATATTCGCTAAAATATTAGTTTGATATATCTAAGCTAGCCAAACACAATCACAACTCGTAAAGATGATATCCATAATGCTCCTGTTTATTTACAAATGCCTTTACCATCATATCTGTCTTTGTGGACAATTTTAAGATATTGAGCCAGTGATGGTTGAATTATGAGCGTTTTATAGTTAATATACAAATAATAAGAGATATTAGTTATACTGAATTTCAGTAAGTAATTATTCGCACAACAAAATTATGACAACAAAGCGGATGGAATTAAAAACCTAGCCTCGAGCTGAGAGGAAGGACGGTTTGGAGTTAGTTATGGGAGGACCCGGGGTTATTCCTTGCATCGCATCGTTATTTCCGTCCTTCACGAGGACATTTCTTTGGCTCTGAATCCGACCTTCACTCATAATCTATCCTCAATACATAACGCCTTTATGAAGAACACCTCACAATACAGTTCAATGCGTACGTATTTTAATGATGAGCCTTGGATATATTTACCTCTTATAAGGGTATCATTAGGTGATACCAGCGATACACAAAGCACGTAAAGAATAACTAAAGACTTTACGATTCGGCCTAATTTTCCCAAGACTGATATTAAAGTTCCGTCCCTCCTCAAGTTCCGAAAACCTCGATTAACAACTTATTTTAAAGAACAAAATTGTTACAGAGAATGATGCTTTTATGGGAGAGCAAGTAGTTAGGTGAAATATTTGAAATTGGAGGCCCCTATTAATACACAGGGTAGGTGAAAAGTAACTAGGCATTAATAAACTGTTGTAAATTCTCTAATGATGATTCTTGTTTATTAAAAAACCATGTACATGTTCTTCACTTCATAAGAAAACATAGGAATCAGTTAAATCTCAACTTAAGAACCGGTGTTTTCAACCTGCATCCCCAAAATGCCCGGGATATAATTTACTCTCTTCTTAAGTAAGTCAATGAGGATATTGGTGATACACTCTTGGATTCTGTTTTCCTATTCCTCCACAGTTTGAGGTTTGGACTCGTATACCTCCTCCTTGATGTACCCAAGTACTTAGTATTATCCTGAGTATTGATTTAATTGTACACTATTGTCAACATGAAATCAGTAATATTACAGAATTTATTACAGCATTTTTCACCCTCCCTGTAGAGAAATATACGGAGCCCGTCGACGTCGACGTCGACTTTGTCTGCTTTGGAAGGGTAGCCCCGAGGAAGTCCCTAAATTAATTCTGGTAGGTCGGCGGTCACATGTCCTAGGGATCTGCCCTCCTCGTCAGGCTGTAGTGGCTCAGTTGGTATTATGATGGCATGATGATGTATACAGGGTGTTCGGAAACTACCGGATCAAACATAACCAGGTTATAATATAGCTTAAAACAAACAAGATTCGTTGTATAATGTATAGTCCTATCTCCCTTGGTTTTCTGTCAATCTGTCTGTATGTGTTTTTGTATGTAAAATGTGTTATCTCTGTAAGGTTTTGCGATATACAATTGAAACCTTGCATATTTGTTTATCTTAGTGAGTCACATTTTGTAAAAATCTTTGGAAAAATATCACTTCCGGTTTTAAAATGGAGGCAAATTTAAAACTTGAATAAAGCTTAATATCTTAAAAACGAGAAATATTACCAAGAGAAGAGACAACACCTTTAGTCCTTCTTAGTAGAAACATTTTGATAACTCATTGAATGTTCTCTGATAAGTATTAACGGTACTAAGAAATTTCGAATTTTTCGATTGGTGAAACAAGTTTTTGCCACCCCAAGCAACTACAGTGTACTAATTGAAAACATTTTGTAAATTATGTTTAAAATTAGTAATAGAGCAATGAATGAAGCAGAAGGTAATTGAAATAGAATCTATTACTTTTCAAATGTAGTTAATTTATTTACAAACAAGTTTGTTGCTGTTAATGAAAACTGAAAAATATTTTCAAAACCGTAGTTGCTTAGGGTGGCGAAAACTGGGTAAACTAATCGAACAATTCGAATGTTCCTAACAGTTCCGTTAATACTTATTGGAGAACACTTAATGAGGAATCAAAATGTTTCTACTAAAAAGGACTAAATGTTTTGACTCTTAATATGTTTTGGTAAAATTTCTCGTTTTTAAGATATTAAGCTTTAAACTATTAAATTTGCCGCCATTTTGAAACAGGAAGAGATATTTTTCCACAGATTGTTTACAAAATGTGACTCACTAAAATAAAACAAATATGCAAAGTTTCAATTTGATATCTCAAACCCTTACAGAGATAACACATTTTGTGAAAAAAAATGACATTCAGACAGACTGACAGAAAACCAAGCAAGATAGACTATACAATGAATCTTGTTTATTTCACGCTATATAATAAATAACCTGGTGAAGTTTGATCCGGTAGTTTCTGAACACCCTATATACTAGGTGTACGCTCATTCTTCCCGTAAGAGGATGAACGAAGACTGAATTTTTAAAGATATGTAGGCAGGTACTGGATTGGTAACACTCTTCTGTTATCCGTTTTAACTCCACAACAGCAAGAACAGATAATTAATAAACCAAACATTTTACTAATGGAATGGTAACACCATTCCCATATCCGTTTAACTCCACAACGGCAAGAACAGATAATTTAGGACTAATGTAAATAAAAAATACTACTGACTACTAGAGTGGTAACACCCTTCTCATATCCGATTTAACACGACAGTACCTGGGGGCCGAGCTTTGCTCGGGGGAAGGCCAGTCAGTCAGTTTAGATGACTTGGAGTAATATTTCATCACTTTCCCCTACTGATAATCAGATTTGTATAACTCATTTGCCTCTTTTCTACATTTTTAAGGTCCCTCCAGTTGTTATTTATAGCTCAATGTCCCTTTCATTTATTTTACTACTCTATATATGTAATCTTCACTCAAATCTTTTAATCTCTGTTCCCAGGAAACCACATGTTAATAATCATAAAAAACATGAGTATTACTTTGACAGTTCCCTGGTTGATTATGAACAGCTGATAAAATTATTTTGTGTTGATTTAAAACTCCATAAGCCCAATGTTAATTTTTTTAACTGATCATTTTAGTTTTAGCGAATTTCCCCTATAGGGAAGAAGCTATTACCGTAGGTCTCATGGTAAGACTTAAGCCCGACACCATGATAACTTTTTGTTTTGAGGTCCCCAGATGTCAAAAACACTATTCGTTCAAATTTATATATATGTATATATATATATCTATATATATATATATATCTATATATATATTTATATATATATATATATATATATCTATATATGTGTCCGTTAACACGATAACTTGAGTAAAAAACGTCCGATTTTGATGAAATTTGTCTCAAATGTGTAATATGACATTCATGACTTTAAGTTCGAAAACCAGAAAAATCGGACCATGGGAAGGGGGGTTTATGGGGGTTTTAAATTTTCCAAAAATCAGTTTTTTGCATTTTTCACCCTACAATTTTTAAAAAACTTAATTTTGGTTTTTACCATGTTATAGAGCTTAAAAAAACAAATAATTTAGTATTTTGAATTATTAACCTAGGTTAAGTGGTTGCGGAGAAAATCCAAAAAACCTGCTCATAAAATCTCCCATGTTAATCTTATGGGAAAAAGGTTTTTGGCTTTTCCTCACTTTATTTTAATGTAAACTTCACATTTGCTTTTACCAATCTGTTCAGTTCCACAAAACAATCATTTTGGTGTTTAAATTGTGATTCTACGCCTAACCGTTGCAGAGATATTCAAAGTGCTAAACAAAGTACGTTGTCCAATGTTATCCTTATGGAGAATAAATAAAATTTGATATCTCGATTATTTATGAATGTATGTTGATGAAACTTGGTATGTGGCTTCACGTAGTACTGGTATATTGATATTTGCACAAAATATGATTTTTTGTTCATTGTTCATTATTCCTGTAGCAGCAAACCTGCGTACTCAGCTCCCATGTTATTCTTATGGAGAATAAGTAAAATGTAATGACTCCCTTAATTAAGAACATAAATTAATAAAACTTGGTACGTAGCTTCACTTGGTTGAGTTATATTGATAATTATATAAAAACCCATTTTTCTGTTCCTTGTTGCAGCAAACCTGCTTTCTCAACCCCCATGTCATTCTTATGGAGAATAACTAGAATGTTATATAGCGCTTATTTATGATTGAATATTGATGAAACTTAGTATGTGGCTTCGCCAGTTAAATTCTATTTATATTTGCATAAAAACCAATTGTTTCTGTTCCTTGTTTCAGCAAACCTACGTACTCATTACCAATGTTATTCTTATGGAGAATAATTAAAATCGCTTACATGTGAATATATTTTTATGAAACTTGGTTTGCGGCTTTATGTGGTATTAAGACATATATTATGCATTGGAAATTCGCTGAGTATGCAGGTTTGCTGTGACGGGGGTATTTTTACATTATTTGATTTTTCCTGGGGATGAGGCCTATCTAGAACTTAGTTTTATCCCAGAAATTAGTTATTTAGAACATTTGAAGGAAATCGTTGGAGCCGTTTTTGAGATCAGTGTCGCAAGCAAGCAAGCAAGCAAACATACAATCAAACCTTATTCATATTAGAGTATATGATACCTGGGGGCCGAGCTTTGCTCGGGAAAAGGCCAGTCAGTTTCTTTAGATGACTTGGAGCATATTTCGCCAATTCCCCCTACTGATAATCAGATTTGTATAACTCATTTGCCTCTTTTCTACATTTTGAAGGTCACTCCAGTTGTTATTTATAGCTAAATATCCCTTTGATTTATTTTACTACTCTATATATGTAATCTTCTCTCAAATATTTTAATCTCTGCTCTCAGGAAACCACATGTTAATAATCATAAACAACATGAGTTCCATGTGGTTCCATAAAATCAGATAGTAAAACCTTTGAATGAAGATTACATGTAGAGTGGTCATATCCAGAATGACTCAAAGGTGCATTATAATAACAACTGTTGTGAACTCAAAAATGCTCGTTAGTAGGGTACATGGTGAAAAACTACTCCAAGTCATAAACAAGATTGACCTTTCCCTAGCAAAGCTCAGCCCCAGGTAGTACTTAAACTATATGAGTATAACTTTGAGAGTTCGCTGACAGATTTTGAACAGCTGTTATGATTCTTTTGCTTTTATTTTAATCTCCAAAAGCCCAATGTGATTTTTTTAATTTTCCATAGCGGCTTTTTACATGATTTGATTTTTTTTTGGGGATGGGAAATGTCTAGAACTTATTTTTAACCCAGATATCAGGTTTTACAACACAAGTAGTTGAAAGGACACATTAGTTATTTTTCAAGAAAATCGTTGGAGCTGTTTTTGAGATCAGAGTTGCAAGCAATCAACCAAGCAAGCGAGCATGCAAACATTACTCATATTATAGTGTAGGATAGGATTGAGTCAAAATAATTCAGCATTTGTATTGATTGACTATAACATATTTTTACTCTTAGGCACATAGAATGTACACGAGACAGGGACAATGATTCTGGATTCTAGCATGTTTGAAGTTCTACATACAGACGGCCAGGGCTGAATTTAGGGTCTGTACAGGCTCTGGTCTACACCCTAAATGCAAGTGCGGGCCCTTACCAGCCCGGCCAACTTTCCTGTTTAATTTATATAATATAACCTACGCTTATATCAGGCTCTACAGATGACGTTGTGCAATTACTTAAATTTAAAATTGCCAAAATCCGTATTGCTGCCTAGTGTAGATTAACGTTGTTATGGCAAGAGATATTATTAAGTGATTTTCATTATCTAAATACATAAAACAAAGTCGGGATTTTATGTTAGTTATTTAGTTTCATCAAACAGCTGTTATAAGGATGATAGCTAAACATACTTGAAAAGCATATAAACATATGTTTATTATAGAAATAATAAATCTATTTGAATAGCAACTCATTTTCAATACCGAAGCAAGCTCTATATAAACATAGGCAAGTGAGCGTAGTTAACGAGCTCATCCTGGAGGCGAGTGAGTGAAGCGAACGAGCTCATCTTGAAAAAGAACGAGAATCTTTGACATAAAACAAATTCAGTGACATTAGGACATAGTAATGTCTGTCTGACCAGCTAGTAGTACTCAACCCGAACCCTGACCCGAACCCTGACCCGAACTCCCGAACGCTTACCCAAGGATCATCTTTCCTCCATAAATTTAACAAGGCAACTTTTAAAGCCAGCGAGGCGGAGCTCTAAGGTCGGGGTTAAAAAAAATAACAACAATTTTTTGTATGATTGAAAATTTTCTAAAATTACTAAAAAAGGCGTAAATAATAACATAGAAAATTGTCCTGTGCGGTGGAGGTCTATGGTTGAGTAAGGCGGCGTATCAAACGTGGGGGACATCTTTCAGGAGATGCTGCTTTAACAAAATAAATCAAACGAATCATACGTTAAAATTAAACGTTGGGAGTGATAGTAAAGGCAGAGCCCTAAGGTAAGAACAAAGACGTATCCATAATATTTTGGTACCCAACAACGTAGTATATAGGTCTGGAGCAGTTTTGAGGAGCCGCTTTCGAAATATTTGAATTTTTTCTATATATAAGTATATTTTTGCTTCAAGATAGTGAAAAGGGAAAACTGCTTTTTCAGGTACTCCACCGGTGCAAGCAGTTGTGCTTGAGGTCTGCATCTGAATCAAGGGGGTCGGAGCCACTGGTTGGATTCATTCTGGGCAACCCCGAGAGTAGATTACCAAGTTCGTTCCGGTTGTCATTAGCGAATTTTCTATCGGAAAGTGAGCTATTAGCATGACTCTCACGGTGAAACTTAAGCCCGAGACCACCATAGAAGTTTCTAACGTGACCCTCTAAACACGTTTTGGGAAGTCGTTAAAAGTTTATATATATATATATGTATGTGTATATATATATATATATGTATATATATATATATATATATGTATATATATAAAAGTAGTGTTGGTATTGGCCTCGATGTGGGTTGTTGGTTTACACACACTGACGGCTTGCCACGTGGTGAAGCCGTCCTGGAGGCCTCACCTCGTGGTATGGAGGTGCACGAAGCCCCAGACGGACATGCAAGCAATTGTTTAAACTTAATTTTTATAATTTACTATCATATTATACGCGCTACACTTTTACGCTTCCATATAGGATAGTATATTTGAATCTTAAGAAGGCCATTTTTAAAAAGCAAACTGATTATACATGAAATTATTCTAATTTTAAAATAAGGGAAATGATTATTGCAACTGAACATCAACTAACAGAAAATTCTGTGTTAGTGTAAGGTTCAGAGAAAACGAAATCGAAAACGAAGTCTAATAATCGAAAGGCTAACTCTCGTTTAAAAAACAAAATACCCCCGTCGCAGCAATCCTGCGTACCCAGCGAATTTCCAATGCATGTCTTAATAACAAATAAAGCCACTTACTAATATTCATAAAATATATTCTTAAATAATCGATATATAAAATATTAATTACTCTCCATAACAATAATATTGCGTATTGCGTGGGGAGGAGTAAGCAGTTTTGCTGCAACAAGGAACACTACAATGGCTTTTTATACAAATCAATATAACTCGACTAGGTGAAGTCACTTACCAACTTTCATCCTTATACATTCACTAGCTAAAAAACCCGGCTTCGCCCGGGAGTTGATATGAGATGACGTGGTAGAGTCGAAATAAAAAAATAAACTATGACGTAAAAAGTAAAAAAAAAGTTTATTGAAAACGTTTTCTCATTATTTACAATACTTGTTTATAAACAACATTTTTTATTTTATTGTCCGGAGTATATATACATAAATTTTTCGGATTTCCTACTCTTGAGCAAGCTACATATAGCTGACCGTGAGAGAAGCAGGATTCTTTGAGGTTAATGCCACAATATTTTAAAGTTTGTCCTTGCGCTTTGTTAATTGTAAAACTAAAGGCTAATTTTATTGGAAACTGCAGTCTTTTAAATTCAAATGGCAATTCCGAAGAGATCAGAGGTATTCTAGGTATAAATACTGTCTGTCCTTTGCTCTTTCCAGAAATAAGTTCAGCTTCAATGATATTATTCGATACCTGTTTTACGATCATTCTAGTTCCATTACATAATTTTGGGGAGTTGAGATTTCTGAGTAGTATGATTGGAGTTCCAATTTTCAGACGAAGGCAGTGTAATGGCATTCCTGGTACTTGTAAAGAGTTTAGAAATTCAGTGGGGAAGTTGACACTTTCTTCAATGGATACCATCGTGTCGATCGATTTATATATTTTCTCTTCACCAGGTATTTTTTTTTAAATATTAAAATTGATATCGTCAACAATATTATTTTTAGTGCCCAAAATTGCTCTTTGAAATAACCACTCTGCATTAGTATAGTTCTGAATAATATTTGGATAAATTTTGTCGATTAGTTCGTCTTCAGTAGTGGCTATATTACAGAAATCACTATTAAGTTCAATGAGGCCGGTCGTTTGGTCAGTAGGATATGTACCTTCGCCGATTTGTAAAAGTATTTTAGCAAATTGTGCTGTTGTTTCATCTCTTGATAATTCAACTCTCATGTTTTTTGTTAATTGCAGTATTTGTACTTGTGGCCAGAGATGTGATTTTTTCAAGCATGCATTGATCTCGTCTGCTGATGTTGACTTCGGAATAACTGGAAGTGTTTGTCTAAAATCTCCTGAGAGTATGAGTAGAGCTCCTCCCATTATTTCTGAGTTTTTTTCGCAATTCTTGTAATGTTCTGTCCATGGCTTCTATACATTTTTTATGGGCCATGGTGCATTCATCCCAGATGATAATTTTAGCTTGTTTTAGAATTTGACCACGTCCAGATTTTCCTGAAATTTTACATACCGGGAATTGTTGTTCGGCTATATTCAATGGTAGTTGTAAGGCAGAATGGGCAGTTCGTCCTCCTTCCATAAGTGTGGCTGCAATGCCAGATGATGCTAGTGCCAGTGCGATGAGTTTTTTAGCACGTATTTCCGCCAGTATTAGATTTATGAGAAACGTTTTACCAGTGCCTCCTGGTGCGTCCAAGTAAATAATTCCACCAATATTGTTATTTATCCGGCTCATTATAACGTCGTAAACTTTTTTTTTATTTTCATTGAGAAGTGGTTTGTTGTGAGCAATGTATTCAAGTAGTTCATTGATGTTGTAACTTTTTTCCTTCATAATTTCGTAGTTTAGCACACTAAAAGCATTTCTTTGTGGTGCTGGTATTCCAAGTTCTACTAAGGCCTGATTTTTTATTGCTAAACATTTATCTTCTAAGCGAATGAGTGTTTCATTGAAGATCTCGTCATTGAATTCTATAGTCAGTTCAGGATTAGCTTGTCGGACTTGGTACAATATATCATCACTCATACTCCTTTTGAAAGAGTCCCATAGCTGTTTTGGGTTTGATGGGTTACATGTTGTTAATATTATAGCGAATAACTCTCAAATTTGTTCAGCTGAAGCTGCGAGTGTGGCTTCTTGTAGTGTTAATTCCCAGTGGTTGTCGTTTTCCAATAATCCTAAGCGTTGACATGCTTCTCTGTAAGTCTGGCATAGGTAGCCATTAACGGTCCTGAGATCTGTAAAACTTGTTGGTCCCCGTATTTCGTGTAACAACATCCGGAGATAAAAACATTCGGCATTGTTTGGATGTACAGTGAATACTCGACCTATTGCGTTAGTTTTTATGATTTCTGGATGACCCTCCTCTGGCATTCCTTGTTTCCGACGTTGAAAAATTTTCCTTGTTTTGTCCCACGTATAATAAATAGGGACGTCGACGTACAATAACTTTCTGGCGAATGGATCTGTTTGACACAGTTGGAAGAAAGCTGTTAATGTTGTGTTCTGAGGTGGTTCGCTTGCAATTTTTCTAGCCGAGTCTTTTGTGAAGTAAACTCTCTGTCCATTCTCCAAATGTACTGCTAGATGTTGCACAGCTGGTTCGCGTTCATGTATGGGAAAACTAAAAATCCTCCACGCTGCTTCGTTACTGTTGATGTATCTTCCCATTTGGTACATGAGGATCTCATCATTTCTGTTATTTTGTTCGCTATTTTGGACTATTTGAAATACTGCCATATCACTACCTTTGTTTACGTACTTACATATATATTTAATAGATTTTACTGAATTGCAGTATTCAACGTTTATGTGTGCTTGGAACATTTTGGAAAGTAGTGGATTATACGGGACTACCCATTGATTATCTATTTCCAGTTCGTCTCTGCCTTGTATTCGTATTTTTTCTGTGAAGCCACCGTTTTTCGGTGATCGTCTTCTATATTTGGGATAGCCGTCATCTTCAGTTTTGGTATCGTCCAAGTACGGTTTTGGATATTTTTTCGTACATTTTCCATCACTCATGCATGGCGCATTGAAATTTAATGATCCACATGGTCCGTGAATCATGTTTTTCACTACTATGTTGTAAAGCTCCGGATCTTTTTGTGGATCAGGAAATTCAGCTCGGATGATTTTGTCGATATCCGTGGGATAAATTTTATCGTGTAGCCATATGAGATTGTGTGAGTGAGGTAATCCTCGTATTTGCCACTCAATTGTATAAATCCAGGAAATAACAGTTCCAAAGATGTGATATTTTTTGATGACTTCAATAAATCGTATTTGTTTTTGTCGAAAAACTCGGGCTATTATATCGTGTCGATCTATGGAGGTTTGTCCGTATTTTAGTTGTTCTTTGATCTCTGGCCATGATGAATTGCATGTAAATGTTATAAAGAGATCAGGTCGTCCATATTTTCTTACGTAGGTCATGGCATCTTGTGTATATTCGTGCATATGTCTTGGACTTCCTATGTATGATGAGGGTAAGATTACCATTGTTCCAATATCGTCAATATTGCCGTCATTCATGATCGCGTCTCGAAGGTGGATGTATTCTTCTGTGCGTAGTTTTTTCTGATTCAATCTTATGTAAAGCATCCGTTCTGCTTCTATTTTTGCGTACATATCTACCAGAAATTGTTGGAATAAACGGCGAGTGTTGAGTATGTGATTATATGTTTCATTGTCTCTGATCATTAAGCGGTAAGCATAGAACTCCTTAGAAGTGACTTTTTTGTTTGTTTCTATGCCTGTTTCAGGATGAATTTGTTTTATATTGAAATGGTATCCGTCCTCTCCGTGCAGAAATATTAACGGATATTGAAGAGCATCATATGAACGGTGTGTCTCTGCAATGCGTTGTAGTCCTTTTCTTCTTCTATGTACAATTATGTCACGGCTTGTATTTTCATTGTCCACAACTACAATGGCGACTTCATCTACCTGAGGTGCATTAAATCTGCGTTCGTGTTCTCCACGTGGTCTTTTATCGGCTCGAATTACAATTTTATAGTCATCAGAAATCATGCGGTCTAATGTTGTTTTGAATATATAAATCAGTTGATTATACTTGTGTAAGATCCTCTGTACATCTTGGATTATTTCGCGTCTCAGTCCATTAAAATTTGTGCATCGTTGATCAATTTCTTGTTCTTCATTTCCGATGAAATATACTTGTAGAAATTTATGGTCTTCGTTAGGCATTGGCAGTAACGATCCTATTTTGTGATAAATTTGCCCTTGAATTGAAAATACATATTCAAATTCATTTCTATTAGTGTTAGTCGAAGTAGCACCGAAAGAAGTCATTTGAAAGCAGGAGTTATATGATCTTATATTTTGAAGAAAGTGTTTTGATTCTAGTGTTTCCCCGAGCATGTAATGCAGAAATTCCTGCGGAGCTGCTTCAATTGGTGGTAATCGAATTTTTCCATTCATGCAACAGAGACCTGGTGTTTCTTTACTGAATTTTTTTGCGTGGCAAAACTGGCAAACGTTATTCATTTTTCCAATAACAACGTATTTATGATTGTAATATTTTTTCGTCGGTTCGTAGTGGAATGCTTCCTTTGTTAGATTATCTTTTAAAATTCTCGACTCTTCAGTACTTTTATTTGCTGTTCTTTCTTCGCTTCTTCTGCTTCTCAGGTTACTCATTCTGGTCCGTTGATTTTGTAAACGTGCTTCGTGCTCTTCTTCCGTTTCATTTCTTCGAGATTCTTTTTGTTTCCGCCGTTTCGCTGCAGAACTGGCCAAATCTCCTCCTCTCTTACGTCTGGGCATTGTATTCTATAAAATATAAATTAAATAAACATTTTACAGATAATTATTTTGTAACGGAAACGTGGGGTACGTTGAGACAAAAAAAAATATATTTAACCTTCAAGCGGTCGAGCGATATTTTGTTTACGGCCAAAAGTATATAGAAGGCATCAATTCGACGCCGCGCGACTTTTTGAAGGTTAAGAAAATTACAATTTAAAGAAAAAAAACCATTAGAATTAATTAAACACTATTAAAAATACTCACATTTGAAATTTCACGATAAAAACCCACAAATAACTTTTTTCAATTTCGTTTCAAAATCGAGAGTTAATTAAACACACTATTAAAAATACTCACACGTGATACTTCTAAATAAAGGCTCACAGATAACTTCTCTTCTTTTCGTTTTGAAATCGCTCGTTTCGCTGTTCAAATTAAACTAACTCTGGTGAGCGACACCGGGCTCTTATATATTCAGAGAGCTAGGCTCTAGAATATTCGAGAAAATTTGAAAATATTTTCTCTCTCACACCTTCTAGAGTATTCTGGTCATTATCGTCCGCCATAATAAAAGGTTCTATAGCGGTAGCATTCGAGCGATATTTTGTTTACGGCCAAAAGTATATAGAAGGCATCAATTCGACGCCGCGCGACTTTTTGAAGGTTAAGAAAATTACAATTTAAAGAAAAAAAAAACAATAGAATTAATTAAACACTATGAAAAATACTCACATTTGAAATTTCACGATAAAAACCCACAAATAACTTTTTTCTATTTCGTTTCAAAATCGAGAGTTAATTAAACACACTATTAAAAATACTCACACGTGATACTTCTAAATAAAGGCTCACAGATAACTTCTCTTCTTTTCGTTTTGAAATCGCTCGTTTCGCTGTTCAAATTAAACTAACTCTGGTGAGCGACAGCGGGCTCTTATATATTCAGAGAGCTAGGCTCTAGAATATTCGAGAAAATTTGAAAATATTTTCTCTCTCACACCTTCTAGAGTATTCTGGTCATTATCGTCCGCCATAATAAAAGGTTCTATAGCGGTAGCATTTGTAGTAAAAGCGATAACAGATGGCGCCAATGCACTTAATTTCCAAGTTGAAGGGTCGGAAAGTCCCTTATATCTTTAAAAACATGCCCTTTAGATTAAAACGGGAACTTTCTTGTTCGAGGGGGCATAAAGGGCTATCACACCACATAAGTCCCTTTATCGTGTCGGGACTCCTTTTTAAGTTTTATCGGCACGCACATTTTATCGACTTAGTTTTATTATATATAATGATAAGTAAGCGATATATAACATAACTGTCCATAAGAATAACATGGGGCTGAGTGCGCAGGTTTGCTGCAACCAGAAACATAAAAAACTTATTTTTATGCAAATATCAATGGAAGTCAACTAGTTGAAGCCACATACAAAGTTTCATTAATTTGTGTTCACAATTAAGGGAGACAGTACCTGGGGGGCCGAGCTTTGTTCGGGGGAAGGGCAGCTTGTTTGTTTAGATGACTTGGAGTAATATTTCACCACTTCCCCTTACTGATAATCAGATTTGTATAACTCATTTGCCTCTTTTCTACATTTTTATGGTCACTCCAGTTGTTATTTATAGCTCAATGTCCCTTTGAATTATTTTACTACTCTATTTATGTCATCTTCACTCAAATCTTTTAATCTCTGCTCTCAGGAAACCACATGTTAATAATCATATACATCATGAGTATTACTTTGACAGTTCCCTGGCTGATTAAGAACAGCTGGTACAATTCTTTTGTTCTGATTTGAAACTCCATTAGCCCAATGTTAATTTGTTTAACTTTTCATTTTATTTTTTTACATTATTTTATTTTTCCTGGGGATGAGGCCTGTCTAGAACTTATTTTTATCCCAAAAATTAGTTATTTCGAACATTTGAAGGAAATCGTTTGAGCCGCTTTTGAGATCCGTGTCTCAAGCAAGCAAGCAAGCAAACCTTTCTCATATTAGAGTATAGGATAATACTTTACTTTTTCTCCGTAAGATTAACATGGGGGTTGAGAATCCAGGTTTGCTGCTACAGGAACCATCTGCAGAAACCTTTTTGTACAAAAAACAATACACCACAACCATATACCAAGTTTCGTCAGTGTATATGTTCATAAATAAGAGAGATATACAAATGTTCTTTTTCTCCATAAGAATAACATTAGACAACATACTATGTTTACCACTTTCAATATCTAAGTAGCCAATTAACGTAGAGCAACATTAAAAACACAAAATTTGTTTTTCTTACGCTGAATCAAAAGGTTAAAACTAAAATTTGGCTTTGTCAAGGATTTTATAAATCAAAACCCTTTTTTGGGATACAACCCCCTCCCAAAAAAAAACAAACAACAATCCATTCGGATGGTCCAATCCGTCTGGTTTTTGAACTTGTTCAAATAAATGCCTCCTTGTGCATTTCTACTAAATTTCATTAAGTTCGGACCTTTTTTACTAGAGTTATTGTGCTTACGGACACATAAATAAATAAATAAATAAATAAATATATATATATATATATATATATATAAAACAATTCGAAATAATGGTGTTTTTTGCATCTGGGGGCCTCAAAACGAAAAGTTATATTATTCTCAGGCTTAAGTCATTCGGTAATAGCTTCTTCCCTGTAGGGGAAATTCC
Source organism: Allygus modestus (assembly GCA_963675035.1). Lineage (NCBI taxonomy): Eukaryota > Metazoa > Arthropoda > Insecta > Hemiptera > Cicadellidae > Allygus > Allygus modestus. Next base: position 93,568,094 of record OY776113.1, read on the forward strand.
CAACAAAAACAATTATAACTAAAACCTTACTCGAATCACAGATCACCGTTGTATCCTTTTACTTTTTCCCCCTATACATAGTATATGGAGAAAGTATTGTTTTCGTAAAAATGTTCGAATTTGAGTTGTTAATGGAAATATTCGAATTTTTGATTTTTAAGGGCAATTATCCCCCGAAAACTGCCAAAAAACATGAAAAATCAAAATTTCTCAAAAACGACTCTAACAATTTTAGTTAAACTTTAGTCGTTTGTAGATATTTAGTTTTCCAACAAAATGACACCACCCGCATTTCTTTAAAAATTCAGGTTCAGAAATTACATTACTTAAAACATCCAAAATTCAGTTTTTTGGGTTCTTCATAAAAAAAACAGAAACATGAAAAGATATACTATTCACCATTAAAAATATCTCAAAAACTAAATAATTTATTATTTTGAATTACTATTCTACGATTGCTGATTGCGGAGAAAATTTAAATTTTCAATTTGCGGTAAACGCAGTACGTTGTCCAATGTTATCCTTATGGGGAATACAAAAATTACTATTTCTCTCTTATTTACTGATCAATTTCGTTCAAACTTGATATGCTTGTAGCATTGACCAACAGAGGAAATTCGAAATATGTTGCCCCTTAATAACCCTGGGGGGGAATAGGGGGCATTTACCCTCTTAAAACCACGTGTGTAGCAATGGATTCTGTTGTGCCTCCAAAACAGGGATTTGGGTGGATGTTTTTGAAAACAACTTGTTCACAAGATTTTCTGTACATTCGAACGTGCTTTGTATTTTATATTTAGTAAATAAAAAGTAATTTATTCATTAAAGTTGGGCTAAAAGGGAGAAAGTATGTGTCAGTTTCCTGATACCGTTTATTTATTATTCTGATGGAGAGTAGTAAAATCCTATACACCACGGCAAGTATGTTTTGAATTGGTCATATATTATTATCATATTGTATAGAATATCTGAGAAATCGGTAAAAATAATAGTTATAGTACAGGAACGCGAGAAAGTTTTACAGCAGCCAATTAATATCGAATGAGAAAATGTTAACGAAGGAATATTCATAGTAAATTTCTAGATGATAAACACTGAACCGTAGTCCATTATCATCACATTCTGTGACATCATACGTCACAGCATCGTCAACTATTAAACGCAGAACATGACGCATCAAACTGCGAGCGTGCGTTATCACCCACTGATAAGTCCACATTGCTATAATACCGACCATAAACAAGATGAAAACAAGTTCAACCATCAACACTCCAAACTGAACACTGAACCTGAAATCTAGCACGTTTAACGTTGTTTGCCTTTGATTGTTTCCTTCTTATATTTACTGTTTTTAGCGAATTTCCCCTATAGGGAAGAAGCTATTACCGTAGTCGGCATGGTAAGACCTAGGCCCGGGACCATGATAAATTTTCATTGTGAGGTTCCCAGATGCCAAAAACACCATTCGTTCAAAACTGTGTGTGTATATATATATATATATATATATATATATATATATATATATATATATGTGTGTGTGTGTGTGTGTGTGTGTGTGTGTGTGTGTGTGTGTGTGTGTGTGTGTGTGTGTGTGTGTGTGTGTGTGTGTGTGTGTGTGTGAGTGTGTGTGCGTGTGTGCGTGCGTGCGTGCGTGCGTGCGTGCGTGCGTGCGTGTGTGTGTGTGTGTGTGTGTCCGTAAGCACAATAACTCTCGTACAAATTACCCGATTTTGAGGAAATTTGGTATAAACGTGTAAAGCAGCATTTATGACTGTAAGTTCGAAAACCAGACAAATCGACCTATCCAAAGGGGTGTTTTGGGGGGGTTTTGTACCCCACAAATTTTTTTGAGTTTTTTACATATAATATTTTTTAAATCAAATTTTATAATAGCTTAAAATAGCTTTCCAATAAAATCAGCTTTAAAAGACGCACAATTTGGTGTTTTGATCATTGCTCTACGTAAAATGGTTACAGAGATATTGAAAGTGCTAAACACAGTACGTTGGCCAATCTTATTCTTATGGAGAATAAGAAAAATTGTATATCTCGCTTATTTATCAACTCATCCTGATGAAACATGGTATATTGCTTCATATCATTGAGGTCTATTGATATTTGCACTAACACACATTTTTTGGCCGATAGTTCCCGTAGCAGCAAACCTGCGTACTCATCCCCATGTTATTCTTATGGAGAATAATTAACGTGTTATCTCCCTTAATTATGAACATAAATTGATAAAATTTTGTTTGTGGCTTTACCTACTTGAGTTATATTTATATTTGTATAAAACCCCATTTATTTGTTCCTTGCCTCAGCAAACCTGCGTACTCAGCCGCCATGTTATTCTTATGGAGAATAATTAAAATGTCATAAATTAATGGTTTATTTATGAATGTACATTGATGAAACTTGGTATGTGGCTTTATGTGGTATTAAGTTACATATATATGCATTGTAAATTTGCTGAGTACGCAGGTTTGCTACTACGGGGGTATTATAACTTGGCGTAGTTTTATCATCCCTAGTCCCCATACCTACTTTCACTCCTAACTGGACCTTTTCCTTAGCTTATAATGCAAAACATTCCTATTCCAGTGTTGAGGATAAATAGAGCCAGGATCATCAGAACAGCCAACAAATATGGTTTTCCAGTAAAAAAATGGGATGAGAGTATGTTTAAACCACCGTGTCGCCGCGCTGCGTTTGAACTCGTTTACTCTTGTATGTTATCAGCTACTTTGTTTATACCGTTTACTAATTTCAGTTGAATCCATAAGTTTTGTAAAACTTAGGTAAATTAATCGGTATCTTTATGTTATAAGTTTAGATAAATTTAAATGTTCTGAGTATTAAAGCAACATTTCATATCTTTACATTCGAAATTATTAAGAGCAGTCAAACATTGAATATTCTGAAGCAATGAATCTTGGCATAGCTGTATAGCTAGAATAAAAATAAGATGTAGTTTGATTGGTTACTATCGTTCTATGGCGGTCCAGCCATGTTAGTCATAACATAGAGAATAATAACCATTTCCTATTAAAGAACAAGTTACTTCCTGGCAGCTGCGAAACTATTTAAAATAATTTAATAGCACATTTTTTCAAATAACTAAATCATCAATGAACTTGTAAAAGATTCTCCACGGTCAGCAGGGCCCGCCCTTGCAATCCACCCGTTACCAATGGAGAAGTAAACAAACACGCACTGCGTTGAGCTGAATAACGTTTCGTCAATGAGGACCGCCACTAGTTTATGTCAGTTATTAAAGTCCATAACTGAATCAAGGAATTCAAATCTGTACGTTAAACGATAATTTTTTAAATATACTCTATCAAATGGGAAATCTAAATTTATGAAAATAAGGGAATTATTATTACTTAGGATTTTGCCTCAAAGGTTTCAATGCTTATCTGTCGATGACGATGATTTTATTTGGCCAGATAATTAACAATTAAACATACCGGGAATCCCAAAAGTCCCTCCTCTAACTTATGACCGGCTATATATTTCAATATTACTTTTGGTACATGTTGCTAACTTATGTCAAAATACTTAATTCTTGACATAGTTGGGGATTTCACCTCCCACTCTTAAATAGGGGTGGCTCGGAGCGGTTATTATTTTTTTCATATGAAACCCCTATTAACAAGTTACTGTACATCTAATTACGTATTGTTTTAAAGACGATACAAAATAGCAATTCCACTAAATAGACGATTCATACCAAAGTTATGACAAAGGCATATATTATTGGTATTGTTAATACGATTATGTAACAAAAATACTGATAATGCAGTAAATGTAAAACACTTTAATTAGGCTACTATTTAATGTTTACAAATTTGTTGACCTCATATTAAACCATAAACTAACAATTCCGCTAGGAAATTATCGTTGGTGTATAACAAACAGGTAAAGAAACAGTTTGGTGGCCCGCAACTATATGTTTCATTTCTTACACAACATTGGATAAAATCATCGAAAAACTAAGATCTATTTACCGACATCGATTTCCTTTTTCCACCCTCTTTAAAATTATGTTCAACTTTATAGAGGTTTACTGACAAATCTATCCCCAACAACCGCATGAGTGAGGGGCGATACCCCCAACTATGACAAAAAGTGCCTTGAATACTGCTAGTAACATGAACCAAAGTTAATTTGAAAGTTTATACTAGTTGAAAGAATGGGGCCTTGTTTGTGACACAACTTTCAGCTTTACATAAAAACAATAAATACAATTACCAGAATTCTGTTCGGTGTAACCAGCATAGTGACTGACAACATTAATCGGATAAGGAAATCCGTGGCCAATTGCATGTTTTTTTTCAAATCATTAAAATCTTCAAACATAATATCACGAGCACACACAGTTTCGTAAACTAGGAAGCTGAAAATGTCCACAAAGTATAAAAAGCAGCCAAGTGCTAGACAAGTGCGGTACCATTAAATCTTTAAATCTGACAAACTGAGTTTTCTTTAATTTAGAGCAGCAGTAAGGGAGATCTGACCTATGCTCGGCGGTGGTGCCATTCACCCATTCACCCCAAAACACAATCGATACACGGTTCGTGTGTACCCTGTACTTCTTTTACTTTGCAGCGAGTCGCTTTTGCCTCGGTAAGCAAATTTTTCAAACCTCACACGTTCGTTTTTACCACCATTTAACTAAATAATCTTTATTTGCTATCATATTAAAACTCTTTTGATTAATATGATCAAGTAGTAAACGCTCAAATCCAAGTAGGGTTTGCAATTTTAAACTAAGGTTAGACACGTGGGTTGGTTGTGTTACCCGCGTGAACTAAGGTGAGTCACGTGGGTTTATTGAGTTACCCGCGCGAACTAAGGTGAGACAGTGTGTTTATTGTGCTCGCCCCGTGGAATAAAATAAAATCCACCCTACATTTCTTCCAGGGACTGCAGTCGACTCCGCTTTGAAATGGGCGGGAGCCGTAGTATCTCACAGACTAATCCCTAACACACAGTCTCAGCTTCTGGGCGCGGAATACTCTACGTATATCGAGTCAGGACTATTAGGACTTGGCTGTTATGTTTTAATCGTATTTGGCACCAAAAAAGTTACTTTTGGTACTTGTAAAATGGGTTGCGTTTGAAAAAGATTACAACAGTATTAATCTCGCTTCAAAGGAATCAATAATATTTATTTGGATGTAATTTCATTTGTAGATTTTCAAAGTTTATCTTCCAACAAACTATTTAAACGGATATTCAGGATGGGCTTCGATTCCCGTGAAGAATTTAGCGTGGAATCTCTTACCCTCTTCACCTTGGTCGAGTGAGTTAAGTTCTTCTATTTCTTCATCACTTAACTGTAAATCAAACACCTGTTGAAACCAAAGTTATTTCAGTTATTTTATCATTAATAAATAAATAGTTGCTCTATTTAATAATAATAATATTAGTGAATGATTAAGACTATGGAACCATAACGAATGATCCAAGTTTATAGTTACTTAAATCGTTATGAACACAGGTATGTTTTTAAATGTCACCTCTTTAAATATAGTTTGCAGATGCCACTAGAGCCACTTTGTTTGTGCCACACACTCCGGTTAAGCCTGCAGTTGCACGAAGAGCACCCTTGACATTTGTCAGTATTTCAATCCGGGGCTTTCCAAACCTCTTCTGACTGCTTTTGAAACAGACGCATTTATTTATAATTTCTTACTGAAATGCTGTATCGTCCTGTTTGTCCTGCATGTCCTATACTTCCGTAAGTTTGTCTTTTAAATTGACATATTATTTGCAGTGACATTTTTTACGTATACAGGTGTCCTATAACTACCTTAAAACTGGTCTATACCAGTTTTGAGGCTGACATTGGATACAGCAAATTAAGTTGTCATTACATATACATAAGTGTTTTGGCTGTCTATTATGACAAACTTCCCTTTCACCTTTGGTCCCTCCATTTGCAATGGCTAGGGACAGAATCTCAGGGTTTGGTCCTCGACCTTCCAACCTGAGAATGGATGGTCCCTGGCTGTTGTACATGGAAACCCTATCAGTTGAGTTGACCAGTTGGAGGGCAGAATGTGGGTCCCCTGTTTGAGAGCCTCACCCCAGTTGTCACCTGGGCACGGGAGTTGGCCCTCAGAAGATTAGATTTGGCTGCCGTCCCATCCCACCCTTTCCTTTCTTGCTATATCCTATCCTTCCGGTAACCTGCGCAATATTCCTGCTTGTGGAAGATGTGACTAGCAGCTATGCTGGGGTTTCCTAATCCGCAACAATAATGATGATACAGGTATTAATGATATTTACAAGATTTAAAAAATGTTTAATAGTCACATGCACAAAGGTTAAACTACACATGGAAATGTGTAATCTCTTAATTGCGCGTTGGGCCCGACGCACAGTTAAGAGACCTGCGCTACAGCAGATAACCATCCACTGTATTTCCAGCAACGTTCAACTCAACCTCGACCAAGGTTATAAAAGACAAGGGGACTTTGTAGTCTACGCTTTGTGTGCAACCCACATTGTGCCGTCCACCATAGGTTATCAATCCAAGGTCACAGTCAATGGGGGGGGGGGCAAAAGTGATCCAGACGAAAGTTGCTTGGGTGGAGGGGGGTATAAAGTTCGTCCAAAGTATGCCATGTGGGTACTCATATTACACGACTTGGATAGACGAACAAGAGGGTGCAATCATAATTCAGATCCGACTATGGGTATTGTAAGAATAGCGGAAAACAACTATTTTGAAGGACAAACCTAAATTACTTATTTATTCATGGTTTCAAGTACGCCGAGTGGGTACTCAAATTAGAAGAAGCAATCAGAACCCATATCTGACCAACGGTATAGCAGCCGTCACGAAAACACAACTATTTAAAGGACAAGCCTGCTGCTGAACAAAGATGATTACAGTTTACAATATTTAAACTTACTAGAACTAACTCATATACCTTGGTTATTGTGAGATCATAAGTTGGTGGGCAGGTACCTAACCTACACGCTTGCGCTACAACACTATACCTCCAGCTCTTGATGAATGAACATCTACCTATAGAGTTTATGTAAAGTCTGAACATGTCACAATTTTACAGGAATACGAGGAAAGTGTCCTTCAGTAGTCCACTTGCCACCGCTTTCTACTTCTCCGACTATAAAGACAGAATGTCTACGCTTTAGTGGATTTTGAGCGGTTCCGTAGTAGAACAATCAAGGCTGAAACACTCTTAGCCAGCTGTCTGCTACGCAAGGAGCGTCACATGAATACATGCACTAGTTTAAATCATAGTAACTGTAACACATACAGTGTTGAGCAAAAATCATTGAAGTTTTCAGTTACGGAGCTACGGTCTTGACAGTATAAGAGCCAACCCCTAACTAACTAGATATGGGCGTTATTTAACATAACAGGATGAATAACAGTGTTGCGGCCGTGGCAACGTTATCGCGGCAACACGTTGCGGAGAACTCCCTGTTATTCTAATAACGTTTCTACACCCGTTGCAGAAAAGCCGCACGGACAACGGGACAACGTACAATGCCGTTTCCGCAACGTTACCAGAGCAACGATAACTTCGGCAACGAACTGAATAATTATTACTGTTATAAGTTTCAAAACGGGCTTTAAATTGCAATTTTTGTTCGATAATTCTCAGTGGCTGCTACTGAGAATTCCTCGATATTGTAATCAAGTTTTGGTTTGAAGTGTTATGGATCTTTACTATAATTAAAAAATATGCTAGAAATTATTTACACTAATAACCAGTTAGTTGTTATTCATTCTTTAGCAATAGTTAAATTGATTTATGGGTAATTAATTAGAGATGGTTCTAAGCAGACGGTGTCGAAATAGTTTTTAAATAATTAATTTAAGTATTGTATCAGGTAAAAGGTAACACCAACACCATGGAGTGAATCATGCTGCAATAACCTAGCACAGTAATGTAACGTTTAAATAACGTCCTGTCTGTATAACGCCCTACTTACAATTTTGAACAACCGACAACGACAACGTCGACAACTGAACGCCGCAACGGCGGCCGACGGACAACGGTTTTTTAGCGGCAACGAGTTGGCAATCGTTATTCAAATAACAGGTTGCCGCAACACGATGTCGACAACTGAACGCCGCAACGCCGGCCGACGGACAACGGTTTTTTAGCGGCAACGAGTTGGCAATCGTTATTCAAATAACAGGTTGCCGCAACACGTTATTGGATAGCTGCGTTATCGTTACAACCTTTGCCGGAAAACAACGATAATTCCCATCTCTATAACTAACGCATGTACAGTGGTTAGTGCGCGATGTAATAACTTGTTGGGGGAATGTTGTGGTGGGGGGACTGATGTGGTGGGGGGACTGATTTGGTGGGGGAACTGGTGGGGGAATGGGCAGGTACCTAACCTACACACTTGCGATACATCACTATACTCTCTTTCAGGCTCTTGCCTAATACACATGGACTCTAAAATACAATATAATACTGTTTCCACATCTTCTTATAATATTGAAAAAGCTGACACTAATGAAAATACAACTGATCAAATACAAGTACATGAAGTTACTACCACAACATCTTCTGATTTGGAAGCAGTTATGTTACCCTTGATAGGTTTTGACTAATGGATATTTTATCAAACAAACATGGAAGGACGCATTAAAGGTAAAGTGAACTTTGCTATTATATCTAATGTTTCACAAACTTGGAAAGTAAAACTGGAAATACCCGATCCAGATATTGTATACTATATTTTAAGTTATACTCAAGACACAGCAAATATCAAGGACCCTGCGCATACATCATTGGGGAAAACTTCTAAAATTACACACACAATATTTATTATAAATAAAATAAAATAAAGAAAACATGAAATTTAAAACCACTATCTTACACAGGTTTCATTCGATGGTGTTCATTCGATATCTAACATCGAATCACTTCTATCGAATCAAACTTGTGCAAGATTTATTTTTTAAAACATCCTCAGCATGACCTTGAACTTGACCTATCCTCACACACACATGACGTCACCGTGACGTTATCAGATACGTCAACAGTATTCTTCAGCTACGTCATTAGCCACGTCAACAGCTACGTCACGTCACGTGACCGGAAGCTCTCAATCAAATGAGCCAGAAGCCCCATTTGTCCACTAATCATATATGTACGAACATTTCGGTTATTGTACTAGAACAGAATTTGATCGAGTTGTATGTCAATAAAAACATTCCGGTTGTTAAAGCTACGCCCGCGACGCGCAACGTTATCCAACAATAGAGATCTTTGAATCGTAGCACAGAGAAACGAATCTATACAGAGAGTTAGAGCGTTAGTTCCAGTAAACGCCGCACAGGCGCTGGGGGCATGTTTCAGGCATTTTTCGTTCCCGCCACTATACCATCCGGTCCCGAAAATATTTTTTCGGAGTTGTGCATTTCGGAGTAATGGTTTCGGAGGAGTGCATTTCGGAGTAATGCTTTTGGAGCTGTGCATTTCGGAGTAATGGTTTCGGAGCAGTGCACTTCGGAGTTCTGCATTTCGGAGTTGTGGTATATGTGGTAAAATTTAATTTGGAGGGGACAAATTGGTTAGAGGAGTATTTGAGATGGCGGCATTAACCAATGAAAAGAGATTAACTTTCCCCACCCACGAATGTACGCCGTGTTGCCACGTTTACACGCAGGCTCTTCGTAATATCCGCAATGAGGCCTAAATTGGCTTATTGATGTACCAATTCATACAGACTTTATTAAAAGAAGACACGGTCCACCAAAAAATCAAATCTACACGTCAATCAATACCTTGTTCATTTTTTAAGTAGAAAAAAAACTTTCAGCGAGAAAGTTGTAGTTTGTTAATTGATATACAAATTTAAGCAAAAATATAAGTGGAGGCTCACTTACACTACTGATTATAGTGACTCTGACCCATCTCAAATAAACTAAATAATGTAATAGGTTCATTTACACTACAGCTCATAGACACAATGACCCTCTATATATTTAACAACATTGAGGTGGTTTATTTACACTACTGATCATAGAGTCTATGGCCCAAAATACAAAATTATTGGAATAATATTAAATCAGACCATAGTCCCTATGAACCAATTTCAAATGAAATACCTTAAACCTTTCCTTTAGGGTCCTAGTCACTATGAGCCGTTTCGTATCTGTTCAAGGAAAAATATAAAGAATAGGGTAATTTACACTACTGATCATTGTATAACTCGCCGCGCACTCTGCATCTAGCTAACTGAAGGCGCTCAGCCTAGCGCAGTAAGACCAGTAAGACATCGTTCTGCCGCTCTATTGCTTGCATTCGTACTGTGAAACCCAGTAATAATGTAAACGTTAGTATATTGTAATTTTCAATATGTTGATAATTTTGATATTTTTAAACCTTATATTACTAGAAAAATAATATAATATTAGAAGATGTATGGTGTCACCGGAATAACTAAAAAAAAACGTAAATATTAAAGTAAATAAAAAAAGTTGGACTTTAATTTGTGTTTAAGATTAATTTCTAGTTTTCGATAAGCATTAAGATGGTTTTACTTCTATTTAGGATTACATTTGGGTGATCCGTTGGTTTTTTGTTTAAGTAACAAGAAAGACTGAACGGCAGCTAGTAGCTTACTAAAGTAGATACTTGCATGTGTTGTTCAATAACCTGTCAGTTTGATATGTAATTACAATTAAAGATATTGTGTGTAATATTATTTTAAAATATATTAATTAAACAAATAACCTTACTAGTCAGTGCTCCGTTCTCCACATGGTGATATTGTATGCAATATCTAGCGAAAACCTTACGTTATAAGTAGCTAGCTGCATAAATGAAATACCTCCGTAAGATTAATATTGAAACTTTGAAAGCCTACGGGGATGAGGTCTGAAGGTGATGTTTTAATTCTTTCAAAAGGCCCATAAGGAGACAGAGATTAATATATTGTATTCGTACTCTACCTGTGTAGAAAAATACAATTTAAGAAGACACTTAAAATCACTGACAAAAATTAAGACATTTAACTGTTGTAGTAATATAGACCTTCACGTACGTATGTTGAGTATGAAAACTATTTACCTGTTATTAAAGTTTAAAATGTGAAATACTGCATGTTTTGAATCACATTAAAAACGACTACATATATTTATAAATTTTAAAAATCTGGTTATCACCGCTTACATACGCCTTCAAATTTGTAAATGCAAAAATGGTTATACATTTCTGTATTCGGTTTGCCGTTAGTTGTTTACTTACTGTACCCCTATGTATAATGGATAAGTAAGTAATATAATTTCTGAAAAATTTAAAATTATTTAATAACTTTGATTCCTTAACGTAAGACTTATTCAGACTGATAAAATGATAATAACCATGTTATTTATAAAAAATACCCCCGTAGCAGCAAACTTGCATACTCAGCGAATTTCCAATGAATATATAACATAACACATTAAAAAACTTAACAGGATTCATAAGAAATGTATTCACAAACAAGCGATATTTAAAATATTAATTATTCTCCATAAGAATAACATTGGGGATGAGTACGCAGGTTTGCTGCAACAAGGCACACAAAATAATGGGTTGTTATGCAAATATCAATAGAACTCATCTTAGTGAAGTCACATGCCAAGTTTCATCCATATACATTTATAAATAAGCAATATATAAAATTTTAATTATTTTCCATAAGAATAACATAGGGACCAAGTACCTAGGTTTGCTGCTACAGGAACCATTGGCGAAAAATTGTTTTTTTGTGCAAACAACAATAAACCACAACCAGATCAAGCCATATACCAAATTTTGCCAGTTTATGTTCATAAATAAGCGAGATATACAATTTTTCTTTTTCTCCATAAGAATAACATTAGACAACGTACTGTGTTTAGCACTTTCAATATCTTGGTAACCAATTGACGTACAGCAATGATCAAAATACCAAATTGTTTGATTTTTGAATCTACACACATTTTTGGGGTACAAAACCCCCCAAAAACCCCCCTTCGGATGGTGCGATTCATCTGGTTTTCGAGCTCGTTCAAATAAATGGTACTTTACACATTTGTCCCAAATTTCATTAAGATCGGACCTTTTTTACGAGAGTTATCGTGCTTACGGACACACACACACACACACACACACACACACACACACACACACACACACACACACACACACACACAAGTAGAGGCAATATGGGGAGTCTGGGACAGCTGAAAAATAATTGTTTTTTAATCAGAAGTGACGTTTGAGTGACGTGGTGATGACGTATGTGTGACGAGAGGGTGTAATGACGTCACGGCGATGAGGTATTGGTGTGACGATACACATACGTCATTGGATGTGAGGTAATGTGAAAGCGGGTGGATTTATATTCGTTAAGAAACTTTTTAAAGACGAGAGAGGTTTGAAAATGAATTTGGTGGTTGCTGAGTGTCAAACGATTGAACAAACTGGTGGCCTGTAAAAAGGCCGTTTGTTACATGTATTTAAAATCTTTTGGTGTGACGAACGACATACGTTATTGGATGTGGGGTAAAGTGAAAACGGATGGATTAATATTTGTTCCGAAACTGATAGAAGTCGTGGGAGTGATTTGAAAATGAATTTGGCGGTTGCTGAGTGTCAAACGAATGAAACATCTGGTGGCCTTGAAAAAGGCCGTTTGTCACATGTCCTTAAAATCTGTAATTTACACAAATATTGCATAAATCTCAGTTGACAGACCTCTTCTGTTGATCTCAGCCTTCAGCACAGCGAGATATTCCATCCGCCGAGATATCGCCGGCCACTGCTCTGGAAGCATCGTCGGTTGGGCAATGTATGACATGATCGCCTTTATCTCATTGAAGTGATTTTCTTGTAGTTCGTCCTCAGACATAGTTGGAATTGCTCTCATTCTCTCCCCATGCTCCGCAATCAGGGTGATCTCCACCAACTCTTCGTCGCCGATGTCTTTGGACCACAGAGTAGATGCAGACATGTTGGCGGATCGGTGTCAGACGAGAGGATGGTAGTGAGGATCAGACAGACATGATTTTATTACTTGTTTATGCTTTGTCATCACGAAACACTGACAAGTAATTGGCTAAAAATTATCCAATTAAATGTAACCATTTTATAGAAAAAAACCTAGAGTCATTGTTACTCCCAAGTGGGTGGGTGGTTACGGACATGTAGAAACAAGTTCAAGGTCATCGAAAGTGGTTTTAAAAAAAAAGATTTGATAATTTATTTGTCAAAAATTACAAAGATTTAATCAAGGTTTACATAACTTATCTTTACAGCAAACTAGGTATATTGTATTAAACATTATTTCCTTCTTTGGAGGTTCTTGTGGTTGGCTTTCTTCTTCGTACTTTGGAGGTTCTTGTGGTTTGGTTTCTTCTGTATTTTCGGATGTGGCATTCGGAGACCATTCAGTGGGTGATTCAGTCGTCTCCGAATCGCAGAAGGTTGTGCTGTCGAATTCAACAGTAATCTTCATTACCATCGGAGGATGTTCCGTCATCAAATGCAGGAGTGTTTCGTGAAGTATTCCCAAATCCACTTCGTCTTGCATCACCAGATGAAACTTCATTATGTTGATGGGTTAAGTTCGTTCTTGACGGTACGAGAGCTGATGGAGAAATGATAGCTGATCACTAGTACGGGTTCTATTTATGTCAGAATAAAATGGTGGGGGTAAGTCCGACACTTTCAAAACTATGTCAAGGTCACAGTGATGAGTTTTTAAAAATATAATTACATAATACCTAAGTAAGAATAATACATAATTAAAAAGGTAAAATAATCAGAGATTACAATGGAATTTCACGCTATGTACAAAACTATTTTACAAAGTATTGTTAACATGGATTGTTATTTCTGTAGAGTTGTTTCCAGAAGGTCCATGGGAAACTAAATACAATACGCCGGGCTTGACAGAATCCAAATCTTCGTTCATAAGAACATTAACAAATCTTTTCGGGAGGTAAACTTGGAATTTAGGTTTATCTTCTTCTTTGTAGGGTGAATCTCCAAGAACAGCTATAACTGCTTCACCAACTGATGTATCCAACTTTTTCATCGAATGCACAGCATAATGTTTTTTCTCTTGAAGTTCGCTACATCTTTTTGTTGCTAGGAGATCGGATTTTGAATGTTGGTTGAATTTTTCTGCAAGAGATTGTAGTGGAGAAGGTGATGCCATTGTGGAGAAGCTGATATGATTCTTTTGCTAGGTGTTTTATTCTGTAAGAGATCTTGTGTCCAACTGATATTACGGAGGTACGTGCATGGGTATATGTGGATTTCCCCCTCCACTGGATATAAATCGGCCTACTCTGTATGCTCGTGACAATGCACAATTTGCAGTTTTATGTTGAGGGCTTTTTACTCCGATGCAAAGACCATTTAATTCCGTTGCAAATTCCTTATCCAACACAATATCCGTCACATTTGAAGTACTGTACATTCTGATCCACTTTGATTTTTCATCCCCAGTAGTGTAGATTTCGTCATACTGTTGACAATAATGGTACATTATGCTATCCAGCTCTTTGTATTGTGTAAATCCTTCGTCCCAGGTGATGTGATGAAGATACTTCATTAACCATTTATTGGTTCTAGAGCTTTTGCTATTTAACTTCTTAAAAGGAAAAGGCGGCTTAAAAAGAAAATAGTTAATGACATTAGTAGATATGTCAAAAAAAGCTAGTTCTTTTATGATATATTTGTCTTGGTTGTTCCTGAAAGCTTGAAATTCTACTACGCACTTTTTGGACATTCTAATATTATAATTAAAACAAATTGGTTTGTCCATTCCGTATCAATGTAATTTTGGTTCTATGAAACATTTCTCACTGCAGCAGTATGTATTTATTTTTGCAACTGTTAACTGATGGGAAGCTTGCAATCAACTGCACTCATATAGCCCCAATATTGTCATATATATATATACGGTGAAAATAAGAATAACATGTGGAAACCTGAATTGTTTCAAGGTCACGTAAATTAGTTTTTAAAAATGTTTAAGTGCTTCCAGCATGAGCACTTTGTTGATGCAATCTACCGTATAAACAGTCAGAGTTTGCTAACATTCATTCGCATTTAGTGTATCTCTCTTCTACACATGTACCGTTACATTTCATACATTGATATTTCAATTGTAGCGTTGACGTGTTGACTTGAAAAGATTCATGTAGAACTTTTTGTTCGTAGTCCGCAAATTCATTTTTGTTATCCTCGTAACACTTTCGACAAATCCTAAGACTATCTTTTTCATAGAAACATATTAAAGCCGTCGCACAATTTTTATAATGTTCATTCATAATTTCTTCAGCTATACTTTTTGGTAGTTGGCTTACAATTTTTTTTAAATCATTCGTATCCTGATATTATTTGAGTAACGCTTGTTTCCACAGGTTATACTCCTCCATTTTGTGTTGAATCTACGAGAGCGCATGAAGTTGGTTTTCACTGGGCAAGAGCTGGAGTTGTTCTGAGATGGGGTGGGTGGTGTGACAGCTATTTATACTAATGCAAACCTTCATTTCCTAAAAATTAACACTCTTTTGCAGTAACCATAGCATTCACATATTCTACATGCTATTCCGTCTTGTTATTACTTTTGACTCTACTTCTATATCCACATCCCAACTCTTCCTGTTTGCACAATATTGTAGTAGACATTCACAAAGACCTTTGCGACATTTGTTACAATATTTTATTATATCGCTATACAGTCCAAATTTCACACACATTTTAGGACAACATGTATAACAGTGTTGGGATTTGTACAATGTGAACGTTTCTCGTGTTGGAGTTGGAAGTTTATATGTTTTACATCGACATTTACAAATACCATAACTTTCACATATTTCACAGGCTAATCCGTCCACCTCTAGTTTCGGTCGCACAAAACACTTGTTTTCACAACAGTATCTTTCCATTTTATGAAGTTTACTTAAGCATGTAATAAACAAGACTGAGTAGGATAGGTACTGTTTGGAAGCTTGGAATCAACTGCACTCACACAGCGTGAGTATTTTCATATGTATATAGTCAGCGAAAAGAAGAATAACATATGCAAACCTGAACTGTTTCAAGGTCACGTAAATCTTTTTTTAAAAAGTTTTAGTGCTCCCAACATGAGCACTTGCTTGATGCAATCATTCAAATAATTTTACACTTTTTGTTTATTTGAAATATTCTCCGGCAATTCCTTTGTTGGAGAAACTTTAATTTTGGTTCCTTCACTTCGAAGTTTATTAAAAAAGAATCCGGTCCTTCTGTAGAACGACACCTCTTGAGGCAATCTGTTGTATATAGAATGATCTATCGGGCCATAGATCAGTGGTAAAACTGGATGTGTGTTCACCGAACTGTTGAGGTAATAAAAAATAAGTGGAGCATATGTGACGAGTTGCTGAATGTATCTGATTATTACTGGTGTTAGATTCGACAGGACTTGAAATTCTTCCAAAGTTAAAAGGATTTTCTTATTGTGTTTAGAAAGATCTCTAAATCTCACAAATTGAGTACCTCGAAGTCTGATGTTGTCGATTTCTAAATCGGATTCGTTAAATCCAATTGCAGTTTTTCGTCCTGTCAAGTTGTTGTATTAGTAGGCTTCAATGATAGATACGTGTTTAGTAAATTTATCCCACATGTCTATCGTAAGCAGCAATGAGGCTTTCCCGCAATGGTTAATTAGCACAGCAGGATTAAAGTTCAAAGATTTGAAAACACCAACAGTAACAGTTTTATCCATGTTTAAATTCAATGGATACATTGCGCGTAAAAATACATCAAATATCACATCCATATTTTGTTCATCATATTCATTTTCACATCTTTTCCTTTTCCTCTGATCATTTCCTTCGAAAGTTAGAAATCCTGAGAGTCCAGCCTTAATCTCCTCAGTAGTTGTTGTGTCCTTTTCTGCGGACTCTTCTACATTTTCAGCTGGTGTTGTATTAGTTTTAACATCATCATTATTATTATTATTATTATAAGGTGTAATTGTGTCTTTGACAATTGGAAAAGAAGTGGTTTCCGTAGTTTTTACAGAGTCCTCACTAGGATTACCAGGTGGAATTGTGTCTTTGTCAATTGGAAAAGAAGTAGTTTCCGTTGTTTTTGCAGAGTCCTCACTAGGTTTTGTGTTTCAGGTAAGTCTTGATTCGACGTTTTAGATGCAGCTGTCACCTCTGTTGATGCAGACTCGAGCGTTACATCTTCAAGAAAATTAGATGGCATACTGTCCATTTTAACTATCAATGTTGTCTTGCTGTCTGCAGGTGGTATACTGCTGTCCTCTCGCAGAAGAATCTCCCTTTTATAAACTTGTGGCGGGGGTAAATATATGTAGGTGCTGAATAATGTGGTAAAAACATCTATATTATTCTTCTAACCACGCCTGTTAGAGGGGTGTACGTTACGATTGTATCATGTAGTATCAAACAATACGCTGTTGTTTGGTCTGGAATATTCTCTTCCAACTCAAACTCGATGCGAATATCTACTGTTGATGATTTAATTGATTCGTTTTGTTTTGAACAGTCTATGATTGCAATTGGTGCGAGACTCTTGAATGTTTCAGGGTTGAGGAGAGGCGAGTTCGTCCTTCCATAGTATGACGATTGAAACCTAGCATACATATCGTATAAAATACCATATCTGTCCTTAGAAAACATTACATTAAGACTGTCATAGGGAAAGAATTGTGAGTTTAAAAACAACTTAATATTTGAAAGTTTACAATGATCAAAGCTACTGGCATTAGCTGTAATATTAGATCTTTTATTTGTTTGCAGAGCAAAAATAACATATCTAGGCTTTTCTAAATTACTCGAAGTCTTCACAGCCCACGTTTGACGTTGAGTTTTAGGCAAGACAGGCCACTCATGCATTTCCCAGCTTCTAAAAGGAACCACAATATCCCTATCAGAGTCCAGAATCCGTAATAGACTTACTCGTCGTTCATCGGCCAACCGTACATGAGGTACTCTCCAAACTATTTTATCTAACTTCAATTTCCATTCAAGTGTTGTGGGTGTGGTTCCGCTATCAGCTTGTATAATATCCACATCAGAGGATGATCGCAGTAAAACCAATTCTTGTTTGACATTAATTATTATTCTTCTGTAGTCTTCAGCGAATCCTAGTAAGAGCCGCAACGGAACGCAAAAGTCGAAATAACCACTTGAATTAGGTACTATTTTGGTCGTAGTTGGTAATATCCATCCGGCTATTTTTAAAGCGTTCGTTTCATTAGGTGATAAAGAAACCAACCCTTTAAGCGTACTGCTTATACTGACTTTTTTAGTCGAATCTACTACAATGCCAGATATTTCGTACCGGATTTCTTCAAACAAAAAGGCCATTGGATTATTTATGAATGGTACTTTTGATGTTGTATTTTCATCTTTTTCCAAAACCCTTCCTTCAATATAAATATAGCTTTCAGACGGTAAAGTATATGCATCTTGATGTTGTATTGGAATTCGGATCTCATCATTATTTCCTAATTTCGATGAAGCGTAAGGGTTGTGAGTGTGAAGCTCCTTCTCCCACAACGTTTCGTCGAAAACCGGTCCATGTTTTATATCCAGTATGTCCATTATCATTGACTCTGAAACCAAGTCCTTCTAAAAATTTAATGTTCTCTCTAGTTAACCTCTCTACGTTAGGAGATATACTAGAATTGTCTGATGTTTGTTTAGTGTTATATGTAAATTCAAGTCCCATCGTTCTTTTACGGTGCCTGTCTAATGTGTAAACGTACAGTAATAATTTCTCCTCTGAAATCCACGATGTCACCGTCTTGATCTAGTACGTTCAATACGATGTCTGAAATATGAGTGGAGTTTAATGGAAGAAATATCAGATTATGAGGTTTTTCAATTATCTTAAATCCAGGTGGAACGGTTGGATAAAACGAATGTAAAATATGTTGGTTCGATCCATCTTTATAAGCCCCTTGAACTATGTTACACGTAATATTTATAGTATTAATTTTAATTATGTTCACAGTTTTTGGACTTGTATGGTAGATATTTGGTTCAAGAACCGACTTGTATAATGGGAAACCAAGTAAAGGACCAATCGATGCTGGTAGAGTGAAATCCATATAAAACTTGCATTTTATTTCACTTCTTAAATTGTTATTATTCGCTCTTATTTCAATTACATCCTTTCCTAACTTATTTTGAAGTTCTCTGTTTATGTCAGCTATTTCATAAGCACCAGTTTTAATCTCAACAAATTCACGTACATCAGCCAGACCTTCAGTATTTTTCTTTCTCACGTAGTGAAATTTATTATTAACACCTTCTATTATGTTTGGGATTGAGTTGTAAGTAGTAAAATCCAAAAGTGCAATTTCCCACTGTCTATCATCTCTCAGGTGTAATGGTGGAAATAATGTACTTCGTAAAGTTGATGTTGAACCACTAACTGTTACAGTACAAGACGACATCTTACAGTTGACTGACACTTGTGGCTAGAAATTCCAAACATAAATGTCCGCATACTGACGTGTCTTCTCTTTGTTTTCTATCATAATTGAAAACTACGTTAGGTACTGCACCGAAATACACTTGTAACTCTTTAGGAGGTGGAAGATTCCCAAAACTGTCGAAATAAAAAACAGAATCAAATATTTTCTTATAACAAACCCAATGTGTCCCAGCACCATTAGCATAATCAAGGTTTACAATTGCGGCTTCATTTTTCCAGATTTTTCTTGGCAATCCGTTTCGCATGAACACCCCTCTGAAAAAAGGGATTTTTAAACATGATGCATACCGTTCAAGTTCCTCGTTGTTCAAAGGTTTATTCGGCAAAATTAATTTGTTTTTGTTTAATATGCACGGTATGGTCTTAGGTATAATCCTCTTCCGTTTACCTTTTTTTTTGAACATTTTGAACACTTTTTTCGCTTACGATTAACTCTCTTATTAGTATTCCTTCTTTTACTAGTGCCCCCACCGGAAATATTTCTTCTGCGACGTGTGTTTGTTTTTCTTCTCCTCGATCCTCCTCCAACTGCTGTTTTGGATTTCATGGCTGCAGTTACTGCTAATGCAGCTGCTCGTTCACCAACACTTGCGTCACTTGATTTTACTCTCTGCCAAGCTTTTTCAGCAAGAGCTCTATCTGCAATTGATCTTCTTTCCGAATCTGAGTAATTTGAATATGCAATATCGTGCTCTGCAAGCTTCGTCCAATTTGTTTATTCCAGGATCTCCTCGTACCAAACGCTTTCGCAATTTCGTACCTGGACCACAATATTGATAACCTCCAGGCAAATGTAGCTCAATTGGAAGTGCGTCAACAGCTGTGTTTATTAATGCACCTGTAGGTAAAGTGGAAAATGCTTTTTTAAAAAGAGACACTGCGCTACTAGTGAGTCCTCGTCCTCTTTTCATGAGTGATAGTTCACTACTGAACGTCTTCCTTCCATGTATGATAATTTATTTTTGTTTTAACACCTTACTCCATTAGATTACTCTAACGTCTGGCAGTGATAATGACTCTTCTGCATCACTGTTTGTATCATATATTGCGTTTACACTGTTTGAAGGTGTTCCCCGACTTTCCTTCTTCGAAGAGGTGAAAAGAATCACCATAGACTGTAATTTGTCGATTTTTTGGTAAATATCTTGTTTTAATTGCTTTATTTCTTCCAAAACAAATCGCCTATTCACAGCATCTGTATCTTTTTCTGCAATTGCCACATGTATAATTCTTTTATATTTAGCATCAAACATGGTGTCATTTGTCCCGCAATTTAATGTAAATGTACGAATTGTTCCAAGGTTTACTGCTTCATCTTTGTTAATAGGATCTGCAATATTGCACAAACGTTTCCTTCTTAGATCATAGTTTCCGTCTCGAGTCAACTGAAAACCTTCTCCAGGTGGACCTCTCAAAGCCTCTCGAACCAAAGAGCTCTCATGACGACCGAACTTATCAACACTCATCTTTAGACTGAATACTTAAGCTATGTATCCCCAACCTTTTAACTCTTCCGTTAAAGCAATCATTTCGTTATCCAATCCGTTATGCCCAGCCTGTATAGATTCATATATTAATCGCATTCTGTCAACCAGCTTATTCACATTATTATAGTATATAATATTTGTATCATACACCGATTTCATCGACATTCCTTTACCCTTAGCCTTCGGACGTTTTCCTCTAATACTAGAAAACAGCTTTGAAATAATTTCTCTATACTTCTCCGATCTATTTCTATGAATAGGTGTATTATGTGAATAACCTTTTCTATGGGAGTTGGTTAAAATACATATGTTTTTAAAATCATTCAAATCCTTCTTAGTATATTTTTTTGGAGAGGGTTTAAAGATCAATTCAAACAGTCCAGTGGTACCCTTAAAAGTTTGGTCTTTAACTGTTATATTATCTTTGTCATCTATCTCTAGCATACTATCCCCCATACGAAGACCGTCTTTTTCCAAGCGTGCTCCATACAAGTGGTATTTACTCGATTTATGTGCACCATGTAGCATTTTTAGTATATAATTTCGTGAAAGAGGTCCTTTTTTGCCAATTTCTTTACTTAAAATACTAATATTTGTGGGGGATTCTGTTGGTTCTAAAGGATCTGTTTCACCTTCAATGTCGGATTTACTTTCTTCTTCATTTTCTTTATCTTCTTCTTCTTCTTCTTCTTCTCCTGAACGACTCGTTCTGCTAAATGATTCTGACCCAGATTCTGATCCGTATGTTCCTGAAGTTTCATCTTGTTTAACGATCTTTTTATCTCGTTCTTTTACTTCTTGATCTAGTAGAGTCGATTTGGTCATTTTATCATTTATTTTATTCAGGGGTTCGACAATGGGCTTGAAGGTTTCCTCCAAATATTTATTTCTAGCCATCAATCCTTCTTTTAGTAGCAGGTTTTTCTTCCGTATTGAGTCACTTAGGACTTTTATTTCACTAAGCAACTCCTCCTGGTTCGACATTATTAGTTCCGACTGTTCTCAACGCCTTCACCACAAATACTGAATTTGTTATAGGCAGAAGTCAATGTAATAAAACAAATCCATCGAACCCTATTTTGTAACGACCATTTGTCATAGATCTTTCTTTATCTATAACTAAAAACCCATATTTTTCTTTCCAAGCTTTCCCACACACATCTCGAAATTTTTCAAATGACATATCTGCACCAACATGATCGTTGTATATATGTTTGAGATTTTTTTCATCCTGCTTGAAAACAATTAAAAAGTTTACGTTGTCTCTAATTAATTGTTTCGGGATTTTACTATATGTTTGACCTATGTAAATAGAGTCAATATGATTATGTCTACCCATAGAGAAGTATGTTCTTATCCTATCATGATTTTCAGAGGAAACATCGTCAAAAATAAAAACTGAATACGGTTCAGCATTGTTAGGCTCTATAATCTCACTGCTTGCGTCAAATTTATGCAATGAAACATCGGGTACATCATGCAAAATCTTTTCCAATAATAAATATTTTGGTTGATTCAGAGATTTGGAAAAAAATATAAACATTATTGAAGCTTAAGCCGTTTGGTTTTGTTATTAAATTAAAAACATCGTTGGTTTTTCCACAGTTTGAAGGCCCACTAATAATACACCTCATTGTGTTAGGCAATAAACAGCCATGTTTACTTACCTCATTATCAAAAATATCCGGTGTCAAACAATCAATATTGTTAATATCAAGTCTTTCATTCTGGCAGATAATTTCCATAATTTATTTACTGCATAAACAGTCTTCTCAAATGCTGTCCCGTTACTGATTTTTTATTTCAAAGTAGGTCCTTTTTGTCTATCCAAGTATCTTCGCTCTTGTCAAATCCCAACCATCTCACTAAAAGTTTATTACCTCTTTTTCTTAATATCTTTTCAACCAAATAAACATTGCCAGTCTTGGATTTTAACATCTCATGTCCGTAAAACCCTCCCTGCAGTATCTCTCCTTTAACATCCTTTAAAATATAAGTTTCAGGAATAGTAGGCTGTACTCGATGGACTGTGAAAACCTCGTTTGTCCAATTCGGAAGGTAACCTTTGGTAAAGATATGTTTATATTTACATATCCTCACATTGTCTCCTATTGCAAATTTTTTGGGTGGTTTCTTATCTAATATTGGTTTGGTACTTTTCTTTATGCGTTTCAAAACTTTAGATTCATTTGCTTTATTCACCTGATTTGGTTTCATACCTATTGTACGATGTTTTTTATCATTGTAATCTTTTATTAAAGTAGGAAGAATATCATACCATACATAGGTGCCTCTTTCTGAAAATTTCTTGTACATTGAAGTTTTCAAAGTGCGATTGAAACGTTCTACAATAGCGGCTTTCTTTTCACTATAAGTTGAATAATGATTTATTTTATTTTTCCTCATTAGATCAGAAAAATCTTTGTTAAAAAATTCTGTACCATCGTCTGTCTGCAGATTTTTTATACGTTTCCCTATCGCCTGAAGTACTTCTTTCATTGCTTCTGTAATAGACGATCCACTTTTGTTTTTCAGTGGAATTGCACTGGCTACTTTTGTAAAACAATCAATAACCGTTAAAATGTACCTAAAACCTTTATTAATCCTACTGTACGGTTTCATTTCTACAAGGTCCGCTTGATATAGGTCATGAATGCCTTTCACGACCGTTGATCTTCTAGGAAAATTTCTTCGAACTGGTTTGTGAAGTTCTTCAACGATGGATTTTCTCTCGTCCATCGGTTCGCTTTATCCTCCAATCGTTTAGTAACTGAACTATAAAACTGTTTCATTTATTAAAAAAGGCTAAATGTTAAATAAGTAATGTAGTTTTTGCTAATTTAAAAAATTGCTTATTCTGAACACACGAAAACTGGGTCAAGGCCACTGAAGTGGCTTTTTAAAAACTTTATTTAACATATACTTAATTAATTAGCATTTTATTGATCTTCCACCAGTTTACTTCTCAGGATGATGATGCACTTAATCAATTTATGTTAATGAATAATGTCCATAAGGAAGTGTGTGGATGTTGTTTTGAAGGATCACACGTTTGTCGTCTTTGTCTGCCAATGACTTCTTTTTCACAGTTATACTATATAAATTATGATTGAAGCTCCGGATTGTGTTAAAAGATGCACTGTACCCAACTCTTCTGAATAAACAGTTGTAGTAATGTTCAAATTTCATTTTTTTCATTATGTACATCTTTTTTATTCCTTTTGCCTTCTTGATAATCCCTGCTTCATCCTCATCCGCTGCGACTGTTGATGTGACATTCGCTGTTCTATCTGTCATTAATTTTAACGCGTACATCTTCGACATGAGGGCGACAATTTCTTCAAGTGGTACTCCGCAAGTTTCATCCTTGAACTTTCCTAAAACCTTCTTGTTAACAGAGTTGTCGTATGTCGGATGGTTGACTGGGTAGTCGGAGAAGTCAAAATCATTCCTGTGAGGAAACCCTCTAAGGTCATCATACATGTCAAGTGTCTTGATCCAATATATGATCCCGTCAGTGTCCATGTAGCTAATTCCAATTCGATCTCGTCCATAAAAGGCAACCATCTTGTTGTAGTGGAATTCGTACATATGGGTCTTTGAAATATCAAGTATACACATTCCTACATAAAGAGGTCGATCCATGACAACATTTGTTTTGTTCATGCATACAACTACAAGATTTTCGTTTATTATGATAGATGTTTTGAAGTTAGGCTTTTGAACTAATTTTAACATTTTCTTTTCATCAGAAACAAGTTTCAAATTCATGTGATTCCTTTTGTTTTCAAGACATTTCCCATAGACGGCGTTATTCATCAGTTTGTAAAATTCTTTGTGAAAACTTGATGTGGAAGCTGCTCTTCTTGAAGTATTCGATTCTATATACGGTTTTAGCCAGGTCTTTTGTGTAAATTGAAGCACTCGGTTGATTTTAACAATTTTGATTCCTAGTTCAATTGCTTGCTGTACAATCCAATAATGTGCAATGTAATTAGATTTATTTTCAAGTGTCGTCATCAACTTTGAATATTTGCCTCCTGGAGGAACCTCGGACCTTGGTAATAGAGGAAGGTCATAATGAAGGTCGTGAAGGTGCTGAGGATACTCGAAGTCAAAGTCCAATATGTATCCGATATCGCTGAACTTCGGGATGCTCATAATGTCTCCTAAAACATTAGAATCAACCCAGCAAAATCCGCCAAAAGGTAATGGAATTGACATGGCGTATCCATAAAGGTTATTGGCGTCGAAGTAGCCTAGGTAGACTGATTCTTTAGTGGAGTTATAATTTTGAAGATGTTTGTTATTGGCTTTGACATATCGTGTGACCGATTGTGTGAGCCCTCCTCTAACACCAGCTTCAACCATAAGAACCATGTCAATATCAGTTAAAAGTTGGAGTTCGCATTTAGTTTCCTTCATCATAGCTTGCCAAGCCAGCCTCGGAGATGTGAAGTAATAGAAACAATCCAGTCCGTAAGCTAACAAACATGAATTTCTAAATTCCTCCATTACATTACAAAGGAGAGTTACATCAAGTTTCACATAAAAATCATTATAATCTCCGAGCGTCGACATATTAAGTTCCTTCCATACCTTGACAGCATGCTCATAATCTTCTGGATCTACTGGAGATTCATTGAGTTTACTGTAAAACATTTCTGGTGGAGGTAACGCAGTCTCGTCAAATCGAGCAAGGGAATCTATGTAGTCGTACGGGAACACTCCTTTTCTTAATACGAGCTCCATCTTATCTTCTGGAACCAGCTTCCTCGTTTCAATTAAGTCATCTCTTTCCAGATTCTTAGAGAGTGTCATCAAACTGAATGGCATAAACCTTAAGGAATCTATAAACCTTAATTTTATATTTTTTACTTTCTTTGAAAAACTAATAAATTTTTCTGTCGTTTGAGCCAATACGTCAATTTGTCCTTTGTCTCGTCCAAGTTCTGGAATAATAAAGTGTGCGTCGTATCCACTTAAATTGTGTAATACAACCGGTATAAAGTTAGGTAGCTTAAAGTTGATATTGCAGGCGTTACAAGCTGCTCCTCTATAGGCTCCTGTCAAATGATCATGGTCACGCACTTTGATGTTGTCCTCAGAAAACTCCTGTTTACACAAGTAACAAATGTCCTCCATTTGATGACATAGTTCTTGAAGGTCAGTGAGATTTTCCATAGGAACAATGTAACTGTAGAGGGTAGATACTTTTTCAGCAATATCATATAGATCATCAACAAATCGTGTTGCAGCTTGCTCCCCACGGTAAAGCTTTGGCTCCGTTGGAATATCGTAGTGCCGAAGATGCTCGTATGAAAGTGTTGAATTTACCAAAAGACAATAGCTGTTTGGCTCGTGTTTTTGGTATTTCCTACTGTCTGCTGCGTCAGGATCCACATTTTCCACTGGTATCAATGACGATTCAAAATCTGCGTAAATTACAATTGGGATGCGATACTGGTGATGGATATTCCTAAACTTTAGAATAGAACTATTCAGAGTTGGAAGGATAACTTTTGCTGCTGCATGATCTCCACAAAGTTTAGAGTGTTCCGTCAGCCAACTACGACCTCCTCTATTTATAGAGATATTTTAAAAACAGAAACATCTTTTACACACTGTTATTGGTGACTTTCTTTTGGTGAGCTGATAGTGAATGAGCTTAGTGAAATCTTTTATGTACACATAATGTGAAACAGTTTCATCTTTTAGTAACAGTAAATCAGTATGATCAGTCAATTCACGTGGTACCACTTTTAACGGGTACACATTGTTTCTTCTGTCCAGTCCAAACACGTTAACAGATACACCTGCATTACGTTTTTCAAAACTTCCTATATCAGACAATGACACTGGGAAGTTTAATCCATTAAATTTATATCTACCATTTAGTTCTTGATATCTTCTATTCGGTCGTTCAGGATGTTGGACACCTTCATGAACGAGAAATTTCGCCAACATAGAATATCTGAAACATTCATTGTCATTGTTTTGAACATTAATACATGATTTATTATCTTTAATCTTTGCTGGCAATGGAATAAAACTGCTGCCACGATCACCGTATCCACGTTTATGAACTCGTAAATCCAGGTTGTTTACATTGAGCAAGGACCATCCGGATCCACGAGCTTCATGTTCAGTTATTTTAAGCACCAATTCTTGTAAACATTCATCAACTATTTCATCTAAATTTGACGTCTCCATGATAGTTCGGTTTCTAGAAAGAAACCCTCTGTTGGATATTTCTCCTTCTACATTATTAAATGTTGTGTCCAATAGTAATCCAAATTTAATGAAATTCAAACGGTTAAGTTCATAATTTAATTTTGCAATTATAACATCTTTAACGAGGGTCAGAAATATTTTTAGTTCAAGTGTATTGATGTTATTTATTCTGTAATGTCGAACGACAGATCTGTCAAACGCCTCCACTAAAATGTTGACTCCCAACGTTGCATCTTCGTTCGCAGTCCCTCTAGAAGTAGAGGGTGAGGATTCATCTTCAGGATCCACTGAGTTTTGTTTGCTAGGAGGTGCATATGCAATTACGCTTGGTCTGCTCTGCCGTGTAGAGTGTTCAGTGTCAGCAAGGAAGTGTAAGAAATCGGGATGGTCTTCACAATCGGATAATGCATTATTAGTAGCATTATGGTAAATTTCACAGTGATATATATATAAATCCTCATTTATGAAATCTTCATTACAACGTTGACAATAGTACATTGTGATTGAATAAATTTCTCAGTGTGTTATAGACTGCTCCAAAAGTAGTATTGAGAGCCATTTTTCACATGTTCTAGTTTTATAGCAAATGCTGACCTCAGCATTGAATTACTATTGGTTTATATTTTTGCTAACATCATCACTTTCATTGCCATTGGTTCATTCATTTAAAAAGTAAACATAAATGAAATTATAAATTAGTATTGCTATAAGCTTACTAACCACAACATAATTATGGAGCAGCCTATACAGGTCCCAGATATATCCTCCACAACACCACCTTTTCAATTATCATTTACACCCACGGAAAGACAAGAAAGTGATGATCAACCAGTACAGGTTAACGTTGTATCAAGCAGAACAACTATCCAATCCAGAGACGTAATGGCTGCATTAGAAAGATTAGTAGGGGCAGATTATCTATCAGATGATGACATCATTGTTGAACAATAAACCCTTTATACAGTTGAAAAACACATCCAAACAGCCGTTTTAACGGCTACCATTTTTTCATTCGTTTATTATACTCTGCTTGTTGCTTTTTTAGTTTAAGGAAAAAAACATTGCGAATTCGGCTGAGTTTTAAAACGATTGAAACAATTGGTGGCCTTGAAAAAGGCCGTTTGAAACAGACTTCTCTAATTAGTCGCTCAGGTATGCAACGCCATCATCGTCTTCCTCACCACTGGAACTATCGAATAGTCTCCGCCTTGCATCGTGAACATCACGTAGGACAGGAGTCCTGTTGTCATCCTCATCTTCGGACAGGAGATAAAATTCAATACTGTCGGCGACTGACTCCGGATAATCCTCGTGAAGAACAAATGCTATTGCATCTTCTATGTCAGAGACATCTAGTGATGATGTGTTGTCATCGGAGTTGGTCAGGTCTTCGGAGTCGCTAGTATCTTCAATCTCCTCCACATCTTCCTGTAAGACATTTTCAATTATTTCTCCAATTTGCTTCCAGTGGTGAGGGATGTCTAGTGGTGCCATGATGGTAGATAGGATATGAATGACTGGTGACTACTATTTACCTTTGTTTATAGGGGAATTTTGTGATGAGCAAGCAAAAATAAACAACGAATAAGAGCATTAAGTTTTAGTCAGTAAAAAAAGTGCTAAGTTATGGTAGAAACACCGTAAACATAGGTTTTGATCTCAAAAAATGTATATATATATATATATATATATATATATAGAGAGAGAGAGAGAGAGAGAGAGAAAGAGATACACTTGTGCATACTTAATATCATAAATTTCAATTGTTAGTTGAGGTAAAATTAAGAAACCACCATGTGTTTTGTACAACTAACAATTTTAAAAACCATGTGTTGGTAATTATTAATTTCATTATTAGTAGAAACATTAATAATCGAAAAGATAAATAATTGGTATGGTTCAAATAAGACGCTTAGCTTAGTTAAAACGAGTGAAATTCATGGTGGCCTTGAAAAAGGCCGTTTGTAGTTGCCCTCAGAAGGTGGAGTTTGAGATGGCGTTGTGGGTCTGCAGGATACGTCCTCAAGAAACGATGACGGTGAGAGTCACCCTTTGGCCAAACCGCAGCAAACGCGGTCTTTGATGACGTTGGTCTTGAAGGGTAAGTCATCTTCCAGAGGAGTAGGCGCCATCCAGAACCCTACGTCGGACGTTGTCAATTTAATAGTAGTCGCTCGGCAGTCGGCCCTGATACTGTCTAGAGCCTCAGAAACTCTCCACAAGTCGCATTCTTGAGTTATCTCCGTCGTCCAATAAATCGGAATACGGAGGTAGAATGTTTTCAGCCACAGAGGAGAGCGTTTAACCCTTCTCGCTGTTTGGTGGTGAACAATCTCGTAGACCATGTTGTCAGGTAAACGTCGCAGATGGATGTGATCAACTCTACAGAACGCCTCTATTTATAGTAATAACTACTGCATATTCAGCAGTATCTTATCTTAACTGCTGACAATGCTTTTCAGCAGTCTCTTATCTTAACTGCTGACAATGCTTTTCAGCAGTCTCTTATCTTAACTGCTGACAATGCTTTTATTATTTTCAAGGTCAACCTAACAAACAAACAAACAAAATCTTTTTCTGAATGCAAAGAATCGATGACACTAGAGTTGTAAATATTAATTCAGGCTGCAGCTTGTATTATTGGTTCATTTCATCTTATAATATAATTCGTTTGTAAAGGCAACACAGTTAGCTCAATTTGAGTACTAAAACGAGAGATGTAAATATTAATTCAGTCTGCAGCTTGCATTATCAGTTTATTTCATCTCATAATATACTTTGTTTGTGAAAAACAACAGAGTTAGCACACTGTGAGTACTATAACGAGTGAATCAATTGCTGGCCTTTAACAAGGCCGTATTTGAATTCTCCGCCAAGGTTTACGACTGGTCTCGACCGTTGTCGACTGTAAGAAAAGCTACGCAATGTAGGTTAATTATGCTGTAGGATTGTGCATAATATACTTTGTTTGTGAAATACAACAGAGTTAGCACACTGTGAGTACTATAACGAGTTAATCATTTGCTGGCCTTTAAAAAGGCCGTTTTTGAATTCTCCACCAAGGTTTACGACTGGTCTCGACCGTTGTTGACTGTAAGGAAAGCTACGCAATGTAGGTTAATTATGTTGTAGGATTGTGCATAATATACTATGTTTGTGAAATACAACAGAGTTAGCACACTGTGAGTACTATAACGAGTGAATCAATTTTTGGCCTTTAAAAAGGCCGTTTTTGAATTCTCCACCAAGGTTTACGACTGGTCTCGACCATTGTTGACTGGAAGGAAAGCTACGCAATGTAGGTTAATTATGTTGTAGGATTTTACATAATATACTTTGTTTGTGAAAGACAACAGAGTTAGCACACTGTGAGTACTATAACGAGTGAAACAATTGGTGGCCTTGAAAAAGGCCGTTTCTGAGCTGCTGATCCAATCTAGACGCACTCCCACATAGCCTTTGCCAGTTCGCCTTTGCCCGCCCTTTGAAATACTAAGTATGACCCAGTCTTGGGTATTGGTTGCAAATATCCAGGCAGTCTTACCTTTAGGATTCTTCCGCTGTTTTCCAAAATTACTTTGCGCTCTTTAATTTGTAGGAGTTTATATTTTTTGGAAACTTTCAATCTTCGGAATTTTCCCTCCTGAGCTATAGTTTCAAAGTCAAAACTAGATGCTGGCGGCTTTTTCTCTGCAGGTTTGTGTTTAGCGCAGAACTTTTCTCCTATTTTGCAGAAGACTGCACACACTTCACCCTTCTTCGGCCCTCTCTTAAATTGGTGGGTACACTTGGGCGCATTTCTTACCCGTGGTGTCTTCTTCAATGATATTCTTGGTGTGCTGGAGGATGAAGTTGCCTTCGGTACGAAGGGGTCATGTTTTGAAATGAATTTCCTATTATCTTCATCCGATGACTCTGCTGTCGGTGCTCCAAAGTGCAGGGGACTTGGCGGCGAAACCACGCTTGTGGATGTAGAAGGTGCGTCCGGCGGATCGAAGATAGACTTCACCTTGTTCTCAGCCAGGATGGATTCTACAGCTGCAGAAGTCTCAGAAGAGTCCATGACTTGGTGATCAGATCAGCAATCAGCTCAGTGGAGGAATGAGGAAACATCGCACTACTCTCTCATTATATAGACGTTGCTGACACAGCACTCTTCTCCTATTGGTCAGTTGAATTTAAGTACTAAAAATAGTGGCCTTGATAAAGGCCGTTTTTATGTTCCAATCTTGGACCGACTGTGCCTCTACGTTAGAAACTTGCAAATGTTTGTGTTTGAAAGCAATTTTATGTTTTACTCAAAGCTATGACTCTTAAGTACCATAACATTTGTTTTTAGGTACATTAAACAAACTGTGTTGACTGAATAACGAACAAAATTCTCGGTCAAAATATATTATTTAGAGTCGGCAACTCCAATCTTAGCCCGACTGTAACTCTATGTTAGAAACGTGGAATTGTTTGTGTTTGCAAACACAACTCATTTTATTCTTTACTCCAAGCTATGGCTGTTAAGCCCCATAACATTTATTTTAAGCGCACTAAATAAACTGTGTTGACCGAATAATGAACAAAGTTCTCGGTCAAAATATATTATTTAGAGTCGGCAACTACGTACCGTACAGATTACCAACACCCAGTATGTCATGGGACTTATAATAAAACTTTGCAAATGCATGAGTTCAAAAACGATTGAAAAATCTGGTGGCCTTTAAAAAGGCCGTTTTTTGAGATGATCTAGCCACGGACCCATTCGGCCTTCCCTCTGGGATACGAAGGGTCCTCCCCCCGCCCGTGAATCTTCAGATGCGTCGACTTCCACGGCCACTCCATTCTCCTTGGCAGGCGAACTCTCGTCAGCTCCAAGGAACCAACCTCCCGCAGAGTAGCCTCACCATCCTGGCGTACGAAAAATAGCAATTCGTACAGGCCGGGTTTCATCCGCCACAACCGTCGATTCTGCTCGCCATGGCGTAGTTGCCCAAGTGGAGTGTAGAAGCGCCGCTCCAGCCTCTGAAGCTTTCGCCGTGGAGTAGCCGCAACACAATCCATTACAGTGACAGGATTGCTCCTTGGCACTGGTCTCGGAGCTGGACAGTCCAAAGCGAAGTGAACACGCCTCTGCGAGGCTCCTGGACGTTGACGAGGCGGCCGGAGTGAGGATATCGGTGCTAGTGGAGCCCGTCGCTCAATCATCTCAGCGAAGATTTCTTCCACCGTAGTTTCCATCTTCTCTCCTCAGCGCAAGCAGGATGTCCTGAGCCCCACTAATCATTGGTCTCTAAGGTGCGACGCTACATACCGTATAGGATACGCTGCAGGTCTCCTGTTGGTGCGCACTAATAACACTGACTCAGCGTTTTATTTAGTGGCCTTGAGAAAGGCCATTTTAATTATTTAATGTCCCAGTCCAAGCGCTTACCCCTTTGAACAAACTATGTTGACAGAGGAACGATTAAAATTCTCGGTCAAACCATATTTGTTGAAGTCGGTAACTAAGTACCGTACCGTACAAAATACCAACAAACATTATTGAAACCTCATGGGACTTATAATAAAACTTCATTACAGCAGGAGTAAGACTGGGGGTAAAACAAAATATATGTTTTACGCTACTGAGTGTCAAACGATTGAAATTTTTGGTGGCCTTTAAAAAGGCCGTTTTTATCAGTGTCATTGTTTACATTGACACCCATTGGACGGTGACACGCCGACGTCGTTGCCCATCTTCCGGCTTCCCGACCTCCAAGTAGGTCTTTAATGTCTCGTACGGTGGCTCAATCACTCCATTCGGCAGGTAACTTCTAAAGACAAAGTTGCGGTGGCGCAACAAAAGCTCCCGCGAAGGCTTGTCCCATCCGAGCAGACAATAAAGTCCCGGCTGCAGTTTCCACAGGCGGTGGAGCTTGAACCCAGGGAATGCCGGTTCGAAGCTCGGCCGACGAATCTCCCTTGCCTCATCGATAACAGGGATCTGGGCCGTATAGTTCTTCTCAGGTTCCAGATCCCTCGTCTTGTCCGAGAGAATTTCTCTAAGTAAAGAGAACGGTTCCCGGGCACAAGTCGATATGTTTACCCGTCGAGGCATTACATCGACGGGTCTACTCTTTGACGCTGGTGTTGGAGCCGGGCGTTGACGAGGCTGCCCTGTCACGGACTCGCTCTTTGGGGCTGGGATTGGAGCTGGACGTTGACGAGGCTGCCGGAGTGATGACCGAGGTGTGACACTGTGGGGCCTGGAGCTGGAAAGCTGGAACGATGGTTCCCGACGAGGCATATCAACCATCTTAGGCCGGGTCTGCTTCCTGAACATGATGCAGTTGCGTCCGTAACGAAAGGGTGAACAAAAGTGATTCGCTTAAGAACAGCGGTATACTCACTAGCACAAGCCGGCTTCTCATTGGTCAAACAGTCCAACCAATGAGGTGAGGTTATTTTCTGCTGACTCAGCGGAAAAGTTCATAAAACCGGGACGCTCGTTCCACTCGAATCATTCGGCATGCAGACACGGGACCAGTCCAGAGCAGCTCCAGAGAAGCGGGGCACAGCGGAGATCATCGGAGAGAAGCTGAACATCCACGGAGGTCTCCTAGTACCGCAATCCCTGCAGTGGTACCCCGGGCTTGGAACTTCTGTGATATAGCGAGCACCACATATGTAGGTCTCACTTGCTATCGGCCGGCATCTCTACGCTGATCTCCGCCGGGTCCCGAGGCGGAGTCAACACCTTCTGCGTCGCACAAGGCCTGAGACAAGTCCCCCTGTGTGGTCAGCACTGCTCCGGGCGTTGGGTGAACAGTGCGGTGGGCAATGGATCTGGCCCGTGTCATTCGTTAAACTCAGCGCCGATCTCTTATTCTTGTCTGTACTATCCTTTTCTGTCTTGCATGGCTTCGCTGGTTTCCCACTAACACAATTTGTTGATTTGTACAAGTTAAACTCTGTCCCTTACCCTATTCCCATCACAACCCCAAAAACAAACCCGGGTGGTTCGCGCAGTGTGGAGTTCTGCGGTCCACCCATACCCTAAGCAGTTCAATCGGTCGGCATGGGCAAACCGCCACGAATGAACTGACCCTTCTTGACTGGTCGGCAGGGCAATCCGCCACAGTCAAGATCCTTTTTTTTAAAGTATTAAAATGACCTTGAACACGTTTGAACATGTTTGGAGAATATAAATTATAATTATTTAAAGTCCCCTAAAACATTCATGTCGACAACTGAATAACGATTCTTTGTTACCGCGAAAGTTGGAAAATTGAGACTTATTAAAACGGCCTTTATAAAGGCCACTAAACTGAAGTTGGATAAATGACAAAGTCCAGAAAATTTTGAATACTCCTCCTGTAAAACAAGTAACAAGATGTGAGGCTGAGACTTGTAAAGGAATCGTCTAAGACTGTGAAAGTAAAAATAATTGAGACTTGTAAAAATGGCCTTTGTAAAGGCCACCAAAATGATTGATGTTAAATGACTAAGTCCTGAGAATCTGGATTGAAATGTACTTAATGTAGGTTTAGTATGTTGTATGGTTGCTAGGCTGATTCACAACGAATGATATAATTGGTGGCCTTGATAAAGGCCGTTTGTAGAAGGAGTGGAGTCCTGGATTTAGTGTGGGGGGATGGAAGCGACGACCCGAAGAATTTGTCTTAGTTGTAGTTGTCGGCGTAGGCTAGCGTCGACTGTGTCCAAGTGTTGATGTTGGATGATGAGGTGGAAGTCATCTCCGCTACTAACTTCGATGATCATCTGATCGTCAAGGTGTCGGTAGCGGTCCAAGATGTCCATGAGTTGGTTGATCTGTCGGTAAGTGAAGATGTCTCGCTTAATTTGAATCGTCGCTCTCCCCACAGGAGTAGTTGCAGCCGTCGGTCTAGTTTGGCAGAACTTGAACTCTTTCCTGCGACGTCTGTGATCCTCTTAGATCTAGATAAGATCTAGATCTAAGATAAGATAAGATAAGATAACACAAACCGACTTAAATGGACGGTTGGCCATTTCAAGTCGAAACCGACTTAAATGGACGGTTGGCCATTTCAAGTCACAAACCGACTTAAATGGACGGTTGGCCATTTCAAGTCGCAAACCGACGTAACTAAACCGTTTCTTAACGAATATAAATCCACCCGCTTTCACATTACCTCACATCCAATGACGTATGTGTATCGTCACACCAATACCTCATCGCCGTGACGTCATCACACCCTCTCGTCACACATACGTCATCACCACGTCACTCAAACGTCACTTCTGATTAAAAAACAATTATTTTTCAGCTGTCCCAGACTCCCCATATTGCCTCTACTCACACACACACACACACACACACACACACACACACACACACACACACACACACACACACACACACACACACACACACACATATATATATATATATACATATATAAAATTTGAACGAATGGTGTTTTTGGCATCTGGGGACCTCAAAATGAAAAGTTATCATGGTCTCGGGCTTAAGTCTTACCATGAGACCTACAGTAATAGCTTCTTCCCTATAGGGGAAATTCGCTAAAAAGGTCGTTACTGTAGTTTAATGCATAGCAAAATTGGTTGTGGTAGGTTTCTCTTAATGCTAGAAGATTAACGAATAAATATTTGTGTTTGATTTGTAATTATTTACCTCTTGCTTTTGTACCTCATTGGACATAAAATATGCTCATTAAAATAGTTTTTATATATCCTATTTAAAATAAAAATATATATCACTGATTTTTCCCCCGTAAACAAATTATAAAAATTATGTGCTTATGCATTTGGTGAAGATTTATAAACTTTTTATAATATATTTTAAATATTTTTTTCTTATCTCATTTAGAGAGTTGGTAACATCACACTACAACAGCTTTCAATACTTTCAGTTAAACAATATGTATTTATTCCCTTCATACCTTTTTATTTCTTGTTCAAATCATCTGCTATGTTTCAATCAGCTGACGTTATATACGTAAATCGAGCCACTTAATATCGTTCAAACTCAGTCTTTAAACGCACACATGATCGACCTCAACAATAAAAAGGCGGATTTTGAAACAAACTTGAGTCGGGTACTAAACTATACCGGTGAAGACACTATATCGACTGAAGTATTATCTCAAGATCAAGACGAAATCGATGATTTGCACGTTTACATTTCAAGCCACATGAATCGTTGATTCCTAATGAAGACTCCAAAACTTCTGCTGTCGATTGTAGTAATAACAGCGGAATAACTGCTAATGTTCACTCGCAAGTGCGACTACCCAAAATTGAGATGCCTAAGTTTACCGGTGATTTAGCTACGTGGGCAACATTTATAAATTTGTTTGACACCACAATACATCACAATGATGCCTTATCTAACGTTATGAAGTTTCAGTATCTACTGAGCGTATTTTCTCAGGAACCCCTGAATTTGATCCGCAGTCTTAGTCTTACAGAAGAAAACTACGCGATCGCATACAATTTGCTTAAAGATCGTTACCATAACAATCGCCGCTTACAGTTTCTTCATCTAAACCAACTCTTGGACCATAGAGAAACGAATATAGATTCCCTTGTCTGTGATCGTAGCATCTTGCGATCGCACAGTCTGAGCTGACACAGATTTCATGCTCAGTTGAACTTGTTGATAGATCGCCAAGTGCTCAGTCAGATCATTGATTGTCTTCACTGAGCAATCCAAGACGTCACGGCTGGTTATGTTTGTCTTTAACAGCTTTATTTTCGACGAAGGTATTTAAAAATCCGCTCGCGTAGCTTAATTACTAATTACTTATTAGATATTAAACTTGTAATGTGTTTTCTTTGTAACTTAGAGTTATTGTTACGATGATCTGTGGTAAATATTATTTTAAAGAGAGTTATGAACCAACTAGCTGTTACCCGCAGGCTTCGCCCCGCGAATTATTTATAAAATCTATGATAGTTTTGTGTGCTGCATTCTGTGGTTAGCCTGTGAAACAACTATGAATCAATATCAGCTGTTTGTATTTTCATCAGCTCAAAAAAAATTATGAATCATAGGAATACATAGGAACTTTGAACCCCCGTGGGGCGTAGCCCTATAGGATTTTCACAACTTTAATATGTGCATATATTACTCAGGACCATTGATCCATAGTCAATGCTCAGGACTATCAAGCACCTGTCTGCAAAATTTCAGCTCAATCGGTCCAGTAGTTTCCACGTGATGGAACTTCAGATTTACGCACAAACATCCTTACTTTCACATTTATAATATTAGTATGATGTTTTCCACATTTATAGCCGGAACTACCCAGCTCTGCCATCGATTGTTGAACTTCGCGCTGCATATCTAAATATAGGGTATTCAAAAAACCTGAACTTCTTCAAACATAGTACTCCCCGGCAAATTGATTGTTTTAATGATATGCTAGTGGTCTTACAAAAGCTCAGTCATTCGGTTATAGGTGTATAAAACTGTATAACAAACTTCCACAGACTGCTTTGTCCTTAAAGTGTACTTAAAAAGAGCCTATATAATCGGGTAATACAAAATCCATTATATTCAACAAGGAGTTTTTATAATCACCCAATAAGATTAGTGTAATTTAGTGATTCTCATTTTATGTAAATTCAATCATATAGGCTACAAGTTATACTATTGTTTCTGACTTTGTCGATCTCAACACGTATTTGCATTGTCTATAACCTGTGTTTGTGTAATCGACAATAAAAATTCTTATAGGTACCACAAAGTGTTTTGTAAAATGTTGGGAAAAATATCTTATCAACAGCAGATTTTTAAATTGATTGTATAAATCAAAGCTATAACCAAAAGTTGACGAAGCGTAAGATTATGAAGAGCGTAACCAGATGATTGGGGGTGCAGCTTATCATCACATTATCGCAGGTTTACTCCTACGCCAGTGTGACCCATGGGTGCCGTCTCACTGGTAATCACGACAGTTATAACTATGACTGTCTCCAAGTTTTCCTCACTCGCTTCAGCAAATTATAGTTCAATAAACCACTTGATGCAGTGGTTTGTTTTCTTCTGTGCAATACCCAATATTCAAAGACTATATGAACTATGACGTAATTAGCTTCGAGGAAACAATAAAAATGTTCCCGTTATTAGCTTCTAAAGATCAACGATAACCACCTTGGTCGTGATGAACACGTATACCCTTCGTATTTTCCCGCTGTCGAACCAATTGTTGAGCGCTTGGCCGATGGACGCCTCATTCCTGTATCTGGAGGCTGTGTCAATGTGTCTGTAGCCCGCCTGTAGCACCGCGTCCACTGCTGCCTCCACCTCGGCATCTGTGGCCTGTAACGTAACAGCCTAAATATACATTTTCATCAACTCTTTGGCCACTCTTATTTAATGTTTGATGTAAATTAACATGCATTTCATATGGGAAAATAATTTTCTTTTATGATTGCAAAAAAATAAAAGCTATACAAGGTTGGTGTATATTAGAAAGTTACTAGGTTTTACAAGGCCTTTTCAATAGTATGATTTTTGACATATGCTACCATTTGACTTTTTTGAATTTTGGGATATTCTATTGAAATATAGATGTTGTTAAAGCCTGTCATGTAGTATACCAGAGCAGCGAGCACATAATAGAATAGAGAAACTACTCGGAGCGCAGAGTGCGGCCAGCATGGCGGATGAGATGGTCCAAGATGGCCGCGCCGCCCTAGTCCGAGCGCCTACCACGCACCGCCACGCACTACTATATTTTAGTTAGTCGCAGTGAGGGTAGACACGGCTGTTTGTTGTAGACCTAAGATACCGACTTATACGAGGTGGTATATTGTGCTGCATTTGGTTGCAATAATGGACACCTATTAAAAAAACGGGGTATCAACCACCCGCTGAGATTGAATTTCACAAGAGCGCATTGTTTTAATTAATTTAAATTCGCAAATGTAAGTGGTTAAAATTTAGTCGTAAACTTTATTGAACATTCCAATAATTTCTCTATGAATTCTAGTCGCAGGTCACAAACAACGAAAATAAAATTACTAGTTGTTATACGAGTATATAATAAACGGTATTTTTATTTATGGAATAAAAGACATTTGGAATAAATAATACAATATAATTGGATAATTGAACGAAGTGTATCCTTATACACAACTTCACTGCTTAGACTGGTAAGAGAATCAACTCAACTGGCGTGTCTGTGACCACAATAACTCGAGAATGCCTCCACAGTTAAACTTAAAATTTTCCAGAAAAACTTAACAGGTCAAAATCTCGGTCAAGTTCGTTATTCAGATAATTTCGTTCAGTATTAATCAAATTATCTTAAAACCAAATTTATTTTTTTCCATAAGAATAACATTGGAAACCATTTTAGTGGTACTTGAATCGTTACAATTTAGCCGACGTCTATGTTTCAACAACAGAGTAACAATAGTTAGTTTACTAGAGTATACTTTGTTATACTGGATAACAACAGTTTTTTTTACCAAAAAAAACACACAAGAGAGATAAATCGAAGTATATTTTTAAGTTGTGAGCATATTTATTATTTTATAAATTATTAAGTGTACGTTTAAAAAAAAATATCCATACAGTTAATATTCCCTTAGTACGCCTACTCTGTGTAAATATCGTCAGTCGATCAGAGGCGAACGAGACACAGACAGACAGTGGCAGACGACAGACGACGCGTGTGGCAGTTCGAAAAACTCAAAATAACTTTTTGATGACTGTAGATACTGTAGATACTTATAAAATAGTTTGTTTTTATTACATTTTCTTAGACAATTGGTAATATTGTGATTGTCATGTGTAAAAACCAATGCATGCATGCATGTGATTGTGCATGTCATGTGTAAGCCTCAATTTGTCTAGAAAGCGTTGATGAAGTTAGTCACAGTAAGCAAACAACCTTTAAATTGATTTTGTATGACAATTATTTGCTAGGTTATATTTTCACTAAATTAATAATAACAATTGTCTACATTACCTAAAATACATTACCAGTAATGTAGTAGGTAACCACAATAAAAGCTATAGATTATTCTAACCAAACAGCTTTTTTTCGGGAGGTTATCTTGGAATCATTTGACATAGCCTAGGGTTGGATTACAGTAAGAGTAAGCCGACATTAAACTGGCAATACAATGTTGTAAAATACTTTAAACACATTACCAGGAATGTTGTAGTGAACCAAAATAAAAGCTTTAAACTATTCTAACCAAACTAAGCCTTTTATACAGGTTATCTGAAATGATTTGACATATCCTAGGTTTGGATTATAGTAAGCTGTTTTCATCATAAACTTGGACCTATGGCTATAAAATGTAGGCCTATACACTTAGGCTACTTGCCATTTTAGAAGTTTAATGTACGGTCTTGGACCAACCCATGTTTATAGAATTTAATTTCATGATAGCCTAGGCTATTGAAACAATATATTGAAATATCATTTTGTAAAATACAACTGTTGTTAAATACTTTAAACACATTACCAGGAATGTTGTAGCGAACCAAAACAAAATCTTTAAACTATTCTAACCAAACTAAGCCTTTTGTACAGGTTATCTGAAATGATTTGACATCTCCTAGGTTTATATTATAGTGAGCTGTTTTCATCATAAACTTGGACCTATGACTATAAAATGTAGGCATATACACTTAGGCTACTTGTCATTTTAGAAGTTTCATGTACGGACTTGGGCCAACCCATGTTTATAGCATTTAATTTCATGATAGCCTAGGCTATTGAAAAAATATATTGAAATCTCATTTTTTTCATCTAAATAACTGGGCCTGACGATTTATTGTTAATCCTTAAGGATACTTTGACTTGGCCTATAGAAATTGTTAACATTAGTTCATATAGGAAACTCGCTGTTCTCTTAAAAGTTAAATTAACCACACTGCTAAAGTCACTGCTTAGCCCAAAATGCTCTGTTTGTTCTAAGATAACGCACCCATGCCAATCCTAACAACAAACCATGCCTGAAATCTTCAATTTATTTTAAAAGTAAATAAATGTACGTATTTATACAACATTTACTTTGATAATAACAAGTGATAAATGTATGTATGTTTTTCAACGGATAAAATGTTAGGTCGGCGGCGGGATCCGAACCTGCGACTTTACGCTTCAAGTGCCAGTGCGATACCTCTCAGCTACCGCGATAATTAATTCATAGAGAAGTGACTAAAACTATAGCTATATAGACATAAAATCCGGATTCTGGTGGCAGTTAAATGATAACGGAATGTATTCTGATGATGTTACTCAAATCAGATATTGAATTTTTTATGAGACTCGATTTAAGTTTGATCATGTGTTTCAATTATCCTTATACGCGAGGAATGAGCGTACACCTAGTATACATATTGTTTACGTCTAAAATTCATTACTTTTTTATTCGTAAATTAGGGCTTATACCACCTTCTAAAAGTGTGGTAAAATATGCCAACTTTGCGAAAGTTGTTATAGAAGTGTTATAGAAGTTGTTATAGACTATCTATAATAGTCTAAGTGAAAACGATATTGTTAGTAAAATATAAAACCATGTACTTTGTCAATCTGTAGGTGTGGATTTATTTCCAAACAATTTACATTTCTCTGATAATGATTAGAACGATAATAATTTTTGTTTAGTGATCGAAATAATAGCTCATAAATAGTTTTCTGTAAGAATCCATCATTACATCATTGTAAGATTAGTAATAAAAGTCTGCATAAGTCTAAGGTAAGACAACAACTAAATAATACTGTAATTTATTTTCGTCAATGAATATTGATTAATGTCTTACAAATATTTGGACTAAGTTATTTAATACCCATAATCATCTAGGCTATTGTGAAACTTCGAGGATATTATAAACATATAAATAAGAAACTAAAACTAGTTATTACTTGATTTTCATTTACTACTCCTTAAATGAATACAATATCATTACTAATCCTAGCAAAAACAAAATTGCAAATACAAACAATAACAACAACGTAGCCAAATAACTATGCTATGGTCGGCGCGGCGCGGCAGCGGGCTGCGGCGAAAGACAGTTTCCTGGATTTCTTAGGAAACGGAACACGTTAGAGAAAAATTTAGAACAACAAATTAAATTTGTTTATTTATCTACAACTTCCCCGCTGACAAAATGTCTCTACCAAAACAAAAAACTTTCCCACAGAAAAACTTTTTCATGTCTTGTTTTGAAAAACAGAACTACAAGGGTGTAATTAAATATTTATACACAAATTAATAAACAAATTATCAATTTTAAATTATTATTGCCATCGTTATCCTCTGACTCAATACTATAAGCATGCAAATTTTCAACAGTATTCTTCAACTATTACTGTTGATAATGACGGTGTATTGTTGAGCTTGCGGATCGTATCAGACCAAAATGGCGGATCTTGCCACACTTTTAATGCATGGGGTATAAGCACTTGTCTGTTATGTGCTGGCTGCACCAGAGTTTATCACGGGTAAGATATTTGAATCGGGGAATATATATGAGTAGCAGTTTATAAAATACAGGATATTCCGTAAATGTCAATACTTTACACAAAACGGCCGCCATTTTAAAGCGGATCAAGAGAAGTGAATTCTGTTTTTGGCAAAATGTTTATTTCAACAAGACCTTTAAAATGATGTATAATTTGTCCTAAGTGTACATATGACAATTTTGAGATTCGAACCCGTGACCTTCAGTTTGGGAACATTTTGTACATAGATTTGTATGAACATATTTTTAATATATTGCCCGTATGCGTTAGTTGGGAATAATTCTGTTTGATGACTTTAGACCAAACCATCCTCCGGTTATACCAGCTGGACGGGTGGTTTGATCAGTAGATCTAAAAACTTCAAGTTTTTTACGTAATTCACCGTCCATTTTACGTAATAGTACTGTAGTAAGCAATGGACTATTAACGGTAACATTGCAGTTCAATGCACTTAACGCTTGAGAATGTTCAGTGAAAAAGCTAAAAAATTGCCTTAATCCTTTGAAATTTGACACAGTAATAGTTAGCAAGTCCAACTATTGATGCAAATGAAAATATTGCAACCTACGAATGTTATGGAACCTTTCTCTTAATATGCTATAAGCAATATT
The DNA here is from genome assembly GCA_963675035.1 of Allygus modestus. Classification (NCBI taxonomy): domain Eukaryota; kingdom Metazoa; phylum Arthropoda; class Insecta; order Hemiptera; family Cicadellidae; genus Allygus; species Allygus modestus. The sequence goes on from OY776113.1 coordinate 93,611,404, forward strand.
GTAGTTTGCAGAAGTAATTTCCAAAATTTTGATTAGGTTCAGCGGTTCTCCGCTTACGACACTTAAGAGGTATTGAAATTTCAATACATTGTCAATAGATGAATTGTTGTGAATTGTAGTTTAAAAAAGGTTTATGAAAGTAGTCCAAATCGAAATATCTCCTGAAAATTTAGGCAAATCCAATTTGGGTAATCGGACTGGAGAGTTACGATTTTGAGACGAGTCTTGACGAACAATAGATAAATCCGATGAGTTCGGTCCATCAACAGGAAAGGAAGCCTCAATACAACCACAAATATTTACATAGAGTTAATTTATTTCATTCTGACCACGGTTTAATGTGTCATCCGGAACTGATTCAGCTTCAGACAAACATAAAGCGCGTTGGAAACTTATTTCAAACTCTTTAAGTTTTTTGTTGACTTCAAGCAAATATACCTTTAACATTTTGGTTTCAACAATAGAAATTGATTTTGGTTGTTCAGTTATACTATTAACTGAATCCAAAATCGAAGTAAAACGCTTTTTAATCATGTTAGTCGAACGTTCATACGTCGACGCTTTAAACTCAATTTGTTTTGTAGGAGCCATGATTACAAATACAAAAAAAAAGATTAAAATTCAATTATATCAATAAATAACACAATGGGCAGTTACAAATCTTGCATCATTTACACAGAAGTTCAATAGTTAATAAATAGTATACATAGTCTGAGTCCATAATCTGGCGCGTCAAGGGCCACTAAAATGGAGGGTTAAGGTGAATTTATTAATTATCAAATTCATTTAGGTGGAGGACCGTATATTGTTCAAATCAAGAATGATTTTATGATAAAAAAATCTATGTTTTCAACTCACCATCATTGAATATGTGCTATAATTAAATATATAATACCCCCGTCGCAGCAAACCTGCGTACTCAGCTAATTTCCAATGCATAATATATGTCTTAATACCACATAGAGCCACATACCAAGTTTCATACAAGTATATTCAAATATAAGCGATTTTAATTATTCTTTATAAGAATAACACTGGCAATGAGTACGTAGGTTTGCTGAAACAAGGAACACAAACAATTGGTTATTATGCAAATATAAATAGAATTTAACTAGGCGAAGTCACATACCAAGTTTCATCAATAATCAATCATGAATAAGCGCTATATAACATTTTAGTTATTCTCCATAAGAATATCATGGGGGCTGAGTAAGCAGGTTTGCTGCAACAAGGAACCAAAAAAATGGGTTTTTATGCAATTATCAATATAACTTAACCAAGTGAAGCTACATACCAAGTTTTATTAATTTATGTTCATAATTAAGGGAGTCATTGCATTTTACTTATTCTCCATAAGAATAACATGGGGGCTGAGTACGCAGGTTTGCTGCTAAGGGGAATAATCAACAAAAAATCAATTTTTTGTGCAAATATCAATATACCAGAACTACGTGAAGCCACATACCAAGTTTCATCAACATACATTCATAAATAATCAAGATATCAAATTGTATTTATTCTCCATAAGGATAACATTGGACAACGTACTGTATTTAGCACTTTGAATATCTCTGCAATGGTTGGGCGTAGAATCACAATTTAAACACCAAAATGATTTTTTTGTTGAACTGAACAGATTGGTAAAAGCAAATGTGAAGTTTACATTAAAATAAATTGAGGAAAAGCAAAAAACCTTTTTCCCATAAGATTAACATGGGATATTTTATGAGTAGGTTTTTTAGATGTTCTCCGCAACCACTTAACCTAGGTTAAGAATTCAAAATACTATATTATTTGTTTTTTTAAGCTCTATAACATGGTCAAAACCAAAATTAAGTTTTTTTAAATTTTTAGGGTGAAAAATGCAAAAAACTGATTTTTGGAAAATTTAAAACCCCCATAAACCCCCTTTCCCATGGTCCGATTTTTCTGGGTTTCGAACTTAAAGTCATGAGTGTCATTTTACATATTTGAGCCAAATTTCATCGAAATCGGACGTTTTTTACTCAAGTTATCGCATTCACGGACACATATTATATATATATATATATAATTCTAAATAGATTTAAAATACCTGAGTACCCTTTTAATTTCATTTTATTTTGCTTATTATATATAAAAGGGTACTCAGGTATTTTAAATCTATTTAGAATTATAATTATAGTAGCCCTATTAAATGAACTGAAAATATCAATATATATATATATATAAATTTGAACGAATAGTGTTCTTGGCATCTGGGGACCTCAAAACAAAAAGTTATCATGGTCTCGGGCTTAAGTCTTACCATGAGACCTACGGTAATAGCTTCTTACCTATAGGGGAAATCGTTAAAAAACAAATGGTATATTACAAAGTTATATTTTCGCATATTTTCATGAAAGTTATAAAACATAATTTAAAGAATTGCAAGAAGAAATTGTAAGTACATGAAAAAAAAACAACAAGATAGAATAAAAACATTGAGAATAAACCAAAATATTAACATACAAAAATCATGTGTTATTAAAATCAGCTGCAGGTATTTTTACAGCCAAGTTAACTTGATTGTCTATATAATAATAATAAATTAATTGTTCATCATAAATATTGACCAACAATTGTACTTTACCTCGCTATCTATGTTATTGGAAGTGTTATTGTACAAATTACACTAATCCTAAGTTTTTTTGCACGTTCAATTAATTTTTTTTATTTTTCCAGGTTAGAAACTCCGTTAAATATATTAGAAGAGTCGTTTGGTAAGTAATAAAGAATCATTTAAATGTGTTTATAACTAAATATTACGTCTAACCTTAACCTACTCATGAATATTTTAAACAGGCAAGAGTAGGTTGAAAGTACTGTAACCATATAGAGGTTAAACGAACAATCCAAAACACTAACAAAGCAGACCTACGATTGCAGAAAATTTGTAGCAGAATTGTATCAATAGCTGTGTGAAACGTTTTACAAAACTAAACCAGTTTACTACAGTTTAGTTTATCCCACGTTTTACAAGCTTAGAAACATGTTCAACATTTTCACAGATAATTTAACTTTTGTGAATTAACTAGTTTCTGAAAAAATATCTTTAGATTAAAGAACCTGTTGGATTTTTCAGAAACGTTCATAAAACAATATTCATGAATACATTATGCATGCCATTTTATTGATTCTGATATTAATACCTATTATAGGGCTGAGTGTACAAGTTAGCGAACACGTTTTATGTTAATATTAATAGATCGCAACCAGATAAAACCACTTGCAATGAATTATAAAAACAATATTTATTATGTAGCTACGTAAAACATGATACCTTTGTTTTTCACTCTTCAGTTATACGAATCTATAATACAGTGTTAATTATCAATAAACCTGCTCATTGATATGAACCCGATTATTCTATCATTTAAATACAATCATTTTGTACATTTATTTACATTGTACGTTACGAAACACATGATGCGAGTGGGGGTATGTTCAGGTGTTACGATGTGTTATATGTTGGAAGGAGTTTGAATTGACGAGCAAATGCGTTACTAGGGATCTGTGGTGAACGGTGTTCAGTTTGTAGGTTCCCATCGTTGATACTCCATCCTGAGGATAATGAGAGCCCTCAATGCAAGGCCTCATCAACACGGGTCCATTATGCTAGACAGAACCCGTCACCGTGCATACCACCCCTCACCCTACATCCATCACACCCGCCCCTCACCTCCACCACCCCTCATCCCTCAACCTCCTTGAGCTGACGACCCTTATTATAATTTTCCCTGGTGCGATGAAGGAAAACTAATTTCTCCACACGTTAAACCGTTGCGTCGTCCCATTTATTTTTATACGACGATGTTCCATTTGTTTTTACACAATTATAAATATACAAGTGGTAGATGTTGTAGGACTTTAAACAAGTAACTATGAAGTACAGCATACCAAAGAAATTTAAAATGAGAAGCGTTAATATTTAAGTTTTAAGTATTAAATAATGAGATGAACAATATAATATTATTTAACATGTTTTCGAATTGGTTGCAGCAATAGCAACCATGAAAATAACAACTTGCTTAGTAAATAAATAAGTAATATTGTGACTGCCGTATTTTTCATTTGCGTAAGGTTTTTTGTGCTACGCCAGTGGTATTTTTTAACGTTTTGATTGGGAGCGGTCCAAACCCTGGTCTTCTTACTATCTAAGGTCAACCCGTTCTTAGAAAGAGGCTTTAATTAATAGCCCAAAGGCAATTGGCAGCTGTGTCCAGCGTCGAACAGCTGAAGAGGGCCCAAGCGCCCTAAAGCAGCCTCAGTGGGCCAGGGACTTTCCCGCCCACTGGAACCTCACGAAACAACAACAACGTCGAACCTGTACAAAGTTTTCAAATATTTCCCAGCATCGATATGGCGAACCGCAGATAGGAGGCATGTGATGGTTTCAAGTTTCATGATTGTTGGTTGTTTATTAATGATAAGAATAATACATTAGGGAATTAGGAGGATAAAGTAGTTTTCAACTTGGTCTTTGGCATTTTATTCCCACTTATTTCTATTTTACATTAAAAATTGTCAGTCCAAACATAGTATAACTATATGGCGTTCCCTAAAACTACGTAAACCCCTCTTATAATTATAACCCCCTCCTCCCGAAAACGCATTGTGCCACTAACATAACACCTTGCGAGTTACGCTATGAAACTAGAATTGAATTGTTATGTAGCTTTTTATGTACAGTACTAACCATAAATGTCGCTAAAAGTTTAAAAATGTTAAGCAGTTTCTTCAAAAGGAACTTTTTAGTTTATAAAAAGATAAATTTGTTGCCTGAAGATAACTCAATTTATATTTGACAAATTTATTTTTCATTTTTTCCTTATCTTGCCAGTGGCATTGACTTGATAGAGGGCATCGGTTGAAACTTCTATAAGCCATGTTCAAGACTTAGCCCTGGTAATATAATAAGTTAAATAAAGACTTTTTGAGTTTATTCAAATTTAAATATTTGTAAATTTTTACTAAGTCATATCCATATACAAAACTTAAACAGTACAAACAACAGTTCAATGTTAAATGTAAAAACCTTAAGATTCGATGAATAATTTCAATAATTTCCAGCCAAGTTGTTCAGAATAAGGGCCAGGCTGTTTTCATCCTTGATTCCCTTGCCACCCGGTCAACTATGGTCGCTTACGTAAATATTTTCCCATGGACCCGTAACACATCCTTTATTATAATTTTAAGATTACTAAACATTAAATCAATAATATACATTTTATTTGGGGACAAGGTCACAATGTAAACATCATCAGGTCCAAAATGGTTCGGTTATAACAAATGTGCATGTAAATAAATAAATACAAATTTATGTAGGCAAATAATAACAGCTTATTTTGTATTTAAGTCAGGCAGATTAGCGAAAACATGTGGACATGCCGGACAAAAGTACCATATTTTATTTACTAACTACCAATACCCTAAGCTTCAAATTATAGGTAGGATCTACTTAATCCTATGAAGCATATGTCAGCCATCTTTATATGCACAGGGTGAGTCAGACTAGCTTGTATAACGGGAGAACGGTTTGGTCTAAAGTCATCAAACAAACTCTTTCCCAACTTAAAAGCAAATGGTCAATATATTAAACAAACTTTCATTAAAATCTATGTGCTCCAAAACTGAAGGTCATGTTTTCGAATCTCAAAATGCTTTATGTGAACATAGGGAAAATTAAACGGGCGTATCCGGATTGCTCCCCCCTGGATGACCGCGCGAGCGACATACGGATTGCTCCCTCTGCCAACCAAGTATGATTTTAACGAGCGACAACATAGTATTGCTCCCCATGGCCTTGCTGGCATGCTTGTGCATATTTATGGATCTGAATGTACCTATCTAAACCAAAGTCCGAATAAATGTCGTAGCGTTTAAAAATTAGTTATGTTTACATAAAATATAGATTGTATCAAGAATCAAGAATACTTTGTCATCACACGACTATATAAATACAGCACTGGCAATCGTCATAAATAAAACTTAAATAGCTAAAATAACATACTGCTAAAAAATCATAAAACATTTCCAACTGCACATCCCGTATTTCAGATATATAATCTTTAACACTGTCGTACTCTTTTAGAATCAAGTATTTTTTTAGTCTATACCTAAATTTTACAACATCCGCCTCGGTTTTCAGGTCTTGGGGTAGCACGTTAAAAAGCTTAATGGCAGAATAGTAAGTTTGATTTTGAAAGGAAGTTGTGTTGTGTCGGGGAATATGGATTAGGTTAGTGTTGCGAAAATTATATATATTGGCAATGCGTTGAGGACAAGTATGTTTGTTTTAGCCAGAAGTGAAAGGCACTCTAAAATGTAAATCGATGGAAATGTTGGCATGTTGTTTGCCAAAAACACATATCTGAATGATGCATATCCGTCCATACTATAAGTCAGTCTTATGGTTTTTTCTGCAGTGAAAATATTTTCTTAGTTTTAGGAGACTCTGCTCCCCATATTGCGACCCCGTAGGAAATATGAAGAGATAGGCAGCCAAAATAAGCCGTCAGGAGAATTTATCTGTTGGGGAATTGGGAGAGTCGTCGAAGGAGAAAAATGCTATTATTAATTTTGCTTGAAACCTTTTCAATATGTTTGGAAAAGTCTATTCGGGAGTCGATGATGACTCCTAGAAAATTTGTGACATAACAACCCCCATGAAAATTTTCGATCAGATCTGATCAGACCTAACGATTTTATGATCAGGTCTGATCAGTTCTGACCAGGTCTGATCAGTTCTAATCAGGTCTGCTCAGTTCTAATCAGCTCTGATCTTGAATCTAATCAGGTCTGATCAGACCTGATATGAGCCCGATCCGGGGTGTTCAAGACTTAAGGTGCTGGAATCATAGTTTCAAGTCTGATAAATGTTTAACCTCTTCAGGACGGTTTTTAGACCATTTCAGAAACGGTTAGGAATTTGTTTGACCATCAAGCCGGATGTCCAAGTCACCATATCCGAATTCACCGAACATCAAGTGTTGAGATGTAAAACGGCATATTTTGAGTTTGACTTTATTTTATAAACTATCCAAGCGTTGATAATAGCAACATTAAATAAGAATACCCCCGTCACAGTAAAGCTGCGTAGTAGGCGATTTTACAATGAATGAATATATATATATATATATATAGGTCTGATAACACATTAAGCCACTTACCAGGATATATATGAAATATAATCACAAATAAAGCGATATTAAAAATATGAACTATTCTCCATAAGAATAACATTGGAGATGAGTACGCAGGTTTTCTGCAACAAGGAACACAAAATAATGGGTTTTTATGCAAGTATCAATAGAACCCATACCCAGAATGCAGCACACAGAACTGTTATATTCCCAAGTGAAACCGGATACAATGGCAGCTAGTTACTCCATTTCAAATCGCACTTTAGAAAATATAATGGCATCATCATCGCAGTTTACTAAAAGCTGTTGATTATTCAATTTACGCAAAATTATAAAAACTGCCCAAACTACAACATGGTTACACATCGCCACTACACGCTATTATTATATAGGATTATATATAATATTTTGTTTTGTCTTTATTTTATAAGTTAGCCAATCGTTGATAGTAGCAACATTAAATAAGAAAAATAAGATGATTAAGTAGGATGTTTACTGTTTTATATAAAACCTTTACAAATTGTTGTATATGTAATTGTATTTACCTATGTAATCTAATTTTTTAAGATGTATTTTTACATTTCAAAGTAATAAATAACGTTGATTCAGAATTGAAATTTTTTTTCTGAGAACCTATAAAGTACAAAGCAGTTTTATTCCAGGTTCAGAAAAATAATCAGTGCTGAGCAGGAATATCATCAGAACTGGTCAGAAATACTAATCAGAACTGATCAGTTCTGAAATCAGGAATTGGTACATTTCCTGATCACGACTGATCAGTCCTGATCAGGAGAATGGCATCAGACCTGATCGAAAGTTTTCATGGGGGAAGATTCAATGTCGTCCTCACCTATGGTTATTACTGCAGAATCTCCTGAATTCCTTAATCTAAAGTCTATAAAATTAGTTTTCCAGGGTTAAACACCAGAGGATTGTCACTTAGCCACTGCAATCACAGATTACATTGTATAAAAGAGTCTCTAGATTCTCTCGGGAATCATCAACAACACTCAGAGAGGTATCGTCCGCAAACAAGCAAACATTGGCAGAGAAAATTTCTTGAGGCATATCGTTTATCATTTATAAACGTTATGACTTTAAGTTCAAAACCCAGAAAGATCGGATCATGGGAATAGAGTTTTGCGGGGGTTCAAAATGTTCCAAAAATCAGTTTTTCAAATATTTTTTACCCACAAATCTATAAATCAGTACATTTTGGTTTTGACTATTTTATAGAGCTTAAAAAACAAATAATAGGGTATTTTGCAACATTAACCTAAGTTAAGTGGTTGCGGAGAAAATCCCAAAAATGTGATCATAAAATTTCCCGTGTTAATCTTATGGGGAAAAGGTTTTTAGCTTTTCCTCAGTTAATTTTACTGGAAACTTCTCATTTTTTTACCAATAAGTTCATCCCCACAAATTAATCATTTTGGTGTTTAAATTGTGATTCTACATCCAACCGTTGCAGAGATATTCAAAGTGCTAAACACAGTACGTTGTCTAATGTTATCCTTATGGATAATTTAAAAAAAATTATATCTCTATTATTTATGAAGGTATATTCATGAAACTTGGTACGTGGCTTCACCTAGTACTGGTATATTGATGTTTGCACTAAAGAATTATTGTTTGTTGATTGTCCCCGTTGCAGCAAACCTGGATACTTAGCCCTAATGTTATTCTTATGGAGAATAAGTAAAGTTTTATATCTCCCTTAATTATGAACATTAATTAATAAAACTTAGTATGTGGCTTCACATGGTTGAGTTATATTGATAATTGCATTAAAACAAGTTTGATATATTTCTTGTTACAGCAAACCTGCGTATTCAGCCCTAATGTTATTCTTATAGAGAATAAATAAAATGCAAATATCACTTATTTATAAATATATTTTTATGAAACTTGGTAAGTGGCTTTATGTGTTAGGGAGAAACATATACATGCATTGGAAATTCGCTGAGTATGCGGGTTTGCTGCGACAGGGGTATTTTTTTAAAATCAAAAATATAAGATAAATTGGGTGCCATTTTGAAACGGAAACTTGGTTTTTGGTAATTTTGTATCCTTAGCTTAAGACAGTGTATTTAATCATTTATAGATGGTTGCAACCTACTTTTGCCCCTTTAAGGCTTTTTTTGGGCAAAATAAGCAAAAATAAAAAATTAACTTATTAGCAAAAAAAATTAGATTTTTGTATAATTAGTTTGTTTTAACGCTATGACCCCTCAAAAAAATTTCATTGAAATTGGTTTGGTAGGATGGGTTTTAGGCACATCAAAAGAAATCCGAAATTCCAAACATGAAATTTTCAATCTTGTCCACCTTGGGTAAAGCCCCCGAAAATCTTGTCCACCTAAGCGGTTTTGTGTCCCTGAATACCTGAGGAATGAAATGCCGCCTATTTTATTTGTGGACCTTATGACTAAAATTTTGGATGATTTTGATTTTTCAAGTTTGTCCATCTGGGGTTAAGCCCCCAAAAATCTTGTCCACTTAGGTGTTTTTGTGATCCCCAAAACGTATACAAGGAAATAGCATATGTCAAATCCGTGGACCTTATGACGTAAAATTTTACTTTTTTTAATTTTTGAGTTTGTCAATCTGGGAGAAAGCCCCCAGATTGACGGTTCACTAACACATTTTCCTCATCCCCGAAGATGTCCATTCGAAATGGCACAGGTTTTTCCTGTGGATCTTATGACGTAATTTTTGACCTCCCAGCTCCCGGTCCACATAGGGAAGAAGCTATTTCCGTAGGTGGCATGGTAAGACTTAAGCCCGAGACCATGATAACTTTTTTTGAGGCCTCAGATGCCAAAAACACAATTCGTTCAAATTATATATATATATATATATATATATATTATATACATATAATTATATATTTATGTGACCTTAAGTACGATAACTCTCGTATCATGATGAAATTTGGTACAGACGTGTAAAGTAGCATTTATTTAAACGAGTTCGGAATCCATACGGATCGAACCATCCGAAGGGGTATTTTTTTTGGGGGGGGGGGGGTTTGTACCCCAAAAACGGGGTTTTGCACCCCAAAAATGGGTTTTTTTGGTTTTCACATGTAATTTTTATTTAATCCACACCATTGAACTCACTTCAAAAAAACAAACAAATTGGTGCTTTTCTCATTGCTCTACGTCAATTGGTTACCGAGATATTGAATGTGCTAAACACAGTACGTTGTCTAGGATTATTCTTATAGAGAAAAAGACAAATTTTATATCTTGCTTATTTATGAACATACGCTAACGAAACTTGGCTTCATCTGATTGTAGTCTAATGTAATTAGCACAAAATCACGAATGTTTACCGATGATTCTCGTAGCAGCAAACCTGGGAACTCAGCCCCCATGTTATTATTATGGAAAATAATTCAAATCTTATAACATATCGCTTATTTATGAACGTATATAGATGAAACATGTTATGTGACTTCACTTAGTTGAATTCTATTGATATTTGCATAAAAAAACATATTTTACGTTCCTTGTTGCACCAAACCTGCGTACTCATCCCCAATGTTATTTGTATTATTTTATATATCACTTATTTGTGAATATATTGTTTATGAATCTTGAAGTAGCTAAAATTGTAACTGAGACATATATGTGCATTGGAAATTCGCTGAGTACGCAGGTTTGCTGCGACGGGGGTATTTACTATTCTGATGAACAGCAGTGAAATCCAAAGCATCACGGAAAGTATGTTTTGAATTGGCCATATATTCTTATCATATTGTATTGTATATTGTGAATATATATATATATATATATATATATATATATATATATATATATACACACATTTTAACGAATGGTGTTTTTGGCATCTGGAGGGGGCTAAGTTATCATAGTCCCAGGCCTAGGTCTTACCATGCCGACCACGGTAATAGCGTCTTCCCTATAGGGGAAATTCGCTAAATTGACAAAAGCCTCTAATTTTTGACAAATGGACCTTCACTAGTCATTCTTTCATTCTTTTAATAATGGTATTCTAATAAATGAATAGGTTTCCTCAATTGCACGTTTGGCGATTTATCTTAATGTTATGCAACGTGTTTAATGCCCTTGATGTCTAATCTTTAGCTACTTTGTGTTTGGACAGTGTAAACTTTTCACAATAATCACATTCTATTCTGTAAATTTATAACATATCTTACTCTGGAATTTGACCTTTGGGTTTTCATATTTAATATATTTAATTCTATTGCAAGCAGAACGTGATTTGTATATTGCTGTTCCTTTTAAGACTGGACTTTGATAACTACTGTACTTAATAACTTTAATCCTAGCACTTAATCGAGAATATATGACTGGCTTCTTGACTTGTTACTCTCTCTTGTAAATTATGTATCTATTACAGCTGTACCCAATATCCTACATTACAATAGCTGTACATTGTTATCTACCCAAAATCCTTAGTTATTTACTGTAAGCCTCTGGTGTTAAAGATGTTTCGACAAGACTATGGATCAAAGTGAAAAACATCCTTTATAACCTAAAATAAAATAACTGCTTAGTTTTGATTCTATGTCCTACATCGCCCAGTCATATGGCAAATACTTCTCTATCTTTTTTTGGCGAAGCCTTGATACCTGTAATATTATTCTAAAACTCACCAAAATCGTTTGGTCGTAGCTTTAAGGTGCCAATGTTTTGACAATTTGTGAGACCGGTTTCGGGTCAGTCACAACCCATCTTCAGTCACACTTATCTTCTTTAAAATTGTAGCACACTTACGCGGTTGTCGACACTACAACGAAGACAAAGTACACAAACATAACAATAACAATAACGTTTAGGCCTATTTAAAACTATAACTGGCATACCGGCAGTCCCATGCGCAGGTTTCACCATCTTGTCCTAACCCACCGGCACCAGTAGATTTACTAATCTCTGTCCTCTTGCAGCGATCATGTCAAGGCCACTTCTTCCATCAGCTGATGTCCTAGATATGCCATGTTTCTGATTGTTGTATATCTTAAAAGTTATTTTTTCAGTGAACTCGTCTTTCTTATTTAACAGGCTATTTGTATTGTCTACTGAAAAATTTGCGTAAATAAAATATTCTTCCCAGACTCTAGCTTTCATACTACTGTTGCACTGTTTCAATATTTTCATTGACGTGTTAATATTTACCAATGACTACATAAACTACAATTATAGTTTATGTAGTCATTGTATTTACACTGTGGGTGGGGTTTGCTTTTAAATGTTGGGCAACGTTGGACGACGGATTGTTTTGTTTTATGGTCGTGTGTTCCTTAAACCTTTCATTAAAATACCGATTTGTGTAGCCTAAGTATATTTTGTAACAAACTACATTTTTATCACATTCAATGAGATATACTCAAATTTTACAACCTATTTCCAGTGAATTAGACCTCTGGCTGTTTATTGACTTGCTTTTTTTTATTTTAAAGCCAGGGCTAACATCTGCCTTTTCAAAAACTTTACCAATGTACTGGGAATATTTATTTACATATCCTAACGGAATATATCTATTTTCGTTTTTGCATACACTTTCAGGGTACTTCAGTCTAAATTCAGTCTTTCTTATGAGCGTGTCAATCAATGCAGGTTTATAGTCATTATTATGCGCTAGTTGTTCAATAATAACTTTCTCCTTTTTAAATTCATCTGCTGATAATTGGTAGTTCAAAAGTCTATACACCATAGAGCAGAAAGCTGCCAATTGATATTTGTATGGGTGGTTTGAATCATTAGGTATGACCAAATCACTCTGAGTTGGTTTCCTGTAAATTCTGAATTCAATATTGTCCCCACTGCACAAACAAATGATATTAGTTATTTTTTTAAATAGGTCTAAATGTTATTGTTTTGTTATGTTTGTGTACTTCGTGTTCGTTGTTAAGTGTCGACAACAGCGCAAGAGGGATGCAATTTCAAATAAGATAAGTGTAACTGAAGATGGGTTGTGACTGACCTGAAACTGGCCTCACATATTATGAAAACATTGGCACCTTAAGGCTACGACCAAAGGATTTTGGTGAGTTTTAGAGTAACTTCTCTATCACGATTGTTTAATTAACTACGTTAAGTGTAAATACAATAGACAAACTAAACTGTTCTCGAAATAAAATTATAGTGAGAAAACCCGTTTAGACGCTTTCAATGCGCATATCTCTAAATATGTCGGTATACGCCCACTTTGTGTGATTCTTTTGCACGTCAAAAAATATTTCTTTGTGGCAGCTCTGGACTTAATATATTTTGAAGGAAATAATCTATTCATCAATTCATTTAAGATGGTAAACGTGCAATTAAAATCGTTTAAATATGCAAAGAATCTCCACCCATTAGAAGATAACGTGGACAAAACTCGACAGCAGAGATATGTGGGGAGATAAGTTCCCTGGGAGGGGGTGGGAGGGGATGAGAGGGGAAGGGAGTTGACATTACGACGACAAGACGAGATTGGATGAGACGAGAATTTAACACAATTTGAACACTGCAAGATTTAAAAAAAGTCTATTTTGAGTCTTGGATCGAACTAAAGGGTTATTTTTATTGAAAACTACGTACAAGAAGGGGCTTTTTACCTATCCATTATGCATGTTGAACCTAATTAAGCTTAATAATATGAAATCCTTCGCCATTTTACTTTTTATATTAGTTAAACATGATAAATAAACTACGTCTCACAACACTACAAAATATATTTACATTTATACCGTACTACTACACGCACACGAGTACTGTACTATGCACGTATTATGCTACTTCAGACATTATCTTGTAACCGGCCCCTACGCCTTCGACGGGGCCAAGCCCATGGAAGCAAGTCGAAGGGAGAGACCGGTCCAAAGGAACACAAATATGTGGAGGACCCAAATCAAACACAGAGCTGGCTGGACAGAAATTTATTAAAATTAATCAAAATACAACTACATGGCATGGAACAATAGTGGACTTTCACAAACATTTACAACTAGGCCTATAGAATTAAAACTGATTCTAAGTATATGAACGTTAAGATAAAATACCCCCCGTCGCAGCAAACCTGCGTACTCAGCGAATTTCCAATGCATTGATATGTTTCTCACTAGTACATAAAGCCACTCACCAAGTTTGACAAAAATACATTCATAAATAAGTGATTTATTACATTTTATTTATTCCCCATAAGAATAACATTAGAACTGAGTACGCAGGTTTGCTGCAACGAGGAAGATAAGAAATGAGTTTTTATGCAATTATCAATATAACTGAACCAGGTGAAGCTACTTACCATGTTTTATTAATTTATGTTCATAATTAAGGGAGATATAAAACTTTACTTATTCTCCATAAGAATAACATTAGGGCTGAGTATGCAGGTTAGCTGCTACGGGGACAGTCAACAAAACATTTATTTTTTGTGCAATTATCAATATACCAGTACAACATGAAGCCACATACCAAATTTCATCAATATACATTCATAAATAATCAAGATATCAAATTTTATTTATTCTCCATAAGGATAACATTGGACAACGTACTGTGTTTAGCACTTTGAATATCTCTGCAACGGTTTGACGTAGAATCACAATTTAAACACCAAAATGATTGTTTTGTGGAGCTGAAGTGATTGGTAAAAGAAAATGTGAAGTTTAAAGTAAAATTAACTGAGGAAAAGCCAAAAACCTTTTTCCCATAAGATTAACATGGGAGATTTTATGAGCATGTTTTTTGGATTTTTTCCGCAACCACTTAACCTAGGTTAATAATTCAAAATACCATATTATTTGTTTTTTTAAGCTCTATAACATGGTCTAAACCTAAATTAAGTGTTTTAAAAATTTTAGGGTAAAAAATGCAAATACTGATTTTTGGAAAATTTAAAACCCCCATAAACCCCCCTTCCCATAGTCCGATTTTTCTGGTTTTCGAACTTAAAGTCATAAATGTCAGTTTACACATTTGAGCCAAATTTCATCGAAATCGGACGTTTTTTACTCAAGTTATCGCATTCACGGACACATATATAGATATATATATATATATATATATATATATATATATATATATATATATATATATATATAGATATATATACATATATATAAATTTGAACGAATAGTGTTTTGGACATCTGGGGACCTCAAAACAAAAAGTTATCATGGTCTCGGGCTTAAGTCTTACCATGAGACCTACGGTAATAGCTTCTTCCCTATAGGGGAAATTCGCTAAAAACAAATACCGGTATATTAAATCTGAACTAATTTAAGTTACAACAAATTTAAGTTTAAATAAAACTGAATAAAGTTTCAAAATACGGCAAATCACAACAGCAAGTAGTTGTTATTAATCCATTTTAAATTGCTATAAGTTTAATTAAAGATGATATTATTAAAGTTTTCAAAATAAATTGATAAGTCCGGCATGAAAAGCTTTTCAGATAAATATCAGTAGAAATATATGACAGGCATTATTGTGCACATGAATCAAATTTATTAACTTTGTTATCTATCGGGGTGGCCTCCATGAAAATCGAGAAGTTACAGTTCAAAAACGAATAAATAAATAATCAACATTTTACTACAAGAAATTACATGACAAAACTAACAAGACTAGTACACTGACAAATTAAATAAATAAACCACATGGTCTGCTCAAGGCAGAAGGCTTTAGAGCAGTTAAATGAAAGTAAACCATTTTAAATAAAAAAATTAAACTTTGAAAAATATATAACTGTAAAAAAAAAACGGAGGGAGAAAGATTTAAACGCAGTCTAGGCCTGTCTAAAAACAAATTAAATTAAATTAGTCACAGCAAAATTTAGAATTGAATTGCCAAAGACACCCGGTAACTCGCTGACAGAGGCGGGCTCCTAATAGGAAATAAAAAAACTTATGGTAAAAACAAGTTCGGTAAAACTAAATTAATATAAGTTAGACTATAACTGAATTTACAAGTATGAGATTGGGAAAAAGTAAAAAAAGGAGCTGAATTCACGGTACTGGTTGACAGCAGCTATCCAAATGGCCAGTAGATGGGTAGGCTCCAGATGCAAGCAATATGAGATGTATGGAACGGACTGACCTCGCGGGAAGAGTAATATTTCCAGCCCAAGTTGGAGTAAGGCGGCAATCATGATCCAGGTCCGGTGGCAACCGGGGAAGAAGAGCGGTCCAGGGCATCAGGTCATTTCAGCGGTTGTCCGCCATATCAGGAGTTGTTGGAGGCACCAACCAAGACGACAGCGCCATAGGTGGCCGTGGCTGTCTCCCGGAGTGGCTCATGCCGTCAGCTCATGTCGTTAGCTCATATCGTCAGCTCATGCCATCAGCTCATGTTGGAGGGGAAAGGCAGGAAACCAGCCAGTCATTTGGGCCCTGTTACATCATTTGCAATAATGAACTATTCCTGACTATTTATTAAAATAAATTATTTATTTTAAAAAGTGAGGTTTGCATAAATCTTGTTTCTACCAAATATGGGGGGGGGGGGAAGGCAGATCACATTACATAGGCAAAAATAATTTCTTTTGACATTTTATATTTAAGGTACTGCTATACATATCCGTCACGTCACGTCACGTCATGTCACGTCATGTCCAGTCCTGGAATTTTGGGTAGGGTGGCTATATATATCCGTCACGTCACGTCACATCCCGACGCGAAAAAAAGCAAAATTTGGTTGTCTTACCTGTGCAATTCATTTTTAAAGCAATTTCCTCCTAACAGTTATTCCTCCTTACATTGTTCATATACATTTTGTGTGACTGGTCATAAAGTTATTTGTATTCTTGCACTAACCCGATTAAATATTCGTCATCCATACTACTGAGTTAAAACAAATTACAAAAACAGGAACAGGCAACTCACCACTTAAACTGATTCCAAATACTGATGCTAACTAGTGTAAAGAATGTAAACAAACACTTCCGGCACCGTCTCCTTCGACGTTTTTGATTGGTTCCAAGGTTTTCCGACTACAGGCGGATGAAGCCGAAACGAAGTTTCTAGGCCAAATTGACGTTGCTAGACGAAACCAGTGGCTATACATGTCCGTCACGTCACGGCACGGCACGTCACGTCACGTCACGGTATGCTCTCAGAGCATTCAAAAATTTTCCGGCAGTGACATGACGTGACGGAGTTGTGTAGCCTCTTACATTTGTTTACACATGGAGCATACCTCTCGAAAATGGACGTGACGTGACGTGACGGATATGTATAGCAGTACCTTAGGCATAACCAATATTAAATTATGGCTGATATTAAAGGTTAGACCAGAGAAAAGTGAAATTAAACCAACCCTATCTTAAAATATTTTGATCTAACAGTATATAAATTCCTGCCGCCAGCTCAGTTCACATTAACATCAAAACGGCTTTCACAACACAAAACAATATTAACTTTGGTTTTACACTTTAACAAATACTTTAAACAAATCAACATTACAATGAATCAGGACATGGACAATTTCTAACCTCATTTCACCCTAGGACAACATTGTTGCATAACCTTCAACTGCCCACAACGTAGTTTAAATCAGACCCCAGAGAAAATTAAATAACTCAGAAGTTAATTAACGATAGAGAACATTAACGGGTAAGTTAATTAACATGGAAATACACTTACCCGTGAATATTAGCCTCCTAGCCAAACATCATCTTGGAGTTGGAAAGAAGAAACAAGGAACGACCTTCCTCCTCGAAGATTACTTAGCCTATGAGAAAGAATGAGGCAGGCTCGAGGAAGAAAGAACACAGCCCGGAAATAACGCCATCGAAAGTGGTAGAATCATCCCGAAGCTTCCCGCAAAAGCTCGTATGTCCTCAGTTCTTCTCGAACCGCGGAGAAACTACGAGAAACAGGGCAATTTCCGCTTCCTGAGGAGAGAGTAAGAAGAAGCTATTTCCGGAGCTCCTACATATGCAGGTCTGGCAACAAGTACGACTGTGCCGTCTGCAATTGGCCGTTCAGGAAAAGGTGAAGGAGCGAAACAAATGCCACGGCACAATCTTTTTATATTTGGTTCCCTTTCGTTTTAAGGGAAATACTACTAGTAAGGAAGAACCATTATTACTATTATTAAAAGTTTTAAAATATGGAATACCATTGACTTACACAATTTTGTATTTCGTTTATCGTGCTTACTTTATGTGCATACTGTATCTATAAATAGTGGTAAATAAATTAATTTTTTAAGAGGTAGGCAGCTTCTTTTTGTTTTAAATTGCTTGAAAACATAGAATATACATATGTACGTGGAACGTATCTAGCAAAGCAAGGGGTAAACTGTGTTACAGTACAAGTTGTATAGTACTGATAACATTTAAATGCCAGGACTGGGATTCGAACCCATGACATGGCTGCTGCCATGGTTCCGGTGTCCGTCGCCTTGACCATTACGCCAACGACTCACCTAATGGAATACAGTCTAAACCTAAATACGGCCTAGAACGACCTCACTTAATTTAGTTTCGAATACAGTCTATAAGTGGCTTTTAAACGAATATCGATCGTAATGACCCGAAATCTTACAAAATTTACGGTTTTACAATCGTAAGTCATTTTATGTGCTCCAGTCGATTAAAGAGGCGCGAGGGGGCAATAAATACAGCTATGACACGGAGCGTCGCAGGAGCAGGAGATGTTCCGAGCCGCAATAATTGGACTACGTGCCTTGATTCCACTAACGGCGGACAAAACGGTATTGTTACAAATCTCTTCCTTCCATAACCTTTTCAATTCGAATAAAACCGGTTCGTTTTAAGTCTCTATTTTAAAATTTGCTCGCTGTATAATTTCAATCCAAACAGAATTACTATCGTCATTTGAAAGAACGGTTAAAAGTGATGCGGAAGTTTGGAACAGCATTTGAAGCATACTAAGGTGTATTAAACTATATGATCCGACGTGTACACATTTCAAAGTCATTGAATAAAAGATATACAGACAATAATTAGAGAAATTATATGTTTGTGTCTGATGGATAAATGTTACCAGAAGACTTCTTTGGCAGTATGAAAAATGATTTTTCGGTTCTTTTAGCAAGCCTCATGGCAAGCCTCAATGGCACATTTTTCTAGTATTGACTTAAAAATAGTTGGTCTATAAAATTATTAAACAGGATAAATAAAATACGTCTTACAACACTATAAAGTATATTTACACTTTACTGTACTTAAATAAAAGACGGTAAAATATACACAAAAGATGGTACAAGGCTATCGATTTAAACCAGTTACACCAGTCATCATCAGGCCCAATTAGAGAATCAGAGAATTATATATAATTGACTGAAAAATATATATTTTGTAAGTAATTTACAGAACGCAACTTATTTTAACAGTTCATTATTCAGGAAGTTGAATTTATCAATTAGTCCTCTTTTACTTAAAGCATACATTTTATGCCCAATGGGTTTATTAGTCATTTAAAAGACCCCAGCATTTGTTGACTAGACATTTTTCATTTTTAGTACTAAGCATATAACAAAATGAGAAGATTTTAAAAGTAAAAATGTTAATTGGATACATAAACTTCCTTTTGAAGAGACCTTTACTTGCAAACAACAGTGACAATTAAAAATTCAATATTTAGAACTGTTTTAACTTTTATACCACCACCTGTTTTGCTGTAGTTTTTTACACAGAGTTACATAGTTGCATTTCCTAAGGTTGAAATTATTGTATTATAATTTATTTATCCACCTGGTTAGCATTTTTAAACTAAAATAAGAGTAGGTGGCTTGCGAGCACAGCTGAAGGGAGGTCTTAAAATCATAAAATTACTATAGTGCGTCAATACCTTTCTATTAAGTTAAACTTAAAACCCATGTATTTTCAATACTATTGACACCCTCGACTGATGGTTTTTGTTGACATTAATCACACAGGAACTGTCACATACAGAATGTAATTAACTCGAAACGTTGGCACCCTCGGCTACCTACTGTTAGTAGTAGCATCAAGCGTCTCTGTCAAAGGGTAATTTGGAAAATAAAACTGAGTCGCTTCACTGTAAATTATTTCAGTTTGGATTTTGTTAGTACTGAACGAGTTTTTTTTATAGAAATATTGATTAGGCAACAATATTATTTTGTATTTTTACTTCTTTAAACCCTCTATTTATACTTTTAGTTTTTACTTATTAAATGAAAACAATACCGCCGATTGAGAATATTTTTAAAATTGTATCAGAAACGTCAATCACTGTTAAAGCTATAGTTAAAGGGACTATCAAAACCTGCTGCTCAAATTCGAGCAAATATTCTCCTCAAACCTCTGAATGTATATCACTCCTCTTAACGAATTGTACATACTCCGTTGTCTTTTCAGTTGTAATGATTTATATAATGTACTTAACTTCTATTGTTGCTGCTTGGCTGAGTTTCGTTAATATTTTAACAACTGTTATACATGCAATGAAATTGAATTGTATTTTTCCATAGTATTTACATTGATGTTTTGAAGGTCAGTGAGAGTTGTAATGTAAATTGTATGGAAAGTCGTGTAATGTACACAGCAACTTCTTTTAATTATGAAAGAGTCGGTTCAGTATGCACTATCTCGCTTTTGTACAAATTATTCTTGTATATATATGACTGGAAAAGAATAAATTGCTTAAAACACAATAAACGAACGAAAACTCTGTATATTTATTGCTCTTCTAGACAGCATTGAAGTGAACCAACGGGTCTCCAAAGCTAGTTAGAGCCATTACTTTGTGAACCCCTGGCTGAGTCATTCCCTGTGCGCTGGGCCGGTGTAGCATGCACGGATGGGACCATGCTAGGAGTGGCGCGCGTCCCGTCTGTGCATGCGACCCTCCATGCTCGAAACGGACGCTAACCCGGCGGGTTGGAACTATGTAGGGACTAGCGCGCGTCCCGTCTGTGCATGCGACCCTCCATGCTCGAAACGGACGCTAACCCGGCGGGTTGGAGCTATGTAGGGACTAGCGCGCGTCCCGTCTGTGCATGCGACCCTCCATGCTCGAAACGGACGCTAACCCGGCGGGTTGGAGCTATGTAGGGACTAGCGCGCGTCCCGTCTGTGCATGCGACCCTCCATGCTCGAAACGGACGCTAACCCGGCGGGTTGGAGCTATGTAGGGACTAGCGCGCGTCCCGTCTGTGCATGCGACCCTCCATGCTCGAAACGGACGCTAACCCGGCGGGTTGGAGCTATGTAGGGACTAGCGCGCGTCCCGTCTGTGCATGCGACCCTCTATGCTCGGAATGGACTTCAATAAAGTCGAGACTTCGCACCTTGGTCGGGGCCCAACAAGGGCTCAAAGATTCACGCCTCACTGGTTTTAAATCTACATTTAAAAGGCGTTTATTATTATTTTTAGTAACTTTATGTAGCCTTGCATTAGTCATTCTGAGTCTTTTTGCATTCATTTGTTTGGATGAAACAAATCCAGTTACAGTTTTACCGCGTTATTAAAACGAAAGGAAATTTAGGAAACCCTGCTTATAAAGTTTAATAGTTTGCATAGATGTGGTGATTTTGTTTAACTTAAATTTCTTAGTGCTATTATCTTAACTAAGCTGAAATTCTTTTAAAGTGACAAACTCATTTTTCATTACAAATATTTTAAAAATTGTAGTATACGTTTTAATTGAATATTAGCGAATTTCCCCCATAGGGAAGAAGCTATTAACGTAGGTGGCGTGGTAAGACCTAGGCCCGGGACCATGATAACTTTTCGTTTTGAGGTCCCCAGATGCCAAAAACGCCATTCGCTCAAATTCATATATATATATATATATATATATATAAAATGTATGTGTGTGTGTGTGTGTGTGTGTGTGTGTGTGTGTGTGTGTGTGTGTGTGTGTGTGTGTCCGTAGGCACGATAACTTTCTGAAAAATGGTCCGATCTTGATGTAATTTAGTATAAACGTGTAATGCAGCATCTATTTTCATGAGTTCGAAAACCAGACAGATCACGGTATTATAAGGGGGTTTGGTGCCAAAATTTTTTTTTACTTTTTACATACAATTATATTTAAAGCCAAACCTAAGTTTACACTATTAGATTCAGCTTAAAAAACGAACAATTTGGTATTTTGATCATCGCTCTACGTCAGTTGGTTACCGAGATATTCAAAGTGCTAAACACAGTACGTTGCCCAAAGTTAATATTATGGAGAATAAGTACAATTTTATATCTCGCTTATTAATGAACATATATTGATGAAATTTGGTATGTGGCTTTATATGGTTGGGGTTTACTGATATTTGCATATAAACCCCATTTTTTGTGGTCCCCATGGCAGCAATCCTGCGTACTCAGTAGCTATAACGTTATTCTTATGGAGAATGAGAAACATGTGATTTCTTACTTGTTAATGAACATAAATTGGTAAAACTTGGTATGTTGCTTCATCTAGTGGTGATCCATTGGTATTTGCATAAAAATAAGATTTTTGTGGTCCTTAATGCAGTAAACCTACATACTCAGTCCTAATGTTTATCTTGTAGAGAATAAATAAAATGTCATATCTCGCTTATTTATGAATATGCTTTGATGAAAGTTGGTAAGTGGCTTCATGACTTAGCGAAGTACCATTTTAAATTCGCTGAGTATGCAGGTTTTCTGCAACGGGGGTATTTAGTTCTTTCACTACTTAAGCGTTCACAGTTAAGTAAAATACAACACGATTAATTACAATTAAAACTATGTAAGTCCGTAATACACAAACGGACAATCTTTGTATGTTTTTCTTACAAAACAATCAATGCAATATGTCGGTTAAAAGGTTAAATTTGTGATGTTACGGCATTAGATAACGATTGTTTCATCGTTGTAACCCCTGTAGTGGGAAACAGCATACTTATAAGGAGTTAGGTTATAACCTCAGTGTAAGTGTTCTGATTAAAAAATACTTGATTAGGTGCTTATTTATTGTTTATCGTAACTGGGGGACCGATCTTTTCTCGGGAAAGGCAGTTTGTTAAGATGACTTGCAGTAATTTTTCACCGTGTTCCCCTATAGGCTACTGACGAGCAGAGTTTCTTAGCTCATTTGCCTTTTTAACTCCAGTTGTTATAGCTCAATGTCCCTTCAGGTGTTATTTTGATTATACATGCACAATTGATTCATTTTGAATTTGACCATCTATATGTAATCTTCATTCAGTCATTTTTCTTAGGAAACTATATGTAATATATATACATTGGTATACCAGTTTGACAGTAGGCTACTCTGATTGGTTTTAAACAGCTGTTATGATTATTTTGTTACCTACGAGTATTTACATATTGTTTCCCATTAATTTAATTTTTGATGAATTACTTCTGGGTTATAAATTAGTTGTAAGCATATCTCCTCCCTAGGAAAATCAAATGTTGCGAAACAAACTAATTTGAAAATAAATGTAAAAAGTAACATTCGGCTTATGAATTTTAAAACAAAAACAAAATAATCCTAACACTTGTTTATAAACAACCAGTGAAATGGTCAAAACCAAAATTGGATTTTGAAAATTATAGGCTAACAAAATACGAAAAACTTATATTTGAAATGTTGTAAACCCCCTTAACACCTCAATTCCACAGTCAAATCAGTCTCATAATATTAAGATGGAGGAGGCCAGCCAGCTATTGTGCGGGCTGTGATGACTACTCCAAGTTTGAAACGTCATTGGTGGTAGTGCAGGAGTAATCGTCTAATAGAATAACAATAAATGTCATTAAGATAGAAATTAAATACCCCCGTCGCAGCAAACCTGCGTACTCAGCGAATTTCCAATGCATTTATATTTTTCTCACTCCTACATAAAGCCACTTACAAAGTTTCACTGAAATACATTTATAAATAAGTTATTTATAACATTTTATTTATTCTCCATAAGAATAACATTAGGACTGAGTACGCAGGTTTGCTGCAACGATGAAGAAAGAAATGAGTTTTTATCCAATTATCAATATAACTGTACCAGGTGAAGCTACATTGCAAGTTTTATTAATTTATGTTCATAATTAAGGGAGATATAAAACTTTACATATTCTCCATAAGAATAACATTAGGGCTGAGTATGCAGGTTAGCTGCTACGGGGACAATCAACAACAAATTTATTTGTTGTGCAAAAATCAATATACCAGTACAACATGAAGCCACATACCAAGTTTCATCAATATACATTCATAAATAATCGAGATATCAAATTTTATTTATTCTCCATAAGGATAACATTGGACAACGTACTGTGTTTAGTACTTTGAATATCTCTGCAACGGTTGGACGTAGAATCACAATTTAAACACCAAAATTATTGTTTTGTGGAGCTGGAGTGATTGGTAAAAGCAAATGTTAAGATTAAAGTAAAATTAACTGAGGAAAAGCCAAAAACCTTTTTCCCATAAGATTAACATGGGAGATTTTATTAGCAGGTTTTTTTGGATTTTTTCCGCAACCACTTAACCTAGGTTAATAATTCAAAATACTATATTATTTGTTTTTTTAAGCTCTATAACATGATCAAAACCAAAATTATGTTTTTTAAAAATTTTAGGGTGAAAAATGCAAAAAACTGATATTTGGAAAATGTAAAACCCCCATAAACCCCCCTTCCCATGGTCCGATTTTTCTGGTTTTCGAACTTAAAGTCATAAATGTCACTTTACACATTTGAGCCAAATTTCATCGAAATCGGACGTTTTTTACTCAAGTTATCGCATTCACGGACACACACACACACACACATATATATATATATATATATATATATATATATATATATATATATATATATATATATATAAATTTAAACGAATAGTGTTTTTGGCTTCTGGGGACCTCAAAACAAAAAGTTATCATGGTCTCGGGCTTAAGTCTCACCATGAGACCTACGGTAATAGCTTCTTCCCTATAGGGGAAATTCGCTAAAATGTGACGGCCGGTGGAGTAGAGTTTTAAATTATTTTGTAAGAGGTAATATGACAGTGTTTTTTTTCAGGGCGTTAGTTATCTTAACATCAAATATTCCCATGATTCGAACAATAATGTGTACAAGTTGAAGCAAGAAACTAACATAAATTCAAATTAGTTGTGTCAGTTAGTTACAATCTTGCTTTAGGAAGAGAAAGATAGGACTCAGACCTACCTTACCTAGTTAAAAGATTTCCTTATAAATTGAATACTCAATTATTGGAACGCACGCGTTAGCCGCACAAGTATAGCCAAAGGCAGAGAAGTTTCAAAAGAAACCCCTAAAGTGTGACAAACGCGGCTGGCCGGACTAAGGTAGGCGCCCATTTGTAGATGGAGGGGTGGCATGTGGCATATGCGACTGAGACCTGATGCCTTCGCCCACACGCCACTTTGTGCATGCTACACCGGCGTTGTTTGGTTTAGTAATGTCACTGTCCATGGTCTAGTAGTCACACAGCTTTGACGTCACACAGGTCTGACATCACACAGCATGGCAGGTAGTCGAGTGGTGTATTATTGAATGGTCATAATCGTATGATTGGGGACTCTGCATTTCCCTACGGGACCGTCGAGTATGTTATTTATGAACCCATCCGGATCGTGCTCGACAGATCATCGGGTTATGAATAGTGCAGGGGGCGAGCTTTACTGGGAGAAGATTAGTGTGTTCAATACCACGGTGTTGCAATATATGAGAGAATCGCCTTGTTGTCCCCATGTGTTGTGTGTGTGCAGGATCGCACTCCTGCCGTGTTGTACTTATACTTTAGTAGTTATTATAATTGTAATTCAATTAACTCGATTCACTAAAACGTAGTTTTATTAAGGGGTTTTATAATCCCCCGTAGCAGCAAACCTGCGTACTCAGCGAATTTCCAATGCATATATATATATATATATATATATATATATATATATATGTATCTTAATACCACATAAATCCACAAACCAAGTTTCATCAATATACATTCATAAATAAACGATTTATGACATTTGTATTATTCTCCATAAGAATAACATGGCGGCTGAGTATGCAGGCTTGCTGAAGCAAGGAACACAAAAAATGAGGTTTTATACAAACATCAATATAACTCAAGTAGGTAAAGCTACATACCAAGTTTTATTAATTTATGTTCATAATTAAGGGAAATAATAGGTTACTTATTCTCCATAAGAATAACATGGGGCTGAGTACGCAGGTTTGCTGCTACGGGAACTATCGGCCAAAAAATGTTTTTTAGTGCAAATATTAATAGACCACAACGATATGAAGCAATATACCAAGTTTTATCAGGAAAAGTTGATAAATAAGTGAAATATACAATTTTTCTTATTCTCCATAAGAATAACATTGGACAAAGTACTGTGTTTAGCTTTTTCAATATCTCTGTAACCATTTGACGTAGAGAAATGATCAAAATACCACATTGAGTGTTTTTTTAAGATGAATCCAATGGTAAAAACAAATATTTGACTTTTTGAAAACCCATTTTTGGGGTACAAAACCCCCCCCAAAATACCCCTTCGGATTGAGCGATATGGCTGGTTTTAGAACTTAAAGTCATAAATGCTGCTTTACACGTTTATACCAAATTTCATCAAAATCGGATCATTTTTACGAGAGTTATCGTGCTCATGGACACACACACACACACACACATATATATATATATATATATATATATATATATATATATATATATATATATATATATATATATATATATATATATACAGTTTCAAACGAATGGTGTTTTTGGGGTCTGAGGACCTCAAAACGAAAAGTTATCATGGTCCCGGGCCTAGGTCTTACCATGCCGACTACGGTATTAGCTTCTTCCCTATAGGGGAAATTCGCTAAAAGGGATTATCATAACAAGTGAATACCAGTAATTTTACATTATTAAATCGAGCGGTTTCTTTATTTCTGTAATATGTAGTGTATAAAGTATTTTCGTAATACTTTGACAATACTACAAACATTTAGAAATTTTCTTAGATAATTATTGTATTTGATAATTGTGTAACGTAAACTTCCGGACTCCGAAACCACGGCAGCGGCCCCGTCGTCGAGGGTTGGAACCCCAATCCTGCCGAGTGAGGATTACCAGTATTGTACAACCTGTTTTGGCTCGCCCTCTGTTTTGCCTTGCTCGATACGTTCCACGCGCAGATCTATAGTCTATTTGGAAGGTCAAGGTAAGGCAAAAAGGGGCTGTCAACCTCTTAAAAGACATAATGGCTTTAAAACAAATTTTAGATAACACGGTCTAATGTCAAATAAATAAAAATCACGCTTGATGAGTTTGTGAATTATTAGTGAATTTCCTATGGAAAGTGAACTATTAGCATGACCCGCACGGTGAAACTTAAGCCCTGGACCACCATAGAAGTTCCTAACGTGACCCCCTGAACACGTTTTGGGGGGTCGTTCAAAATGTTATATATTTATAAATATATGTGTGTGTGTTTGCACTCTAGCGGTCGCATTTTTGTCCTATTTACTTCAAATTTGGTAGGGACGTTACTTTCTATAATCGGTTGGACAAGTTCGTTGGGAAAAACAATCGGAAAACTCTAAACCACTTTTTTGAGGATTAGTATTTCAATTTTCGAGTTTTTGGGCCCAAAAAGGGTCAGAAAAGTCCCGGAGGTAAAATTAATTCATTTAAAAAGATGGAAATTAGTGAGACAAAAGTTATAAGCCCCCTCTCGTCATTATAGCTTACATATTTACAGAGTTATTAAAGAAAATGTGTATCGACTAAATACAGGACGTTGTCTTATGGGGGTTTTACATTAGAAAAGCCTGTTATTCATTTGTTGGTGTACTTTTCTCATCCCCAGCAACCTGACGCCTACTTTCAAGCCTGACTGGACCCTCTCCTAACCTTATAATGCGCAAAATTGTATTCCCAGCATTGAAGGTAAATAAAACCCAGAGCATCAGAACAGCCAAAAAATCAATGTTTCAGATTTCATTAAAAATTTGAATAAATTATTGTTTTTACACTGATTCTGAGTTTTAAAGATCTTTTCTGTGGAAATTCACTTCCCTCACGTCAGCGTGCTGGGTGCGATCTCGTTTTTCTGTCGTGATGTTTTGGACTGTTTCCAGGCTGCAACGTCGCGTCGTAGTCACGAAGCATGGGACACCCTAGGTACTTTTATTTCCGCGGGATATATCGTGGGCTCATACAATCTAATAATATAACACGACAAGTTCCATAGCATATAGCATTCCAAGGGGGTTATAGATACGCAGGTGGGTAAGGACGTAGCGGCACCTGCAGGCCGCTACTTGGTGTTATTTACAGGCGGCGCGGCGAGCCTGCTGGTCGATATCTCTCTTCCTCTCGGATTTTCCTCTTTTTAGTCCGAATACCTGGAGCTATAATTTATTGAATGCAATACTGCGATATAAATCTGAACGTTTCCCCGCTCTTTAAAGCAGCGTTTTTACCATTATGACAGCTTCATAAAACAGAATATTTCGTGTTTCAAGCTGTGAATTCCACTGGATACTGGAGATTAAACCCACGTTACTTAGGAAACTGGAGATTTGTTAAACCCACGTTAAGACAACAACAACCAGTTGGAATAGGTGTTAGCCTTATACCTAGTCTACATTATCAGTATATCAAAAGTTAGGAAACACTTATCTTCCAAGTAAACATATTTGGAAACTACTAGCCCTAGAACAAATGTTGATTTAATTCGAGATACAAAATATTGCAAACTAATGAACAGTTCTGTAAAATGTAATATATTGCATAATCGGTATTGCAGGACATTATAGAATTACTCACGATTGATTATAAACAAAACTATGAAAATAGCCTTGCAATTCAGATCTTTGAGATACTCTCTTTTTTATGTTTTTAGAAAGTTCCCCCTTAAATCAAGGGAAGGAGTTTCAGATTTGCCGTTCGGGAAGTGACCATTGCCCTTACGTTGCCTCAATCGACTTTGGATCGCCGCACAGGTTTCGGGACTTTGGCTTCGGACGGTTGAGTTTTTTTGTTGGGTATAGAGACAATTTTTCTATCGGTTAGATTTACTTAATTACCAAAGAAGTCTCTAAAGTTCTTTCTTTGTACGGCTTACGAACTTTGCTCGTCGTTCACATTTTATTACTATGAAGGACGAATCAATTTCGCGCATTCTCTATATTTAGAGTAGTAATATATTTCCAAGCCGTCTAAAATCTTAGTTTGAGGCATATTTCAAAATGTTTCAATGATTGGTAAATTCAAAACGCTCAATCATGCTTTCTGAATATGGTAAACCAAAGGTATTTCCACATTTGTCGCAAATATGGCCACATTTTTCAGCCAATCGTTAGCCCAAAAGTTCACTAAACGTTCGTCAACTATATGGGGAGGGGGCGGTTAAATATATTGGGTTCTCTTTATACGTGCAAACCTCATACTTCGCCAAACATTTATAATTCTGCCGAACATTCGGGCGTAGTGTTTGCGAATATTATGGAACCTTCTTCATCGTGTATAAACATATAAACATATACGTGTCATTTTTGACTCGCGAGCGGCCAAATCTCGTAAAACACGTGTTCTTAAAAAAAATCGTGGTGTCTGTATTTTGGCCCAAATAGGAAGCGGTTGGTACCATTAGTTGTTCTTTCTTTTTGTGAAGAGAAATTTGTCATACGACTTCAGAAAGTCTGGGAAATTATTTTTGAAATCAGCTGTTATGTCAGGCCCGTCATTTTCCCTATTGGCCGACAATCAGCCAATTATACATCACTAAAGAAATAGATCGACAATTGATTTAGCGTGATGTAAATCATACCACTTTGAAGCCAGGAAAACGTTCTTCATCTTTGTAGCGGTGCCTTCCTGTATGGAGTGTCAAGTAACTCTTATTACGTTGCAGGAAATACGAGTTGTTTATTCTTTCTGCTAGCCAGAGCCAATGTGCGTTTGTTAGTGCTGGTAGGTTATTATTCGTATTTTACTATCGAATCTGAGTGTTTTAGTAAAAAAACAAGTGTATTGTCGGTTAGTGTGTGAGTTAGTAGTAGTATATACCCATATTGCTATGGATAAATATTATTATTTATGTTCAAATGTGCGTTATTGAAAATGTGAGTGTTTTATAGGCTAGGCCTACAATGAATTTGGAAATTTTCACTTTTTTAAATTTATCTAAACATCTAACCAACCACGTTTTATTTATTTTATTTTATTCTAATTCTCTGTTCTTGTGAACAAAAAGAGTATGCATATGATAGAGTTATCTTTTATGGTTTGTAGTAACCTCTGCAGATTTTGCTCAAATAGGCCCCTACGGCTAGGCCTATGCTACAAATTTAGGTTCAAAAATCAATATGTGCTTATGGAACCTTTATTTGTTCATATTTCTCTATACATATATGTATATATTCTTGTTCAGAAATGTATTTACTATAAATATATGTACCATTTATTATATTATAATAAAGTACAAAAATTAGATCTAGCTTCGAATAACTAATTTTGGCTTTCGGCGAAACTCACATTTTGTCTTTCAACTCATATAAAGTTATGAAAACAGTTATTACTTTGTACAAAAGTGCATTATTTCCAATAACTGTATTGTTACCTTTAGTAATATAACAGTTTTAGTATATTACTTTTATACTTTTTATTTTATTTTTATTTTTCAAATGTACAGTGCAGGTTTGTTGATTTTCCCCGGTTTCCATATTTATTTCCGTAATTCGGGTAAACCTTTTTTTAAAATAAATCAAACACATTTCCATGTAGGGAAATAAATTGCCTACATTTGGTATATCTTCGATTGTCTGTCAAAAAATTAGTGTAAAAATGCTAGGACTCTAAGTTTGAAAATTATTTCAAAAATTGTTATACAATTTTGGTTTTTCACATTTTACAAAAAAACCACCCCATGTATTCTTTTTATTTTATTTTATTCAAAATCTCATTCCTTTTCTGAACAAAACGAGTATACATATGACTAGGTTATCAACAGTAGTTTAGGCACTGCGAATTGTAAAAAAACCTCTTCAAAATGGCCAAAATTGCTAGGGCACCGAGCAATTTAGCATAAATCAGCCCAGGGCAGTCCTAGGATTTGACAGTATTGAATTCCCCTATTCCAAAAACGAGTTCGCACGCAGCACGCTGACGTGAGGGAAGTGAATTTTCACATAAAAACTGTTAAACTCATAGTCAGTTTAAAAACATAAATTTATTCCAATTTTTATTAAAATCTGAACACAGTGATTTTTTGGCTGTTCTGATGCTCCTGGTTTCATTTATCAGCAAAGCTGGGAATACAATTTTACGCGTTATAATGTTAGGAGAGGATCCATACAGTCTTGAAAGTAGGTGTGAGGTTGCTGGTGATAATAAAAGTACTCTAACAAAGGAATAACAGGCTTTCCTAGTGTAAAATCCCCATAAGACAACGTACTGTGTTTAGGCGAACCACATTCTCCTTAATAACTCGGTAAATATGTATGCTAGAATGACGAGA
This sequence comes from Allygus modestus, assembly GCA_963675035.1. Classification (NCBI taxonomy): domain Eukaryota; kingdom Metazoa; phylum Arthropoda; class Insecta; order Hemiptera; family Cicadellidae; genus Allygus; species Allygus modestus. The sequence goes on from OY776113.1 coordinate 93,642,999, forward strand.
AAGGGCTTAGAACTTTTGCCTCACTAATTCCCATCTTTTTACATGCATTAATTTTACATACGGGGCTTTTCTGACCCTTTTTGGGCCCAAAAACTCGAAATTTGAAAGATTAATCCCCAAAAAAGGGGTTTAGAGTTTTCCGATTGTTTTGCCCAACGAACTTTTCCAACTGATTACAGAAAGGAACGTCCCTACCAAATTTGAAGTAAATCGGACAAAAAATGTGACCGCTAGAGTGCAAACACACATTACAGCGGTCACATTTTTTGTCCGATTTACTTCAAATTTGGTAGGGACGTTCCTTTCTGTAATCAGTTGGACAAGTTCGTTGGGCAAAACAATCGGAAAATTCTAAACCCCTTTTTTTTGTATATACATATATATATATATATACACACACATATATATATATATATACAATTTTGAATGACCCCCATAAACGTGTTCAGGGGGTCAAGTTAGGAACTTCTATGGTGGTCCCGGGCTTCAGTTTCACCGTGCGGGTCATACTAATAGTTCACTTTCCAAAGGAAATTCACTAATGAAAGACAGATTGACTTTTTTAGTGAATTTCCTAAAAAACACACATATATATATGTGTGTGTGTATGTGTGTGTGTATGCACTCTAGAGGTCACATTTTTTGTCCAATTCACTTCACATTTGGTAGAGACGTTCGTATAATCAGTTGGACAAGTTCGTTGGGCAAAACAATCGGAAAACTCTAAACCTCTTTTTTGGGGATTAATCTTTCAAATTTTGAGTTTTTGGGCCAAAAAGGGTCTGATAAGCCCCGGATGTAAAATGAATGCATGTAAAAATGGTAATTAGTGAGGCGAAAGTTTTAAGCACTCTCTCGTCCTTCTAGCATACATATTTACCGAGTTATTAAAGAAAATGTTAATCGACGAAACACAGTATGTAGTCTTACGGGGGTTTTACATTAAAAAAACCTGTTATTCATTTGTTTGTGTACTTTTATCATTCCCAGCTAACTCACGGCTACTTTCAAGCCTGTCTGGACCTTCTCTTACATTATAATGCGCAAAATTGTATTCCCAGCATTGCATATAATGAAACCAGGAGCATCAGAACAGCCAACAAATTGTAAACCCTTTTACTTTACGGGGTTACTAGCCTTTGGAAACGGAAACAAAGGTTAAACACTTTAATCAAACATAAAAAAAATGACTCGCTTGGCTGTGATTTGTCATCCTGCAGTTATCAAAGTACTTTGATCTCTGCTGAGCTGTGAGTGACCTTTGTGTTTTGCTGTATCTGCAGTCCTGGGTGTTGTGATTACTTCTCTTGCAGACGTTGCAGTACATGTTGTTGTTGTGGTGTGCGTAGCTGGACGTAGGTCCCTGTGGTCTATGTTTGCGTGTGTGTGGTCCATGGCCGTCTGTACTGCTGCTGTTAGTTCGACTGGTAGTTCCCTCCACACCGTAGGCTCCAAGTTCTCGCCTGTTGATATTGCTGCCTGCAGGTGGTCGGTCCCTTGTAGTAGCCTTCTGTTCTCTGTTGATAGTTCAGCCGGTAATTCGGCTGGTAGTTCGACTGGTAGTTCGCCCTTTGTGTACCACGTGAGTTGTCATGGCCCCGTGTGTCTCGAGGTGTAGTTTGTTGTGTATTTAGGTTCAATTTTATTTGGGTTAAGCTTTTTACTTCTGCTTGTAGATTACTTATTTCGTGCCTGTGGGTTTCCGAATAATTATTACTTGTCTCTGCGTTCTCTGCTCTACTATATTTTTCTCTGATAGCCACCCTAATTTCTATTTCTAGCTCGATTTTCTTTAAATTACTCTCTAGCCGTTCCAGAGTTTCGTTTGTCTCGTTCAAAATGTTGTCACAAAATTCGGGCCTTAGGCCTTGTATGATGTATTAGATTATCTGTTTGTCTGGGTCATGCCTTCTACTAAGAGTGAGAACCTATACGTAATAGGTTAGTACTGGTTGGTCCCTACCCTGTATCTTTTTTTCCAACATAGAATGCAGTGTTTGGGTCTGTGCTGCAAGAGTGAAAGTAGAGACGAACACCCTTTTCAAGTCGTCCCAGTCTGTTAGTGCTCTATTTTTGGTGTAATGTCGGTACCATGTTAGAGCTGAGTTAGCAAGGTGAGCGGGAAATAGGTTTAATTTAGTTTGTTCCTTCCAGTGGTTCGAGATTGCGGCTATGTCGTATTTATCCATAAAGTCAATTGGGTTTTCTGAGGGTAGACCGTGATATTGATATGTCCCTGCCGAAATTAATGGTAGCTTTTCTTTAGACATTTGTGTGACTGTTGTGTCTTGTGTGTGTGGATTTAAAGGTGGGTTTAGAGGTGTAGAGGGTTGTGTATATTGTATTGTTTGGGTGCTAGTTTGAGCTAGTTGAAATATATTTTCTGCTTCGCTTCCGTTCAAGCCTTGAGATAATGTTTCGGTTATTTCCCCTAGGTTAAATTCTATGTTTTGGTAGTCGTCATCCGAGTCTTCGCTGAGGGCTGGATTGTCGTATAGGTTGTCCTTATCTTTTAAAAAACGTTCTATCCTTCCTAATCCCGGGTATTTTCCTGCTTCGATTTCACTAAGGTATCTTTTTTTGCCTATTAGTTTTCTTATAAGATATTTCTTCTCCTCTGTAAGATTATCTTTGAGATATGCTTTAAGATCCGCTACGATAGGTCTCAGTTCCGCAACTGTGTCGCTGTTATTATATTTTATGTGACATTTTGTTACAATGGACCGGAGGTGTTCCTTACCAACTCGGTAAATGTCCCTGGGTAGGTGCTCTGGGTTTAGTCCGGAGGTCATTTCATTTTATAACTTAGTATTTCCTAAGTGGGTTAGTTTAGATTTGAGAAAGTTTTAGTCCCTAGTATTTAGACGACTTTATGATTTTAATAACTATGTAAAGCATAACCACACTGATACACTAATTAGTAAAATAATCACAAATTTCATGTTAATCTGAGTTTAATATTCTGTGTAATAATTTATAGTAAATATTATGCTATTTAAACTGGCTTGAATTGTTTAGAACCTTAATCGTCCTTTTGATTTCATCCCTAAGCGAAATATTATTTAGTTTCCTTTGATGTTTAAAATAACCTTTTTTTCTTCCCTACAAGTAGGCTTAACAGATATAAACTGTCTCCTTATCCTAATTAAAATGCAAATACCCTTCTTATAACTAACACATTTTACTCTCTCTCTGTGTTCATTCAGCTATTTGATAATTAAATCAAAACAGCTTTCTCCACCATGTGAATACTTGTACTTTACGGGGTTGCTAGTCTTTGAAAACAGAAACAAAGGTTAAACACTTTAATCAAACATAAACAAATTGACTTGCTTGGCTGTGAAATGGTAATTCATAGGATATTAAATTGAATTAACACAGATGGAGAGTGACAAGCATAATTTTATTATATACATATATAACCTTATATAAATAAGCAGGTGCACACGATTAGCTAGAATACCAAACCCTTTTACAATGATTGACATGTAGTGAAATATCAATTGTTCGTTAATTATTGTCCTCGATATATTCACTATAAGCAAAGTCCAGTATTTCTAAATTAAACTGCATTTAGAAATAAAACACTTATGAACAACAAACCCTCGCTAAAATACAAATGAACTAAGTACAAGAATAACCAGCTCAACCTCTACACTCAAATTACAGTGCTCACAAATCTACAACCTAAAGGAAACTGCTACTACATTGATTCCCCTTCATTTGAGAACTAATGTTATTATCTAAAAATCGATATTACTTCCTACTTTCATCATCAAAGGTTCTACGTTAATTCTACTACCCACAAATCTTTATCTAACAAATATAAATTTACTTCAACCTATTTTATTATCAAGAGCTTTTTTTAGAATCAATTTATTACTAAAATTCAATCGTTTTACTTTATTTAAGGGTCGAGTTTATTAAGGCTTGATAAAATTATTTACATTATCTGTCTGGATCAATTTACACTGAACCTCAAATTAATTTCATTTGAGCTCTTTACTCAGTAGCTCTTCAATTTTTTGCACCGATAAATGAAGTTAGACATACCCAGGAAACAGCTCCCGTAGTGGATTAAGTTCCGTGGATCGTCACCGGTGTCCCGGTGCCGCACCGCGCCTTTCCTTGGGATGTCCTCGGTTGGTCCTCGAGTTGGACCTCGGTGAAGTCCTCGGGTCTGTCCTCGGTGAAGTCCTCGGGTCTCGTCCTGGGTTGGTCCTCGGTAAAGTCCTCGGGTTGGTCCTCGGTGAAGTCCTCGGGTTGGTCCTCGGCGTCACGTCGTTGAAGAGGCTTCTGCTGGAGAGTGTTAAAATTGGACGTCTGAAACCTTGGTGGCAATCTAACTCAACCAAGGTTGACCCTCCTCGATCCAGGTCTGTTCAGACGTCGACTCCTATACTCTCCTCTTCCGCTACTCTCTTGATGACCCTCCGAAGACTGACCTCTCTTTCGTCCCCAAAGATTTACACCTCTCTCACTTTCCCTTCCAAAATAACTTCCATTACCCTACATGTTTCCTTTTGGCCAATCAAAATAGTTTGACGCCCTGCCCTCTACGCCCTATTGGTTTATTGAAATTTAGCGGGGATTTTCTCAAGGTTGCTGATCACACGTTCGGAATGACATGTACTGCTTGCTTGGCATGTTTGGTCCCACCCATCCGCGACTTCTTGTTCGATAACAGGAAATAAGCATTTCCTTACTTGTTCTTTCACTTATCACTTATTCTAAACTCGAATCTTCTTTCACTTATTCTTTCACTTTCTTGAATCTTTCACTTATTCTAAACTTGAAAATTAAATTATTTATTAGTAATTTTCACCACCTTTATAAAATCAATGTTTTCTGATTTCAATAAAAATTGGAATAAATGTATGTTTTTACACTGATGTTGAGTTTTAAAAGTTTGTATGTGGAAATTCACTTCCCTCACGTCAGCGTGCTGCGTGCGAACTCGTTTTTAAGATGGAATGGTTTGCCTTAGTTAAATATGCAAAATTTCAAATTCTGTGGCAGATATTGTAGATTCCTCAGTTAATTACCGTATGTTTGAATAATCATATGTATGACAAATATATTCACATATTTAAGATTACCGTGTCCAGTTTTAAAGGAAATGGGCAAATTATTTTTTATGGGAAATGGAGTAAAATACTAAAATTGTTAAACAGCTTTGTAGTTTGAGCCATAGTTATTTAGGTTGTCTAAGAGGGCCCACATTTTAAAGAAAGCTATTGAAATATATCCGGTTAAAATATCACATTTGTATTTTTAAATATTACATTTTGCACTCGCAGAATTTGTTTTGTCTGTAAAAGAACGAACTTTCATAAATATGGATTAAACGAGCTAAAATGTAATATTCGTGTAGGAACAACAGTTTAGTAAGGAATATATTGAAAGAAACGGGATCTTGTGGCGCACATGGGTGAGCCCCACCCCCAACAACACTCGAGGCAAGACCTCTTTATATTCTGCGATTGAACGTTATATTTTCGAATCCAAACTCGTTCCTGCCATATTGATGGCTCATATATGACACTGGTCTACATACATCGTATGCTCGTTGAATTTGATGTGTTATTGAAGAAAATAAGTCAATTTTAAGTTAAACTTAAATTTTCATATTTGGCAAATTAAACAAGGATAATCCCGCCCTTGTTTGATCGATTCTTCACAACAGCTAGTACATACATCTGAGCTCTAGAATAAATCACTACAGATCGCAGTTAACATACGCAAAATTGTTGTTACCGGTATCTGCCTTAGCGTAGGCGGTCGTATGTAATAATCTGATCACTCATAATATATGATAATTTGATCTGTACCAATGGCATACACCAATTTAATTATTCTCGTACATGTTTAATGATCAATGACAGAAAACAATTGATAATAATACAAAACAATTTATGAATACCAAGAAACGATGATAATACATCAGAAACATGACTATGTTTCTGATAGTATGTTTCACGACCATGTTACTCTAGTATTCTAAATAATCAAATATTAAACAAAACATTATATACTACAACAAGATATAACAACCAATATAAACACGGTAATAAACAATATAAGTGATAAGAGATAACAAAAATATCACAACGTCTTCATGTTGCTCAAGGGCATGTAATTCATAACTATCCTCATGCCATGGTAGCAGTGGGTCTAATAATATCTCCCAGGCTGTCAGCGAAGAAGTCAACTCACTGACTATGCCGTTCTCAATCCCAAGTCGCAGCAATCCCGAGTCGAAGCTGATAACATAATTGCAACCAGAATGATCCAGTTCAAACAAGCATGATCCTGGTTTGGGTGGGGATGCAAAATTTGACCTTCTCAAGTAGACACGGGCTGCTAATGCGGTGATTAAGGAGCTTGAAGAGGAAGGACAGATCCACCACTCTTCCCCTGCATTCCAAACTCTGCAGACTGTATACGACCGGGACCCCTAGTCAGTTGAATCCACCACGGCCCCCAGCAGGAACTTAACGAAGCGTCTCTGCACCCATTGAAGCTCTCGTATGCCCAATTTGTAGGGTAGCCAGAATTACCGAAGCATACTCGAGTTGTTGACGAACGAGTGACTTGAGCAGCAAAGCAGCAACGTCAAGACCAAGCCCATGGCTGACGTTTCGGATAACAAATCCCAGTGTCCGCGAAGCTCTAGAACAGATATGGCCGATGTGGGGGCCAAACCGAAAAAATAGTCCAGTAAAACACTGAGGTCCTTCATCGAGTTGCATCTTCACCCAGGTCTCGTCCAAACATTCGTCAGCCACAAGGAGGTTCGCTTTTTCTGCTATATTAAGTTTGGTTTAGTCAGGATTTACTGTCATTTCATTAGCAGAGTACCAGCAAAACAACAAATACAAAAACCGTTTCTTAATCTGGTTTTCCTTTAAGAATAAGGTTCGATGGGTTCGATCCCTGCCAACAACCAGTAGGTATTAACTTTCTGGAAATGTCGCAGCCTGGTGGTTCGGAACCCACCCTAAGCTGTAGGTTCACCTGCCAAGAAAACTAAAATCGTCAAGCCTCTGAGTCGAGGGGCCTCTACAGTAAAGATCTCCCCCCAGGGTTGTCCACCGGGGGGGATGATAGGGTTACGATATAAAATTTTATTTTGGGGGGATTTTTCTATTTTAGCGGGGAAATTTGATTTTTTGGGGGGGAATTTTTAAAATACCTTCTTTTAAATTTAAAATAATGGGATTTGTACAAAATGTGAAAAACAACTTTTATTTGGTTAGCGAAACAGCATTTAGAGTTAATTTTATGTGAACACCAACGTCTGATCTTGGTTAGGTTTCTCGGTTCAACATCGTCATGCATCGCGTAGTAATATTCGTTTTGCAGGGGCGGCTGTCTGAATTGTTTCACGCTGATCATACTTCTCAACTTAATCATTGCATTTCCCTATATCTTGTATGTGTAATTCCCAGCATAAATATTTTGTATAGTAGCCACTCACATTTTATGATCCAATGTGAGACATTTTACATATACATTCAACAGTAAGAAGTTAGTTAGCTAGTCAGAAGTAACTTTTCAGTATTAAATTTAACTAACGCATTGCTATCAATCGAAGAATATGTTTAACATAGTTCCTAGAAACAGGGGAATAATCGGGAGGGGCATATAAATTCCCCCGAAAAATCTTTAAAAAAATTAAGGGAAAATAATTTACACTTCTTATTTCAAGTAATTTAAATTTGTAGCGGTAAAAAAAACTCATTAGTTCATTGTAAAATGTTCTCAGATTTTGTACAATGCTAAATATTTGTGAGTTGGCAAACCTGAATGTCAATGGTTTGTCTTGAACAACAACTCTTATTGGTGTAGGCTTTTGTTTTATAAAGCGTTTAGGTATTATGGTTTCTCAATTTTAATACGTTGGATTTCTATTTTAGGTTGTTGTTCTCAAATTATTTATGTTTTTATTACATTAAAATGTACTTGATCCTTTGAAAATTTTAAACACAGGTTAATTGAGAAGTTACGTTTGCCTCTGACAAACGTCGTGCATTCACTGATTGCAATCACGGAACCATGTTTAAATCAGTCACTACTATTATAAAAAATAGGTGGTGTTCCATCCCACCAAAACCACTGGATCAATTCTGCTGAAGTTTTGCACAAATATAGTTTATGTACCCAGAAGTGTCATAGGCCTATTGCCGTTTAGGAAAGTTCTCAGGGCTCTGTCCCACGGGACTTCCAAAAGTCCCCAAGCATGTTATTCGTATGGAGCAGAGTTTTATTTGGTTTATGGCACATGTGTTTTGTTCTTAATTCAATTAATTTCAATAAACAGCTGTTATCAGGATTAATGGCTAACTTTAGACTGTTATTGTTTTCTTTACAATACCTTTTTTACTCTGAATTTTTAACCCGTTGCAAAGCACGGGCATAGCAGCCAGTCTGTAATACAAATTCCTATTTTTTAGGGTCTTCATTATCTGAAATTATGGGTTTTAAGGGACGATTTTAAATTGCTTCGAGGGGAGTTAGCCTTCACTATGGTCTTTGTGTAAGTTATGAAATGGGGAATAGAAAAGAGTGATTTAGTTTTAAATTAGGGAATTATTTCACCCCACATGTTAACACTTCAACAAAACCCGGTTGGCTAATATCATGTCAATTGCAAAAAGATTATCGTCATACACAAATCTGTTAAAAATAGGTCCTGTGCTAAGAGTATTTGTAGGCCTATTTAGTTAACATATTTATTTACACATACCGTAAACAAAAAAATATATACTATTCATCTTAGCCTATTTATAGAATATATTTAGCAACAAAGAAAATGTCGTTTGGTAAAAAATACAAAAAAAAAAATAAATTCTATTGATGCGTGTATGCAATTATAATTGCAAATTTGTGTAACGAAAACTAAGTAGGCAAAATAATAGCAAATGTAGCAATTCGAGTTTTGTTTATGAGATTTATTTTATTCAGTTAGAAGGATACAAATAAAGGTACATTTATAAAAAAACCTATTTAACATAATGTTACACACTACATTTTATGGGCAACGACTCCCCCCAGGGGGGGGGGGGGGGTACTAAAGGACCGAGAATAATTTTGGAGGGAATCGCGCTATTGCCTTTGGGGGGATGGGCACCCCTATCTCCCCCACTACAAGCCATTCTACAGATAAATACTGGATGGCTGAAAAGTCAGTATCACCGATCTCAATTTAAGATTTATAAGATATAGATTTTAAATTTGGTTGCGGCAACTCTTAGATGCGATATTAATGTAGATCAGTAGGTTTTTGGGGCCCAACAAATTTAAACTTTTAAGGGTGAGGGGGTATCTACAAATTTAAGTATCATGAATAGAATTTGATAGGCCTACTTATTTCAAAAACAAGAAAGAACACGTATACAAAACCTAGCAATAATCCTTAATATTTGTTACGTTAATAATTATGCATCAAAAGCCTATGACATCGAAACAAATTTAGAATCCCCTTCCTCAGGCATAACATTTCAAAAAAATACTCAACCTTAGATATTTTTTGTGTCGAATCACTAACCAATTTTCGGAAAGTAAACAAATAATTTTTAGCTGAGTTTATGAATGAAGGGGACAAATATAAATTGTGGACGATGTACAAACCACACTTTGATTTCATTTCCCCTGCTAAAATTTAGCGTAAACATTAAACTCTAAAGAATATTAGCCATGATTTAGGAAGGGATCCAGTTTTTTATAGTATTGACGTGCTATGAAAAAATTCCAACAACTTTAATTTAACTTTAACCCATGGTATCGATATTTATGTCTTCTTTCTCTCAGTATCTATTTAGTCCCTAACAGAATAAAACAAAAATGATTACCTTTGGATGGAAACAAACACTGCACTTTGGTGCAGAAAGTGAAAGTGATTTTAAGTGGTAGAGGGTGCGATAAAATGGCCATGTGAATGTAAATAGTACGTTAAATATTATAGGCTCTCTTTTAACAATGAAATTTACACAGGTTTTTACGGTTATAAATTGCAGTGCGGTTTAATGTGCCAATACTCAAATAATGGATAATGGTTAACTTGTGACATTCTAGATAATCCTAAAAGGAGTTCATCCTGATTAGCTGGGATTAGCGGACTCTAGTGTACATTCTTATAACAACTAAATTGAACACCTGTGACGTCAGAGATGGAGCAGGCATGATCTTGTTGTAATTTCCCAAAAGCCGAACATGACGTATGATGGTGTCATGTGCCCACATCCGGGTCTGCTTTGGACCGTAATGGGGTGTGAGAGCGAGAGGATCGAGGGATGGGGAGGGTGGAACGAGAAAGGACAGGGGGTCCTTTGGCAGTCTTCCAGATTGAAGGCGCCTTGGCATTGCAAATAAACTCAAAAGCCTAATTGACGAAATTCCCTTTCTATTAAAACATTTATTCTACCCCCAAATAGCTGAACCAAAGCTTCCCTAGTATTTGCGGCAATACGCATTGTTAATGAACACCTTTAACAAAAATGCGATAAAAAACGTTACTATGGCTCGAAAGCGTCGGGTAGGTCAATGTGCAAATTCTAGATATTTAAAATATGATTTCCTAAGCTAACCTTAATAGTTTTAATGGTTTTAATAGCATGGTTTTAAATACCTTATGCCACTTCAAACGCAGTTGTCCAAGTAACATATTCTTACGTTTAAGATTTTCTCATGACTCCAAGAATTACCAAGAAATGAAGGATAATCGTCATTTGTATAAAAAGTAAAAATGTAGGTACAGTATAGGACAAGCTAAGTTCCGTAAGTCATTCTGGGACAAAACTGGTACATTGTATTTTCAGTCGGTCAAATTAAACTAGTCAAATTGAAAACAAGCGTATGCCTAGATAGACACGTATATTAAGTTATTTAACTGAACATTCTAAACCGAACAATACAGACTGTGTTTGTTGTTGGATCATCGGTTTAAAAGCTTTCAATAACAATGTTGCTGATGAAACGCACAACACTTCTTCCACATTACAATTTATTCATCAGGTTTAATCCACATGAACCTATTATAAATGATGCCTAAAAAATACATTATCAATAAATCAGAAGTCGGCTTCTTTCTGATTTGTTTATATGTTGGATAAACTTAAACCCGTTGTATCGATATAAAAAAGCGATATTAATATTTTGGAGTCTATTTGGATTAAACATATCCATACACATATGTTATATATGTTATATATAATATACCCAAAGGTATATTATATGCATACACATGACATTTACATACATTTGGGTATTTTATATACATACATGCATTATTTATGCAAATCCACTACCCATACACTCTATGCAATGAAGGAAAATATGTCAAATAAATATGATATATCCGATCAAGAATTAAGAATCAATAACTTTGTTGACAGTTTCAAGAATGTACATGCCTATAAATAGGCTTGTATCAATCAATCAATCAATCAAAATTATTTATTTACAATTTAATCAAGAAATGTAATGGTGTCAAAAAATACAAATGAATTACAGTTATCTATTCTTGCTTTACAGTTTTTAGTTTGGTGACATACTGAAGTATTCATCCAATGAATAGAGAGGTCGCTCTCTAAGCAGTCTTGCAGTTTTTTCTTGAGAACTAGTGCCTCAAGATTCTTCAGTGCTGTAGGCAGTGCATTGTAGAGTTTGCGCCCCATATAAGATGGTTTTCTGCTGTACTGTGTTGTATGGTGTACTGGAAGTATATAGTCTTTTGCTTGCCTTATGTTGTAGCACAGACAAGGGAGATTCGTTTCTCTGTGGTTGTAGTGGTGGAAATTCTCCCCTCGTGTGAAGTCCTGCTGGTATGTGTGGGTAGTCACAGAATGGATGTACAAACAAATCACTGTTGAAATACCCAGTGTTTTAAAGGCTTCTTTGCAGCTCTCTGTTGGTTTGAGATCAGCAAGTGTTCTTATTGCCTTCTTTTGTAGAATAAGAATTTTATTCAGATTTTGCTTTATTGTACCACCCCAAACTGTCAAACCATATCTGATGTGAGACTCCACCAAGGCACAGTATGCCACTTTTGCTGCATCAAGACCTCCAATCCACTTCATTCTTCGTACAACGAAAATGTCTGATCCTAGCTTTTTACTTAATGAGTTGACATGGTTAGTCCAGGAGAGATCAGAGTCTATGGTGACTCCCAGTAATTTGGTTTCTTTTTCAACCTAGAGGTCAGGAATTTCTGGTGTCTCATCCTTTCGCCTACTGAGATTGATACAAGTTGTTTTTCCAGGTTTATTGCTAGGTAATTTTGAATGCAGTTCTGCAGCGTTTTTTTATATTTTTTTATGATATTATATTTGTATGAAGTTCTTGTGCGGTGTCTGTGTTAAAAAGAAGCGTTGTGTCATCAGCATATATTATGGTCTTCACTTTGTTGTAATTAATGAAAGTTGGAAAATCATCAGTGAAAAGGACAAACAAAAAAATGGCCCAGCACTGATCCTTGTGGTACTCCTCTAGTTGAAAACTGAGTGCTGGATTTGAAGGAAGTCTTTTTCCCATCTATCGTCTTTTGTATTTCTACAATCTGTTGGCGTCCTTCCAAATAGCTCGCTATCCAGTCTCCTGATCTGCCTCTGATGCCTAAAGCTGCTAATTTAGTCATGACCCAAGCAGTCAAATGCTTTACTGTAGTCAACCAGGACGGCTGCTACAAGTTTGCTACCCTTCAGCTGATCTGTGACAAATTCGACCAAGCTGACAAGGGCACTAATTGTCGACCTTCCCTTCAAGAAGTCATGCTGGTGTTTTGTTGTACATTGGATCATTGGTCTCGTCGTTTAAATTAAATACATAACACAAGACAAAGAATACAATGCTCCTCAAATCAGCAACATCCAATATTTACGATCAGCAGTCAAAATCGTCAAGCAATAAAATTATACACATAGGTACATACTAACAGAAAAATGAATCAAAAATGGTCATGCCATAAACTGTACATACTTTCGGACAGCATTTCCTAAGTGGCTGAAATTTCATATTCTAGTCTTAAATTGGTCTAAAACAGGAATAGGAGAAGAATAAACATTTTTTAACCAAATAAAAAAAATCAGAGGATCTGGATAAAAAGGTTGTCTCTCCATATCACTCCAGCTATATTCGGATATCTGTAAACTCCATGCTGGGTTTAGGCGTTCCCATAGAATACAAAAATAATTTTCCTTTAATATGATATATGCTAATTTTGTATGGTTCAAGCTGATTCTTTATAGCGAAGCTACAAAACCAGGGAAATACTTTTTGGACATCTGTTATAATGATGGGTTTTCTTTGTTACTAATCTTTGTCGCATACCAAATTTTTATTATAATTTTATCTATTGTGAAATCGTTAATAATTTCTGATCTTTCAAACTCAGCAGTGTTTATGGATGACTACTGAATATTGCATTAGAATCAGTCGGCGAGTTTTGAATTAAATGGAATATGGTGTATTTTGTGGAAATTAAATTATTAACATTTTTAGTCAAGTTGGTTTTAATCGAAACACACATAATATTGATTTTTAATTCCACAAATAAAAGCTAAAAACTCGATATACTAATGATTAAGTGATACAATTTCAATAGGAAAAACGCTATATCGCATCCTTAAATCGAAGTGCGGATCACTGCAAAAAAAGGTTTCTTAGTTATGTGTCTTTCGTCTACTCACATTTTATCTGAATTGATCTCCAACCATAACTCCATGCATTGAAACAATGAAACAGGCAATGGGGTTGACCTTCTACGTCCACACCCATGTTCGCCTAATTCTTTGGTCAGTGTTCTAAACGAGAAGCGAACAGTATGCGGACCAACACTGCAGTATTGTAGTATTGAACGCCTGTCCTCTCTACCTCTCACGCTAGCTTTTGCGGCCTCAACCCCGAACAAACCGTTTGGTTAGCACAATGTATTATTTCACATTAGGTGTATGGCTGAATCTTCATTTGTTGTGTTCTCGATGCAGGGATTTTTTCTCACAGTGGGAAATTCTCGTCCTCAATTAAATATGATTTACAGTGTTCCCAGATAGAGATTTTCCCTCACAATAGGGAATTATTGCTCTCGATTAAAGGTTGGTGGTGTACTGGGTTCAACGAATTAAAACCATAAATAATAAACTAATATATAAAATAATTCGAAGGATAAAGGGAAATAATTGATTTATTAAACTTTTGTGGACGTAAATGCATTGTAAAAAAGTGTGGCGCAATCGCACGGTTCGATGGGAATTGCTAAATACCAGGGTTCTCACGAGAAAATCAAGCTACGCAGTATTTTAAAACAACTGCGTATAACTTCGGAACAGCAACGACGCATCTGGAAAAATCCAGAAATGCCAAACCAATCAGAGGGCGAGTTTGGCCAAATTGACCAATAGCACGGAGTTGCGTCATAACGGAGGGGTAGGCGTACCCCGAGAGGGGAGGCTTCAGATATAAGCAGGACCTTCGGTTCTCAGTTCTCATTCGGTTTTCATTTTCTATTCTATTCTGTTCATTTCCCATTTTTCATTCCATTACCACATTCGGCTTTGGCTGGTCGAGTTCGGGGTATGAGGGGCTTTAATGTATTTTAACCAGGGCCGTATTTAGGATCGTTGTGGCCCCCGGCGGCTCATTCCAGTGAGGCCCCTCTTTTATTTTTTTATTTGTTTTATGATTAATTTGTTACAATTACAATCTAATTGCAATTGATTTTAGACATGCAGTTTCATAAAATCTTCAATGAATCCAAATTTTTTGCAACTTCTTCATACTTTTTAGCCCGTATTTCTAGTTGTGCTTTCAAGAGATCAAACACAGGGCAGAAAAGTTTAAATTCTTAGTTTTTCCATTCCTTTTAGATCAATGTATCTGATGTTTTGTCATCATCGAAAAATGTTAGTCTGGTGTACTGCGCTTGGTGGTGTAAGCTTGCTGATCTTGGCTCCTCTCATTTCTTCCGCAGCTTTCATAATGATGTCATCCATCTCTTTTCTTCTTACAGAAGACGTAGAGATAATCCAACCTTTAACGGACACTAAAAGCACTACGTAGGACTTTTGTAAAACTTTGTTGATTTCCAGTTCTGTCACGTCGTCCGATCGGCGAATAGGCCTAATGACTAGCTAATTTTTTGGATTGAGTCAAGTGGTGCCAATTATTTTTGAGTTTCGAGGATTTTAGAGCGAGTATTAGCCATCAGCAATATACTGCTGTTGGTTGGTAGTTTCAAGTAGTGGAGTGGGATTTGGATAACACATTCCAGATTTGATAGTCTAAATAACATGATTATTTTTCTAATGAAGTTGTTCTATATGAGTAGGAATACACATGTTTGGCCAGTACAATCAATCTGGAAAACAAACATGGTTTGACAGTTGTTTTCGGCCGATAAAACACAATCCGGTTGCCATTTTCCCAATATCACTTGGTCTGACTTAAAATCGCCTTTTGACCGACATTGTATTTTCCGTCGTAATTTACGGCCGATATTACGCGTTCCATTAGCTATCTCTGGCCAATATATGTCGCGAAGTCAATTTTGACCGGCATTATTTGTCCCAGACGCCGATTTGGCCTATATTAACTGTACCGTCGTCATTTTCGGCCGATATTACGTGGTCCAGTCTTAATTTTGGCCGATATTAAGTTTTCTGTCGTCGTTTACAGTCTATATTACGTGGTTAAGACGTCGTTTCCACGCGTTTGGCTGTTTTTTTACCGATTCATGTTTCTTGGTCGATTTTTACGGCCATTACTACGCAATTTGGGAGTTCGCGATCGTCCGGAGATTGGCAGGAAATACTGTTCGAACTTTTCGGGTATTTTTCAAAACTTTAAGAGTTTTCAAACGAATTTTTGAGTACTCGCTCACCACTACTAGCTGATAAAAAAAATTTCATCTTAATAATAATGATAAAATTGATTTATGAGGTAAAAATGGAAAGTAGATCAAATGTAATAACAATGTTTTCATAACAAATTTTGTGAGTAAAAATGTTATTTCAAGCGAACAAAATATCAACTGAGGCCCCCTCAGGCCGAGGCTCCCGACGGCCGCCGTGTCCGCCGTTAGGGAAATACGGTCCTGATTTTAAGTCCTTTTTTTTTCAACATTAAAGTCGGTCGGTCAGTTAATTATCAGTACTCCCGTAATGATTTAGTTTCAACTTCGTAACCCGGGTAGCGTGAACAAGTATCGGTTTAGATAGGCCAGGCTACAAGCGACGCCGACACACTTCGGGTACGACACGGAGGTACGTACTGTACCTACAGTCCTACAACCACTGGAGACTGGCGACCGACGTGACACCTAACTTCGCTGAGATGACTCCACTCGCACTGCATCAGCAATGGCCTCCTCTCCTCTCGTCATATATTACTATATTACAGAGCTAAGTGTTTTTAGTTAATTTTAGTATTTCTTTATTGTAAATTTCAGGGAGATGTATTCAGTGTAGTCAAGAGACTATCAAGACTTAATTTAAATAATGTAATTAAATTGTTGTTCTGAGATTCTTTTTTAAAATAAAAGTAAAATAGTTTTGTTATCATATGAATCTTATTACTTTTAGGAAATAAGCCCCACCCATCCGCACGATTAACCTGAGATAAGAAGAAAGTGCTCTGAATATATTAAGGCCTAGGTAGTAAATTTTAGCAGTTGCAGGTTAGGGCTTAAATGAGCTAGCCGGAAATAATAAAATGAAGCTCTAATTTGTAATTGTTATAGGAGAAGGTTGCTTAATAGCCTACTGATAATAATTTCTCCTAGTAACAGTGTGATATCAAATAAATATATCGACAAAAAACGTGAACGCACTGTTACAGTGGGGAAATGGTGGGATTTTAGTTTTGTGGAGAAAATGTAAGGATTTTCAACTGAATTTGTTCTGGGCGTTTTTCGTCGAACCACTGGAAGTAGGGGGGTTTGGGTTGTTTTTATCGCAGACTGTGCTGCATCTCCCACCACAAAAAGTTGCAACAAATATTTTTAGCTCATTCTACCTCCTCACCATGGCCAACGACGATCAACATATAGCTCTCTTTATGAACTACGTCATGGAATTGCAACAGCAGATCCAGGTCGGCAACGTCAACGTCGACTACATCACTATAGAGGGCACAAGAACTGAACAACACGACGTTTGGCGTTACAGTCGTGATTTTTACATGAATGACCAGATCGCCATCCGAATATTTGCATTCATGAATGAGTTGTACGAGATGAATTTGAGTGCCATAACAACAAATGTGGTGGAGGTAGTGGTTGCGGAGTTCGACATTGACTCCGGCAGCGAGGGCAACGATGAAGAGTAAGCCTTAATCAGCTGCTCGACACATCATAAACGGCCTATATAAATGCCACAAAAGCTTTTCAAGTTAGGTATCGTCCTAATATTGGAAGATTGTCTTAGACTTTTACCAAAATATTATATTAAACAAATCCATTTTTTGCCACCCCCAAGGTTTTTTCTCCAACATTCTGCCCCCCCACACACTCACAAAAACACCATGACAGTGACTGATGATATGCCGACAAAGAAGAGCCACTCCAACATTCCCAGACGTGGGGCTGTTTTTATTTAAGACTGCGAAGCTAGATCGCATGCACCGCATCCCCCAGCACACACTAACCCCACCACAAACAGTTGCAACAGATCATTTTAGCTCATTCTACCTCCACACCATGGCCAACAACGACGAACATTTACTCTTGATCATGGACTACGCCAGCAGATTGGAGCAACAGATCTTGGACGGCAACATCAACGTCGACTACATCACCGTAGAGGGGACAAGATCTGAGCAGTTCGATGTTTGGCGCTACAGCCGTGACTTTTTGATGGACGACCAGATCTTCAACACAATTTGTGCGTTAATGATCGAACTATAAGAGATGAACCTGGCAAACATATCAACAACTGTGGTGGAGCTAGTGGTTGCGGAGTCCGATGTTGACACCGACAACGAGAGCAACGATGAAGAGTAAGCAATAATAAGCTGCTCGACACATCATAAATGGCCTTTATCAAGGCCACAAAAGCTTTTGAAGTTAGGGACAAAGGTAATCTTCCTAATACTGGAAGATTGTCTTACTTTTACCAAAATATTAAACAAATCAATTTTTTTTGCCCCCCCCCGCCCCCCGAGGTTTCATCCCTGACATTTTTGCCCCACCCCCCCCAAAAAAATCAATCATTCTTCAATACATATTCGTCCCTAACTTCAAGTCTTTAAGTGGCATTGATAAAGGCCTGTTAAGAGTGGTCTTGAAAAAACCTTTTACATGAGCAATGTATCTGGGGTTACAGTCCAGTTACATGCGAGGAGCTTGGGCGAAGTGTTTTATTTCTCCATCTCGGTATCTGTGACAATATCGGCAGCATCAGCAGCCAATCTCTCGGCGTCTTGCTTCTTATAACATTTCGCCTTATCCGCTATTGCCAGTTCGTCATCCAACTTGTCCACCAGGCCCCAATCAGCATCATGTTCAGCCCATTGTTCTGCACATTGCGGTTTTCACACCATTTGGTAAAGGCATATTTCCTCGCCACATCCAACTCTGACTTTATTTATTCGATTGAGCGATTATTAAAATAAATCCTCTCCACAAAGTCCAACGCTTCAATCAAGACAGCGTCGTTGGTACGCATCTTCGCTCTGCTGTTATATCTGAACTGAAGCCCAAATGGTGGGGGAAACAGTTTTTTTATTTAAACAGATGTGTAGTGTGAAACGAACCGACAATATCTACCCTCAACCCCAAATAATGATACACATCTGCGCCGCAGTCAGATTGTGAGGCTGCCAAGTTCATCGATGACATTCCCCCCCCCCGAGGTTTCGTCTCAGACATTTTGGGCATTTTAAAACGACTTACATTACATGACAGGTTAGCAATCAAGTCGGTGTTGGATAGAGCGAGATACGCATTTTATGTTGAAAATTATGGAAGGAAAAGTTAAAAGATCTGTTACATTTATTGAAAATCTAAATAGTCATTACACATACGAACCGTGCGAGGATGTGCAGCAATTAACATGGACTCAAATTGTAATAGATGAAATGAGATTCCGTAGACCGTTGGAACTGATGTTGGTAGAAAAAATTAAACATTTAACATATTGCAACAAGATGTCTCACAACGAGTGTGTACAGTTTACCACGAGAGGGTGAGCAGACACAACACCAGTCAGTAGCGCAGTGGAAGTCACACGATGAAGACATGAACGCTTACGTTTCCACGGACAATTATATCAAATCATTTATTGATGAGATTGAGGTTATGAACAATTACGATAGTGATCATTCATTTACAACACCGTCACCCCCATCTGTAAAACAATCAACAGTCAGCAAGAAGCGAAAGAAGCCGTCTACCGTTGAATTGAAAACCAAGAATCCAGGATGGGTACCGAAACCATCAGATGATTGTCCCATAGTGTCGTGGCAGGAGGATGGTAGTACATTTGCAGTTCAAAACCCAGGAAATAAAGGACAAATATGATTAAAAATGGAATATTACGATACTTCAGATGTGGTGTACATGTGCGAATTATTTTTGGACAAAGATGGTGAAATGCACAATAGTGTTAAACGATTAGTTAATAGATTGGAAAATATTTGGATTGATAAATCATCAAGAGTACCCAAAATTACAGGATTAACTCAAATTTTACACAACGCAGTGCAGTTTCACAGCTGCCAAAATCGAAGCAGAGAGCAGTCCATAAGAAATAAGCGACACCATAAATCAATAAGAGCAGCTACAGCGACAGTTTTGGTGTGAACATCTGCGCACGACCACATTCGAGTCTAGACATAGATGTTTTTTGCTGGAGCAGCTGCGGTGAACACCTGCGAGTCTCACGATCAATTAGAGCAGTGACGTACCAGTTTTGTTTGAACATCGGCGCGGCAACATTCGAGTCTAGACACGCATGGAGTAGCTGCGGTGGACATCTGCGCGTGTCACCATCAATTAGAGGAGCTGCAGTGACGAGCTAGTTTGTTGTGTGAATATCTGTGCGATCAAATTCGAGTCTTAACATTTGTTTTTTGCTGGAGCAGCTGCGGCGCCTGTGGACAAAATGGCGGCACTTGCCACTTATAAGGCGAGAGCATGGCACGATGAGCATCATTCCCAGCCACCTTCACGCCTAGTCCACACCCTACTTCTAGCATCATGAACACTTCCAAGATTGCGAGTGGAGTCGCCACCGACGAAGCTGTCGACCTGAGAACTGCCCTCAACAAATGTAAATCAAATTCACAAATCTACACCAGGATCGGAGATCTCCGTGAGTAATGTGGCTACCTCATCACTTCAATGGAGCGCATCACTACACCATTTGGCGAGACTATCATCGTCATCCTGGAGGGGCAGGTTGGTGATTACTTCTACCTACCCTCCACACCCTGCCAGTTTAAAATGTGTTCATGACGTTAGTCTTGAGCCTAGACGTTTCAACCTAGTGTTGAGAGACATCGGCATCGAGAGATACAACAGCGGTTGCGGAGAGCGCCTTCACCTGCTGAAACACAGCGCCAGACCAGGGACCAGATACGCACCGTTGGAGTTTGTATAAAGCAACACATGAAGAATTTAAATATCTTTGTAACATTTTGATAGTTTTTTAATTAAATATTTATAGTCACATTCTGAACATAACCACTGTGTTGTTTATTATGACGGCAAAAATCATAGTGTGTAAGTTGAAAGTATTGTAATTTTCGATCAGTTGTGGTCATGGTCTTGATGTGGAAAAATCCGGTCTGAACCATTTTGGTGAGACCACCAGGTTGTGATAAGTCACAATTTGTGTCAAAGTTTATAAAACACATTACAAAAATGTGTGACACAAAATTAACCAGCATAAACTGGCATTATGGTATTGGTGGTGGTGGTGGAGGAAGAG
Source organism: Allygus modestus (assembly GCA_963675035.1). NCBI lineage: Eukaryota > Metazoa > Arthropoda > Insecta > Hemiptera > Cicadellidae > Allygus > Allygus modestus. The sequence continues at coordinate 93,663,923 of OY776113.1, forward strand.
TAGGAGGTGACTCAAGTAACTTAAACCTCAGCCACATAGAAGGACTGCCAAACTTGCAGGATTTTTCTGGTAATGAACCAATATTTGTGATTATAGACGATATAATGCGTGAAGCTGACAATCGTGTTGTGGATTTGTTCACAAAAGTATGTCATCATCGCAACATTAGCATGTTTTTCATCACCCAAAATTTGTTTCACCAAGGACGTGGGCAAAGGGACATCTCATTGAATGCGCATTACATCGTTTGTTTTTAGAATCCTAAAGATAGAGTGCAAATTAGGTACTTGGCCAGACAAATGTATCCAGACAGTACGAAATTCATCGAGGAAGCGTACACCGATACTACGAGAAATTGCATAGTAAAAGTGCGTTTGAGTGATTACAAACCACCAGGATGGTACGAAGTGCTCAATGCATTGAAAGCGATGAATGTGCCAAAGGACTATATGAATAATACAATAGCTCTAAAAGAAATAAATGCTGAATATCAATCATCATTCACAGGAGGATCAGATGATGATGAAGAAGAAACCACTTCACCTCAATCAATACTGTGGACTCCAATTATAAATCGATTACGATCGGCTAGAGGAAAGCGCAAAACATTTACACCAGTGACTGGGGAGTTTGATTTTTTAAATAGAAACAAACCACTGTCAAATTTAGACAAGTGGGAGCCATGCACAGGATAGGTTTTCATCGTGGAAGGTTTGTATTACAATCCGAACGAACCAGTGTCGTATGGCGTTGTAGCTCCTTTAGTGCGAGCTGCAAAACCAGTTTCAAAACGCAAAGTGATTGAATGGCTACAAACACAGGACACTTACACATTGCACAAACCGGCACGTAAAAGTTTTCAGCGCAATCCTTACACAGTGTTTGGTCCATTTGAATTGTGGCAAGCGGATTTGAATGATATGCGTGGTCTTAGTAAACACAACGATGGTGTAAACTACTTATTGACAGTAATAGACGTGTTTAGAAAATGCCTGTATATGAGAGCGTTGAAGAAGAAAGAAGGAACTGAAGTGGCCAACACTTTCGAGGAGATATTTTTGGAAGCGGCAAAGACACCTCGCTGTTTACAAACTGACAAATGTACTGAATTCACCGGTGCCAAGACAAAACATTTATTCAAACAATACGGAATCATCTATGTTAGTACGCCACATGTTAAAGCGGCTGCAGTGGAACGTGTGAATCGCACTTTGAAAACACGCATGTGGCGATATTTGACTTACAAGAACACATATCGTTATGTAGATGTGTTGGACAAATTGGTTAATGCTTACAATAAAAGCGCGCACAGGACTCTAGGCAACAGAATACATCCAGTTGATGTGACTGCTACTAATAAGCGATTGTTGTATGAGATATGGTGCAACATGTACAGTTAGATACCACGTCGTGTTGTGCCAAAGCTGAAAGTTGGCACCACAGTGCGCATATCTAAGGAGAAAGGTACATTTGCAAATGGTTACGAAACTAATTGGAGTAAAGAACTGTTTGTGGTGCGACATGTAAACACATTGATATCACTGCCAATGTACTCGTTAGCAGATATGAAAGGTGAACAAGTGGCTGGACAGTTTTTACGAATACGAATTAAAAAAATTAACAATATACAACGCCCATATGTTCAAGATTGTTAAAATACTAGACACTAAGGGTCGAGGTCGCAGTAAGTGCTATTTCGTCAAGTGGGAAGGTTACGGAGATGAGTTCAATTCTTGGGTACGAGCGTAAGATTTGCAAAATGCATAATAGCCAATTATATTTAACGTTCCCAGCAACAGCTCAAAGAATTATTTTCCAAAAAACACAGTGTCCACTTATACTACACATGTGCCGAGACAAATCCGATTAGAAGGCGATGGTGAGTGGGAGATGGCTTTGGTCGAAGCGCATTATCTACGCTCGTTCATGATTGTGTGTGATGAAGCTTTTATTTGGCTTGAGCATAAACTAATCCTACCAGGTATTCCTATTCCAGTTAGTACTGAACAAATTATGCTAAAGATGAAACCCGAATATTACAAGAACATAACTGATTTATTGAAAATGAACAACACTACAAAGGACGTGACTCAGTATTTATACGTTGAGTATAATGAAAAAGTGGACAGAGTCAAAATAACAACAATGATAGATGGTATATCAGATTCACATTTCAGTTAGGCGTTATCTCTGCAGTTGGGCTTCAATCCTTACGACAATGAATTGGCAAATAACCTCACGGGATTATGGTCACCTAATCTGTCTATGGGACTGACGACACACATGCACGTGTATTTCGATCTGATTGAACCGCAGTTGATTGGATACACTACAGCTCCACTTTTGAAGATAATCAATATAGATAGAGATAACTATGTACACGGTACGCATAAGACAGTGCATTTCACCAATCTTCATTATGTGCCGGTTATGAAAGGTACATTTGAAACAATCGATATAGACCTAAGGGAACACACCAGTAGAAAAGCGTCATTCCTCTTTGGGATGTCGCACGTGAAGCTTTATATCAAAAGAGTGCAGCATTGAATACAAACGATCCATACTTGGCGTAACACCGCCGCCAACAATTGCAGACTGGTGGCAGTATCGATAGAGTATTTCGCGGCGCGCTCTACCGGTGCGGCCATGGAATTGGCAGTTTCCTAGACGGTATGTTCCGCAATATCACACCGCTACTCAAGTCAGGAGCTGTGGCTGTGGCCAAAGAAGCGTTGAAATTCGGTGTTGGATTCTTAAGTGACATAGCCACGCGGGATCCTAAAGAAGCTGCTAAAGATATTTTCAGCTAATTTACCGGCTCGCTGAAACGCAAGGTGGATGGCTACCTTCAACGTGTGCTAAGTGGCGGTGGCAGTGGTGGCTCCCGCGAGAAACGGGCTGCAATGCTCGCAATGATGCTCTTATCAGAAGAAATTTTGCACGAATGTATACCTCTTTGCACAAATGTATACCAATTTAATTTTGAAATAATTACTGTTTCTCAATAAACTGTGTACTCAGAATAAAAAATCTTTTTATTTTCGTATTCCTTTACTTTACTTTAAAGACTAATAGTTAGTGAAAAAAAACAACAAGACTGAATATTATTAATAGTGAGTCTATCCTATATGTCTAACTTAAGACTAGTTTGGAAAAAAACTGAACAAGAATACAAGTGCCTAGATTTATTAATACAATAATGATAATATGTCTTTTCTACATGTTATACGATTTATTTACAACACTTTACAAATGATTATAATATACAAATATATACATTTAAACACTTTAAAAATGACTAAAAGATAAAAATATATACAAACAAAAATTGAAAAAGTGACTAGAATACAGCACACACATTTGAAACTAAAAACTGCACTGCTTACAAGTGTCTCCCCACCATTTTGTCTTTACTCTCATGTGTCGCGCACGCACTCACTACTGCACACTTAATCAAGGTCTTCTTCAATCTCCATCAACACTGCTGGTGGTGACGATGTTGAAGGAATATTTTAAGACTGTAGTGTGCGTGGTAGCGGAAGGATTGGAGCAGTTTGTAATGGTGGCACCGCTGGGGGTATACGATAATGTCCTCAGGGAAGGGTGTTGACAACATCCTCCGGGACGACATAATGCTTGTCGTTGAATTGTGCCAACGAACGCTTTGTCACCACAACGGTGTAAATGATGTGGAGACGATTCTGAAAGCTTTTATTTTCAGTTCTTTTGACTGTGTGCTGAAACAAACACTGTTTATAATCAACCACAGTAAACCTTTTTCTTTTACGGCGAGATTAACACCCTTCGCCTTCTTCGTGGGTGGTGGTGCATCAATTTCATTGTCATCTCCATTATCAAAACTGCACGTCATTACGCCGTACACTACGCAGTATAGCTTCGCCATCAAGCCTATGAATGTCCTAATGACCACCCCGCTGGCTTCGTCCTTGAACTTACCCAGAACCCTATCATTCTTACCGGTGTAGTAGATATGATTATAGGGATAGTTGCTGGTGTTGAATTCGTCCAGGTTCTGCAGCATGTCATGGTAGGCGTCTCTTGTACGGAAAGCGTAGATGATCCCATAGGTGTCCATGTAGGCCATTCTAATCCTATCTAATCCGAATCGTTCTACCATGTCATAGTGGAAGCCATACATCCACCGTTTGCTGTGGTCCAAAATGCTCATGCCTAAATAAACTGGCTTGCTCAAGACCTCCCGCACTATTACCATCTGAAGTAGGGCCAAGTTCTCGTTGTATCAGATTCTGTCGGTGAAATTTGCCTTAGCCACGTACTTCGTGTAGATTTTGCGGGAGGTCACTAGTTTAACATTAAGATGTTTTCCAACATTTTGGAGACTCATACCGTAGACAGCATTGACTATAAGCTTGAACAATTGTACCTCAAACTTGTTTCTGCCTGTCTCAGTTCGGTATTCATCGTCACGTATGGCTTCAACCATATCGATTACTTGAATCGCATTACCCGGTGGATTCGTTGAATACGTAATCCATTGGTCAACGCTTGTTGTAGATAGCGGCAGTGGATTACGTATACTTCCTTATCCATCAGGGTGGTCATTAGTTTGTTTTTTACTTTCCCGCGCCGCTCTTCAGGAGTTCTTCTGGTGTGTATGGGAGTCCGTCTGCCGGCGCTCTTCTAACCTAGAGACAAAACGGTCAGTCACGGTGTTTATCATGGAGCGTTGGATCTCTAGGGTACTCGAGATCCACCTCTAAATCATATACCTACTCACCGTACTCAGGCAGACTCTCTACGTTCAAGTTGTTGCATTCCGCCTGTGATAACCACTTGAATCCTCCCTAGGGGAGTGGCTCGGACATTGCCCAACCGTACAAATTATTGGCGTGGTAATACATTAAATATGTATCGTCATCATTCTCGATGCTATCTCTACTTGTAGATGCAACCTGACCATTTCGATCGCCACACGTTCCTTTTGTATATTTTTTACTGGCAGTGACGTGTTGGGTTACACACTGGAATAGTCTGCCTCGAATATCCTTCTCAAAAACAAATATTGGTCTACATCCTGTAGGGTATCGAGGACCAAACCGATCTTGAACAGCATCACGTCCCAAGTGTATGATGGTAGCGTCAGATAGTGTGCAGGATCCAAGTTGTAGTGTGTCATGCACATATCTTTAAATTCCTCGATAACATCAGCCAACAGCAGGACGTTTATTAGAAGTTATATGTTTAAATAGTCTCCGAGGGTTTGATAGTCGAACTTGGTCCAGAAGCGATGGGCGTGTGCATAGTCTTCTTCTTTGACGTCATCACCGAAGATTCCAATTGGTGTTAACACATTTTCATTCAATACCTCCTGCGACGTGATGTGCTCGTAAGGAAATACTCCCATACGTTGTAGCAACTCAAACTCTTTTGGGTCTGTGAATCGAGCTCGGCATATAGTCTTCTTGTCAACTGTTAAGATTGATGCAAATTTCACTAGTGACATTGGCAGGAATCTGTACGAGTTGACAAATTTTAGTTTTATGGAGCGTTGCCGGCCCGCACCGGGATATTTAAAACGTTTGGAGAATGTAATGTATTTCTCCTTGGTGTTTGCTAGCACAACAACGTCTCCTTTGTCATCTGAGAGCTCCCTGATGATGAAGTGTGCGTCGTAGTTTGACAGATTATGGAGCTACACGTTGACAGTGTCCTGCTCTTTGAAGTGCATGTTGCAACTGTGCGTTGAACTGTGCGCCGCTCCTCTGTACTTGTACGGGAGAGAGTGTTGATGTTCTCTCACCTTCAAATCAGCCACATCACCCAAGATAAACTCTTGTCTGCAGATGTGACAAGAGGTCTCCTTTTGGAACACTGCCTCCTCTTGATCTGTAAGATGCGGGCGGTTTACTGGTCGACACTTACTATATAATATGTCACTAGTCTTCTTGACATCGTCCCGCAGCATATTGATAAAATCTTTGGCAGCGTCCTCACCCCTATACAAGCGCAATTTTTAAAATGTGTCATGCGTCGCTGGATCTTCATTGCCGTCGTTGTCTCCCTTTTCTGCACTTCTGTTGTCATCGCAAATGTAGTAAGCGAAACTGTACACTGTATTGACATTTAATGTTCTGACATTCTTCGACCCAATCCCAAATGGTTGTCCCCCTCCTCCTCCTACTCGTCTGTTTGTTACAGGATCCCATGTGGGAGGTTGATTCGTTGGAGGAAGGTCGAGATGTTTTTCTTAGTTGACTGGTACCAGAGCGCTCTCAAACACAGCGTGGATAATGAATTGACTACACTGTGATTGCTCCAGTCTGCAGAATCCAATGTCCACGTCTTCTGATAGATCTGTACGAAGAGGAGCATGGTCATAGCAATAATGCTTATGTTCATCAAGGCGTTGTTCCCCGCGCAGACCTAATGTTGCCAGACGATTGTTGAACGCGGCAAAGCATCTCTTGCAGATGAATAGTCTGTGGCCACGTCGAGTCATCTGAGAGCCAACCAACCTCTCGAAATCCTTGATGAAAGCATAATGTGTTATTTCTTTGTTTTTCAGGAACAATAGATCAAAATGATTGGGCAGTTCCCGTTTTAAAACACGAAGTGGATATGCTATGTTGTGGAACCGCCCATCTCACTTATCTTTCTTTTTGTCCAGACCGTAGACTTGTACGCTTACGCCGGGGTTGTTGCGCTCAAACGTGCGAATCTGCTCTATCCTAACGGGGAAGCGAAGGCCATCAAAGTTCAAATTGGCCCGGGCTCAAAGTTCTACATTGATATTATTTGGTTTTACTCTATTGTCACCCACGCCAATGATGTACTTCGTTAGGCTAGAGTACTCAAAGCACTGCTCGTCCTGATCATTGAGCACATTAACCACGGCTTTTTTCATCGCGATATCTAGGGGTAAAGGAAAGATTGAACTTCCTCCGAGAGGGCGGTAGACATTGACTCTTAACTGTATATCTAGCACCCTCACGAAGCTCCACCCAGACCCCTTCATCTTACACGCCTCCTTTTCCGCAAGTATGCTCTGAAAGAAATCTGAGCAAATTTCATCCAGATCAGACGTGCGGAAAATGGGGATGTTCTCTGTTTTGAAGTTTCGTTCACAAGGATCGTCATGTACATTCGTGAACTCACAGTTGACCCAAATGTTCATCTTGGTGGCGTTGAGTTGTTTGAGTACGCGACGCATGAGAGTTACCCCCTTTTCCCGAATTTTTCCGAGGAATTCCAACAACATAACGTGGTTATCTGTGGGTTCTAGTAAGCGGTATGATTTCAATCGACCAAGAAACGATGTTTGGAATTCCTCGAAACCTTCGGGAGTCAAACCTTCGAGTAGCACCGTCGAATCGTCGTCTTGATCGATGCTGCTGCTCCTGGTACCTCTTGCCGACGACGATGATGACGATTCTGGTGAAGGTTGGTGTACCCCTCTTGGTCCAGCGACCACGATATCCACTGGTGCTGCTCACTCCTGCCGCCCTCGACATGCGTAACGCACATGTCGCACCAACGTGTCCTTCCTCGGGCAGACTCGATCATATTGGGCGCATGGGAAACCTAGAAAGAGAGAGACAAAACCACTAATAGTTATGTTATTTAGTAATAAACTGAATGATCATTCACATCAATGAGATTAATTTAGATATTTAATGTTAAAATGATTATTGCGATGCAAAGCTATTTCATCTTTGTAAGATTCAAAATTTAATTATGTTACTGAAAGATTATTTGCTTTAATGTGATACATGATGTTTTTTCATTTTATAAATAAGTTTTGTATAAATAAAAATACTTTATTTAATCTTTGAATGATTTAAAACGCACTTCTAGTACTGAAAGATTATTTGATGTATTGTGATAATGTTATAAATAAAGATTTTTCAAATGCTACTACTACTACTACTACTACAGAGGTGGTCCGGAAAATCGACTCAGGGGAAATATGGCAGCGGGCCAAAGGAGAGGGGCTCTTCGGATCGCTTCGGCGTACCGCACAGTGTCGGAGCCAGCCGTCCTCATAGTTGCTGGGGTGATTCCCATCGATATTCTTGCTTTCGAGCGGAAGTGGATATTCGGTGGGAATGGTGCTTTGAGCCGTGCCGAAGCCCGAGAATTCACTAAGGAGGATTGGCGAAATCGCTGGGAGGGGGACGAATGAGGAAGGTGTACGGCAAGACTCATTAGAGATATCCGTGAGTGGATTGAGCGAAGGGACGGGGAAGTAGATTTTTATCTCATCCAGCTCCTCACCGGACACGGTTGTTTCGGGGCCTACCTTCACAAGATGGGAACGTCAGCGAGCCCGGAATGTCAGTACCGTGACTCCGACTACGATGATGTCCTGCACACCTTCTTCCATTGCGTGAGGTGGGAAGCGGACAGAAGGGACCTCGAAACGGCCGCTGGCCCGATCTCGCCGGACACACTCGTTCGTCGGAAGTTGTCCAGTTCCTGACCAGGGAGTGCGGCATGGATGCATGGTGGCGGACCAGCATTGCCACGGGTGACCCCCGGCACGTCCGGTTACCGGTGCCGGGCAAACGGAGGCCAGGCCTCAGGGAACTGGGGTAGGGGCGATGTCCCCGAGGGTATACCCGTTCCTGGCTACTTCTTGCCACCCCATGCCGTACGATGCGCTAGTGACACCAATTGATTGGACACTACCACCGACAATTTGACCGTTTAGATAGAGCAGGGTACTGGGGATCCCTTTTCCCGTAGCTCGAGGATATCTAGGTCGCAACCTGTGACCATGAAGACTGGAAAGGCACCAGTTGGGGGTTTATCAACTTCACCCCAACTGCACCACCTGCAGTGCCTAGTGGCGACCTGGACGAAGACCAGGAAGAAGAAATCAGGCGACGATTCAACCGAAACCCTTTAGTCCAACCAAGGTTCAGGTGAAGACTCCACCGAACCCGTTTCAACAAGACGATAAGAAGAAATCAATGAAAGAGGACGGCTCGATGACTCCAAGGAGAGACGGTGGCGGTCTCTGTCAACTTAGGAGTCAGATCGACGATGCAAACGTGGCGGAGGGAGAACAGCTCCACCTTATTGCCAACGCTCTAGGCGAGCTGGAGAACCTTTTCAGTAACAATCACCGTGTTCCTAAAGGGGTAAAGGATGGCGTTAGAAGCATCGGCGACTGTTTTTTTCCAGCTGCAGTCGATTCGAAAAATTCGGCTGGTGTTGACTGCGTTCGAGCGCAAGGTGGTGGACCAGTCCTCTTCTCCTATGGTGACAGAAGGAGGGAAGAGGAAACGGGCAAAGTCGGAGCCTGCCCCCTCGTAATTGCATCTGCCAGTCCCCCCACGATTGCCAGCGGAGAAAGTGCGAATAGGCAGCTAGAATTCCCGACTCCCCGAGAAGAGAACCCTCAGCAGTTTCTGACGTCAACGCAGGTAGAAAAGGACACCCACTCCCAAGAATCTCCTTGGCAGGAGAAAAGGGGTTCCAAGAGGAAGAGGAAGAAAAATAAACATAGAGTGCGAAAGCTGAAACAAAAAAGCGCAGACGGGTAAGGAGAGGGGGAAAACGTTCTCGTCCAAGCCAAAGTCCACAGCGCGAAGCAGGAGGCCGCTACTCGACGCAATCCTCATACGTCTGACCTCTGGAAATTCGTATGCGGATTTTCTGAAGGAAATCCGGGGTGGGGTGTAGCTGGAAGAGTCGGGTACCGAAATCAGTGCGATTCGGAAAACGCGCACCGGTGAAGTCCTTTTGGAACTTGGTGCGAAGACCACGAACTGAGACGAGTTCCTTTCTGCACTGAAGAGAGCCATTGGCGAAAATGGAACTGTCAAATTCCTAGAACCGAGAGTTTCTCTGGAAATTAGGGACCTTGATAGTTTCACCTCCAAAAGTGAAGTCAGGGAGGCCATCGAAAGAGATCTTGGAGTGCGAGTGGTGGGGGAGGTTAAAGTTTCTTTGATACGACCCAACAGCAGAGAGCAGAAGCTCGCGATTGTCTCTTGTCAGAACGCGGAGTGAATGAACTCCTGAAAACAGCGAGGATAAAGGTGGGCTGGTTCAATGCCAGGATTCGTCGGAGAGTGGAAGTAACCAAGTTCTTCAAGTGTTTTGGTTACGGCCATCTTCAGTCCGATTGCAAAGGCCCAGACCATCGGGCTATGAATCTGTGCCTGAAATGCGGTGCAAGTGGCCACAAGCGAGACGCTTGTACTGCAAATGCCAAGTGTTGTCTGTTTGCGCCCTTGTTTCAGAGCAGGCAAACACTGAACACCTGCCCGGAGCAAGAGCATGCCTCGTTTTCCGGCAGGCTCTTGACAGAGCCACAGACAGTCTAAAAATTAAATGAGAGTCCTCCAAGGAAATACTCAGCACTGTAGGGTAGCGAACGATCTTCTGTCCCAGATGGTCATGGAAAGAAAGATCGATCTGCTTATTATTAGTGAGCAATACCGTGACAAGGGTGGATCCAATTGGTATCCGGACACAGTCGGGACGGCTGCCATTTGGATCCCGAATACAAATGTATTTGTCAGAAGTCACGGTAGGGCGAACGAGCTCGTTTGGGTGACTACCAGCGAAGCAAATTTTGTTAGCTGCTACTTCTCACCCAACGAGAACGTGGAAGATTTCCAGGACCGTCTGGACAGGCTCGAGGACCGTCTTCGCTCCCTCAGTGGAACCCTGATCTTAGCCGGCGATTTTAATGCTAGGGCTATAAATTGAGGTATGCTAAGAACAGACCTAAGAGGACGGAAAATGTTGGAGATAGCGGCAAGGATTGGACTGGCTGTGGCGAGCGTGGGGGACTCACCCACCTTCAGGCGTCCAGGTTATGGACCAACCATACCGGATCTGAAATTTACGTCGGAAAATGTTTCGAGACGGATCGCACATTGGAGAGTGATCGAAGACTATACTGGCTCCGATCATCAGTACATCACCTTCAGTCTTGCTACAAACAGCTTTGAGCCAAGGAACCTTAATTGTACGCCAGGCTGGAACGTCTCCAGACTCGATTCGGTGGCAATGTCCTCAGCGATTGACGAGGGGAAGACCACTGTTTTGGAATCTTCGGGAACCACGGGGGAGATCGTGGAGGCAACAATGAGGCTCATCGAGCGTGGTTGTGATGCTGCCATGCCCCGGAAAGTGCAACCAAGAAGAAACCGAAGATCGGCATACTGGTGGACGGAGGACATTGCTGTGCGGTGGAGAGAGTGCCTTAAACTGAGACGAAGGTCACTCGCAGTAGGAGAAGGGGTGGCGTGGTACCTGAAACACTCATGCAAGTGTTCAGGACAGCCAGACAAGAACTGAAGCGCACTATCTCTGCAATTAAAGCCTCCAAATGGAAAGCTCTGACGGAGGACCTCAACAACGATCCTTAGGGATTGGGAAACCGAGTAGTTATGCGACGTCTCGGTGCCCAATCAGCTAACCCTAACTTGAGCACCTTCTAGTTGGAGGCAATCGTTAATGCTTTGTTTCTGGCCTAACAGATTAGGCCGCATGAAGAGGTTGCTGTGGTTCCCGAACAAATACCTTTGTTCAGCGAACAATAACTGTTAAGTGCCACTGGCTCTTTGCGCTGCCGAAAGGCTCCTGGTCCCGATGGAATTCCAACGGAAGTGCTAAAGGTAGTGGGTCTGGACTTTCCAGGCCTGCTGCTGAAGATGTACAACCGCTGCTCGTTGGAAGGCTTGTTTCCTCTGCAATGGAAAGTTCAACGCCTCGCGTTGATCGGCAAAGGCAAAAGGAGATCCCAAAACCCCGTCTGCATTCAGACCTCTCTGTATACTTGACACGGCAGGGAAGCTTTTTAAGCGACTCCTGAAGCCAAGCCCCACACAGGCAGTAGAAACGGCAGGTGGACTTTCCGATCGTCATTACGGCTTTCGAGTGGGCCGATCAAAGATTGGAGCTGTCGGTGAAGTGATCAGGACTTTTGAGGCTGTTCAGCAGGTGAACCATAGATCACGAAGGCTAGTCAGTTTTGGTTACGGCCATCTTCAGGCCGATTGTAAAGGCCCAGACCAAAGGTCCATGAATCGGTGCCTGAAGTGCGGTGAGAGTGGCCACAAGCGGGACGATTGCACTGCAACGGCCAAGCGCTGTCTGTGCGCTGCCCTGGTTTCACAGCAGGCAGACACTGAACACCTTCCCGGAGCAACGGCATGTCTCGTTTTTCATCAGGCTCTTGCCAGTGCCACAGTCAGTCACAAAAAGTAATGAGAGTCCTCCAAGGAAATACTCAGCACTGTAGGGTAGCGAACGATCTTCTGTCCCAGATCGTCCTGGAAAGAAAGATCGATCCGCTTATTATTATCGAGCAGTACCGTGACAGGGATGGATCCAATTGGTACCCGGACAAAGTCGGTACTGCTGCCATTTGGATCCCACATACAAATGTATTTGTCATAAGTCACGGTAGGGGGAACGATCTCGTTTGGGTGACGACCAGCGAAGCAAATTTTTTTTGCTGCTACTTCTCACCCAACGAGAACGTGGAGATTTCCAGGACCGTCTGGACAGACACGAGGACCTTCTTCGCTCCCTCAGTGGAACCCTGATGGTAGCCGGCGATTTCAATGCTAGGGCTATAGATTGGGGTATGCCAAGAACAGACCTAAGAGGACGGAAAATTTTGGAGATGGCGGCATGGATTGGACTGGGTGTGGTGAACGTGGGAGACTCACCCACCTTCAGGCGTCCAGGTTATGGACCAAACATACTGCATGTGACATTTACGTCAATAAACTTATCGAGACGGATCGCAGACTGGAGAGTTATCGAAGACTATACTGGCTCCGATCACCAGTACATCACTTTCAGTCTTGCTAAAAACAGCTTTGAGCCAAGGAACCTTAATTGGACGCCAGGCTGGAACGTTTCAAGACTCAATTCGGTAGCATTGTCCTCGGTGATGACCAGGGGAAGACCACTGTTTTGGAATCGCTGGGAACCACGGGGGTGATCCTGGAGTCCACAATGAGGCTCATCGAGCGTAGTTGTGATGCTGCCATGCCCCGGAAAGTGCAACCAAGAAGAAACCAAAGATCGGCATACTGGTGGACGGAGGACATTGCGGTGTGGCGAAGAGAGTGCCTTAAACTCAGACGAAAGGTCACCCGCAGTAGGAGAAGGGGTGGTGTGGTGCCTGAAACACTCATGCAAGAGTTCAGGGCGGCCATACTAGAACTGAAGCGCTTTATCTCCGCAAGTAAAGCCTCCAAATGGAAAGCTCTGACGGAGGACCTCAACAACAATCTTTGGGGATTGGGTTACCGGGTGGTTATGTGACGTCTCGGTGCCCAATCAGCTAACCCAAACTTGAGCTCTGTCTAGTTGGAGGCTATCGTAGGTGTTTTGTTTCCGACCCACCAGATCAGGCCACATGAAGAGGTTGTTGTGGTTCCCGAACAAGTACCTTTGTTCAGTGAACATGAACTGACAAATGCCATTGGCTCTTTGCGCCACCAAAAGGCTCCTGGTCCCGTTGGAATTCTAACGGAATTGCTAAAGGTAGTAGGTCTGGATTTTCCAGGCCTGCTGCTAAACATGTACAACCGCTGCTTGATGGAAGGCTTGTTTCCTCTGCGATGGAAAGTTCAACGCCTCGTATTGATCGGAAAAGGCAAAGGAGATCCCAAAGCCCCGTCTGCATACTGACCTCTGTGTATGCTAGACACGGCAGGGAAGCTTTTTGATCGACTCCTGAAGCCAAGGCTCACACAGGCAGTAGAAGCGGCAGGTGGACTTTCCCATCGTCAGTACGGCTTTCGAGCGGGCCGATCAACGATTGGAGCTGTCGGTGAAGTGATCAGGACTTTTGGGCTGTTCAGCAGGCCAACCACAGATCATGAAGGCTAGTCATGTTGGCTACGCTGGATGTGAGAAAGGCGATCAACTCAGCCAGGTGGGCTGACATGCTGGGCGCATTGAAGACGGATTTTGCAATCCCCCCGTACCTGTTAAGGATGCTGCAGAGCTACTTAAGGATCGGAAGTCGGTTTTCAACACGCCGGATGGACCGCGGCGACGAGATGTAACAGCGGGTGCCGCTCAGGACTCGATTCTTGGACCGGACCTCTGGAACATCACTTACGATGGGATCCTCTGAATGGAAATGCCTCGGGAGACTTTCCTCGTCCGTTATGCGGACGATATCACCGTAATTATAACCGCGAGGGATGTCGATGAGCTACACAGGCTGTTGACCTTGGCCATGGGCCAAGTGATGGCATGGATGGGTGACCACGGTCTGTCCTTGGCGATGGAGAAGACCGAGATCGTGCTTCTCACCAGATGGAGGAACAATCCCATTGTACAGTTTGCGGTTGGCCAGGAAGTAATCGTCACTAAACCCGTTGTGAAGTATCTGGGTATAAGACTGGATGTTTGGCTCACATTCCGGGACCAGATCACTTTTCCGACAAGAAAGCTGAAAAGATCGTGGCCAACTTGAGCAGATTAATGAAGAATGTCGGCGGACCGATTGGTAGCAAGTGGCGGGTGCTAATGACGGTGGTTCACTCCGTTGTTCTTTTCGGGTGTTAGACATGGGCAGAGGCCCTCCGGAAAAAAACGACTGAGGGGAAAGATGGCAGCGGTCCAGAGGAGAGGCACTCTTCGGATCGCTTCGGCGTACCGCACAGTGTCGGAGCCAGCCGTCCTCGTAGTTGCTGGGGTGATTCCCATCGATCGTCTTGCTTTCGAGCGGAAGCGGATCTTCGATGGGAACGGTGCTTTGAGCCGTGCCGAAGCCCGAGATCGCACTATGGAGGATTGGTGAAACCGCTGGGAGGGGGACGAGCGAGGAAGATGGACGGCGAGACTCATTGGGGATCTCCGAGAGTAGGTAGAGCGGGGGCACGGGGAGGTAGATTTTTATCTCACCCAGCTCCTCACCGGACACGGTTCTTTCGGGGCCTACCTTCACAAAATCGGAAAGTCAGCGAGCCCGGAATGTCAGTATAGTGACTCCGACTATGACGATGTCCTGCACACCTTCCATTGCGTGAGGTGGGAGTGGACAGAAGGGACTTCGAAACGGCCACTGGCCCGATCTCGCCGGACACACTCGTTCGTCGGAAGTTGTCCAGTCCCGAATCGTGGAACTCGGTTGTAATGCCATATTTGGAGTACGAAGGCACCCTCTTGAAATATTGCGAACAGCGTTTCCGAGAGGACTTCCATTGCCTGGACCGATAGGTTTTTAGTGGGTGAGAGTCCTACACACCGGGCTAATCACCAGACCCTGACGGTGCATAATGCATTTTCCTATCGTAAAAAAATACTACTACTACTACTATTACTACTAAATGATTCTTACCTCTCAGAGCTTCGTCGGGTGCCTGAGCGGGAATAAGATCAGGATTATTGGCGGGGTTGGCTCTCGTTGGTGCAGCAATATCTGAAAAAATCAACATGGATTGTTAGTACAACTTATATAAATCCTTTTAATACATATATTTATTTGAACATTCATGTTCTCCCCTTCAAATTTATTATCGTGGTCGAGTCTCAGCGTTGCGGCAATATCTAAATCACCAACGTAGATTTTTATCATACAAACCTTTCAATGCATATAATGATTTGAAGAATCATATAGATTGTGCATATATATACACATATATATATATGTGTGTGTACCCCTTTCAAAGTTCTAATCTACGAAAATGATTACTGATATTACTAACCGGGTCGGTAAGCGGGATTCTGAGACTTGGGGGTCACGGGGGGGGGGGTGAATCGTCAAGATGTGGCAACGTAGATCTTCGGCCCTGGCGAATCATGATCCGCACTCACGGCAGATGACTCGGTCGTCACCATGCGCTGTACGGGCGTGGCGTACAAGATGCAGCCTTAGTCGATACGTCATCCCTCACACGGTGCATGAGAACGGACGTTCAACGTTCATAATCTGAAATAGAACATACCAAATTATGTAGATTTATTAAAAAAAAAAGGTTGGGGCTAAGGAGGGGGGCACTCGGAAAATAGGAAATGGAATTATGTTGGATATTTTTTTGATTTAACACATATTAATACCTTAATTATCATCCTACGTATTTAATATTCGGATGAGTCTCAAATTATCTAAATTTGTCTTTGTTAACTGATTCTCAACAGTTAGGAATAATATAGCCTAAACAAAGATGGCAACTCATGTATGGTGTTGTTCTTTTATGTTAATATAAATTAAAATATTAAAAGTTTTTGTTATGTAAATAAAGTATAAACCATCACTCTTTAAAATAAAATAAAAAATAAAATCTGGTTTAAAGCTAAAGATATAGCACAAATCCTAAACTGTTATGAAACAAAACAGCAGTGAATAGCAAGGTCTAAACAATGATAATGACTCTAGCGTGATATTAGTATTATAAGATAATAGAAAATTATTTGAGATTGTATAATGAAATCTAAAACAATATTCATTAAAACTCATTTAGATATTTTCTCTTTAGATCTTTATTGATACATAATCCACATTAATGCTTATTGTTATGTTCTCTGTCATTATTATAAAACAGTATGTAAATAATATTATATTATGAGTTAATGATTAGTTTATTATAAATGATTTATACAATTTAATATCCTTTGTACATTATAACTAATATTAATAAGAATGAATGTTACTTACGATTATTAATCCAAGAAACGGGACACAATTCACAATACAGAAGCGGAGTAATCCTGTAGCATGACTGTACACAGCAAAGTCCAGACTAAGAATGAACCTGGAATCTGTGCGGGGTTGTGTTAGGGGAGTGCGTTGCGTGGGGTAGTGTGATCTAGCGTCACAGACGAAGTTAACTTGGGAAGCGCATATTGGTTTGTTTCTCACAGTCTGCAATAAAACAACCCCATGTCTGGGAATGTTGGGGTGGGTCTGCAACGCTTGTGTGTCGTAAATCTACCCTATTGACTTTTTTTGACAAGGGTCCTTCGTTAACGAAATAACATGACAATAAAAACAACCCTATGTCTGTGAATGTTGGGGTGGCTCCTTTGTCGGTATATCATTATCATCAATCATTGTCATGACCAACCCTATGTCTGGGAATGTTGGTGTGGCTCCTTTGTCGGTATATCATTATGTTGTCGTGGGAGGAGGGGGGGAATGCAAAAACAAATTTGCAAAAAGAATTCGCAAAAACAAAATCGGGGGGGGGGGGGTCACCCGCCTCATCCACCGCCCATGCAATCGGCCAAACTCCCCTACACTGGAAATCCGAAGTGCGGCGATTTCAATACAGCGAAGTACTGTAACGGCATTAGTCCAATGGACAAGCCAGTGAAGACCGCTCATGAAAAAGTATCATAGCAGTCAGCCGGGATCGAACCTATGCCCATGTCTGATTTGCGTGGCCAGCGCTCTACCTCTGATCCACGTCCGGTAACATTATATTAATATTATATATAATAATATATAATAATAATTATATGTACATATATATAATATATTTTTATAATAATAATTATAATATACATAATAACAGAATTATTATAATATTATATAAATATTACATATATTTTAAATATTACCTCTGAGCTACCGGACGCGGTACCTCAGAGGTAAAGTGCCAGACTAGCAAGTCAGACGTGGCCGGTTCGATCCCGGTCCCGGCCGACTCCTGTAAGATCGAGCGGTCCTATCTGGCTTGCCCATGTGACTAATGCCGTTACGGTACTTTCTTGCCTTTAGTTTACCACACAGGTCAATAGTGTATGGTGACGGGCAGTCGAGTTTTTTAACAATATAAAAATATACAATATAATATTATTATATTAATATATGTTTTTTTAAATCTGTTTTAAGAGACGTTCAGTTTCGATGAACTGAATAAAACTGTTGAATGTTTTGTCGTCATACAAGTGGAGTACCGACTATACTGATATCGTGATTATGAATGGGTAAGGGAACTATGAGGTTTGATGATGATGATGAAGGCGTGCCACTTCCCTTCTCAGTCCCTAGAGATGCCCTGAGGAGATTCTTAGTAACACTTTTATCATTTTGGCAACGATATAGTCTTGTATTATAAAGCGAATCACATGCGCATTATATAGGCTATAAGCACTTGGTTTTTCCCTACCTCATTAACGGGAACTCAACCAATAAATAATGGATGCTTGAAGAGCGAGGGAAAACGAATAGTAAGAGCCAAGTAAGTTACCAAAAAGAAAATCAAAAATATATATAATTTTAAAAATTTAAACTTGAATATCGGTCCTTAAAATATTTATGCCAGAAGTTTTCAATTAAAATATGTAATCATCAGTTCATAAAGTTCAAAAGTTTATGTGTGAGGATTTCCTATGGTTGAATAAGGTTTGTTCAATTTGAAATTCTCTACTTGTTAATTCTTTGCTCTTTGTTAATTCTTTGCTCTTTGTTAATTCTCTACTCTTGAAGATATTTAAAATACAATTTGATTTATTGACAAATTTCAAATATGTGCGTTTATATGTTACGAGACTCTAAGGCATACATGCAAATTGAACGCTGGGTAATGGTACTACAATATTTTTAAAGCGTGTCACTGGGGTATTTGACGGGGTTGTAAACACTGTTCCTTGCACTCCTGCCCCTTCCCCTCCACCAACATCGCTCAATCATCCTAGGCATTGCCGTACCATTACGTGCATAGTAAACCTCTAAAAAGAACATGGAAAAATGTATGTTACGCCTCAAATATTAACATACATTTCGGGATCCGAGTACTATCCCATATTTTTCGAGATGTCAACCTTTTGCTCGAGTACACTTAATATCATCAAACTTTGCCTTTTTTGAAAACTTGAACAGCAAATCTGTTTAAATTCGATTTACCTAAAATAATTAAGTGTAAGAGGGTTTTTGAGAATTTATTTTACCATTCATATATTTTAATTGCCAATTGTTCGTTTATGTTACTGGAAAAGTTTAATATTGATAATTTGTAACGGGAAAAGGTAAGATTCGGGCTACCCTCAGGGCGAAACGCGTAATGACGGTGATGATAATGTGGTAGTGGTGATATTGATGACAATGATTATAATTAGGTGGTAGTGATATAGATGATGATGATTATAATGTGGTGGTAGTGATATTGATGATAATGCCGCCCTTCCACCTCAGTCTACTAAGTGAGGTCCTCTAGAGCATCATATTGTGTTAGTTGTTCAGTGAAACTAGAGACTGAGGTTCTATACAGTGGCGCTGATATAACATTCAAAATACATGTTTAAGATGCAAATTTTCTATATTAAAGGACGGTCCAATTTACATAACGTTTAATTAAACTATTTACCTATTAGGTGGAAGTGTGTTTATCGTATAGGTAAGGAATTGTTTGACAGTTTCCTAACAACTGATTCCATGCTTGTAATATGTAAACACTATCTCATTCAAACCGAGATAATTTTATGAATTCCAACAACGACTTTTGAGTTTGTTTGGTTGAGGTCAGCCGAACTAAATTTCTAACAGCACCGTTTTGATAGTTAATTTTACCGGACATAAGAATTAAAGTTGCTCAAGCCGCCGCACCATCTTGGAAAATGGCGGCCAAAGATGGGTTTTTAGGGTTGTAACTTCTTAATCAATTGGTTTATGAAAAAGTGTTAAAAATAAAAGTTGTTTGTTTTACAATTTTCTACAACTTCTATATTTATCATTTTTATGTGGGACCACTTTCAGAGCCGCCATCTTGGAAAATCGCGGAAGTTTTAAGTTTGTAAGCAATAACTGCTTTTATATTGGGTTTAAAAATATGTGTTATAAGCAAAAGATGTTTCTATAAAAGTTTTACCTTTGGTGTTTATGGGAATTTCTAACAATGGAGGCGCCATCTTTGAAAATGGAAGCCAAACATTAGTTTTTAGGCTGTTACAGCTTATTCGTTGAATTTACAAAAAACATGTCAAATATATAAGTTGTTTGTTGAAATATTATCTACAACTTTTGTACTTATATTGTTTATGTGAAACTACCTACAGAGCCGCCATCTTGAAAATTGGCGGTAATTTTGAGTTTTAAGCTGTAACTGCTTGATTTTTGAATTTACTAAGTAGTGTCAAACATAAAGGACCACACAAATCTGGTTTTTATGCGAACACCAATGGATCACCACCAGATGCAGCAACATACCAAGTTTTACCATTTTATGATTATAAACAAGCAAGATATCACATGTTTCTTATTCTCCATAAGAATAACATTATAGCTGCTGAGTACGCAGGTTTGCTGCCATGGGTTTAATATGCAAAAAATGGGTTTAATATGCAAATATCAGTAAACCCCAACTATATAAAACCACATACCAAGTTTCATTAATATGTGATCATTAATAAGCGAGATATTAAATTTTACTTATCCTCCATAAGATTAACATTGGACAAAGTACTGTGTTTAGCACTTTCAATATCTCGGTAACAAATTGACTTAGAGCAATGATCAGAATACCAAATTGTTTGTTATTTTAAGCTGAGTCCAATAGTGTAAACTCAAGTTTGGATTTACAAATAATTATATGTAAAAAGTTCAAAAACCCATTTTTGGGGTACAAAACCCCCTCAAAACCTCCCTTCTAGTGGTATGATCTGACTGGTTTTCGAACTCATGGAAATAGACGCTGGCTTACACGTTATACCAAATAATTTAATCAAGATCGGACCATATTTACGAAAGTTATCGTGACTACGGACACATATATAATATATACATATATATGAATTTGAACGAATGGTGTTTTTGGCATCTGGGGGCCTCAAAACCAAAAGTTATCAAGGTCCTGGGCCTAGGTCTTACCAAGCCACCTACGGTAATAGCTTCTTCCCTATAGGGGGAATTCGCTAAAACTCAAAATTACCGCCATTTTCCAAGATGGCGGCTTTGTTGGTGGTCTAACATAAACATTATAAATACAAAAGTTGTATATAATACTAACAAACAATTTTTATGTTTAACACTGCTTAGTACATTCAAAAATCAAGAAGTTACAGCTTGAAACTCAAAATTACCACCATTTTTCAAGATGGCGGCTTTGTAGGTAGTCTCACATAAACAATATAAACACAAAAGTTTTAGATAATATTTCAAAAAACAACTTATATATTTGACATGTTTTTGTAAATTCAAGGATTAAGCTGTAACAGCCTAAAAACTCATTTTTGGCTTCCATTTCCAAAGATGGCGCCTCCATTGTTAGACATTCCCATAAACACGAAAGGCAAAACTTTTAGGTCTTTATAGAAACATCTTTTTCTTATAACACATATTTGGAAATCCAATATAAAAGCAGTTATTGCTTACAAACAAAATTTCCGTGATTTTCCAAGATGGCGGCTCTGAAAGTGGTCCCACATAAAAATGATAACTACAAAAATTGTATAAAATTACAAAACAAACAACTTTTATTCCAAACACTTTTTCATAATCCCATCGATTAAGAAGTTACAACCTAAAAACCCATTTTTGGCCGCCATTTTCCAAGATGGCGGCTTGAGCACAACTTTAATTTTTGGGGAATTTTGAGGTATTAAAGAGAAGGTATCAGGTAACATGTGTGCAAAGTTCCCCACCAGTTAGCCAATTTTTTCTAAAACATACAATTTTTCCATTAAAATGACTGGGCTATATGGCGACGGGCGGTTGAGGTTAAACAAAAAAATAAATTGCTGTTTTTACCCAGTATCAAGCAATGACGGCCGCGGTTATTACTGAATTTTGACTGCTTGGGAACTTCTTATGGTAATTTGTCCATGCGGTAATGTTCAATGTCAGTTGTCAATGCGGTTTCCACAATTTTCAGAAAACCGATTTCCGATCCTGTTCCTGCTTAGCAAGTAACTGCGTTTTTTCGCTCGCTGCGGCTTACTTTTACGCTCGTTGATGTAATAACCAGCTAATTGATTCTTGCTTTGGACCAAGGTAACTGACACGGTGTTTGTAAAATCAATCTTGTGAATTCAGCAAAAAAGAATGAAAGTAAACTGTTGTTGTTGCTACATTGGAAGGTCGCACTTCCCGCTTGTTTGTAGGAGAATAATATTTACTGGTATGCATAATTATGAGTGTAAGCAAAACTTAAGCGGGTATTTAACTTAAGTGGGTAATTGTCCTAAATATCCTCAAAAACTAACTGAAATACAAATCTTTATGATCAACTTTACTAAAATATAAATTGTAAATATAATTTTTAAATAATATATGTTAAGGACACCTAATTGATTTGTCCCCATCACTGACCTTCACTGACATATTTGGGAGGTGGAAAATTTTAAATTGTGTTAAATAAAGGTTAATTTATATATTTACCTTTATCTTGATGAACTACAGTTACCGTGTGTGTTTGTTATGGTAGTTTGGCAAGTGTGTGAGTTTAGAAGACTTTTTTTCTATCACTCCACTCTCACAATAATCCCCTTGTTAAAACCAAAATTAGGTTTAAAAAAAAATTGAAATTGAAATTTAAACAAAATTAAACGGCGTTTGTTTAAGTAATAAAATTTAATATCGACATCCATAAATGATAAAACATTCATCGGATTACAAATTAAAAAGTAATTTAAGTTTAAACCCCTCGAGACCAGTATTAAACCGAAGGAACAAGAGAGCAGTTTGCTGAAAACGAGAAATAAGGGCAGAGCTAATTGAGTAGTAATTTAAAGCAGCGACGCGATGTCTTTGAGCCTGAATGAAATGAAGTCGATTTTGTCCCTTCAGAATCCAAGCTTGAGTTACTTACTAATTCTAAAACACGTGTTGTCAAATTTGGAATAAATTGTAGAAATAACTCAGTTAGCTTATTAGTCTTATATACCGTATTAATGCGAGTAATAAATATTTACTGATACCATAGAACAATTAATACACTAATTTTGCCTTGTATTTAAGGGATTCGTAATTCAATGGATATGTAATGTATCGATCCATCAAAATAACTTTACAAACCAAATTAGTTTCAAACTAGTTTCTAAACCCTTCGTATTCATTGGGATTCCACAAATTGAAATCCGCTTTGTTTTTGTGATTATAATTTGGAATACTTTTAGTTTGAGTTTTTTATATCATGTACAAGATTGTATTTTAAACTAATGAAGTCATAAATAGTTATGAGAAACAATAACATACAGATATAAAATGAAAATTGTATTTATGGTATTAAGGAAGATAGAAAGTTTTAATTATATTTCAATCTCACTCGTTAACAGTTAGAGGGTTTTAAAACTAGCTTTTAAATATTCTATACAACCGTGCCTAAAGTGCTTCTTTACAAACTAAAAACATATCGTAAAACACTGGCTTTTTGTTTAGTGAACGAAATGTCTCATTCGCTCTTTAAAGTAATAAACAGCTGATTGATTGTTGCTTTAGACCAAGCAAACTGACACGGTGTTTATAGCCTCACTCTTGTCATTCCAGCCAATATGGATGGAAATTTAATCTGTGTATGTTCAAAATTGTAGTTGTAGGGATCCCCGTATGAAATTCGAGTGCAAAGTTCCTTTATCGCTTTTGGAAAATTACTTACTTTCTAAAAGACCCACTTTACGCCCCTAATAACTTTTTTCACGATACATCTTTCCATTTGGAAAGCATTAAATTGAGGTGTATCGCCCTTTTATTTTTTTAAAGTGATTTAAAACCCTCAAACAAATAATAAACCAAACCATGGGTTTGGCAATGTGCTATACAGACATTCAAATATAAATATTGAATAATGATACTGAACGGAAGGGAAGGAAAGACCTCGAATCCTTGACTGAAAATAGTTTTGCTTAACCTATGATTCATCTTAAGACGCTTTCATTTGGAAATCGCGATCAGAAGCAGTGGAGTTCAAAAAGATGGTTTACGTCTAAAGCCGAGCGCCGCGGTTAGTAAATGCGATGGTTTTAGGGCTTTCAGATGCGTCATTTTCTCGGTAAAACTCAACCTTTTATTCTAACCTAACCTTGAACATTTTCTAACTACAAGGTACCGCCAACGACTGTAAACTCTTTAGTTAACTATTTAGTAAAGCTGGAAATTGTTTGTAAAGTTTAATTAAACTCTTTGGAAAGGTGGTTTAAAAACGTGAACTCGTTGTACTTTAGAAAATATATTCTGTTTATGCGGGATGGAGAACCCCGTTGTATATGTGATTGTAGTAAACCCCTTTTACAAAATACTACTACATTTTTTATTTAAATCTCCCGAAAACGATTAGATAAAAGACATTTTGAGCTTCCAAAACACGCAACTGATTTAAATTTGTTGGTGTACTTTTTACAACAACTTTTTAAAAATACTTCTAAAGCGATGTTTTCCTTGTAAATTAAAATTGACGAGCTATAGAATAGCTCTAGAAGCTATAGAATAAAATATGATTATCAAGGAGTTTTTAGTGAATTTCCCCTATAGGGAAGAAGCTATTACCATTGACTATAAATACTGAAGGAGACATCCCATTCATATGGCCCAGCTGTCCCACTTTTAGTGTAATGCTAGAATTTACAATTGAAGTAGTTTGGTTGGGTCACCGACAGATTGTGCTGCTGTCAACTTTTTATTTTAGTTATTTACGGTAACTTTTAAAATATCTTCACCCCAGAAAGCAAGTGATAATCTACTTATGTTTGCTTCCTGACACACCAACTGTTGTATTATCCCCTCCTTGAGAGGATAAGTAATAGTTGACAGCAGTACACTCTGTTGGTGATTGGTGTAAACTACGACCTCTTTCAATCCTGGCATACACAAAACTAGGGACACATTTTACAATGGCAATGAGAAGAGGCATTAAACTGGGAGTAGACTTAAATATAATGGCATTTGCGGATGATGTTGTAATTTTAGCAGAAAACTCTGGAAACCTTTGCCTATTAGCTGAAAACTGTATTAAAGAATGTAAGAAAGTAGGATTAGAGCTAAATGAAGAGAAAACTAAAATTATCCACTTTGGTCGAAACGCTAACAATAGAGATGTAAATTTCAACATTGCCAACTATTCAATAAATTGTGTGGAGAGCTTTAAATATTTAGGAGTTACCGTTAATAGTTCAAATTCCGAAGATTTAGAGATACAAAGTAAACTAGCAAATGCCAATAAGAGCTTAGGGGCCTGTACAAAACTTTTATCATCCAAACTTTTATCAAGATGCTCAAAATTAAGATTATACAAGACCATTATACAGCCAGTGTTATTGTATGGAAGTGAAACATGGGTCCTTTCAAAAAGAAATGAAGGACGTTTGATGGTGTTTGAAAATAAGGTACTTCGAAAAATATTCGGCCCAATCTATGAAGAAGGAGTTTGGCGCATAAGGAAAAATAGAGAGCTACGTGACCTATACAAAGAGCCTGATATAATAGCACTCATAAAAGCCAAAAGAATTAGTTGGTTAGGACATGTACTTCGAAGGCAGGAAGGCACAAGACTGAAGGAGGTTATTGAGGCTGTACCTACAGGAAGTCGTCCGTTGGGTAGGCCAAAATTAAGATGGTATGACCAAGTCAAGAAGGATGTGATCCAGTGCGGAGGAGCAATCCGGATGGCAGAGGATAGAGAAGAGTGGAGGAAGCTAATCTACGAGGCAAAAAATCGACTGAGATTTGTGACGCCCCATCAGTAAGTAAGTAAGTAAGTAATGAGAAGTCTACTTCAGTATTTATAGTCAATGCTATTACCGTAGGTCTCATGGTAAAACTTAAGCCCGAGACCATGATAACTTTTCGTTTTGAAGGCCCCAGATGCCAAAAACCTTGATAATCATATATATATGTATATACAGATGTGTCCGTATGCACGATAACTTTCGTAAAAATGGTCCGATCTTGATGAAATTTGGTACAAACGTGTAAAGCAGGATCTATTTTAATAAGCTAGAGAACCAGAAAGGTCCCTCTATTTTAAAGGGTTTTTTTGAACTTTTTACTTGTAGTTATTTTTAAACCCAAACTTTTGTTTAGACCATTAAATTTAGCTTAAAAAAAATTTGGTATTTTGATCATCGCTATACATCAATTTGTTACCGAGATATTAAAAGTGTTAAACAAAGTACGTTGTCCAATGTTATTCTTAAGGAGAATAAGTAAAATTTTATATCTCGCTTATTAATGAACAAATATTAATGAAACTTGGTATGTGGCTTCATCTGGTTGTGGTCAATTCTTATTTGCACAAAATACAATTTTTACCGATACTTTCTGTAGCAGCAAACCTGCGTACTCAGCCCCGATGTTATTCTTATGGAGAAAAAGTCAAATCTTATGTCTCCCTTAATGATGTCATAAATTAATAAAATTTGGTATGTAGTCTCACCTCTTGTTGAGTTATACTGATACTTGCATAAAAACCCATTTGTTGTGTTCCTTGTTGCAGCAAACCTACGTACTCATCCCCCATGTTATTCTTATGGAGAATATGGGATACATCGCTTATTTATGCATGTAGATTGATTAAACTTGGTATGTATTGTTATACATACACCTAGTTGAGTTATATTGATATTTGAATGAAAACCCATATTTTGCGTTCATTTTGCAGTAAACCTGCTTACTTAGCCCCATGTTATTCTTATGGAGAATGATTCAAATGTTATATATATATCGCTTATTCATTAATGAATATTGATCAAACTTGGTATGTGGCTTCACCTAGTTGAATTGTATTGATATTTGCATCAGAATTGTGTAAGCAAACCTACATACAACACACTCAGCAAACTCGCGACACGCAACTCGGTTCATCTTGGTTGGGTACCTGGCCATGTAGGCATAGGTGGCAATGAGTGTGCAGATAAGCTTGCTAAAAGAGGTTCCGGTATGCCATTCTTTGGTCCAGAGCCAAGCTGTGGCATAAGCAAAACAACTGCTTTTCACACAATAAACAAATGGTCCAGGGACTTACATCGCCAGCAATGGCAAGGTTATACTGGTCAAGCACTTGGCAAAAGGCTGCTAGCGGATTCTAGCTCTTACTTCACTAACTGGTTGGTGAGGTTGGGCAGAGGTCGGGTTAAGCAGTTGATTGCTTTGATAACTGGACATGGCCATTTCAGGAAACATCTACACACTCTCGGACTCAGAAATGAAAGTCAGGTGTGTAGGCTCTGCAATCAGTCTGAAGAGACTGCCAAGCACATCATACTGGACTGCGAGAAACTCGGGGCAAGGAGAAGGGCTCTGTTTGGTTGTAAGCAACCAGGTGATGAAAGGGACGCTAGTATTGGTAAAAAACTCCTGGATCTCGTAAAGGGTACGGGCATTGGTTTGCCAAACTAACGTACTAGGGACACACAATAAGCTTCGGTTGACGTGTGAGGATCTTTGAATCTTTGGATCTCTGAATCCGTCCCTTCAACAACACATAAACATAAACATAAACCTACATACTCATCCCCAATGTTATTCTTATGTATAATAATTAAAATATCGCTTATTTGTTAAAATATTTTTATGACACTAATATTTTTATGGCTTTATCTAGTATTGAGACAAAAATGTGCATCGGAAATTCGCTGAGTACGCAGGTTTGCTGCGCCGGGGGTATTTTCCACTTGAGGAGTAATTTTTGAAATGGAACACACATCTTTTAGTTTAAAGTTAAACGGCTTTGTAAAGTTTAAGTGCTTAAGCATTGCAGTAAAATTGCCGTTACACATTTTCTTAAGCTCCAAGATAACTCGAGACTAAATTCTGAAACGGTTGTTTTATGCCGAATAAACTCGATAAAGCTTTAGTAATCGTGCGGTAACGTATATCTTAGAACAAGTTTAAGAAAAACTCTGTAACTTTTCCGTCCTAAACTTTATATTTAAATTATTTGTCTTGGTACAACACTTTTGACAACCAAGGTTGGTTACCTAGTAATTAGAAATTAAATCCCCATGGAGTAAAATGACTCAATAGGACTGATCCACTACCAACCCTGGAAGAAAGACAACCAACTCTAACCGTTTGCAACATTTTAAAGTACTGTAGTCTCTACATCGCCAATTTTCTCTACAACCAATCAATTAACTAACTCTGTGTTCTCTGTAAGTTTTACGTTTCGCTTTACCAGGGGTGCCTATCCCCCCAAAATTATGCTTGGTCTTTTACTACCCCCTCCCCCGGGGGAGTCGTTGCCCATAAAATGTAGTGTGTAACATTATATTAAATAGGTTTTTTTAATGTACCCTTATTTGTATCCTTCTAACTGAATAAAATAAATCTCATAAACTCGAATTGCTACATTTGCTATTAATTTGTTTATTTAGTAAATGTTAAACAAATTTGCATTTATAATTGCATACACGCATCAATATAATTTATTTTTTACTAAACAACATTTTTTATTGTTGCTAAATATATTCTATAAATAGGCTAAGATGAATGGTATATAATTTTTTGTTTACGGTATGTGTAAATAAATATGTTAACTAAATAGGCCTACAAATACTCTTGGCACAGGACCTATTTTTAACAGATTTGTGTATGACGATAATCTTTTTGCAATTGACATGATATTAGCCAACCGGGTTTTGTTGAAGTGTTAACATGTGGGGTAAAATAATTCCCTAATTTAAAACTAAATCACTCTTTTCTATTCCCCATTTCATAACTTACACAAAGACCATAGTGCAGGCTAACTCCCCTCGAAGCAATTTAAAATCGTCCCTTAAAACCCATAATTTCAGATAATGAAGACCCTAAAAAATAGGAATTTGTATTACAGACTGGCTGCTATGCCCGTGTTTTGCAACGGGTTGAAAATTCAGAGTAAAAAAGGTATTGTAAAGAAAACAATAACAGTCTAAAGTTAGCCATTAATCCTGATAACAGCTGTTTATTGAAATAAATTGAATTAAGAACAAAACACGTGTGCCATAAACCAAATAAAACTCTGCTCCATACGAATAACATGCTTGGGGACTTTTGGAAGTCCCTTGGGACAGAGCCCTGAGAACGTTCCTAAACGGCAATAGGCCTATGACACTTCTGGGTACATAAACTATATTTGTGCAAAACTTCAGCAGAATTGATCCAGTGGTTTTGGTGGGATGGAACACCACCTATTTTTTATAATAGTAGTGACTGATTTAAACATGGTTCCGTGATTGCAATCAGTGAATGCACGACGTTTGTCAGAGGCAAACGTAACTTCTCAATTAACCTGTGTTTAAAATTTTCAAAGGATCAAGTACATTTTAATGTAATAAAAACATAAATAATTTGAGAACAACAACCTAAAATAGAAATCCAACATATTAAAATTGAGAAACCATAATACCTAAACGCTTTATAAAACAAAAGCCTACACCAATAAGAGTTGTTGTTCAAGACAAACCATTGACATTCAGGTTTGCCAACTCACAAATATTTAGCATTGTACAAAATCTGAGAACATTTTTTAATGAGCTAATGAGTTTTTTTACCGCTACAAATTAAAATTACTTGAAATAAGAAGAGTAAATTATTTTCCCTTAATTTTGTAAAGATTTTTCGGGGAAATATATATGCCCCTCCCGATTATGCCCCTGTTTCTAGGAACTATTTTAAACATATCCTTCGATTGATAGCAATGCGTTAGTTAAATTTAATACTGAAAAGTTACTTCTGACTAGCTAACTAAATTCTTACTGTTGAATGTATATGTAAAATGTCTCACATTGGAACATAAAATGTTACTATGCAAAATATTTATGCTGGGAATTACACATACAAGATGTAGGGAAATGCAATAATTAAGTTGAGAAGTATGATCAACCAAAGTTGTCATGCGTCAAACAATTCAGACAGCGCCTGCAGAACGAATATAACTACGCGATGCACGACGATGTTGAACCGAGAGACCTAACCAAGTTCAGACGTTGGTGTTCACATAAAATAAACTCTAAATACTGTTTCGTTAACCAAATAAAAGTTGTTTGTCACATTTCGTAGAGATCCCATTATCTTTAATTTAAAAGAAGGTATTTTAAAAAATCCCCCCAAAAAATCAAATTTCCCCGCTAAAATAGAAAAATCCCCCTTCAAAATAAAATTTTATAGCGCAACCCGCGCTATCACCCCCCCCCCCCTGTGGGCACCCCTGCGCTTTACATGCTGTTTTACGTTGTGTCACTTTTACTTTGATGAATTCCAACAGTTTTAATTTAGAGATTTTTTGTAAATTTATCCTCGTCACTTCGCTGTGTAGTTATCAGTACAGTGGAAGTTCGCTTAGCAGAAATGAAAGAGGTGGATTCTAAGTACACTTTTTATATAAGGAGTGTATAATATCGTAAAATAAATTGAAATTTCTTAAATTCAACACGATTATTATCGTCATAACCAAACTAAGTGCGCCCTTGCGCAGGTTTATTGTCGACAGCATGGGAAATTTGCTGAGTTATTCCAAAGATAGTGATTAATTTCAAACTGTCCAATCAGGTGTGTTCTGGAGCACCATTTTATAATGAAACACATGTTCATAATCAAACAAATGATTTCGTCTTCGAGGATGCGCAGATCGTAGCAAATTTGGTTGAATCACACTTATGCCTACTATGCAAATCATGAGTTAAAATTCTTCAAAATTTATGAACGCTACGAATATGCTGTTTATTGTAACAGTAATCCATAATATTGTTTGTTTTAATTTACATTTATTAATTTATAGATATGAAAAACCAACTGAGCCTATTATTGCTGTATCAAGTTTTTAAAATGCGTGTCTAATTTTTTATTCAAAATATGTTTGGGTTTTAAATTTTTTTACAGCAATATAAAATAAAGGTTGGATTTTTTTAGACTAATCTTTGCAAAAAGTGTGCGGATCCATATTCTACCAATTTTCTATAATATCAGAATAGGTAATGTGTTTTTTCAATTATTTCGGTTAATCCGGAATTAGTTAAGTGTAACTCTAGGAAACAGACCCTTGCCAATCTTGTAAGAACCCAAAAGGTCATTAGTATCATTGTTACTTCAATAAGACTATGCATGGTTTCCATAAAATAATGGTGCGGGTTTGACTGCTTATAAATAGATAATAAGGCTAATTTAAAAATCTAGGTTGGTAGCACTGGATTCTACAGCTCAAATAATTTGGATCCATCAACTGTAAAAATAGCTATTTGATTGATACCATTGTTTTGTAACAACATTTATATTTAGGTATCTGTTGTTTACCTTTTCAAATCATGTTTTAAAATTGATAGGTAGAGGTTGTTCCATATCATGGCCTCCTATGAGCCCAGACTTGACTTCATGGGACTTTTCTTTGTCGGGATATGTGAAAGTCATAGTTTACTTACAACACAATTTTTAATGTGGCTCATTTAAGAGAAAAATGCATAAGAAGCAGTATCCTCAGTAAAGTCCCCCCGCAGGGCCGCCACATCTCAAGGTCGGGCCCAGGGCCACATTCTGACTACGGGGCCCCCTCCCCTAACTTATCAGAACAGCATTCAACTACCCCACCCCCAACTAATATAAACGCGATACCATTGCCTATTTTAACTAGTAAAATTAATTTAACTAAACAAAAATACATTAGTAACCCGTTGCAGACAACATCTGGCTCATAAACAAACAGACAGATAAACAAATTTTAACATCAATTTAAATATCTTCGTTGCATACAACATTTTATTTTGATCAACAGAGGTTGACGGAACTGCCAACCAATCCCTTTATCTACCTTATACTTTAAAAAAAGAAGTTGTAATTTGTTTACGTTTTGTCTCAGCTTCTCGCTCTGACTTATCTTTCCTTTTCGTTGCTACAAATTTGTGTTTATATTGCATTCTAATATTTGAAAATTACTATTCTAATCCATTTGAAATATTATAAAAAAACGCAAAACAAAGAGCAGATCGCCACACACGAAATTAAAAAAATCACAACTAAACCGTTCTTTTAAAAAATAAAATTACAGAATCGACACTTATGCAAGTGGACGTAAGTAGTCATTGCTAGTAGAGATGGGCGTTATTTAACATAACAGAATGAATAACAGTGTTGCGGCCGTGGCAACGTTATCGCGGCAACACGTTGCGGAGAACTCCCTGTTATTCTAATAACGTTTCTACACCCGTTGCAGAAAAGCCGCACGGACAACGGGACAACATGCAATGCCGCTTCCGTAACGTTACCAGAGCAACGATAACTTCGGCAACGAACTGAATAATTATTACTGTTTAAGTTTCAAAACGGGCTTTAAATTACAATTTTTGTTCGATAATTCTCAGTGGCTGCTACTGAGAATTCCTCGATATTGTAATCAAGTTTAGGTTTGAAGTGTTATGGACCTTTATTATGATAAAAAAATGCTACAAATTATTTACACTAATAACCAGTTAGTTGTTATTCATTCTTTAGCAATAGTTAAATTGGTTTATGGGTAATTAATTAGAGATGGTTCTAAGCAGACGGTGTCGAAATAGTTTTTAAATAATTTAAGTATTGTATCAGGGTAAAAGGTAACACCAACACCATGCAGTGATTCATGCTGCAATAACCTAGCACTGTAATGTAACGTTTTAGATAACGTCCTGTCTGTATAACGCCCTACTTACAATTATTGAACAACCGACAACGACAACATCGACAACTGAACGCCGCAACGCCGGCCGACGGACAACGGTTTTTTAGCGGCAACGAGTTGGCAATCGGGTGAGCACTTTTTCGCCTACAAAATTTAGAGGTTGTTTGGTCGATATCGAAAAATTTTACCAACCGGTTGTTTTATCGATTGAATGTTGACTACGATAGTAGATAGATGTTTTCGAAGTTGGAAGGAAAATGGTGGTTGTTGGAATACAAAATGATTAGCGCTAGTAGATTTTATGAAGCTGAAACGTTCGAAGATTTTATAGGAGTTTAAGAGTTTATAGGTACTTTAAATTATGGATATGGAAAGTTAATAACTCATAATAACTGAGCCTTTCAAGTCCTTAGCTATAATTAAGCCTATTACTTGGGCAAGGAATGGGTTTTATTTCATACTAGTTTAATTTATGAACAATGTTTCTCTTATCACAAGTAATTTAGAGAGACCGATTAATTATCTTAACCCTACCTCGGGGTCTTTGTATTTATGATTGCAACCAATTTGTAAATTTTAGGCATCTTATCTGTTTAAGACCTTGTATACATGAATTTATTAACTTAGCATTACAAAGTTTGTTTAAATTGGGTATATCTTTTGCCATATTAAGTGGATGTAAGGTATTTCAATTTCAAATTGTCCAATGGCTAAACTTATACTTCAACAGGCCCTAGTCGAGTCAGCTTAGAACTTCCACAGTGGTTTCCATTTCCAAGTTTAACTTCTCGGCAGTTGGCAATCTCAAATCATCCAGTAGAATGAACGAACAATCAAACGAAACGTTGCGGTATCGTCTGTTCGATATCGACCAAACAACCTCTAAATTTTGTAGGCGAAAAAGTGCTCACCTGGCAATCGTTATTCAAATAACCGGTTGCCGCAACACGTTATTGGATAGCTGCGTTGTCGTTACAACCGTTGCCGGAAAACAACGATAATTCCCATCTCTAATTATTGCTAGTAGTGACAGGAGTGTTGTGGAGCATGCGGAGGGGGTGAGGGGCGAGTCTAGCGCATGCGCAATGTAGGGTAAAGACGACGCGACGCGACGCGGCGTCGCTGTCGCTTCGGTGGTGTGTGCATGTGCCCGCGCATGACTCATTAGCAGGACAGGGAGAGAAGATTGGGGCCCTCCGCGACATCGCGGCAGGCGACATCCTCGCCTGTGAATTCAGTAGCAGAGTGCATTACTTACTCTGTGATGCAACATACAAAAAATCGGCAAACGTAGCTAAATACCCAGTTTTCATATAGATTTTCTAATGCTAAATAATACATGACATTATTTTTTCATTGGTCCTACGATAAACGATAAATAGCGAAAAACATGTAAAACTTTTACCATTTAAAGCAATAAAATTCGGTAATATTTTACCATATTTGCGGGCCCTGGCTGGGCCCCTACAGGGCCCGGGCCCGGGGACAGTAGTCCCGGTAGACCCCCCCATGTGGCGGCCCTAAAAGTAACAAAGGGGCATGTTGCACCGTGTGTGAGTTGAATTACACCATCGTTTACATGTCTGCAGCTACAATTGGCAAACGTATTGAAACTTACTAATCATCTATATTAAACTATTTTGTATTAGGATCTCAACAAAATAAAAATTGTTGATACACCTTCTTTAGTTCATTTGGTACTTAATACCAGACCCGCACCACTCTTTTTTAGACCCACACCACTTTGTATTTTAAGAACATTCTGCAACCCTCACCGGGTTTAAAAGGACACTTAGAGTGTTTGATGTAATACAATTATAATAACAGAAGTGATTCATTAATAATACTAACCCCTGCATTAGTAACGCAAAAGCAACGGTTTGATGTAGCTTCCTTTTTGCTTCCGGATGGTTCCATTTAGCCTACTGCGATATATTTGGGTTTTCATCCTCCTCGGATGTGCTTTTTAAAATAAAAATAAAAATAATATGTTTATAATTTAAAAAGTATAGTAATATCTGTAGTTTTTGCACAATATTTTCAACCTTCTCGGTTAAAAAATCTAAACTAATGTAAATATATTTAATTTAGCTACCCAAAATAGGGAGCCCACCAGTTGATCGAAATGTTAGTAGCTCGCAGGGACAGTTGATAGGGTTTTAGAAAATAAGTATAAATAATTAAATAAAGTCCTGAAACCCTCTGATCGATATCTTAGTTGCTCGCATGGACAGTTTGTAAGGGTTTAGAAAATAAGTATAAATAATTAAATAAAGTCCTGAAACCCACTGATCGACATGTTAATTGCTCGCATGGGCAGTTGGTAGGGTTTTAAATAAACAAATGCAATAAGCAACTTAGTTAGTTCACTTGCCACTTGCGAGCCTTATGGCAAACTAAGGCTCATCATTTATACCGCATTGCTCAAAAACCTTTGAGGTACTAAAATGTAAAATATAGGTAATTAGTAGATCTAAATAAGCTCTATCTATCATATAATATTAAACATTAACTGTGTTGCTGTGTTTCACTGTTTGTTTGAAAAATCAGTGGGAAAGTGTGATCCCTTATATTTAGAGGGATATTATAACGTCATGTGTGGGATAAAGTGGGATTTTTGTATCAGCTCGTGGGATATTTTTTACCGTTGAGTGGAGACACTGCAACGCTCCCCTTAGCTTCAGTACGACAATCGTATGCGCTGTGATAGTGTTCCCTCCAATCGTACCTCAAGTTTATTTGTATATATTTCAGTTTTGAGTTGTTTGGTAATTGATTATTTGAACTTTGAGTTTAGGTAGCCTCTCTGGGGTGTTAGGTAGTCTCATGTACGTAGATTTTCTAGTTATATAAGTGTAATGAAGGGGGGAAGTTTGTTAGTTTTATTATAATATTTCTGTAGTTAAACATGCAAGAGGGAGGTCAGGATTGTGGGAGAAGGAAGTATTGAGCATGTTGTGTGAGTAGGCTGGAATTGTTATTAAACAATAACTTGTTTCGCTGACCTGCTGAAGACTCTGACTTAAATAGGTCAGCTGGGTAGTATTGGGGGGTCAGTCAGTCAGTCTGTGAGTTGGGGAGTATTAGAGTAGTGTCCAGGCTGGGGAGGCCTCAGGGTCCAGGGCCTGTTAGGCCTCGGGCCCAAGTAAGTTTTATAATTAATAGTATTTCTAAATTAATATTTACACTTTCCAGGCTACTCGCCTTTGAATCTAGATAATTGGTTGTTAATACACTAAAGTCTTTTCATTGTTACCATATTGATCTTTCACCGTTTTAATCACCATTTGTAAATGTAGAGTTTTAGTCCTTGATTAATAAAAGCTATATTATTACATACATGTCTCTTTAAGTTTTTGAGCTACGTCCTCGTGGTGGCAAGTGGGTTTATGCTGTTTGGCCAACAGATAAGCTTGCTTGTCCGCCACATAAGTATACAAGTAATTTTTCTGGGTCACTTTGCAATTCAAGGGTGTCTACTGATACTGGAAATACTGGAATTATACTGGATTTGTAGTTGTATACTGGAATACTGGAATAATACTGGAATTTTATATTCTGTACTGGAATTTAATAAAATAAGATTGATTACCGATCCGATAAAGAAAAAGATTAAATTTGACATTTCAAATTCTGAGTTTGACCGCGAAAATTATTTTATTTTTATTTTTAATAAACAGCATTATATTTTCTTATTTTTGAGTAAATATTTTTTTGATAAATATGTTAATTATATCGACAGTTTATAAAACAACTAGGCCTACTTAATTGCATTCTTTTTAACTATCGTAAAATATTACCGTATTGGCAATAATATTATTTCCTTCCTTTTTAAATGTAATGTTGCCGCGTGATACTTGAATTATACTGGAATTTCAAAATCAAATGATAGTAGATATCCTGAATTCAGAGCGCAGCAAATACAAACGACTTTTGTGGAAACGAGAAGTCACACTACGATCATAGAACTTTATTAATACACCTGGAATGCTAGCGCAGTGGAGTTTTTGATGCGAAAAACGGTCCTTCCCCCTCCACTTCTTAGGCAACTTCATCAACTGAGCGATTTCTGCCGGCAAATATTTTAATGTGCGCACTCATTAACACGCTCCTCCATCGCACAGGGATCATCCGATTCTAATAAAACTTATATATTTATTATCTGGAAGAGCTGAGGATTCTAACGGAGTAAACAACTTACAGATAAGTCAGTTAACAGAATTATAAAAATACAAAATATAATTAGCTAAACAAATTGGAACATAAAAAAGTTAGTAAGCGTAAACTTTTTTATTTTTGGGGTAGAAACAAACTTCAAGCGATAAAAATGTTGAAAATGAGTTGAATAACAACTTTTATTTGTAACATTTGTTTATACACTCTGTAGTTTTCTTACATTTAAAGGCTAAACGCGCGCTTTCAACATCGCCACCGCCGCCGCGCGCCGTCGCGTCGTGTCGCTGTCCCGCGCCGGAAACACACTTTATTCCATGATATCCGTTCCCATGTTTTTAAATTGAGGAATATTTTTTGCTTATATCTCAGTATGTCTCAAACTCTAGAAGGTGGTTGACGACTATGTATTTATAAGTGATGCTGTTATTTCATCATGCCAACAAGCTGTGTAGCATTCAACTGCAGCAATCGTGTGAAGAAAGGGAGCGGGCTTAAGTCAACTATTTTACAACTAACTTATATTATTACAAGTTCGAAGACTTACATATTAAAAATATCATCACTTAATTTTAAAGTGTAATTTCCAATGTAAGTAAATCGTGCGGAATTCATGCATTTGTAAACAGTGCAATAAATTACTTTGGTGGCAACATTTTTTGTTCCTATCCGATCACCTCCCCTGACGATGATCGGCATGAGTAAAAAAGACGCTTGTAAAAAAGATTTGCTATTTGTTTTTCAAAGTACGATGCCATGATTTAGCTCGGACTCGATCCATGGAAGAAAATAAAGCATCAATGGGCCTAAGGCAGAAACTGAACAAGTTAATTTTATTTAATCACACTAAGATCTCTAAGAGCAACTGTATAATCTTATATTGTAATAAAATATCGTTTAAAATTGGGTTTCAAATTAATTTTGAATGTTAACCTGTTCCCTGTGTCATTTTACATGCTACCGTATATGTTGGTTCCACTTGTGATTCAGTTTATTTAATACAAAACAGCGGTAATGAAACAAATATCTATTTCCAAAATAAAAACAAGAGTGGCTACCATAGCACTTACTGCCTGTAAAATAATAAGTCATAGTTCAGCTTGTTAATACAATCAAATTCGTGTTGTTAGCAAAGTGTCGCGTCAGTTAGCTGGAATGAGTGCGGCGCGAATCGGTTTGAGCGCGGGAAACATTAATACCTTCTTTTCAGAACAAATAAATCAACTTATGAAAAAAAGTTTGGGCTAAAAATTGTGGATCAACTAATTATCTACAACTTTTCCGCTGGAATTTTCTTTTCAACCCCAAAACAAAAAAAGTTTACGCTTAGAGACTTTCTCGTGTCACACTTTTAAAACACTAAATAGTTTTCATTACTACAAATAAATTAAATTACCAAACTACAAGAAGTTTATACCGTTAGATTTTGCAGTTCATGCAGATCAATAATATATACACTTTATTGTAATTACATGAATATGGCGAGGCGCAAAAGCGTGTAAACGATAGGGCGCACAATGCTGAAATCCACTGAGCGGCCGTGAGTGCCTAAGAAGGGGTGGGGGTAAAGACCGATTTCTTGACACAGCCCAAGCGTTCCAGGTGTATTAATAGAGTTCTA
Organism: Allygus modestus; assembly: GCA_963675035.1. Taxonomy (NCBI): domain Eukaryota; kingdom Metazoa; phylum Arthropoda; class Insecta; order Hemiptera; family Cicadellidae; genus Allygus; species Allygus modestus. The sequence continues at coordinate 93,702,188 of OY776113.1, forward strand.
TGACTACGATGGACCCAGTACTGGCTAAAGACTTCACTACGACGTCGGATAGCACGACGAAGTAGAATATACCATAAAACATTCTCTTCTTTTTCCTCATCTTCTTCCATAATTACCGTCAATGACAAAAAATATTTACAACCAAAAATAACATATAGATAATCTCAACTGTCCCACTCACAAGCGTTTTGTCTACTGTCGTGTGAAAGTCTCTCAGCGATAGTCTCATTGTACTGTCGCATATCGGTCCTACATCCTACACGCGATCGTGGTCCGTGTGAATCTGGCAGAGTCGAGTTGTCTGTTGTGAAGTAGTGTAAAAGAAAATATACCCCCGTCGCAGCAAACCCGCATACTAAGCGAATTTCCAATGGAGATATAAATGTCTTAATACTACATAAAGCCACTTCCCAAGTTTCATAAAAATATATTCACATATAAGCGATATATACAATTTTAATTATTCTCCATAAGAATAACATTGGGGATGAGTACGCAGGTTTGCTGCAACAAGGAACACAAAAAATTGGTTTTTATGCTAATATCAATATAACTCAACTAGGTGAAGTCGTATACCAGTTTTTATTAATTTATGGTCATAATTAAGGGAGACAGAGCCATAAGAATAACATGGGGCCTGAGTACGCAGGTTTGCTGCTACGGGAGGATTATGCAAAAACAAGTTTTTGGAGCAAATATCAATAGACCTCAACGAGATGAAGCTGTATACCAAGTTTCGTCAGTATACGTTCATAAATAAGCGAGATAAAAAAAATTTCCTTTTCCTCCATAAGAATAACATTAACAATGTACTGTGTTTAGCACTTTCAATATCTCTGTAACAAATTGACGAAGAGGAATGATCGAAATACCAAATTGTGTGTTTTTTAAGCTGAATCGAATGGTCAAAACTGAAATTTGACTTTTTCAAAAATTATGTGTAAAAAATTCAAAAAACCCACTTTTGAACTACAAAACCCCCCAAAATACCCCTTCGGATAAGTCGATCTGTCTGGTTTTCGAACTTAAAGTCATAAATGCTGCTTTACCAAATGCTGTTTATACCAAATTTCGTCAAAATCGGATAATTTTTACGAGAGTTATCGTGCTCACGGACTGTATATATATATATATATATATATATATATATATATATATATATATATATATATATATATACAGTATCGAACGAATGGTGTTTTTGGGGTCTGGGGACCTCAAAACGAAAAGTTATCATGGTCCCGGGCCTAGGTCTTTCCATGCCGACTACGGTTATAGCTTCTTCCCTATAGGGGAAATTCGCTAAAAGGCAAAATTCAGTTTTATATCTATCAATGATTGTTTCTTAAGAAAATACAACAATTTTAGCATTTAAAACACTGTTTCATAACTGACAACATGCATCAACTCTGACTCGAAGTTTAGATATCTCATGGACCATCGTCATTGGGGGGGAAGTGAATAGGAGAGGACCTGTGTAGTGATGACACCGAACAAACGTTTAAACACGACCAACCCTTGCTCTGGGCTTACCCTCATTTACATTACAGGGGAGTGAAATGATCAACTGTGTTTTCTATTCAACTGAATCAACTAACTTAATTAAACAATGAGTTTTTTGTACGCAACCTAAATTTACAAGGACTAAATGTTTCTATTTAATCTGTATATGTAAGTTGGTAAACCTCCTTCCTACCCATCAGCTGATTTTCACTGTTTTGATGTTGTTTATTATAATTTTCTGTAATTTTTAAGTAGAAATATTTGTTGTATACATTAAAAGTACCAATACGGTTTTTAAAACTTTCGAAAACGAGAGATTTTGGATAAATAGTAAAAGTGGTTTGTTGAGCATTTAGTCTAAAAACTATTTGTTTTAATTATGAAAATATCAAAATTAGAAGTATGCAGCAAGTTCCAAAAGCAATTATGTAAATATATTTTAGTTATTTAGACTATTTACAGTATTTATTTCCGAATCCTGCCTTAAAAGAAAACAATCTGTATTTATATGTTACATATTATTATTTTCGTTGATGGAATTAGGCATCCCAAAGAGAAAACAAATAAATAAAGAAAAAATATAAAATTCCAATGAATTGTGTTTTTATTTCTTGGATCACCTCTAAACAAGAAGTTATTGTGGTCCTGGGTAAAATGTTTTTACCATACCATTTAAGACAAAAACGTCACCCTGAGAAAAACGATGTTAAAAACCGCTCCTTCATTAGCTTCACGAATTTGTCATTCTTATAAATTCTAAATTCCATCTAATAAGTTTATATTACGTGTTTTATAAAATTACATGTTCTAAAAGTATATTATTGTTAAAAAATTTTTGATAACATTAACTCTTATTGTTTAGTGCTAAATCCCCTCCTTCCGCATGTAATTTTTCTGCCTTGCGTGCGCCGTCACAGTGTGGATAAAACAGCGCTCTGATAAGATTTAATTTTGTTCAAACTAGTTAGGCCAGTTTCTCTGTCATGTAACCTGATCTTGAAAATAAAATAAAATAGTCACAGCTGATTATGTTGCAATAGTAAAAAACATGTTATTTAAATGTCCGAGGGTCTCAGCCTTGTAGTCTTCTAAAAGGTATCTGGTACTGTTTAAAATTTTATACAGGTATCCCGATTTAGTTTTGAGTGTTGCAATTGTTTAGGCATCAATACATAAAGAAACATGACAAAGAATAATTTCTGTTTTTACCCTCATTAGGTTAATATTTTAATTAATCCTTAAGTTGGGCTACCAATGTTCAACACCGCTGATAGCCATTCAAACATTACCAAGGGTTGTGAAGAGGCTGGGTTGTTCCATCCAGGGCACAAAAGTTTAATCTTTCCACCCCGCGATCCTGTTTGAGGCCAGTAACAGATTGTTTTTACCTTCAGTTGTATTGGTTATTCTGCAATACTGAAGTTGCTAATAAAACTCAAATCAGTATAAATCCTTCCATTGTATTTCACGGTAATATAAAACATACTGATTATTATTCAACTAAAAATACTGGAATTAAGAGTGTTCTTAACTCATTAACAAAAAACTCGAGATGTCAAAATTTTTTCTTCTATTTCCTTTCAACTCATTAACATTTAACATACAATCATACCTAAACAACCCAATTAAAGTAGTCTAACTGATCTCGAAAACCTAATAATTTTCCCAAAAGACCAGGGACATAAAAGTACAATTGACTTACTTCTGATAATTGACTATCTTTGGATTAAAACGTATTTAAACCAATATTTAAGATTAAATGCGTATTAGTTGAAACCACCTTTATTTCACAAAAGCTATATTTAGGTGGGTGCCTATCTTTTGATCGACAAGTTAGTTTGCCGCAGGGACGGATGGTCGACTTTTTAAAAATAAATATTAATAATTAAATAAAGTACTGAAACCCACTGATCGATATGTTAGTTGCTCGCAGGGACAGTTGGTAGGGTTTTAGAAAGTAAGTATAATTAATTAAATAAAGTCCTGAAACCCACTGGTCGACATGTTAGTTGCTCGCATGGACAGTTGGTCGACTTTCAAATAAATAGATGTAATAAAAGATAGGCTCCTTGCTCAAAATACCAGTTGCTCGCCCCCCTCCACCTTGTTTTGAATAAAGACAAAACGCGGGTATACGTGTGGACTTACAGGTACAGTCCACTTCCGTTCACAGCTGTAGGCGTGTCCTAGTAGCGGTGTAACATAGCGTGGAGCTGATCTTCACTGAGAAGAGATACCAACACTTACAAACAAAATTTCCCAAATGATAACAATTTACCCCTTAATGTGACTGTAGTTATATGGCACTAATTAAAATACCGTTGCAGCAAACCTGCATACTCAGCGAATTTCAAATGGTACTTCACTAAGTCATGAAGCCACATACCAACTTTAATCAAAGCATATTAATAAATAAGCGAGATATGACATTTTATTTATTCCCCTTAAGAAAAACATTAGGACTGAGTATGCAGGTTTGCTGCATCAAGGACCTCAAAATCTGGTTTTTATGCAAATACCAATGGATCACCTCCAGATGAAGCAACATGCCAAGTTTTATCAATTTATGTTCATAAACAAGCAAGATATCACATGTTTCTTATTCTCCATAAGAATAACATTATAGCTGCTGAGTACGCAGGTTTTCTGCCATGGGACCCACAAAAGATTATTTTTGTATGCAAATAGCATTAAAACCCAACCATATAAATCCACATACCAAGTTTCATTAACATAAATTCATTAGTAAGCGAGATATACAATTTTACTTATTCTCCATAAGATTAACATTGGACAACGTACTATGTTTAGCACTCTCAATATCTCGGTAACCTATTGGCGTAGAGCGATGATCAAAATACCAAATTGTTTGTTTTTTAAGCTGAATTTAATGGTGTAAACCAAAATTTGGGTTTAACAAGAATTATATGAAAAAAGTAAAAAAAAAAACTTTTGGGATACAAAACCCCCCCCCCCAAAATCCGCCTAAAAGTAGAGCGACCTGTCTGGTTCTCGGACTCATCTAAATAGATGCTGCCTTACACGTTTATACCAAATTTCATCAAGATCGGACCATGTTTACGAAAGTTTTCGTGCCTACGGACACACACACACACACATATATATATCAGATAAGCATCACGAATACACATGGTTGGTTCTTTAGTGTTGCCCACTGTATATACATATATATGAATTTGAACGAATGGTGTTTTTGTCATCTGGGGGCCTCAAAACGAAAAGTTATCATGGTCCTGGGCCTAGGTCTTACCATGCCCAGAGCAAGGGTTGGTCGTGTTTAAACGTTTGTTCGGTTTCATCACTACACAGGTCCTCTCCTATTCACCTCCCCCCCAATGACGATGGTCCATGAGATGTCTAAACTTCGAGTCAGAGTTGATGCATGTTGTCAGTTATAAAACAGTGTTTTACATGCTAAAATTGTTGTATTTTCTTAAGAAACAATCTTTGATAGATATAAAACTGAATTTTGCCTTTTTTCTTTTACACTACTTCACAACAGACAACTCGACTCTGCCAGATTCACACGGACCACGATCGCGTGTAGGATGTAGGACCGATATGCGACAGTACAATGAGACTATCGCTGAGAGACTTTCACACGACAGTAGACAAAACGCTTGTGAGTGGGACAGTTGAGATTATCTATATGTTATTTTTGGTTGTAAATATTTTTTGTCATTGACGGTAAGTATGGAAGAAGATGAGGAAAAAGAAGAGGATGTTTTATGGTATATTCTACTTCGTCGTGCTATCCGACGTCGTAGTGAAGTCTTTTGCCAGTACTGGGTCCATCGTAGTGTGACTTCTCGTTTCCACAAAAGTCGTTTGTATTTGCTGCGCTCTGAATTCAGGATATCTACTATCATTTGATTTTGAAATTCCAGTATAATTCCAGTATCACGTGGCAACATTACATTTAAAAAGGAAGGAAATAATATTATTGCCAATACGGTAATATTTTACTATAGTTAAAAAGAATGCAATTAAGTAGGCCTAGTTGTTTTATAAACTGTCGATATAATTAACATATTTATCAAAAAAGATTTACACAAAAATAAGAAAATATAATGCTGTTTATTAAAATAAAAATAAAATAATTTTCGCGGTCAAACTCAGAATTTGTAAATGTCAAACCTTAATCTTTTTCTTTATCGGATCGGTAATCAATCTTATTATATTAAATTCCAGTACATAATATTAAATTCCAGTATTATTCCAGTATTCCAGAATGCGAAATACTATGACACACATACAAATCCAGTATCCCACGTACAAATTCAGTATAATTCCAGTATTTCCAGTATCAGTAGACACCCTTGAATTGCAAAGTGACCCAGAAAAATTACCTGTATACTTATGTGGCGGACAAGCAAGCTTCACTGCTGGCCAAACAGCATAAACCCACTTGCCACCACGAGGACGTAGCTCAAAAACTTAAAGAGACATGTATGTAATAATATAGCTTTTATTAATCAAGGACTAAAACTCTACATTTACAAATGGTGATTAAAACGGTGAAAGATCAATATGGTAACAATGAAAAGACTTTAGTGTATTAACAACCAATTATCTAGATTCAAAGGCGAGTAGCCTGGAAAGTGTAAATATTAATTTAGAAATACTATTAATTATAAAACTTACTTGGGCCCGAGGCCTAACAGGCCCTGGACCCTGAGGCCTCCCCAGCCTGGACACTACTCTAATGCTCCCCAACTCACAGACTGACTGACTGACCCCCCAATACTACCCAGCTGACCTATTTAAGTCAGAGTCTTCAGCAGGTCAGCGAAACAAGTTATTGTTTAATAACAATTCCAGCCTACTCACACAACATGCTCAATACTTCCTTCTCCCACAATCCTGACCTCCCTCTTGCATGTTTAACTACAGAAATATTATAATAAAACTAACAAACTTCCCCCCTTCATTACACTTATATAACTAGAAAATCTACGTACATGAGACTACCTAACACCCCAGAGAGGCTACCTAAACTCAAAGTTCAAATAATCAATTACCAAACAACTCAAAACTGAACTATATCCAAATAAACTTGAGGTACAATTGGAGGGAACACTATCACAGCGCATACGATTGTCGTACTGAAGCTAAGGGGAGCGTTGCAGTGTTTCCACTCAACGGTAAAAAATATCCCATGAGCTGATACAAAAATCCCACTTTATCCCACACTTCACGTTATAATATCCCTCTAAATATAAGGGATCACACTTTCCCACTGATTTTTCAAACAAACAGTGCAACACAGCAACACAGTTAATGTTTAATATTATATGATAGATAGAGCTTATTTAGATCTACTAATTACCTATATTTTACATTTTAGTACTTCAAAGATTTTTGAGCAATGCGGTATAAATGATGAGCCTTAGTGTGCCATAAGGCTCGCAAGTGGCAAGTGAACTAATTAAGTTAAATAATTTAGTTCCGTGAGAGGTATTAATATGTGTAATGGTACTGTAGTACTAAAGAGTATGACATAGGTAATAATAATAGAAAATGTTTTCCTTGTTAATTCCAACATGGTCAGGCCAGAGACATTCATTGGTGTGATTTAGTGTTCTCCTTCGTTCTGCGACGTTTATAAAATAATAATTGGTGCAATAAAATAGGTAAAATAATAACAACGTGTGAAATTGGAAACCCCATAACTGCCAGTACGACGAGAAAATCCACTAGACTAGAAGTGCTACTGCTAAGGTGGTCTGGTCGTAAGCAAACTAGCAGACCTAATGCTTCCAAAATATCCCACTTTATCCCACAATCCCATTTTATCCCACAAGCAGTAAAAATATCCCATATATGGGACAAAAATCCCTGAAGTGGAAACACTGGAGCGTTGGTGTTCGAGCCAGTGGTACCACACGCGCAAGGAAAATAATCGCAACCACAGCGCGCGACACCGTGTGGAAGTATCAGGGCCACTGCCATGCCTTCCAGTGTATTTAACATGCGCTGCGTTTGTGGTACTACATATAGAAAATAGTAGCTCCCACAAACCACACGCGATTGTGGTCCGTGTGCAACCGGCAATTTGATCTTTCTCCATTTTTCAGGAGTAAAAAAGGTCTTTACCAGGAAACGTTACTCTCGTGATTTTAAGGTCATGTTGCAAGAATGTTTGTATTAATTATATATTTTTTAATGTACAACTAATGTGTGACTGCTCGTCACCTGCGGCAGTACCAATACCTTTGTAGAGATCTTTGAGGAGCCGTAACGGCAAGACACGTGGGCAAGCCAGTGGTGACCGCTCGTGAAAATGTATCTTAGCAGACTGCCTGGATCAAACGTACGCTTGACCACATCTGACTTGCGAGGCTAGTGCTCTAAAAAACATTTTAAACGTAAATAATTGTCCATTATAAACTCTAAAACAAGTACCGATAGTCATAACATTTTAATTTATAGGAATTATTCCTCTATTTATATCTGAACCTGAGACCTCTAAAAAGGAACAAACAGGTAGAACTGTTGTCATAATGTATTATCAAATACAGACTCCACAATTCAACTTTCTTATCTATTACCGATTATTCCGTATGAATATTAAGTAGGTTAATATAAAAACCCCTATATAATATTATACCAATCGCTAATTTGTATAGGAAACAAGATGCAACATCGCAGAAGACTGATTTTGTAGAAAGTGGGCCACGTCTGATGTGTCAATTAAAAAAATCATTTCAATGACTAACAGTATAAAGAGGTCTTCAATTAAGAGAAAGCTTTTCTCACCTTTTACACTTATCCATTTTTTATATTTTATTTTATTTATTTGGACTTTACCTATCGCTTCTAGTGTTTAAAACTAACTACGATTCGGGAGGTAAGGAAACTCCTCCCGTTATAAAGTGAACCCTACTTACATCTAAATATCAAGTTCTTACACCTAACTAACCTACAGTTTTTTATTTTTATTTTCTTAATCTTTTTCTTTTACATTTTAATTACACTAACACAAAAATAACAAATACATATACAAAAAAATCAAATACAATACACTAACACATCATTTATATACACGAACAAATGGAAAACTGAAAATACATTACCTGTTCTGCATCGTTGCTTCTAAGCTGACGGCAAACACGGAAAACCTCACTCTCACGTCAACTCACCACCAGATCGCGCACTAGACTGGTCAGTGCGCACTCGACTGCGATCAGTCGAGTGCGCGATCTGGTGGTGAGTTGACGTGAGAGTGAGGTTTCCCGTGTTTGCCGTCAGCTTGGAAGCAACGATGCAGAACAGGTAATGTATTGTCAGTTTTCCATTTGTTCGTGTATATAAATGTTGTGTTAGTGTATTGCATTTGATTTTTCGTATATGTATTTGTTATTTTTGTGTTGGTGTAATTAAAATGTAAAAGAAAAAGATGAAGAAAATAAAACAAATAAAAAACTGTAGGTTAGTTAGGTGTAAGAACTTGATATTTAGATGTAAGTAGGGTTCTCTTGATAACGGGAGGAGTTTCCTTACCTCCCGAAACGTAGTGTGATTTTAAACACTAGACGCGATAGGTAAAGTCCAAATAAATCAAAAAACAAATTCAAATCCATCGCTATTATGATTTTAAAAATACATTTTTTATAGTGTGGTGGACTTGCAGCCTAATGTGGGATTATCACAAAGTTAAGCCATTTGTGATCAGGGCGTTCGAATCCCTGACCTTGCAGACCAAAGTCTTGCGCTTTAACCACTACGCTAGGCCACCCCTCCACCCAAATAGATATAAAATGTAACCTTTTATTTTCAATGAAAGAATGGGATGCTATGGTTTCTTAACCATTTCCTAAAATTCAACAAGAGTATCAAATCTTATTACTTGACTTGGTTTCTTGGACACTTTAGGCCTAATTGTTTTATGAACTGTTACTGTATTACCATATTGTTTTTAACGGTGTGCGTTTAGTGTAGTACATCATGTATTTGTTATATAATTAAAAATATCGTGTTGAATATATAGTTTTTGTTAGTTTAGTTTAAAGCAGTGGTGTTTGCTTGTGAATGTCAACCTTATATATGTCCATCCGTATATAAGACTCCAACCCCTCTTGCCAATTTGAGTATGTACAGTGTTCAAGGGATCCGAGCAGCTAACAACTACTAGCTTCAAACCAAATTTCAAATAAATATTAACGAAACTCTTGGGAGTTTTTCCAATGATTTATAAAACTGGCCATCTTTAACTGACATGTATCATTGAGTTTTGTGTTACTCATGAAATCACATTTATGAGATCTAAAAGTAACTATTTTAAACTATAGTAAGATTTTGATTTGATTTAACACAACATGACAAAATTGTTTGGGACGAACGAATAAATATCACAGCGAATTTATGGACGGAACTGAACATTACTCGGTTCTAATTAATTAAATAACGTCAACACCACACTGGTTGATTAAAACTAGCACACACTAAACAATACAGACGATTAACCACAGCGGTTTGCTTAGTTACTAGAATCTTCACAAGCATAATAAAGTCCTGGTTACATCCCTTTATGTGCCCAGGGTGTTTTATTGACATGTTTCGAAACCACAAACAACCGATGTCAACCATGACTACTTCTACAACATACACAGACGATGGAGGTAGAACCCTGAAAATAAAGGTATTCATAAGTCATAATTCATTTATTTGGCCAGAAGTTGACGTTACAATAATGCATTGGCTGCATCGATATCGTTTTTCGGGATGTCGTAAAACTGTATTAGATTATTTCAAATCTATTAACAGTTTTCTTTATTGCCAACAGTACGAGCTAAACCAAAAGTTTAAAAATAAATTAAGAGGGGCTCCAGTCCACTGCTTCTCCCATAAGACCAATGCTAACTTTGAAAGTCCGTCACTCCGTCAATATTAACTATCAAAGTCTGTCCCTCCTCATCGGATTATCAGATATCGTTGATGTATGGCTCATTTTAAAGGGAGAAAAAAGTACCTAACAATTTTAGTTAACAGAATTTTGATATTACAAATAACCGTTCGGAAAATTAAAAAATAATCAATATATACGATTGTTCTTACGGATTAACTGTTTGTGCTATCAAAGCTCTGCTCACTAATTCGCTAGTCATACATCAACGATATCTAATAATCCGAAGAGGAGGGACAGACTTTGAAAATTAAAATTGACCTTATGGGGGAACGTGACTGGAGCCCACCCTTAAATCTAATATAAAACTGCAAAAAATGCAATTTTCACTTATTAATTTCATCAAGGAGATAATTTTAGGTATATGGTTCGTAGCGGTGGTCCCTAAAGTTTTATTACAGCTTCATTGGTAAATGTGGCTTAATGTATAGATCGTGTATGTGGCACCCTCAAGCTCTATTACATCATGTATCCCTATAATTTCTTTTCTAAATTGTAAATATTCTTAAAAATGTTTATTGCCTTAAAAAGTATCATCAAGCTTTTTTTACTATTTTTTTCTAATATAAACACAATCATGGACTTCCATTAATGCATATTAAAAATATAAACCTTTTAAAATATCACTCTATGTTAAACAACATAGTGCCAAAGACACTAATTAGGCGGTGTACGTGATAGATACAACGCGGAATTTATAATATATTGGCATTAGTTCAATAGATTTGACTCGGTGTTATTGTGTAGGCCGAAGTTGTATCGCCCTCATGTATAAGGGATGAGGGTTAGGAAAATTCAGCACTAACTTCATCTTAACTTTATAGCTTTGTCAAGGGACGCGGTACCTCTAAAATACAACTTCATAGTATAGTAAAAAGCTGTTATAAAGATTCCATGGGCTGTACAAAAGCATGTGTAGCAATATATTTAACGGGTTTTAGCAGTAATACATATAATCTTGAAGTAGTAATAATAATACTTTAGTAGAATAAAACTTGAAATTGTATAGTCATACGAACAACCTTGTAATTCCTCAATGTAATCCTTGTAATTCTCAAAACTGTATACGATAAAACACAAAACTGTGCAGCAAACGCTAAACCCGTGAATCTATAATCGCAACTGTGAACTATTACAAATATCTGTGAGTTATTCACGTAACCGTATTTCAATACACAAAACTACAACACTGTGATTAGAAGGTATCTGTTTTATTTTGGATTGGGAAAGACCAAAATTCAAGTGTGTGGATAATTAAGCTGCGGCTGTTTTGATGAACATGACACTCTTTGTCCTGCGACGATCACTGCATGTTTGGAAGGATATTTGTGTTTTAGTGTTATTTCAACATCGTGCAATCGTAAGCTTACAATTAATTGTTTTGGATACTTTATGCACAATTACTGAAACTACTTTTAGCAAATTTCCCCTATAAGGAAGAAGCTATTACCGTAGTTGGCATGGTAAGACCTAGGCACAGGACCATGATAACTTTTCGTTTTGAGGTCCCCAGATGTCAAAAACACCATTTGTTCAAAACTGTATACATATATATATGTGTGTGTGTGTGTGTGTGTGTGTGTGTGTGTGTGTGTGTGTGTGTGTGTGTGTGTGTGTGTGTGCGCGCGCGCGCGTGTGCGCGTGCGTGCGTGCGTGCGTGCGTGCGTGCGTGCGTGCGTGCGTGCGTGCGTGCGTGCGTGCGTGTGTGTGTGGGTGCGATAACTCTCGTAATAATGGTCTGATTTTGATGAAATTTGGTAAAAACATTTAAAGCAACATTTATGACTTTAAGTTCGAAAACCGGACAGATCGCTCTATCCAGAGGGGTTATTTGGGGGGGGTTTTGTACCCCAAAAATGGGGTTTTTGAGCTTTTTACATATCACATTTTAGTAAATCAAAATTTACTTTTCACCATTGGATTTGGCTTAAAAATACGAACGATTTGGTGTTTTTATCAATTCTCTACGTCTATTGGTTACAGAGATATTGTAAGTGCTAACAACGTACTGTGGGCAAGTGGACACAGTACGTTGTCCAATGTTATTCTTATGAAAATAATAAAAATTGTATATCTCGCTTATTTATCAACTTATCCTGACGAAACTTGGTTTATTGCTTTATGTCGTTGTTGTCTATTGATATTTGCAAAAAAAACTATTTTTTGCCGATAGTTCCCGTATCAGCAAACCTGTGTACTTAGCCCCCATGTTATTCTTATGGAGAATAAGAAAATATGTCATCTCCCTTAATTATGAACATATATTAATAAAACTTGGTATGTGGCTTTACCTAATTGAGTTATATTGATATTTTTATAGAAACGTATTTTTATATTCCTTGTTTCAGCAAACCTGCATACTCAGCCGCCATGTTATTCTAATGGAGAACAATTAAAATGTCATAAATAGTTTTTTATGAATGCATATTGATGACACTTGGTATGTGGCTTTATGCGGAATTAAGATACATATATACGCATTGGAAATTCTCTGAGTACGCAGGTTTGCTGCTACGGGGGTATTTTTCTTTTAGGACGCTATTGGTACCATCGTGTGCTAATACTAAAGGCCGGGATCATTGTTGGTAAAGGGGGCAAAGACTATCTCCAAAGGTTTAAAGTAGCTCAATTTTTGTTTAATTCTATAAGATTGTTTCCTACGGGTGTTCTTCTTAGTGGAATGAATAACTAGCAGTTTTACTGGAGTCAGCTAATCCAGCCAAGCCCAGTTTTACAGGATATTCAGTATTCTTTCCTTAAGTGCCAAGTAAAGCCTCGCCAGCAGTGTACCTATCCACGATATGGTGCGAAGTGTCCACTCAAATCATGCATTCGTTTTGCGTGGGTACGTACGAATCAAAATACGCTCAAGAATAACCAAGAACGGAACCAATAACTACAATAACTAAAATATTTCCAGTAAAAATTAATATTTTAAATATCAACTGGCATGTTTCGACAACCACGCGAATATTGTCTTCAAGAAATTGCTCTTCAATTTCCACCCCTTACACCCACTCGACTAATATATCTCGATTCAACTCAACAGAATCGTCTTTCATATACTACTACAGCTATGCAGCAGTGGCACTGTTGTCGGTTACGTCAAACCTCTCAAATGACAATAGGGTATGTAACAAAGGAAGAGTCTCATTTCGACCATTGTCTCCACACCTCATTCATTACTCATCAGTTGGGGTAATCTGCGCCATGTTTAGTTATGCTTAAAGGCATTCAATAGAAACCTAGCAATATGTTCTGCACAACTACAAAAGAAAGCTGTATTTATCAACGGCACACCTGTGGATTCGATGCCATTTTTACCTAGGTAATTCCCTGTTTCTGATCTGATAAAATAGATGCCAAATACTCCTGCTCATTATGTTTCATCAAATTTTTTACAAAGCAGAACTTTTAATGACCTCGAGAGACCTTTAGAGTCAATTGGGGGGATTTGTCATAACAGGTAATTTTACCAAAATCATTACAACTTTTTACTTTTGTTTTGTATGGAATAAGCCTCTGTAAAAAGCAAAATAATTAAAAAGTTTTTTGTTAACAACGATTTTGTTATCTACACTTCAATACTCCTTAACATATCCAGCTTCTTAACTCTACGGGTGGACGATTCCCCCGGTTGTCTCTCTCTCTCTCTAACCCAGATGATCTCTTGGACCTTCCAGGCAAATACCTTTCCTCCCTGGGAGATCCTTGTCCCCCGATTGACTCTTCCTTTAACCCAGATGACCTCTTGGACCTACCAGGCAAGGACCTTTCCTCCCTGGGAGATCTTTGTCCCACAATTGACTCTTCCTTTAACCCAGATGACCTCTTGGACCTACCAGGCAAGGACCTTTCCTCCCTGGGAGATCTTTGTCCCCCGATTGACTCTCCCTCTAACCCAGAAGACCTCCTGGCCTTATCAGGCGAGCCCTTTGAGACCTGGTCAGTTCTCATGTTAATGGCTGAAGTATTTTTTCTCGAAAAAACATCATTCTAAAAATTTTAATTTAGTTTAAAACTGTTGAATACAACTTTTAATTGTCATAAGAGATAAATAGATTTTTTATCTAAACCAGGTAAATAGTACACAAATTCTTGATATGTGAAAATATTGCAAACATATAAGTGATTTTAAATTGTGTAAAAGTTAATTTAAACCAAAGTATGAAAGATTTTGTGTACAAAGTCTGCACCATTGTATAACACCCAGCAAATTCTCATCACAGTTTGAATCTACATTTGCTTCCGCATTAACGACATTGTTTCGTTTATGAACACTGATTTTAGCTTCGCCAAAGTGATAGCTGGTTGTTATTGAAACATTAGAGTAAAACAAAAATACAAATTAGCACGTATTAAAAACGTTTTGGTAATTTATCACGGTCAGCTTAAACAGATGAGATCCAATAAAGGAGGTTGATCAACAAAAACGGGGGAAGAGATGGAGGGGCTGGCGACAACCTGACAATCCCCTGCCTCATATTGGGCTATGTAAACTCCCCGACAAGGCGCGAGGACCTGCCCCGTTATTAAAATTTATTGTGTTTTACCACAAGTGTTCTTGTCGGGTATATAAACAACACCCTCTCTACCTCGTTGGGGCACATTTATCTTGCAATTTTCTAACCTTTGGAAATTTGAACTCGAATCGAAACGTTGACATACACATAAGCAGGGTACCGTAGTGATTGTATATGAGTTGCAGCATCGATTAAAAACCTTGTAAATATAAAATTTAGCTATAAAACGAGTTCACACGCTGACGTGAGGAGAGTGAATTTCCACCTTAAAACTTAAAAAAAGTCAAACATTGTTGTAATTTGTTATAGTATTGAAAAAATTTGAATTTTGGCTGCTCTGATGTACCTGGAATGTACTATTGGGATGGCAGTTGGGATTTTATAAGGTTAGGAATACCTGCGGCGTCCAGAGTTTGAAAATAATTTAAAAACAGTTGTTTCATAGTGGTTGCTAGGTAACCTAAAATAATTATTTTGTTTTTGTTTTGTTTTGGTTTAAAAGAAGTTTCCTGGGTTAGGAATAAATTGGTACATTTGTTATGCGATCTGTGTCTTTCATTTCACTACACTTGGTGACCCCGACGTGATTAAACGATGGTTCTTACTCGCGAGGGACATCGACAAGCGGCCGAGGAACAACAACCACAACAGCAGCCGCAGCCAAATAACGACCATTAACAGCCACCGATTCAACAGCCACAGGACGACGCTGGCAACATCGCTCACCTTCACGAAGCTTTGCAAGGCTTGTTCGCTATCACACAACAACAACAAGCCGCCATCACCCATCTGCAGCAAAATATGGTTCAGCTACATCCACAAAATCGTGCTACCATAAAGTTGCCCCCGTTTTTTAGCAACGACCCACGGTTGTGGTTTGCTCAGGTAGAGGCACTGTTCCGGTTTCACAATGTAGTCGACGAAGTCTCCAAATTCACCTACATCATCGGTCAGCTTGACACGCAAGGGGCACAGGAGATCGCGGACATCATTCGGACACCACCCGCAGACGTACCGTACACGACTCTTAAGGATGAACTCATCAGACGCGTCAGCGTATCCGAGCAGCAGCATATCTGTCAACTATTAACCGGTGAGGAACTTGGAGACAAAGACTTAAAACTACTGGACCGCTCGCGCCCGTGGTGAAGCGAACCAAATTTTGGTCCGGCCGCGTTCGAGGTCACGCCGCAAATGGTGGGCTACCGCGGCAGCGCTTAGCATGGGGATATAGGGAAAAATACGACGCGCGCTCACTTGAATTGAATTTGCAGCCAGGGAACATTTTTTATGGTTGAATGGTCTTCTGATCCGTATTCCTGAATAGTTTCTCGAATTTTTAATACCGAAAGTAAATATATTCGACCAGGGTTAGTTGCGTAAAAATAACAGAGAGTTGGGAGTTTTGTAAAATAATCTCCTTGATGGCTGATTCTTTCATATTTCCAGTCATATAAATTTATGTACGATCCACTAGGCTTTAGGTGTTGTTCAATAATGATGTTTTGAAGTTTTTGTTACTGGAATGAATTTTTTATGAGCAGTAATATCGTTCTTTGGACTAGTGAAACTTTGAATTTTAGCATATAAACTTCGACGTTCGCCAAAAGTTGTAGATTGTATGAAAGTTAATTGGCCTATATCATAAAATTTTGTTGATGAATGAATACCAAGACAAATACTTTTTAATAGCAAATGTATTCTTAATAAACATTAATTACCAACATGGTTCGTTCACCCGTCCACGTATAGTATTAGGAACGATTACATAATGTTGCATTAATACAACATTTCGCTATTGAATAACAAAAAATTATCTTCAGTATATGATAACAATTGATTATGATTTATTTAAGAGACTATACAAGTACAGTATAATAATAATGGGGTATAGTATAAATGTATCCGTAGCATTAGTCAGTTTTAAGAGTATTTTGGAAGGCATAGGATTAAATGAAATGATTTTTCTGAAAATTAATTTTTATTTACTGATTAACTGTTACATTACACATTACAGTTGAATTGTAGAATGTTGTAAGATTACTTAGCAAAATACGACTAAAACAAAAGTCGTATAACTATGTATTTTATCAAAAAACTAGGCCATGTTGTAACACAGCATCACCGAGGCGCGGCGCGGCGCGTGGCACGTCTTGGATAGAGCGCGGCGAAAAGTTTCAGCATCTTTCCAAACGAATTGTAGGCAAACCAACAACTTTACCGAAAAATGTTTGAAATAAAAGTTCTAGAGAAACTAATTATCTACAACTTTCCTGCTGGAAGTTTGTTTCTAACCTAAAAATAAAAAACTTCCTCGCTGAGTAACTTTTTCATGTCCCTCTTTAATAACACGTAAGAGTTTTTAATTATTAAAAATATTAAAAAACGATAAAATAAAACAATATTTATACTTTCGGATTCCGTAGTTCACGTACACAGAGGATATATAAATTTCATTACAATTCAAACATGGCAGTGAAGTCCAGGAGCGTGTAAACGACAACGCGTTCAACGCCAGAAACAGCTCTGAGCACACAGTGGCCCACCATTTCTGTTCCGCACAGACCTACGCGGACCGTTTTTAGCTCACCTAGCGATCTCTCCAGTAGTTTACCTCGATGCTTGGAGATCGCACACCGTCACAGTTCCTCCGCCATCTCCGCTCTTTATCCGGCGCTTTGCCTGACTTCATTTTGCGTACGCTTTGGACACAGCGTTTACCCTCACATGTCCAGGCAATCATCCAACCACATATGATTGATCCCACCATCACCATAAACCGACTTGCCTCCATTGCTGACAACATTTTAGAAGTGACGCCAGCCGTTCCGGCTCAATTTGCTTCCGTCGCATCACACAATCCTGCCGTCAATCGGGTAATTGTTCCCGCTACTGCTTCTACATCAGCGACCGTTGCCACCGAATCCTCTACTGACTCGACATCAGCACGTATAGATGACCTCACTCGACAGTTTGACTCCATTCAGTCCACGCTTCAAACTCTGTCCTGTCGCTCCCAACACCGCAGTCAGACGCCACCTACTCGGAGACGCTCATCTGCTGACTCTACGACGTCCGACTACTCCGGTGTGTGCTGGTATCACCGAAAGTTCAGTCGTCAGGCCAGGAAGTGCTCGGCTCCCTGCACCTTTTCGTCAAACTCCGACGTCCGTCTCCGCATCGCCACAGCAGCGTTCGAAACCATGATGCGAGAGGGCATTGCACGCCGCTCTGATGGGCCATGGTCATCGCCTCTCCATATGGTACCCAAGAAGCCTGTCAGCTGGCGTCCCTGTGGCGACTACAGGGCGCTCAATGCGAGGACTATTCCCGACAAATACCCGGTGCGTCATATTCACGACTTCGGGAACAATCTTCGCGGCTCGACCATCTTCTCCACCATCGACCTTGTTAAGGCGTACAATCAAATCCCAGTCAATCCAGCAGAAATTGCGAAAACGGCCATTACTACTCCTTTCGGTATTTTCGAATTCCCCTTTATGTCCTTCGGCCTCCGCAACGCTGGACAGACCTTTCAGCGCTTCATAGACGAAATTTTGACTGGCATCGATTTCTGTTTCGCGTACATTGACGACATCTTAGTGTTTTCGAAATCTCCAGAGGACCATTGCCGCCACCTACGCTCCCTGTTCGAACGACTTGACCAGTATGGCATTCTGCTCAATGTCAAAAAAAGCATCTTCGGTGTGGACAAGGTCTCTTCTCGGCTATGAGGTATCCGCTCAGGGCACACGGCCTCTTCCAGATCGCGTCTCTGACCTCCGTGCACACCCCAAACCATCCATTGTGAAGGGCGTCTCCCGTTTCCTCGGCATGATAAACTTTTATCGTCGTTTCGTACCTCATGCCGCAGAATACCAAGCACTCCCAACTCCGCACGATCTGGTCTGCGAGGAAATCAACCTTTTCCCTGGTCATCCGAATTGGAGCTCGCGTTCCAAGCCTGCAAAGACGGCCTTGCCGATGCCGTTTTGTTAGCTCACCCGGAGCCGTCTGCGACTCTCGGCCTCTTCACTGATGCGAGTGCCCACTCAGTAGGTGCGTGCCTTCAACAGTTCGTTGACAACGCTTGGCAACCCCTGGCTTTGTTTTCCCGGAAACTTACGCCCAGAGAACTGCGCTGGCCAGCCTACTACAGGGAATTGCACGCTGTTTATCTCGCCATTCAACATTATCGGCACATACTCGAGGCACAGCACTGCATCTTTTTCACTGATCACAAACCCCTCACATTTGCTATCCAACAAACTCGTGAGAAGCCCCCAGTACAATTAAATCAGCTTTCCTTCATCGCGCAATTCACCACAGACATTCGTCATATCAGTGGCTCCGGCAACATAGTGGCCGACACGATGAGCCGCGTAGACTCCGTCACTGCAGCCGACCCGGATAGTTACTCTGTCGATTTATTCGCCCTCGCAGCCGCTCAAGAAAATGATGCTGAACTTCGTGACCTACTAAACCGTAAGTCGGCCCTGCACCTGGAGACTATTCGTATTCCTGAGTAGTAAAATATTGAGACTTTTGGCCCATTTGATTGACAGCTTCCGGTCAGGTGACATTTAATGACGTATTTAGCGACGTAGTTGGCGACGTATTAGTGATGTCATAGATGTTGGACTAGGTCAAGGTCGTCTGAAGAAGTTTTTAAAAAACTATCTTGCACAAGTTTGATTCGATAATTTCAAACTATTAAAATTGTTTGATGCTAAACTTTACCCAAAGTATGGCATGTGGTTACTCTGCTGTCGCGTCTCAACAAGCCGAACAAAATGATGCATTTATAAGTTAGATCCTGTAATGCTTCTTTCTATGATTGTTAAATAAAATAGTCATTAGTCAAATCCTACCAAGGATAACATTATTGCTTCCGCATCAGAAGACGTTGTGGTAGAAACTTCATGCACCTGTATTTGATCATTTGTATTTACATTATTGACAGCTTGTTCAAAATTACAAGAAGATGTAGAAGAAACAGTATTGTCTTGGATTGACGAGTCCATGAGTACTGGGCATGGGCTGAAGGTACACTGATGTGTCACGAGCATGTAGGATGGGTACCCAGCCCTTACCCCCACCACAACGTTTCCCCACAAATTTTTTATTTCTCATAATAACCACGGGATAGCTATTTAGTTATGGTTTAGCTCTTACATTGTGAGGATCGTAGCTCCGTAACTGAAAACTTTAATGATTAGTGCTAAACATCGTATGTGTATAGGTATAACAGGCACTATGATCTAAACTAGTGCATGTCTTCATGTGTTGCTCCTTTCGTAGCAGACAACTGGCTAAGAGTGTTTCAGTCTTGATTATCCTTCGTCGGAACCGTTCACAGTCCACTAAAAGCGTAGACATTCTATCTTCATTGTCGGAAAAGTAGAAGGTTGTCGTAAGTGGAGTACTATATGACACCTTCGTCATATTTCTGTAAAACTGTGACATGTTCAGACTTTACTTAAACCTTATATGTAGATGTTTATTTGTCAAGAGCTGGAATTAAAGTGATGTACCGCTAGCGTGTAGGATAAAAATCTACCCTCCTCCACATCGTTACTTTATCCTCAAAATAGTTGTTTTTCCGCTATTGCTGTTATATCTTTAATCGGATTTGAATTTGTAATTGCAACTTCTTGTTTGTCTTGTCGAGCCGCGTAATTTTAGTACTTTTACGTTATATTTTAAACCCCAAAAATAAGGCAATCTTCCAATAATAGGAAGATTTCCTTGTTCCTAACTCGTTGTTCATAATGATGTGGAGGTATCGGAGTCAAGCAAGAATCGGAGCAAGAATACATTTGAAACGCTGTAAGTTTTGTTGGAAAGAGTTCAACGTGGAGAGGGGGGAAACCGGTCGCTGTTTAGGAAGCGGCTGGAGATTATTCGCCGCGCCGTTTCGGAATGTGGTTAGAGACCAATTAGAAACTGTTTGGCCTGCCTCACGGTCAAGGACCTGCCTCACGGTCAAGGTCAATTGGAGA
The DNA here is from genome assembly GCA_963675035.1 of Allygus modestus. Classification (NCBI taxonomy): domain Eukaryota; kingdom Metazoa; phylum Arthropoda; class Insecta; order Hemiptera; family Cicadellidae; genus Allygus; species Allygus modestus. Next base: position 93,723,142 of record OY776113.1, read on the forward strand.
CTAATAAAAATCGTCTACCTATTACAGGCAAAGACCCTAACTTTTAATGTTTAGGTTGGTCCTGAAAAGAACCGTTTTTGGTGTCCTAGAAGAGTTGTGTGGGTGGAGAAGCCGATGTGGGTGGAGAAGCCGATGTGGGGGGTGATGAGTGTTTTACTGTAGAATCCAATCCGCTGTACCGTTTTGCCGGATGAAATATAACCATTTTTATGGGGAATCATAGAAGGCGGCGGTGGTAGTGTTCTTAGTAAGTGGACTTTAATGTGACATTCGTTGTGAAACAAAATGTAACAATTGTCTTCCAATTTCGCCACAAATTTATAATGCACGTTTAATTTTAATTGTCGAAACTTTGCAGTTATTTGATGCAAGGGCGTGATTAGCTCATGTTCTTGCATTACCTTCGTTTGCTCCATGACTTCATCGACGGTAGGAGGTGGAGTCGAAGGTCGAGGCTCAGTTGCTGTTGTTGTTGGTTGTGTCGGTGGTTGTGCAAAGTACAGCGGATGGTTTTGAAAATTGCTCTTCACTCTTGACTTAAATGAAGTTGGCTTCTTAAACCCACTTCTCTTCTCCACTCTCTTCAAGGACTCCTTCAGGCGACGCAGCTTCTCAGGGGTTATTGGGGACGACATTGTAGAGCGTGGTTCCAGTGCTCGATGCTCGAGACAAAACCAGAATGAGCTTGCCGACGGAGTATAGAGGGTCAGAAAGCGAAACCTTGCTCTATCCATATATGGTCATGCAGCTGGGAAGGAAGATTGCTCTAACTCTAGATCTGGCAAGCGTCTCTGAAAGACAAATTTTATATGTCTGTACTAAACTGCATATTTTGACTTTTAAACGTCAATGTAACGCAATGAGTTATATACTATTAGAAAGTTTAGATTCTAAGCTTTTATTTTCATACATAAAACACGGTTGTACTTGTAATTAATAATTTTGTAACTTGTAATTAATTCACTAAATGTTTACGAATTTCTGGAACAGTGGGTATTTTCTTTTTCGTTTAGTAAAATATTAGAAAATATATTTATCCCTCACAACCATATCCCCTCTCTCTAACACTTTCACATATGTGGTTATACAGCTGGGGTTTACCTTTTGAGGTCAGACAGGTGGAGCAGGTGGGGTTCCCCCACCAGTGACTGTCGCCTTTATAAGCGGGAGCAGTCTGCAGTCTTTTCGCAGTTGCTCGCTGCCCGTTGTTTGTATATACGTACCAGCGGGTAGCACTCTGCCAGCGTAGGTCTGTTAAATGTGCGTTGGGCCCGACGTGCAATTAACAGATCATGCGCATTTGCATGTGCATGTTAGTTAAGCACGGTAGTTTGTTTGTTAGATTTTTGCTTGTTGTTTGCTAGTAGTACATAGTTAGTGTTTGTGATTATATTTGGTGTTGGTTAAAGTGTCTTATTTACTAATTAAATATGTACCTGTGGGTAAAGTCATTTCCTACAAAAAGGTTCGGCCCTGCAAACCGGTCTTATGTAAAGTAAACTGGGGCAAAGTCTTGAATTGTTGTCAAATTAATTTAATATGTTTCTCAAATAAACCCCCATTCCTTTACAAAAAGGTTCGGCCCTGAAAACCGGCCCGTCAATACGGCCATGCAAACCGGTTGACATTACCTATCTTACCTCTCCCGAACGAGAAACTTTTGTGAATATTAAATCAGTCTTTGTATCTTAGTCAATACACCTTGCAATCCATTTGTAACTTCTTGGGGGGTTAATTAATAAAAGGTTCCTGTTATTAGGATTATTGCCTATAACTGTGAGTATCTTTCATAAGTATTTTCCCTTTGAATTTTAAATCAGTCTTTGTAAAATACCTTGGTCAAAACTTTGGTTTTCGGCTGCCTGACGCCCTTTGTTTGTATATACGTACCATTGGGTTTCAGGATGATGTTAGCCATTGTAACACAGACCTTGGTTGTAGCTTTTTGCGGGGTTCCTCAAAATTATCATTTCAAATACAGAACTGGGAATAGAGCATCAATTGTCGCTCTATTCCCTGTTTTGGCAATATGTTTATATGACCTTGACCTACTGACGGAACTTATTAAAATTCATTGATTATAATTGTTTTTCTTTAATACAGAGTGGGGAACAGAGCAGTTTATAATTCAAGTGAAAATTACATACTGCTCTGTTGATCGTTTTGGCAATTGTTTAGATGCCTTGACCTACTGACGGGACTTATTCAATTCATTGATTATAATTGTTTGCTTTAATACAGAGCGGGGAACAGTGTAGTTTATAATTCAAGTGAGAATTACATACTGCTCTGTTTCTCGTTTTACCAATTGTTTAGATGACCTTGGAGACTTAGAATATGTTCGTTTGGTAAAATATTAGAAGATATATTTATATTTTACAACAATATCCCCTCTCTAACTCTTGCACTCCCCACCACTTACATCGGGTATAAAAGAAGTTCCCCATCACTGGTAAAATCATTCTGCTGCCTGTGCTTGCTTACGCTCAGACCTATGGATCCAAACGCTTACATTAGGAAACAAACAAAACCAATGAAGATGAAAGCTACTATTCCTTCTTGTTCTGATTTGTTACCGTCACCCTCTACTTCACCTCCAACTTCTGCTGGTTCTATTCTTCGCCAGGCTCTTGCATCGCCCTCGACTTCTGCATCACCTTCGACTTCTGCATCACCCTCGACTTCTGCATTACCCTCGACTTCTGCTGGTTCTATTCTTCGCCAGGCTCTTGCATCGCCCTCGACTTCTGCATCACCTTCGACTTCTGCATCACCCTCGACTTCTGCATCACCCTCGACTTCTGCATCACCCTCGACTTCTGCTGTTGGTTCTATTCTTCGTCAGGCTCTTGCAATGGCCCTGATCATCCCTGAGAAAACAACCGAGATGACTCCACCACCCGTCGTAAATATTGATGAGTGTCCTTCCGCTACATCTCGCTCACGTTCATCTTCTCCTTCATCATCATCCTCGAGATCCACTTCGTCATCGTCCTCTAGTTCGAGCTCCACCTCTTCATCATCTTCCTCGAGCTCGAGCTCTGAAACATTTACTACCCCTTCAACTGAAACTCCACCTTCTACAAGTTCAACCAGACCTCTAGTAATTTGCACAAATAGTCAGTATCCTTCAGATAAATTCAAACAATTTAAGTCATTGCAAAGGATGTGCATACTTCGTGCACAACAATGCAATTATATTTTCAAAAAAGGTTCAAAGAAAGGTGAACGCTGTGCAAAATGTTGTATTTTAAATAAACAGTTGTGCAGTTTTCATTTAAAACAAAAACAGAAGGGCAGCGTTTCTCTTTCTACAACACATCCATCAGTGAAACCAACCAACACTCGGATTAATAGACTTTCCAAAAACAAACAATACTTCTTTGTCAAAACAATGGGTTTTTTAAAAGTAATGTTAAAATGTGGAGATCAACTCTACATTTTAAGATTGCCTAAAGGCATGGATTATCCTGAAAAACCCAACAAAAAACACTACTTAATCCGAAACAATAAGGGAAAAACTGAGTGGAAAAAATTGTAATAAAAAAAAGTTCTTTTCAAATTAAATAAATTTCTTTTCCAAATTGAAAAAAGTGTGGACAACCTATTTAAATTTTGTAGCACATGCTGCAAAATGTAAATAGGTTGTCCACATTTTTTTTAATGTTACAACGACCTTGACCTAGATTTTAAACTTAAATATATTGTACTAAGCCAAAAATATGAGTCAAGAAAAAAGAGGGGGTTGATGGGTATTGGTGGGGGCTTGTGGGTATTTAAGCGAGCGCTTCGGAATATACTTATTAGTCAGCTATGAAGACCTCAGCAAGCACATCCAACTCCGGATCTCGTAAAACCAAGAGAAACGTTGAAAGTTCGCGGAAATGGAGAGCAAGAATGAACGATGGTTTTCAAAGACTAAAAAGCAGCTTACCATTCGCGCATGCCGATGAATCTAAATTTAAAATTATAACAATGGCCATCAAGTATATCAAGCATCTTGAGTCACAACTCATGGTACCCCAAACATCTGAGAAACCGCTCACCCCTCAACCATTTGAATCTGTTTTTCTTCAAGAGGATGACTTAGCGGCTCAACATTTCTTCGATGAAGAACCCTCAGTCTATAAACAACTTTTCCTTCTTGATGAGGACCAGGACGAATGATCATTTTAACCAATTAAAGACTTATAACATACAGAGCGGGGAATAGATCAGTTTGTGGTCTAAGTGAGAACCACTTACTGCTCTATTCCCCGTTTTGTTAGTAAGTTTAGGTGGCCTTGACCCACTCACAGACTTAGAAAATTTGCGGATAGGATAGATATGTTAAATAAAACACCCCTTCCCTACCACCTACCCCCACTCTAATGGTATTTAAGCGACCGTTCCAGAATTTAGTTAGTAGTCAGCTATGGACGGTCAAGCTGGATCAACTAACGTAAATAGCGAGCCAAGAAATGTCCGGGAGCAGAAAAGGGTTTTAAAAGTAAATCAAGCATATAGTTTACTACAATCCAAATTACCATTTGCTAATTCGAAAATGACCAAATTATCGATTATACACCTTGCAACAAAATATATCAAAACCTTACAAATGGAATTGGAAAACCCATTTACTTCACCCCAACTGCCTGAACAACCAATCACAACCTCAACTTTTCAAGAAATTCTTCTAGATGAGATTGCGCTTCAACGTTTGTTTAGCGAAAACTAAAGACCTTTAAAATACAGAGTGGGGTAATACAGAGCAGGGATAAGATCAGTTTGCGGTTTGAATAAGAATCACTTACTGCTCTTATCCCTGTTCTGGTGGTATTTTAAGGTGTCCTTGACCCAATTACGAGCTTTAAAAACCTTTCAGATGGTATAAAATTGTTAGATATATTTTAATTTTATAACCTACCCCTTCCCTATTACTAAAACCCCCCACCACTTATCCTCCACCAACTGGATCGGGTATAAAAGAAGGTTTTGCGTCAGTGGTACAATCATTCTGCTGAAAATGAGTGCATCTGCTCTGTATAACGCTCTCTCTATCTCTGCTGCAACACTAGTAGTAAGCAGAAGAATTGAAAATGTAAATCAGTTAACTGCCTTGAGAAGTGTACTGAAAAAATTTATCGATTGTGAGGTTGGTTGCGATTTGTATATGTGGAAGCCTACAAGTCCAGTGTTTAATAGTGAACAGGAAGCATGGCAAATAAACTACCCAGATAATATATTGTTACGTAAAATGTTGAGTATATTGGCAAGATTACTCCGGCAGGGATGGATTATCAACATAACATTTTATATAAAACGAAACCTTTGTTAAAACAATAAAAAAGAGGAGTGGGTTGAAAAAAAAACAGAGCGGGGAATAGATCAGTTTGTGGTCTAAGTGAGAACTACTTACTGCTCTATTCCCCGTTTTGGAAGTATGTTCAGGTAACCTTGACCTGCTTACAAGACTTAAAAGACTTGCGGATAGTATTGATTTTGTAAATAAAAATACCTTTTCCCTCTCACTTACACCCCCCACCACCTAAATCGGGGTATAAAAGGAGGTTTCCCATTAGTAGTAAAATCTTTCTGTTACTTGGAATCATGTCACCTAGAGACAATATTTTCCCTTCTAAGAAGACTATACTGGAAATTATAAAAAATATTCCAGTAGAAATTAACGAAGACGAAGACGAAGACGAAGACGATTCAGAAATGGAAGATGATTTATTTAGTAATCTTGAACTATTAAGCGATATTTCCAGCAGTGTACCATATTTTGGAGAGATGGAGCAAATCGAGCTGTTGAGTGACGACGACGTTGATCCAGAGACGTTGATTATGTATCATCAGTTGCTCTGTTTGGAGGAAATGGAACCCATTAATATTGAAACTCCTTTAATTAGTAGCAATACCGATGGGTTATTTATAAATCCAGACACAGGGGACTTTAGTGCTCGTCGCCGCTTATTCTGCGAAATGACCTCATCATCATCATCATCATCATCATCATCGGATGAGTCTGAATAATCTTCTTTCTTCAAATATTTAACTTTAAATACAGAGCGGGGAGTAGATCAGTTTGTTACAATAACTTACTGCTCTATTCCCCGTTCTGGCAATATGTTTAGATGACCTTGACCCACTTGAAAGACTTTAAAAGTTTAATTTTAAAAGCTAATGCAAAAAATTATAATCATACAAATATTTGCTCCCCACCACTTAATTTTTTATATAAAACTGCTATATAAGCGCTATGTTGCAATTCTGATTACCACTTTGGTTGTGAACTGCTTCATAGAGCTTCTACCATGGTACTCATACATTGTATAACCTCTGTTACTGAAGCGGATATTTTTCTCCATCGTGTTTATCAACTGCTTATGGAGTTTCACAATGTGCATGTAAGAGGAACAGGTATTCGTGAAGCAGAATAAATTAAAATAAATATAAAACAAATCCCTTTGGCAAACGAAATCTACCGTTTATTACGAGAATGTTACATCCTGTGTCTTTATTACACAACCTCGTAAACAGTATTCGAGTGGATTAGTTTCAAATACAGAGCGGGGAATAGAGCAGTTTGTAGTCAAAGTGAGAATTACTTACTGCTCTATTCCCCGTTCTGGCAATGTGATCAAACGACCTTGACCCACTGACAGGGCTTTAAAAACTTCGGTAGTATACAAATTCAACGATATATTTTCTTTTTACAAAATACCCCTTTATTTACATTACATTCATTACTTACCCCCCACCACCACCAACACTTTTTAATTGGGTATAAATAGAGGTTTATTAGTGGGGTCTCATCTGTAATAGGCTAACCTTTGAAGAAGACACACACCTACATGATGTACCGATGCGATATTTGTGGAGATTCGTTTAAAGATGAATGGCTTTTAAACATTCATAAAGAAGTACAACATAACAACAATAACATGGGAATTGAACAAAATGAAGAAGAAGAATTGGAAACAATAGATCACATGCTAGCCCAACATCAAATTTCAAGACCAAGTGTTATTAATTATGCGCCTGGACCAATAGTAAATGTGGAACTACACGCCCGAGCACTTCCAGGTAATGTAGTAACTCATTTTACAATTGGCAATGCACAACTACAACTAGACAAATTCGTAAGTAAAGCAAAAGGGTTAGTGCGCAAAACTTTGGAAAATGAACTAAAAAGATTAAACTTTATCAAATTCGGACTGTTACTGGATGCAGTGTTTACTAACATTCAAAATGAAACATCACCAAGAGGATTCTTGACAAAAAACCGGACCATCATGTTTGCATCAGACATTGTCTATAGTGAATGTTTTGATGAACTTCTAACAAAACTACAAGAACATGAAGGAAGAGGTTCTGGATGGAGTTTATTAATCATAACCGGTCTTGACGTAAGAGTACATAAACACGGGTATGGTATAAGAGGAAGTAGCTACATTCCTCTACCAGAAAAAATTAAAAATAGCAAATCCTGTATTAACGTACAAAATGAAGATACTGAATGTTTTAAATATGCAATGTTGGTAGAATATGTAAAAACTCATAAGGAAAGACCAAGTAGTAGAGAATATGAAGAAGTTCAACATAGATATAACTTTCAGGGAATGAGTTACCCTGTTGCAATTAAAGATGTATCCAAATTTGAAAAGCAAAATCCTACAGCTTCTGTCAACATTTTTGGTTTAGATTCATCAAACAATGCGTATCCTTTGCGTATAACACCAAATGAACGCATAAATCATACAGATCTGCTATTGATCACTAAAGGAGATATATCACACTATGTATATATTAACAAATTTGAAGCTCTTGTTTCAAAACAAGTATCAAAACGTAACGGAGAAAACACCACTTGTAAAAGATGTTTTTGTCATGTAAACAAACCATTAGGAAAGGGAGGTTCGGAATGGTTATTAGAACATCAGAGGTTATGTAGTGGAAACTATGAGGTAAGAATTAAATTGCCACCTCTTAGCAGAGCACAAGTAAAATTTGATAAAGTAATTCAACAATACCGTATTCCAGTTGTTGTGTATGCTGATTTCGAATCAACATTACTTCCACTTGAACTCCAAGAAGAGGAAGTTACAAGAAGAAGCAGATATCAGCTGCATACACCAAACAGTTATTGTTATATTATTAAATCCACACTTTCTGAAGAACATCTCCAAAAATACGAATTATCGTCTACGCCGAAAATTTATCGTGGTGAAGAAGCAGCTCGATACTTTGTTGATGAATTGTATAATATAGCTGGAAAAGTGGAAGAAATGTATCGAAACGTGTTACCAATGGCCCCAATGGAAGAAGATGAACTACAACAACATGCTTCGGCAACAACATGTTATTTGTGTAATAACACATTCACACCTGATAACCTAAAAGTCCGTGATCATGACCATCTCACAGGAGCTTACAGAGGTGCAGCCTGTAATGCTTGCAATTTAAACTACAAACTTCCATCTTTTATTCCAGTTGTTCTGCACAATCTTAGTGGTTACGACTCCCATTTTATAATCCCAGAGTTAGGAAGAGATGATGGAGCAATAGATGTTTTGGCTACAACTATGGAAAAATTTATAAGTTTTTCTAAAAAGGTTAATAAAATAAAACTAAGATTTGTTGATTCTTTCAGATTTATGCCTTTTAGCCTTATGACATGAACTAAAAACTTAAGAAGAGAAGATTTGATTGAAACAAGCAAAATTGTACCTAATGATAAAATGGATTTAGCTCTTCGAAAAGGAGTCTTTCCCTATGATTACATTGATGGACTGCATAGATTTGACGAAACATCCCTTCCCACACCGGACAAATTTAAAAACAAACTTAATGATACAGAAATAGAACCCGAAGACTATCAACACGCATGTCGAGTATGGGACGAGTTGGATATGAAGACCTTAGGAGATTACTCAGACTTTTATGTGAAACTTGATGTCACTCTTCTTTGCGATGTGATAGAAGAGTTTCGAAACACTTGTTTTGCTGCATATGGTTTGGACCCTTTACACTCGTATACTTCTCCAGGATTAGCTTGGCAAGCTATGTTAAAAGAAACAAAATGCAAACTACAGCTTTTAACAGATATTGACATGGTTTTAATGGTTGAATCCGGAGTTAGAGGCGGATTGACTCAAAGTGTTACGAGACATGTTAAAGCCAACAACAAATACCTTCCCGACTATGATGAAGGAAAACTATCAGTATACTTAGGATATTTCGATGCCAATAACTTGTATGGATGGGCTATGTCAAACCCACTTCCATTTGACAATTTTAAATGGGTTAATCCAGAATCTATTGGTGATGTTTTACAAATTCAAAAACATGGAGACACTGGTTACATTTTAGATTGCGACTTTGAATATCCTGACCACTTACACGATCTTCATTACGATTTCCCACTACTTGCAAAAACAGAAGTTTCTCCAACTGGAAAACATCCTAAATTAATGATGACTTTAAATAACAAACAACGATACGTAGCTCACTTTTGGGTTGTTCAACAAGCTATCGAATTGGGATTACGTATAACAAAGATACATAGAGTTTTGGAATTTTCCCAATCATGCTGGTTGAAACCCTACATCGATTCTAATACCACCAGAAGAGCAGCAGCTACATCAATTTTTTAAAAGGATTTCTTTAAATTAATGAACAACGCAATATTTGGTAAAACACTTGAAAACAAAAGAAGACACAAAAATGTTAAACTTGTTACTAACCCAAAAAAACTACAGAAACTTGTACAAAAGCCAAACTTTGAAACATCTGTAATTATAAATGAAAACCTTGTAGCAGTATCCATGAAGAAAACAAGTGTGAAAATGGATCGTCCTTTGTATATTGGAATGTCAATCTTGGATATTTCTAAAACACATATGTACGACTTTCACTATAATAAAATGATCGCGTTTTACGGAAGAGAAAATATATGTATTAAATATATGGACACTGACGCTTTTATATATCGCATACTCACACTGGACATGTATGAAGATTTACGTACATTTATTTACAAAAACGACTTTGATTTCTCCGACTACCCAAAAGATCATCCCAACTATGATAACGACAGAAACAAAAAAGTACTAGGCAAATTCAAGGATGAAACAAATGGTGTTCTACTTGAAGAGATTGTTGCACTTATGTCTAAACTGTATTCTTTGAAACTCTATAATGAAAATGAAGAAGAAGAAAAAAAGAATAGCTATATTAAAAAAGCTAAAGGTGTAAAGAATTTATATTTAAAAAAGAAAGTACATTTTGAACACTACAAACAATGTTTATTTGAAAATCAAGTTATAACAGCAAAATTCAATACAATCAGAAGTTTTAACCATCAGCTGTACAGTCTAACAGAAGTTAAAAAAGCACTTTCCTCTACTGACGACAAACGACATATCCTTCTTCCAGACAACATATACACTTTGCCATTCGGTCACTATTCCCTCAACCCTATTGACGAGTAATCCTTTCATCGTCCTACATCCTTTTCCTTTCCGTAAAAAAGGGGGAACACAGCAGTATTTTGCTGTGTTCCTCCTTTTTTACACCATTTTTGGGTGACCTTGAAATATTAAGAACGAGTATATACAAGCGATATTTAATACTCCTCTAGAAGTGCTGGTTGAACTATCAACTGATATGGATCTAAAGAGTAAAATTGTTGTTGAGCTTCATAAATCTGCAAGGATACACTTTCCAAGAAGAAATACTGTTATAAAAGGTATAAATGATCTTTATCAAGCAGACTTAATTGAAATGAAACCTTACAGTAAAATAAACAAAGGATTTAAATATATACTAACAGTTATAAACTGTTTTACAAAAGTCGCAGACGCTATTCCATTAAAAGACAAAACAGGTCAGAGCGTGACAAAAGCAATGGAGTTAGCTATACGTAGAGATAAAAACACTATAAAACATTTGCAAACTGATGACGGAAAAGAATATTTTAATAAAGATTTTTCAAAGCTGATGAAAAAAAAAATGTAAACCATTATTCTACGAAATCTGAAACGAAAGCAGCTATTATCGAAAGGTTTAATAGAACTTTAAAAGGAGCAATGTATAAAGCTTTTTCAAATAGAGGTTCCCACGTGTGGTATGACATACTTCCCGACTTAATACACAATTATAACAACAAGTTCCATAGAACTATCCGGATGAAACCGATTGAGGTGACCAAAAAAAACTCCAAACAAATTTTGAAAAATATTAAAAAGAACACCAAACCTAAAGTAGAAAAGAGATCACCACGAAAATTCAACGTGGGGGATAAAGTTCGTATTAGCAAATATAAAGGAGTATTTAGCAAGAAATACTTACCCAACTGGACTAATGAAGCTTTTACCGTACATAGAGTACAACCTACATATCCAGAAACTTATTTACTTAAGGATAATAAAGGAGAACTTTTACAAGGTGGTTTTTACGGGCATGAAATGTTAAAGTCTACTGTTGGAGATGTTTATCTTGTGGAAAAGATATTAAAACGAAAGAACGACCGAGTATTGGTGCGCTGGCTGGGTTTTGATGAAAGTGCAGACTCGTGGGTATCTAAACAAGATCTTTTATAAGATTTCACTAGTATCAAGTTAACCGTCAAAGAGTGTTGACATGGAGATTATAAAACTTAAGGATTCTTTTATAATTGCGAATATAGATGAATTAACTGTGGATAGTGTAAAACATGTAGAAGGGAAACATGGAAACTTATTACCAAACAGCGTAAGGTGTATAGTGAGTGGACCTTCAAATTGTGGGAAAACAAATGTAGTGTTTAATTTAATAACTAATCCTAACGGATTAAAGTTTAATAATCTATACATTTTTTCAAAGTCTTTGCTCCAACCAAAATATCAGTTATTAGATAAAATAATATCTGATGTACCGGAAGTAAATTTTTTCAAATTTGATGCAAGTGATAAAATTTTGCAGCCGAATGAAGCAAAGCCTTACTCAGTCTTTATTTTTGATGATGTTTCTTGTGAAAACCATGACACCATTAGAAACTATTTCGCGATGGGGAGACATCACAATATAGACTGTATCTACATTGGTCAAACATATAGCAAAATCCCAAAACAGTTAATTAGGGATAACGCAAATATTATCGTTATATTTAAACAAGACGATATGAATTTAAAACATATACATCACGATCATGTTGGTGCTGATATGTCGTTTGAAAGGCTAAAAGAAATTTGTAGTAAAGCATGGGAAGATAAATATGGATTCCTGGTGATTGATAAAGAACAAAGTGTTAAAAATGGTAGATATAGATTGGGATTAGATCGAATTGTTTTAGTTCAATAACATAAACACATAATCTTATATAAAATTGCTAAATTAGTCTTTATTTTGTAACGTATATAAATAGTTTTATAAACGATGATACAGTCATTTGTAAAATGAGTGTGGACAAGTTCGGACGTTATACCGAATCCGGTGTAAGATCAAGATTTTATGATAAAGAAGCTCACACCGGTTTGCCTCTTACACCGGAGGGCGACTACAACATTAGTAATAAACGTTTAAAGTATGTTAATGATCCTCAAGATAGTAATGACGCTATAAATTTAAAAACTTTACAATCGGAAGTGTCAACAAGCTTAAAACTTAAAGGAGATGTGTACGATGCAAAAACTCATAGAATTGCAAATATCGGTAATCCAGAAAATGAACAAGATTCAATAACAAAAATATATTTAGACTCTAAATTGGAAAAGACTATAACTAGACAAGGAGATGCATTTGTACAAGGAAAAATGAATTATGAATGTTTAGAATTGAAAGATAATATGTGGAATGGTAAAAAACGTAAAATAAATAATATACTACAAGCTGAACAACCAGACGAAGTACCTGTGATGGGTCAAACGCTAACTAGACAAGGAGACAACTTTGTACAAGGTGATCACAAATATAATTTCTTAGAATTAAAAGAAGACAAATGGAATGCTAATCACCATACAATTAGTAATCTAAATGATGGTAAGGAAAGCGGTGATGCTGCAAATGTTTCTCAAATACCATTAAAGAGTAAAGGATATTGGGATTTTGAAAATAAAAGATTAGTTCGTGTTAAACCCGCTGTAAATGATAATGATTGTGTTACAAAAAGTCAGACTATTACATTAAACGGGGATAAGTTTAATGCTAACAGTAAACAAATAACAAATACAAAAGAAGGTGTATTGCCAACAGATGTAGCAGTGGTGGGACAAATATTAACAAAGGGTGAGAAAAGCATAATTAAACAGGGCGATAAAGTGTACAACGTAATAATGTTCGATAAAAGAGAAAAATGTTGGGATGCTGAAAATCAATTCATAAGGAATTTACCAAAGGGAGAATTTGGGGATGATATTTGTTTAATGTCACAGGCTTTATGGTATGATGATGAAGTTAAAAAGTTTAAATATGCTGGTGTAGAATTTGATTTGATGAAGTACAATCGTGATTTGTTGGTTGGTGATCCCACATCTGTGAGCGGATTTAAATACATAGACAATAGACCATATAAACCAAAAAAATATGTATTTAAAAGAATAACAGATGATGTATTAGTTGATGCTGATGGTAGCCTTTTTAGAACTTCAGAAAGTGATCAAATGGTAACAAGGAAAGGCTAAAAATGTTATATATATATTTTCATACATAAGGACTTAATCATTTATAAAATGAGTGTGGACAAGTTCGGACGCTATACCGAATTCGGTGTAATATCAAGGTCAAATGACAAAGAATCGTACACCGGATTGCCCCTTACCCCAGAGGGTGATTATAATATTAGTAATAAACGATTAAGATATGTTAATGATCCTCAAGATAAAAATGATGCTATAAATTTTCAAACTTTACAGTCTGAAATAACGTCAATTAAAAACTATTTTGTTCGAGTTTTAAGCGAAATTTTTTTTGATTTTTATAATGATTTGGCTAAAACTAGAATTAAAGAAAATAAGAAGAATGATTGGATTCAAACAAATATTGTAAACAAATACTTTATAAATCCTGCAACAAAAATCTTACGAAATGTTGAGTGAATACATAACTTATAAAACCAAAAGACAAAGGAATAGAGATACATTTGCATTATGAACAAGGTTTCCGTTGGGCGAACATGGTTAACCAAGAAAAGTTGATAAAAGAGATAAAATCGCTAAGCGATTCTATAAGAAGTAAAAACAGAGCATTAAGACTAGGGATTAGTGAGAGAGATAAGTTTCTTGAAACAACATTTAAACCAGTTATTGATCCTTTAAGGGAAGTATCTCAAAAGCTTGGAAAAGTTTCAGAAGGAGATTTAATTTTACCTTTTTTAAAATCTGATGATAAAACTGAAGAAACTGAAGAAACTGAAGAATAATTTGAAGAAACTGAAGATGAACCGGAAGAAATACAATATGAACAGGGTAAAAATATAAGTGAAGAGGAAGAAGAAGACATACAAGAGGGTGCCCCGTCAGATATTAGCAGATTGGGTTTAGATATTCAGTTTAAAGGTGATCTTGGTAGAAAATATGTATTAAAGATGCTACAGTCTTCTATACCTAATATAAATTATCATGTATACGGAGCTAGGCTGGAAAGAGGAGGTTTAATGATTGGAGATAGCAAGTTAGATGTGGATGAGCAGGATAATATAATTATAAAAGATAACAAGTACAAAGGAACAAACGGATTGTTTGAACTAATTTTTAAATGCAAACCTGTCAAATATACTACACGAGACTTGGCAACTTTTAAAGGTATATGTCTAGATACAAATTCTCATAAAAAGAATTATAAACCAACATCTTCAATACATAGAAATCAATCTATAAAGTATAGGAACATTATTTCAGAGTTATTTCCAACAAAACTGGAAAAAACTAAAAAGAGGTTCATGTCTACTGAAGAAGTTACTCCTTTTTATACTGAAAGGAAAAAAAGAAAGGTAAATGAAAAAACAGCTTCTGGAGAAGGATTATTAAAAAATACTTATAATACAAATATAATTTATTATAATGATGTTAATAAATTAGTAAATCGAATGCGGTTGATACATGAAGCAATAGAAGCGGGTCACACAGGTCTTCAAAACGAATGGGTTGCTTTAATTGCTGAATTATTAAATAGAGGTATAATCGAACGATGAAGAGGTATATAATGGATGGCAAAGCATTGAAAGGATCATTCTTTGTTAATCCGTCACCTGAGAAAGGTATAAATATCAATGGGGAAAAGGAGCAGTGTTAGTTCTCATCGAGATTCGATAACGAAAGGAGGCGGTGTTGTCTCTTCAACACTAAACTTGCTAGGAAAACCGATTTCAGCTTTAGTTAATAAATCCATAGATTTGTTACCTATCGAACTTCATCTACCTGGCGGTTATCAATATTGTGGACCTGGAACTAAATTGAAAAAAAGCTTAACAAGAGGAGACCCGGGAATCAATAAATTAGATCAGGCTTGTAAAGAGCACGATATAGCCTATTCAAAATTTAGTGATTCTGCTCACAGATCAGTGGCCGATAAAATACTTGCAAAAAAAGCTTGGCAAAGAGTTAAAGCGAGTGACGTTAGTCTTGGCGAAAGAGCGGCAGCATTAGCAGTGGCAGCAGCAATGAAAACCAAAACAGCAATTGGTGGTGGAAGGAAAAAGAGAAGAGGGGGAAGGAGAAAAACAACTCGAAAACTAGGAGGAAGAATTAAACAAAACACTAGACGTTCTACTAAAAAAGTCAAACCATCAATATGGTCCATGATAAAAAAAGGACAAGGACTTTACCTAAGGCCGTATCGTGCCTATTAAATACAAGAAAACAGTTAATAGTTCCTAATCGTGCATTAAGTAACCAAGATCTTTTTAGATATGTTTCTTGTTTAAAGATACCATTCTTCAGAGGAGTGTTTATGAAAGATAATTTACCATCAGAAATGTGGAAAAATGAGAGTGGTATAGTAAATCTAGATAATAGTGAGGGACCGGGTACACATTGGGTATGTTATAGGAAACTAGGTTCAACAGTTTACTATTTTGACAGTTTTGGTAATTTACCACCTCCAAAGGAACTTCAAAAGTATTTTCGTTCTGCTAAACAAGTTTTATACAATTATGAGCGGGTGCAACCTGACGATACATCTATCTGTGGACATTTATGTTTGGAGTTTTTAGCAAAAAGTGTCAGTCAGCTTTAAGATGTCTTCATATACGGTCTCTTTGACTGGTACAACGTCAACCTTGCGGAGCATTTTATTCCCCGCATTACGTTTACATAAAGAAAAACAATGGGAAGCAGCATTACTAGATTTTACAACTTATGATTCTATACCAAATATTACTGAAGGCGTGAATAATAAACTTCACTACTATAAAGCAAAGGATGCAAAAGGACAGTTCCTCCAGCCTAACGAAGTTGCTCTATCCACGGGGTCTTATGAAATAGATGATATATGTAAGGAAATACAGAAAAAGCTGGGAGAAGATAATATTACTATAGAAGGAAATAATAATACTTTAAAAACAGAAATTAAATCAAAGTATTATATAGATTTTAGCAAACCACATTCAGTTGGAGGATTATTAGGATTTCCTTCTACAACACCGATATTAGAGAGAAATAAGAAACATACAAGTTCAAATACTGTAAGCATACTTACATTGAACACAATTGATATAACTTGTAACATTAAACAAGGATCGTACAGACTGGGTGAAAATCGACACATATTGCATACATTTTACCCATCGGTGCCTCCAGGATTTAAAATAATTGAAAGACCACAAAACCTAGTGTATTTACCTTTAAACACCAGTTACATCTCAGACATTGTTCTGAACGTATTAGATCAAGACGGTAACATAGTTGACTTTAGAGGTGAAACTGTCACAATAAGAATACATATACGATCGATTTTATAAATAATGGGATTGACGTTTAAAAAGGATCGAGTGAGTGATAAAAAGCTCAGTAGCGTATCAGCGTCAGAGGAGTTAACAAGTGAAAACATTCGATTTTAAAAGAGAGTGGTTTTAAAGTTATTAACAATGGATATTCTGGATATAGCGCACGGACCGACGTTCGACGAGACCTTGTGGGAAAAAGAATATCACACCCACAACCCTTACGCTTCATCGAAATTAAACAATAACGATGAAATCAGAATTCCTATTCAACAACAAGATATTTACACCTTACCTTCCGAAAGTTATTTATACATTGAAGGAAGAGTAACAAAGAAAGATGGAAATGAAGGAACAACTATACCGTTTATTAATAACCCAATGGCTTTTCTTTTTGATGAAATAAGGTATGAAATTTCAGGTGTTACAGTAGATTCTACAAAAAAGGTTGGAATAGCCAGTACATTAAAAGGATTATGCTCCATAACACCAAACGAGAAAAACCTGTTAGCAGTCGCAGGATGGGTTACACCAGATTTATCCACTATAAAACCCGATGACAAGGGATATTTTGACTTTTACGTACCCTTAAAATTATTATTAGGTTTTGCAGAAGATTAAAATAAAATATTAATTAATGTCAAACAAGAATTGGTTCTTCTAAGAGCTTCAAATGATAAAGATATAATATTAGCTCCAGGGGCAACGACTGAGGCTAACCTGGACTGGAAGTTGGATTTAAAAAAGATTGTTTGGAGGGTACCACACCTAAAACTTGCAGATGAACACAGGATTACTTTGTTGAGACAATTAAAGGCGGACCGCGATATAGTTTTAGCATTTAGAAGCTGGGAGTTACACGAATATCCTATTCTACCCGCAACGGAGCGACATACATGGACTATAAAGACTTCAACACACTTGGAAAAACCTAGATATGTTATATTTGGATTACAAACAGATAGAAGAAATAAAATAACAGCTGATCCGACATCGTTTGATAATTGTAAACTTAAGAATTGTAAATTATACCTCAACTCGCAATTCTTTCCATATGACAATTTAAACATATCATTTGATAAAAACCGATACAGCATTCTATACGATATGTACGCTAGATTTCAAACATCTTACTACGGTAAAACAAACACACCGCTACTATCACCAACGCAGTTCAATTCAAAATCTCCTATCGTGGTTATTGATTGTTCTAAACAAAATGAATCTGTAAAGTCATCAAGTGTAGATATTCAGTTGGAAATGGAGTTTGAATCTAACATACCCGCTAATACAACTGCGTATGTCTTGATTCTTCACGATAAAATTGTAACGTACACACCTCTAACAGGTATTGTAAAAATGGTTCTGTAGGTCTATGGAGGGGGAAGGGTATAAATAGCGCGCACTACAAGAGGGGTTCAGTTGATCAGCGTTTGCGGTTGAAACAACATCTATTACAGTCGAGATGACCTCTGTAGTACAGGAGCATAACAATGCAGAAGTGGAAGGTTTGGTGCAAAACGAAGACTCTTACATCAAAGAGTATGAAGAAGAATTGGACGAGTTTCTTATGTTTCGAAATGAAGGGGTAAAGTCAGACAACGTTTTAACATCTAAGTCAACTTTAAAGAGGAAGAGAAGACCTGAAAACGACATCCCTTTAAACATACTGACAGATATTTTTCTTCGCATACTTTATCCAATCTCAAGATGTATGACTAAAGGCATAGCAATAGGTTTGGTAAAGGACTTGGGTTATACACCTAATGCAATTTTAAACCAAGGACCTATGTTTATGTTTATGTGTTGTTAAAGGGACGGATTCAGAGATCCAAAGATTCAAAGATCCTCACACGTCAACCGAAGCTTATTGTGTGTCCCTAGTACGTTAGTATGGCAAACCAATGCCCGTACCCTTTACGAGATCCAGGAGTTTTTTACCAATACTAGCGTCCCTTTCATCACCTGGTTGCTTACAACCAAACAGAGCCCTTCTCCTTGCCCCGAGTCTCTCGCAGTCCAGTATGATGTGCTTGGCAGTCTCTTCAGACTGATTGCAGAGCCTACACACCTGACTTTCATTTCTGAGTCCGAGAGTGTGGAGATGTTTCCTGAAATGGCCATGTCCAGTTATCAGAGCAATCAACTGCTTAACCCGACCTCTGCCCAACCTCACCAACCAGTTAGTGAAGTAAGAGCTAGTATCTGCTAGCAGCCTTTTGCCCAGTGCTTGACCAGTATGACCTTGCCATTGCTGGCGATGTAAGTCCCTGGACCATTTGTTTATTGTGTGAAAAGCAGTTGTTTTGCTTATGCCACAGCTTGGCTCTGGACCAAAGAATGGCATACCGGAACCTCTTTTAGCAAGCTTATCTGCACACTCATTGCCACCTATGCCTACATGGCCAGGTACCCAACCAAGATGCACCGAGTTGCGTGTCGCGAGTTTGCAGAGAGTGTTGTAACATTCCCACACCAATTTTGACTTGATTTCGTTGGAGTCAAGAGCCTTGAGGGCAGCCTGACAATCTGACAAGATTACTATATGCCTGTCGCAATAGCGTCTGGCAATGCCGAGATTGGCACAAACCATGATGCCACAAATTTCTGCTTGAAAAATAGTACAGTGTTGTCCCAGACTTGCACAGAGTTCTGTTCTAGGTGATTCACTGTACACCCCGTAGCCAGATTTTCCTTCAATGAGAGAGCCGTCCGTGTACCAGACAAGGCTGCCCTTCCTGGAATAGGGCCCTTCCTCAGATGTCCACTCTTCTCTGGAGCAGAATCCAACAGAAAAAGGTTTAGTGAAAACCATCTCCGTACACATGACATCTGATGTCATATCAAGCACAGGGTTTTGAGCAACAGCTTTGGTGATGGTGCAATGGCCTGTTCCAGACAGGCCTTCCCTCCATTGGCCTGCGACTTTTAATCGATAGGCTGATTTCCGTGCTTCTGCCTTGATGAAGATATCCAAAGGCAGTAATCCAAGAGCAACTTCGAGAGCTGCTGACGGGCTACTCCTGAAAGCTCCAGTGACTAGAAGTGTGCCCAACCTTTGTAAACTTGTGAGTTTGGCTATGGCTGTAGTATGGTTCACCTTTGTCCACCAGACTAGTGATCCATATGTGACTTGAGGCCTTATTACTGCCTTGTACAGCCAAAGCGCTATGTGAGGCTTGATCCCCCACGTGGAGCCTACAAATCTCCTGGACGTCATGAACGCCCATTTCGCCTTATGCAGTGTATTATTCAAATGATCATTCCAAGTCAGCTTAGAATCAATTGTCAGCCCTAGGTATTTGACTGTACCTGATACTTCAAGCCGTGTTGGTCCAAGTCTCAGCCTGGAAAGAGACTCCAGGTTCTTTTTCCTTGTGAACGGAACAACTACTGTCTTTGAGGGGTTTATGCTTAGACCCTCTCCAAGACACCAGACATTGACATATTGAAGATTGACATTCATGACATCAGCAACAATATTCGTGAACCTTCCCTGTACCATTAGGACTATGTCGTCTGCATAGCCCTGGACAAAACGCCTCTGCTAGTGAGCTCACGAAGGAGACCGTCCACCACCAGGTTCCACAGAAGAGGCGAAAGTACACCTCCCTGCGGACAACCCCTCGTGGGTGCGATCACTATCGATTCACCTTGAAGATCGGCTCTAATCCGCCTGGAGCAGAGCACGGTCTCAATCCACCTACATACAGCAGACTCAAGACCACGCCCACGCACCGCCCGGACCATGGCCGTGTAAGTGACATTGTCAAATGCACCTTCAATGTCCATGAAGGTGCATAGAGCGATTTCCTTAGCAGCAAGGCTGTCCTCCACCCTGCTAACAAGTTGATGCAGGGCAGTTTCGCAGGACTTACCAGACTGATAGGCATGCTGGTTTCGATGGAGATGAGTACCTGAAAGCACTCCCTTTCTTAGATGTCTTTCTACCAGTCTCTCCAGCGTCTTCAAGAGAAACGATGAGAGACTGATAGGCCGAAATGATTTTGCAGTTGAGTAGTCTGCTCTTCCTCTCTTGGGAATGAAGACCACCCTACTGAGGCGCCAGGCTTGAGGAATGTACCCATAAGCCAGACTTGCTCTGAAGAGTTCGCACAGGAGGACCAAGAGAGCTTCCGGTCCTTGCTGTAGCATTGCCGGTATGATACCGTCCCCCCCAGGAGATTTGAAAGGGCCAAACTTGCTGATGGCCCATTTAACTTTGGAAAGTGTGACAATCCGTCTGGCTAAAGTCCAGCTTCCGCGATCAGCTCTTGGCCATGAGCCCCTTTCGCTGTTGCCGGACATGCCTAAACAGTCACTCTCAAAAATGCAATCCGGAAAGTGAGTCTCAAGGAGAAGTTTGAGACTTCCTTCAATTCCAGTGGTATATTGTCCCCCTGGTGACCTCAGGGATCCCAGGAGGCCAATAGGGCTTGAAGCTAAAACACGCTGCAGTCTTGCTGCTGCGCTGAAACTGTTTACCTCCTGTGTAAACCGTCTCCAAGAGTTCTCTTTGGCTTTTTTGATTGCAAGGCTATATTCTGTGAGTGCCTTATGGTATGGCTCCCAGATACGGCTCCGTTTGCAATGGTTATGAAGCTTCCTGACAACCGTCCTTTTACGTTCAAGGTCAGCAGTCCACCACTTAGTATTAGTGCGACTCTTTCCCCGCCGCAATGGACAATTGTCCTGGAAGCAGCTTACAATTGCGTTCTGGAGATCAGAAGCAATCTGGTCCATGTCCGCAAAGCAGCTGACCCTCCCACCTAATGATCCCAGTTGAGACAGGAGGTCAGACTTATAGAGTGACCAATCTGTTTTCCTGGGATCTCGATAGCAGGGCGAGTCACCCTCACCTTGCAGGTTAAAACAGATGTACCTGTGGTCAGACAAGGAGGCCTCGTGGCTTACGTGCCAATTGTCAATGACTCTAAGGACTGCTTCTGAACAAAAAGTAATGTCAATAACCTCACTTCGATTTCGTGTAACGAACGTCGGACGGTTTCCAACATTACAGACATAAAGATTCTTAGATATGAGAAACTGAAGAAGAGCCTCACCTCTTGGATTCGTGTCAGAGCTTCCCCATCCGATTGTGTGATGAGCGTTGGCGTCACAACCTAAAAGGAGTTGTCGTCCGCCAGCGCAGGATGACTCCACCAAAAGTTCGAGCTCTCTCGATGGAGGAAGTTCCCCGGAGTCGTAGGGCAAGTAAACCGAGCCTGCAATTGTGCTCCATTCCTTGCCTTCATAACTCCAGGTTATAGACACCGTAGTGAGATCTCTAGAACAGAATTCAGTGAGGGTTAGGCAGTCCATACATTTCTTCACAAGTATGCATGTTCTGACATTTTTGAGAGAGGTACAGTAAATCAACCTACCCTTGGTATCGCCCAGGCCTGCAACCCTTCCTTGGTGAAGCCATGGTTCTTGAATCAGTGCCAGGTCAAATCCCTCTCTGAGGAAGAACTGGCAGAAAGCGGCCGAGGCCGCTTTACTGTGGTGAAGATTGATCTGGAGGACCCTGGGCATTGTCCTTGACTGTCGTTGAGACAATTGAGACTTGCCAGAGTCCTAGATTGGCTCTAGAGTTGGCTGACCTAACAGCATTGAAGCAGGCCTCATCCAGGAAACAGACGAATCCGTAACCTTTTGGGTCTGGCTTAGCTGGCAGGACCTTCCATTCCTTCACCTTCAGGGTGGGGTTTTGCTTGTCGAGCATCTCAAGGACCTTTTCTGGAGTTTTCTTCAGGAGCTTCGGGTGAGCTCTAAAGAATACCCTCGTTGACCTCAAGTTGTCTCTCCTTAGTCCAACAGTAAGTTTCTTCTCCCCAAGTGGTTTAAGTCTGGGGATGAGTGTCTCCAGCCAAAGCTTAGTTGCTTCGTTGATGCAGGATGTTATTAAGGCCCCTTTTTCCATGTAGGTGCCTGCAAACGATGGAGCAAAGCCGTCCTCTAGGGGTTCGAGCTCATCCATGATGGCGTCTTCAATAGCTTCACCTTGCTCTGCTGAAAGCTTAGCCTCAGGATAGCCCTCTAAGACAATGGCCATTTTGATTGCGGAAATGTCCCTGTAAGAGACTCCTTTGCTAGAAGTCCCTGGATTCAAGGTTTGGTCATCATGATTTCCATGAGTTCCACTCCTGGCCTTTTTAGTAGGTCCTTTCGCCGAGGGAGGGGTGGCCATATTGCCCCTAGGGCGCTTGGCCGCCCTCGACTCAGCTTCTGGACCCACATTCGTGCCTGGAGTTTCACCCATATCTGGTCTCTTTGGTTTTTTCTTTTTGCCCCTCCGAAACTTTGCTGGGTCAAAAACTTCACCTCTCTCAAGAAGTTTTGCCTGAATAGCCTTCCTTCTTTGGGCAGTGGTGAGGTTCGTTCTCTTAACCCGCAGGCTGTTCAGTTGCTCTATGGCATCATCGAGCATACCCGTAGATTTTGGTGTTCCTGGACTTCTGAGAAGCTCAGCCTCCCCCTCCAGTGGGGCTGATGTGATTGAGCTCACATCAACCATGTTGAAGTCTGTGGAAGCCTTCTCATTGTTGATAGCCTCCTCATGAGAATGCATCGGAACCTCCTGTGTTCCTGATGCACTCATTTCAGGTTGAGGAACCTGCCCTGATGGGGCAGATCCTGATGGAATTAGAGGCAAGGCAACTTCTGGAGTTGCCTCGAGGTTTGGTTCTGATTGGTTGTTTTGCCCTTGGCGGTCCATGTGGTTCCCACGAGAAGCTAGGGACATGAAGTCGACCCGGACAGAGCCCCGCATGCCCGGGCAAGGCTGTGTACTGCAGGAGGGCGCCTGGTATCCTGCAGGTACCGTTCTTGACACCATACAAAAGGCCTGGTGCCATCCACCCATCAGCACGGTCCACGTAACACCTTGGGTTGGCCTGTAACAGAGATAGAGGAAGGGGAGGGAAGAATTCGGGTGAAGAGCAGGTTGGAGATAGCAAGATGAAGAAAGCTGATCCGTGTGTACATAAATGGAAAGAACAAGGATCAATAGGAAAGTCTCTGACACAGATGAAGAGTAGGGAGCCAGAGAGGCTAGCTGCAATGGACAAGCCACCGGGCGGTGGGGTCGCCACATCCCTACGCCGAAAACCAAGGACCTAAAATGCTATTTTTTTCAGATGCCGCATGGGATTCTTTTCTTAAACATTTACACCTCATCGAATGCTACTTGGCAAAGAACATGATTGGAAAAAAGACAGCTATTCGTCTATTAGAATGTGACATTGAAATCGACATTTTAAGATGTCGCGGAGAACAGCAAGTACGGTTTAGAGACCTGACAAAACATGATGACAAAATTCAACTGACGCCGGAAGAATTCTACGTTTTGAGTTGTGCAGCTTCACCTATAACCAGGTATATGAAACAACTTGTATTTTCAAATACTGTGGTAAAATATTATTTGGTAGATGCGATGGAACAACATCCCGATGCACAAATTCTTTACGGTCCAATAGATACATCTATTTTTAACCGAATACCTTATGAGGTTGAAATGTGGAGATGTCTAAAGGAGTATGAACAAAAAATTAATGAACAAAAGATTCAAGAAAAAGAAGAAACAACGCTTAAAGAAGAAAACGTTAAAGAAGAATAAAAAATTGTACAACATGAAGAAACAGAAAACGTTTTAACTGAAACAGTTTAAAAACCTAAAGGAAGTTCGTGGGGTAGGCCTACCGGGGATGGTGCCCACGTTAAATATACACCAACGCACTGAGAACTGTACGGCCTGAGCTATAAAAGCTCTACCGTGGTGTGGAAACAGTTCAGTCATCATTTGAGACATGGAGAAGTCTGGCATAATTGAATTTCAAGCTTTTCGTGGAAACAATGATAAATACATTGTTAAAGAACTAATAATCTTAGACTTGCAAACGTATGTCATTTATAATTTTTTATTCAAACCTCCATTTCCAACTTAAACTCTAAATCCAAAAGAACAAATAAGTGGATAACGAGAAACTTGCATCACATTGGTTGGAATGAAGGTTTTACAGGTTTTGAAGAAGTGGAAAGCATTATGAATCACTACTGCAGTAAATTTACAAGACTTTATACAAAAGGATTAGAAAAGCGAAATTGGATACAGCTTTATACGGCAAAAGATGTAATAGATGTTAAAATGGATAAGTGTTTCGAATTTGAGATGGATAATATTTGTATTCTAAGAAAGAATGATAAACACGCTCAATTTCATTGCGCTGTAAAGAACGCTTATCATCTAGCTGCTTTTCTACATCCTTGGACAATGGAGAGTGGAGGGGGGACCGGAGGGTATAAAAGCGTGGAGAGCGAGGAGACCCACCATCAGTATTACTCCAGACTGCAACGAGAGAACACGTATCAAAATGGCATCACAGAAATTTCTGCAAACATTGGTGGATCAGTTTAACACACAATCAAAATCAACTATTTTACCAACAAGAAAAACTTCGGAAATAAAAGAAAACAAACATTACATCGTCCACGACATGAGGAAGATCGAAACATCAGTGGGAGACGCTATTCTCGTATCTTTAAGCGATGATCCATACACAGTAGGAGATGAAGCAAAATTCCAAATTTTCCTGCCCAAGAGATTTGTACAACTGCTTCAAAATGAAGATCTGCAAAACATCGAACCTGGAACCTTGTATATAGTATCACACGGAGTCAGCGGGAACAACTCTACCGAGCTATCTCTGCATTTGACCTCGTCGGGAACTTCACATTGTTAGATTAAGCCAATATCATGTAAATTTTATGTAAAAAAATAAATAAAAATTAAGAAATATAAAATATCAGTATTAACTCCAAGTACTGATATTTTATCTTTTTAAAAACATTTTTTGGTGACCTTGACCTAGATTAAAAACTTATAAAATGCACTATATTGGTTAAAAGATTATCACTTTTATACAGACTGACAATGAGTTGGTGGGGGAAAGTTGTGGTGGGGTAGGGTAGGTACATGTTCTACACGCTTTTGCCAAGTCAGTATACCTCCGACATTTGCCTTGGTACAACCTACAAAAACAAAATGGAACATATAGTAGTAAAAAGGAGAATACGATTTCCTAAATATGCACAGTTACAATCGAGATTGGATACGTGTGATGCAGCATTAAAAGACTCGTTTCTATACAAGACTAGAATGAAGTTTGCAGATGCTGGTTTCTTTTACATGGGAGAAGATGATAAGACCGTTTGTTACAATTGCGGAGGAGGATTGCAGGATTGGCAAGCGACAGATAACCCATGGGAAGAACACGCACGATGGTTTGACAGGTGTGCTTATCTGTTAGTTCAAAAAGGTAGAGAGTTTGTACAAAACCATCGTAGAGTATATAAACCTCATCCTGTTAAAACTTTAGAAACACCAACCGAAGAAATTAGGAGGGAAGGAAACGAATGTGTAGTGTGTTTATCCTCTGAGAAAAATTTACTATTTTTACCTTGTAGACACTGTTGTACATGCACTGATTGTGGACTGATGTATAACCATTGCATTATATGTAGAACTCCTATAGGTTACGTAATGAAAATATTCATATCGTAAATGTAAAAAAGTGGAGGGGGGTGCGTATAAAAGGAAGGCGAGGAGGTGGGAAGCTCACTCCGCGAGTAGCCGTACACGAGGTAACATCATGGCTCTTAAGATTAAATGTGTCCACTACAATACTGTTCATCTTTCTACAGTTCATGATTTGCAGCTTCTTTTAGATGACTTAAAAGTTTTGATTGCTAACGGTTACAACATAACATTGGATATTTCTGCAACTAACTCTTTAGCTCAAGAAAATTGGAGAACGTCCGCAACTACACTTCCACCGACACAGGGGAATAGATATAATTTTGGAGAGTATGAACCTCTCGCCTCGTTCAATGTAAGCAGCTCTACGGAATCGGAGACGTCATCGTGGCAACCATCATCACTTCCACCCGCGCCTAGAATGAAGTATTATTGTGGAGAATGTGAACCCTACCCATCTACAGAAGCAACAGGCACCGCAGAATCGACGGTTCTCTGACAACCATTGCCTATGTGTACATTACTGTAAATAAAGAAATAGTTAGAATTACGTCTCTACTATCTTGCACATGTTTTTTCGATGTGTATTATTGTAAATAAATAAATAAAAATAAAAGTTAGAAATCTTGCACGGGTTTTGTTCGATGGTTTTCATTCGATATATTATTTAATGATTTTCATTCGTTAAATGTATCGAATGAACACTATCGAATCAAACCTGTGCAGGATTTCTTTTTTTAAACATCCTCAGGATGACCTTGAACTAACCTTACTC
This sequence comes from Allygus modestus, assembly GCA_963675035.1. Classification (NCBI taxonomy): domain Eukaryota; kingdom Metazoa; phylum Arthropoda; class Insecta; order Hemiptera; family Cicadellidae; genus Allygus; species Allygus modestus. The sequence goes on from OY776113.1 coordinate 93,750,352, forward strand.
ACATGACGTCACTAATACGTCGCCAACTACGTCGCTAAATACGTCATTAAATGTCACCTGACCGGAAGCTGTCAATCAAATGGGCCAAAAGTCTCAATTTTTACTACTTTCCTGGTTCCGATGTGTTCCTATATTGTGACACCAGTACAGCCCAACCACACCCTTATGTGCCTGCCTGCATGCGTCGTCAAGTCTTCGGCGCTTGCCACAACCTTAGCCACCCAGGCACCCACACTACTGCCAAACTTGTGTCACAACGTTTTGTCTGCCCTCGGGTTCAGCAAGATTGCCGGGCCTGGACACGAAGCTGCCTGAACTGTCAACGAAACAAGGTTTCCCGTCACGTCCACACCCCTACCGGCACCTTCGTAACGCCATCTTCCCGTTTTCAACACATACATCTCGATATCATTGGCCCGTTTAGCCACGCTAAGGGGTACCGATACTGCCTCACTGCTGTCGACAGATTTACCAGGTGGCCCAAAGTTTGGCCATTATTTACGAAAACCGCCGATGAAGTCACCAACGCATTTCTACGCTGCTGGATTTCACGATTTGGGGCCCCCATCTGCATCACCACTGACCAGGGCCAACAGTTTGAATCCCAGATTTTCCGGGCTCTAGGCAAGACTTTCGGCATCACCAGGTGTCGCATCTGTGGTTATCACCCGTGCTAAAACGGGATGGTCGAATGCTTTCACCGTCAGCTGGAGGCGGCTCTCCGTTGCCACCCCTACCTAACGTGGGTGGACGCCTTACCACTCGTTTTGCTCGGTTTGCGCAGTGTTGTCAAAGAGGACCTCCGAACCTCCCCAGCCGAGCTTGTCTACGGGGAACCCTTACGCTTACCAGCGGAGTTTATCGCACCGTTGCCCGGACCACGGTCGAGCGACGATGTTAGCAACTTCGTTGCCCGCCTGCGACAGCAAATGTCACAGCTCCGCCCTGTTCCGGTGTCACGGCATAACACACAGAACCCGTTTGTCTTCCAAGAGCTCACGTCATGCGGACATGTTTTCCTACGGGAAGACAGGATAAGACGTTCCCTGGAGTCACCATATACGGGCCCACATACCGTCGTTCGCCGAGACGAGAAGACCATCACGATCTTAGTCAACGGATTGGAGAAACGGGTCAGCCTAGATCGGGTGAAACCAGCCTTCATAGACACCTTTCGAGCCTCCTCAAACTCCACCGCCGTCTCCGCCAGGACCACCCGTGCCTTTCGGCGAGTGCGTTTCCGTCTCCCAGACCTCCGGTCTCCGCGGGGGGCTGATGCGGCGTCCAGAGTTTGAAAATAATTTAAAAACAGTTGTTTCATAGTGGTTGCTAGGTAACCTAAAATAATTATTTTGATTTTGTTTTGTTTTGGTTTAAAAGAAGTTTCCTGGGTTAGGAATAAATTAGTACATTTGTTATGCAATTTGTGTCTTTCATTTCACTACAGACCCATCATTACCAACAGTTAGTATAGGGGAATTAGAGGTGATAAAAATACGTCAAGATATAAAAAAGGCCTTTTCCAATGTAACATCCCTATAAAACAACGTACTGTGTTTAGTCAATTTAAACTCACAAAAAAAGGAGGTTAGAGTTTTCCGACTATTTGCCTAAATAACTTGTCCTACATATTATAAAGAGGAATGTCTCTACTTAATTTGAAAAAATATGACAAAAAATGCGACCACTATAGTGTAATCATACATACGATTACATAAACGAAGTTCTCTTAACCAACCCCCACGGGTCTGGGCCATGGTCGGATAACCAAAAAGGTTAGTTAAACCGAATAATACCAGGAACAGTCACCATAAGTGTTAAAAACAATCAAACTTGTAAAGTGTGGTTAATATATTGAAAGAAAATGACCGAATTTGACTTTCTACGAAAAAAATGTAGTCGACCTGTTGTAACCTGAAAGTTATTTGCGAAAAATATCGCGACATATCGGCTGCCGCGGTGGTAGTTAGTCTATTCTTGGAAGGTGGTCGGTTCATCCGACGGGTGGTTGAGAGTTATGTCGGTTAAGAGAGTTTCCACTGTATATATAATTTTGAGCGACCCCCCCCCAAAAAAAACAAAACAAATGTGTTCAGAAGGTCACGTTGGCAACTTCTATGGTGTTCCCGGGCTTAAGCTCAACCGTGCGGGTCATGCTAATAATTTACTTTTCAGTAGGGAATTCTCTGCAAAAATGGTGTGGCTTTTACTGGAGGAAGTTCTTGTCTCTGAAACCGGTTCATTTATTTTCTAAATAGGAGGACTCCACCCGCTTACTAAGGCTTCGTTCCCCACATATTAGGGTGGGTTCCGAAACAGTTAGTGGAATTATCACGTACCTAAAACTATTTGGGACTAGAGGGGATCTACCCAGGGGTATTGCATACGCTGTAACTACAGATCTGTCTAAAAGTGAAAACCTATATATTTGTTTGAAAACAAACTTATGAAAAAACTAGACTGTTTACAATATAAATCAATATTGTATCCTCCAAAACAATTTTGCTTGGTGGCTTTGCATGTAGCATTTTGTTATCTAGTTATTTGTTGATTTGTAAGCAACACAGAGAAGAAAGAATCAGATGTAGCATATAATGTTTCGCCAAATGGTGATCGAATGCGGAGGACCTACACTCAATTTCTTAAGTTTCCCGGTCAACTTCCAGCCGGCAGCGCCGTTGCCAGTCCCTCCCCTCGCCCTCTCCTTACCCCCCTCGCCAAATCTCATGTCCCCCCTTAAATACAATCAACGGCTCGTGACTCATCGCCTTGTCCCATCTCCCGTGTGCCGTAGACCTCGGTTGATGAGTTTGACTGGCACTGGCACCGTGTACTCACAAGAAGAGTGGAGCGCTGTTTAAACTTAATGAAGCTGAAATTGGTAATTTTTTAAAGAAATTATACAGTAGTTTGTGTAACTGACACGTTGCCAATTATTTAATGAGAGTCCGAACAAATCTAGATATACTTATTTTAAAATATTACTTTGTTACTTTAAATTTTGTACTACTACAAACCGTACAAATCGTACTTATCAGTGGGTGTGATAAGTCAGATATGTAACTATGGTTATTATATACAAATTTAAGTATACGTGGTTGACTTTTTAAATAAATTAGAACATTGAAAGTAATCAAATGTAGGCCTATTTGTCCATAATAAATTATTAATAAACCAGTATAACTGTAACTGCTGAAATATGTTTCCTTTTACTGTTTACCTACACTCGGGCAGTACGCCCCCTGTCGGTACACGACTAAAAGTGGTATGTTATTAACTCTTTATAAAATAAATGATGGAGATAAAGTGGATAATTTATGAATCACTTGATTCAGGATAGTGGAGTATACCTACACTTTTAATCAAAGCACATAACTTGAAAATAAAATATTTTTAATCCAAAATAATGTTGTAGGATTATAATCACTCGTGATAAGTCGGTAAGAATTGTACCCCTTAAAATAAGGTGTATTCTTTTAAGAGTCCAAGAGAATAAACCAAATAATATGTACACACATAGATAGTACGATAAATAATTGGATTACAAGCTTTGCAATAATTCGGTTAGTTAAATTACAATATCTATATCCTAATATTTAATACCCAAGCAGAGTTTGTGTCACGCTGAGATCTCAGGAGTAGTGGGGAAAGGGGACTTTTGGCCCATTTGATTGACAGCTTCCGGTCACGTGAAATTTAGTGACGTAGCTGTGACATAGTTGGCAACGTATAGTGACGTCGAGTGAGTAAGGTTGGTTTAAGGTCATCCTGAGGATGTTTTAAAAAAGAAATCCTGCACAGGTTTAATTCGATAGTTTTCATTCGATAGTTTTAATTTGATAGTTTTCATTCGATAAATACATAGAAGGAAACTATCGAATGAAACCTGTGCAAGATTTCTAACTTGTATTCTTCTTTCTTTATTTACAATAATACACACATCAAATTAAAAAAAATGTGCAAGATAGTGGACTTAATTCTATCTATTTCTTTATTTACAGTAATGCACACATAGGCAATGATTGTCAGAGAACCACCGATTCTGTAGTGCCCGTTGCTTTTGTAGATGGGTAGGGTTCACATTCTCCACATTAATACATCATCTTAGGTGCGGTTGGAAGTGATGATGGTTGCCACGGTGACGTCTCCGATTCCGTAGTGCTGTTTACATTGAAAGAGGCGAGAGGTTCATACTCTCCAAAACTATATCTATTCCCCTGTGTCGGTGGAAGTGTAGTTACGGATATTCTCTAGTGTTCTTGAGCAAAAGAGTTAGTTGCAGAAATATCAAATGTTATTTTGTAGCCGTTTAAATCAAACCTTTTGTCATCCGAAAGAAGTTGCAAATCATGAACTGTAGAAAGATGAACAGTATTGTAGTGGACACATTTAATTTTGAGAGCCATGATGTTATCTCGTGTACGGCTACTCGCGGAGTAAGCTTCCCCAACTCTTCGCCTTCCTTTTATACGCACCCCCTCTACTTATCTCTTCCCCCTTCACTTTTTTCACAATTACGATATAAATATTTTCATCACGTAACCATTGGAGTTCTGCATATAATGCAATGGTTACACATAAGTCCACAATCAGTGCATGTACAATAGTGTCTGCAAGGTAAAATTAGTAAATTTTTCCCAGAGGATAAACGTACTACACTTTCGTTTCCTTCGCTCTTATTTTATTCGGTTGGTGTTTCTGAAGTTTTAACAGGATGAGGTTTATATACTCTCCCATGGTTTTGTACAAACTCTCTACCTTTTTGAACTAACAGATAAGCAAACCTGTCAAATCATCGTGCATGTTCTTCCCATGGGTTATCTGTCGCTTGGCAATCCTGCAATCCTCCTCCGCAATTGTAACAAACGGTCTTATCATTATCATCTTGCCCCATGTAAAAGAAATTAGCATCTGCAAACTCCATTCTAGACTTGTATAGAAACGAGTCATTTAATGCTGCATCAAACGTATCCGATCTCGATTGTAACTGTGCATATTTAGGAAATCTCATTCTCCTCTTTACTACTATATGTTCCATTTTGTTTTTGTAGGTTGTACCAAGGCAAATGTCGGAAGTATACTGACGTGGCGTAAGCGTGTAGGACAGGTACCTACCCTTCCCCACCACAACGTTCCCCCTCCAACTCATTGTCAGTCTGTATAAAAGTGATAATCCTTTAACCAATACAGCGCATTTTATAAGTTCTGAATCTAGGTCAAGATCACCAAAAAATGTTTAAAAAAAAATAAAATATCAGTACTTGGAGTTAATACTGATATTTTATCTTTTTTATTATTTTCATTTATTTTACATAAAATAAATTTTAAGTTTTATATGATATTGGATTAATCTAACAATGTGAAGTTCCCGACGAGGTCAAATAAAGGGATAGTTCAGTAGAGGTGTTCCCACTGACTCCGTGTGATACTATATACATGGTTCCAGGTTCGATGTTTTGCAGATCTTAATTTTGAAGCAGTTGAACAAGTCTCTTGGGCAGGAAAATTTGAAATTTTGCTTCATCTCCTACTGTGTACGGAGCATCGCTTAAAGATACAAGAATAGCGTATCCTACTGATGTTTCGATCATCCTCATGTCGTGCACAATGTAATGTTTGTTTTCTTTGATTTCTGAAGTTTTTCTTGTTGGTAGTATACTTGATTTTGATTGTGTGTTAAACTGATCCACCAATGTTTGCAGAAATGTCTGTGATGCCATCTTGATATGTGTTCTGTCGTTGGAGTCTGGAGTAATACTGACGGTGGGTCTCCTCACTCTCCCCGCTTTTATACCCTCGGGTCCCCCTCCACTTCCCCCCCCACTCTCCATTGTACAAGGATGGAAAAAAACAGCTAGACGATAAGCATTCTTTACGGTGCAAAGAAATTGTGCGTGTTTATAATTATTTGTTAAAATACAAATATTATCCATCTCAAATTCGAAACACATATCCATTTTAACATCTATTACATCTTTTGTAGTATAAAGTTGTATCCAATTGCGCTTTTCTAATCGTTTTGTATAAAGTCTTGTAAATTTACTGCAGTTCATGATGCACTGATGATGCTTTCCACTTCTTCAAAACTTGTAAAACCTTCATTCAACCAATGTGATGCAAGTTTCTCGTTAACCACTTATTTGTTCTTTTGGATTTGGAGTTTAAGTTGTTAAAAGGAAATGAAGGTTTGAATAAAAAATTATAAATGACATATGTTTGCAGGTCTAAAATGATTAGTCTTTAACAATGAATCTATCATTGTTTCTACGAAAAGCTTGAAATTAAATTATACCAGACTTCTACATGTCTCGGATGACAACTGAACTGTTTCCACACCACGGTAGAGCTTTTATAGCTCAAGCCGTACAGTTCTCAGTGCGTTGGTATATTGAACGTGGGCACCATCCCCGGTAGGCCTACCCCACGAACTTCCTGTAGTTTTTTAAACTGATTCAGTTAAAACGTTTTCTGTTTTTTCATTTTGTACAATTTCTTCTTCTTCTTCTTTAACGTTTTCTTCTTTAATCATTTTTCTTCTTCTTCTTAAATCTTTTGTTCATACTCCTTTAGACATTTCCACATCTCAACCTCATAAGGTATTCGGTTAAAAATATATGTATCTATTGGACCGTAAAGAATTTGAGCATCGGGATGTTGTTCCGTCGCATCTACCAAATAGTCTTTTACCACAGTATTTGAAAATGCAAGTTGTTTCATATACCTGGTTGTAGGTGAAGCTGCACAACTCAAAACGTAGAATTCTTCCGGCGTCAGTTGAATTTTGTCATCATGTTTTGTAAGGTCTCTAAACGGCACTTGCTGTTCTCCGCGACATTTTAAATTGTTGATTTCAATGTCAAATTCTAATAGACAAATAGCTGTCTTTTTCCAAACATGTTCTTTGCCAAGTAGCATTCGATGAGGTATAAATGTTTAAGAAATGGATCCCATGTGGCATCTGAAATAAATAGCATTTTAGGTCCTTGGTTTAAAATTGCATTAGGTGTATAACCCAATTCCTTTAGCAAACCTATTGCTATACCTTTAGTCATACATCTTGAGATTAGATATAGTATGCGCTGAAAAATATCTGCCAGTATGTTTAAAGGGATGTCGTTTTCCGGTTTTCTCTTCCTCTTTAAAGTCGACTTAGATGTTGAAGCGTTGTCTGACTTCTTTACTTCTTCATTGCGAAACTTGAGAAACTAGTCAAATTCTTCTTCATACTCTTTGATGTAAGAGTCTTCGTTTTGCACCAAACCTTCTACTTCTGCATTGTTATGTCCCTGTACTACAGAGGTCATCTCGATTGTAATAGATGTTGTTTCAACCGGAAACACTGATCAACTGAACCCCTCTTGTAGTGCACGCTATTTAGACCCTTCCCCTCCATAGACCTACAGAACCATTTTTACAATACCTGTTAGAGCTGTTTTACAATACGTGTTTTACAATACGTTACAATTTTATCGTGAAGAATTAAGCAATATGCAGTTGTATTAGTGGGTATGTTAGATTCATACTCCATTTCCAACTTAATATCCACTCTTGAAGACTTTACAGATTCATTTTGTTTAGAACAATCAATAACCACGATAGGAGCTTTTGAATTGAACTGCGTTGGTGATAGTAGTGGTGTGTTTATTTTACTGTAGTAAGATGTTTGAAATCTAGCGTACATACCGTATAGAATGCTATATCGGGTTTTATCGAATGATATGTTTAAGTTGTCATATGGAAAGAATTGTGAGTTGAGGTATAGTTTACAATTTTTAAGTTTACAATTATCAAACTATGTCGGATCAGCTGTTATTTTACTTCTTCTATCTGTTTGTAATCCAAATATAACATATCTAAGTTTTTCCAAGTGTGTTGAATTCTTTATAGTCCATGTATGTCGCTCCGTTGCGGGAAGAATAGGATATTCGTGTAACTCCCTGCTTCTAAATGCTAAAACTATATCGCGGTCCGCCTTTAATTGTCTTAACAAAGTAATCCTGTGTTCAACTGCAAGTTCTAGGTGTGGTACCCTCCAAACAATCTTCTTTATATTCAACTTCCAGTCCAGAGTCGTTTCAGTTGTTGTTCCTGGAGCTAATATTATATCTTTATCATTTAAAGCTCTTATAAGAACCAATTCTTGTTTTACATTAATTGATATTTTATTGTAACCTTCTGAAAAACCTAATAATAATTTTAAAGGTACGTAAAAGTCGAAATGTCCCTTGTTATCGGGTTTTATAGTGGATGAATCTGGTATAACCCATCCTGCGACTGCTAGCAGGTTTTTATCGTTTGGTGCTATGGAGCAAAATACTTTTAATGTACTGGCTATTCCAACCTTTTTTGTAGAGTCCACAGAAACACCTGAAATTTCATACCTTATTTCATCAAAAAGAAAAGCCATTGGGTTATTAATAAACGGTAGAGTTGTTCCTTCAGCTCCATCTTTCTTTGTTACTTTTCCTTCGATGTATAAATAACTTTCGGAAGGAAAAGTGTAGATATGTTGTTGTTGAATAGGAATCCTGATTTCATCGTTATTTTTTAATTTCTATGAAGCGTAAGGGTTGTGGGTGTGATACTCCTTTTCCCACAAGGTCTCGTCGTACGTTGGTCCGTACGCTATATCATGAATATCCATTGTTAATAACTTTAAAACCAATCTCTTTTAAAAATCGAATGTTTTCACTTGTTAACTCTTCTGACGCTGATACGCTACTAAACTTGTTATCACTCACTCGAACATTTTTAATCGTCAATCCCATTATAAAATCGATCTTATATGTATTTTTATTGTGACAGTTTTACATCTAAAGTCAACTATGTTACTGTCTTGATCTAATACGTTCAAAACAATGTCTGAGATGGAACTGGTGTTTAAAGGTAAATACACTAGGTTTTGTGGCCTTTCAATTGTTTTAAATCCTGGAGGCACAGATGGGTAAAATATTTGCAATATGTGTCGATTTTTACCCTGTCTGTACGATCCTTGTTTAATTTTACAAGTGATATCAATTGTGTTCAATGTAAATCTGCTTACAGTATTTGAAATTGTATGTTTCACATTTATCTCTAATATTGGTGTTGTAGAAGGAAATCCTAATAATCCGCCAACTGAATGTGTTTTGCTAAAATCTATATAATACTTTGATTTAATTTCTGTTCTAAATGATTATTAGTACCTTCTATAGTAGTATTATCTTCTCCCAGTTTTTTTGTATTACCTTAAACTTAACTTTAACCTAACCTTAACTTATTACCTTTAACTTATGTTTTTAAAGTATTATTATTTTCTTCAATAGTAATATTATCTTCTTTTTTGTATTACCTTGCATATATCATCTATTTGATAAGAAACCATGGATAGAACAACTTCGTTAAGCTGGAGGTACTGTCCCTTTGCATCCTTTGCTTTATATTAGTGAATATTATTATTCACGCCTTCAGTAATATTTGGTATAGAATTATAAGTTGTAGAATCTAGTAATGCTGCTTCCCATTGTTTTTCTTTATGTAAACGTAATGTGGGGAATAATGTGCTCCGCAAGGTTGACGTTGTACCAGTCAAAGATACCGTATATGAAGACATCATAAAGCTGACTGACACTTTTTGCTAACAACTCCAAACATAAATGTCCGAAGATAGATGTATCATCAGGTTGCACCCTCTCATAATTGTATACAACTTTTGTTTAGCAGACCGAAAATACTTTTGAAGTTCTTTTGGAGGTGGTAAATTACCAAAACTGTCAAAATAGTAAAACGTTGAACCAAGCTTTTTATAACATACCCAATGTGTACCAGGTCCCTAACTATTATCTAGATTTACTACACCCCTCTCATTTTTCCACATTGCTGATGGTAAATTATCTTTCAAAAACACTCCTCTGAAGAATGGTATCTTTAAACAAGAAACATATCTAAAAAGATCTTAGTTACTTAATGCACAATTAGGAACTATTAACCGTGTTCTCGTATTTAATAGGCACGATAGGGTCTTAGGTAAAGTTCTTGTCCTTTTTTTATCATGGACCATATTGATGGTTTGACTTATTTAGTAGAACGTCTAATCCTTCTTTTAATTCTTCCTCCTAGTTTTCGAGTTGTTTTTCTCCATCCCCCTCTTCTCATTTTCCTTCAACCACCAATTGCTGTTTATTTTTTAATTGCTGCTGTCACTGCTAGTGCTGTCGCTCTTTCGCCAAGACCAACGTCACTCGCTTTAACTCTTTCCCAAGCTTTTTTTGCAAGTATTTTATCGGCCACTGATCTGTGAGCAGAATCAATAAACTTTGAATAGGCTATATCATGCTCTTTACAAGCCTGATCTAATTTATTGATTCCCGGATCTCCTCTTGTCAATATTTTTTCAATTTAGTTCCAGGTCCACAATATTGATAACCGCCAGGTACATGACGTTCAATAGGCAACAAATCTATGGATTTATTAACTAACGCTGAAATTAGTTGACCTAGCAAGTTTAGTGTTGAAGAGACAACACCGCCTCCTTTCGTTATCGGAACTCGATGAGAACTAACACTGCTCATTTTCCCCATTGATATTCATACCTTTGTCAGGTGACAGATTAACAACGAATGAACCTTTCTATACTTTGTCATCCATTATATACAACTTCATCAATCGATTATACCTCTATTTAATAATTCAGCAATTAGAGCAACCCATTTCTTTTGAAGACCTGTGTGACCCGCTTCTATTGCTTCATGTATCAACTGCATTCTATTTAATAATTTATTACCATAATTATAATAAATTATATTTGTATTATAAGTATTTTTGTAATAATCCTTCCCCAGAAGCTGTTTCCTCATTTACCTTCCTTGGTTTCCTTTCATTATAAGAAGGAGTAACTTCTTTAGTAGACATGAACCTCATTTTAGTTTTTTCCAGTTTTGTTGAAAATAACTCTGAAATAATGTTCCTATACTTTATAGATTGATTTCTATGTATTGAAGATGTTCGTTTATAATTATTTCTATGAGTATTTATATATAGACATATACCTTTAAAAGTTGCCAAGTCTCGTGTAGTATATTTGACAGGTTTGCATTTAAAAATTAGTTCAAACAATCCGTTTGTTCCTTTGTACTTGTTATCTTTTATAATTATATTATCCTGCTCATCCACATCTAACTTGCTATCGCCAATCATTAAACCTACTCCTTCCAGCCTAGCTCCGTATACATGATAATTTATATAAGGTATAGTATACTGTAACATCTTTATTACATATTTTCTACCAAGATCGCCTATAAACTGAATAGCTAAACCCAATCTGCTAATATCTGACGGGCACCCTCTTGTATCTCTTCTTCTTCTTCTTCTTCCTCTTCACTTATATTTTTATCCTGTTCATATTGTATTTCTTCCGATTCATCTTCAATTTATTCAAGTTCTTCTTCAGTTTCTTCAAATTCTTCAGTTTTAATATCATATTTTAATAAGGGTAAAATTAAATCTCCTTCTAAAACTTTTCCAAGCTTTTGAGATACTTCCCTTAAAGGATCTATAACTGGTTTAAATGTTTTTTCAAGAAACTTATCTCTCTAACTAATACCTAGTCTTACTGATCTGTTTTTATTTCTAATAGAATCGCTTGGCGATTTTATCTCTATTATCAACTTTTCTTGGTTAACCATGTTTACCCAACGGAAACCTTGTTCATAATGCAAATGTATATCTATCCCTTTCTCTTTTGGTTTTATAAGTTATGTGTTCACTCAACATTTCGTAAGATTTTTGTTGCAGGATTTATATAGTATTTGTTTACAATATTTTTTTGAATCCAATCATTCTTCTTATTTTCTTTAATTTTAGTTTTAACCAAATCTTTATAAATATAAAAAAAAATTCGCTTAAGACTCGAACAAAATAGTTCTTATTTGACGTTATTTCAGACTGTAAAGTTTGCAAATTTATGGCATCATTTTTATCTTGACGATCATTAACATATCTTAATCATTTATTACTAATATTATAGTCACCCTCCGGGGGAAGAGGTAAACCGGTGTACGCTTCTTTGTCATTTGTTCTCGATCTTACACCGAATTTGGTATAGCGTCCACACTTTTTCACACTCATTTTACAAATGATTAAGTCCTTATGTACGAGAATATGTATATATATATATATATATATATGTGTATAATATTTTTATTCTTTACTTTATACCACTTGATCACTTTCTGTAGTTCTAAAAGGTTTACAATCAGCATCAACTAATACATCATCTGTTATTCTTCTATATACATAGTTTTCTGGTATATATGATAGTAGTGTGGGTTTGCCGGTTTTGGACCGGAAGTGACGTCATCCGGTCACGTGACCGGATGCGCTGAGTCATTAAATACGTCATCTGAGGCTGAGCCAGTGACGTAGGTGGTTTTGTGACGTAATGAGGGAAAGGTTAAAGTTCAAGGTCACAGGGAGGTAATTTTAAAAAAGTACTACCTCGCACGCGTAAAATCCGATTGTGATTCGATAGTTTAATCGATAAGAAATATCGAATGAAACAATCGAATGAAGCAATCGAATGATACGAGTGCGAGGTAGTACTATTTCATTTATTACTTTAATTTTTACATTTCTTTTTATTTACAATAAGTTATGTTTACAATAATTTATGTTTACAATAGTTCCCCATTGTTTGTCGTCATCGATGTTGTTGATCCGGAGTCGCGGCCGTCAGACGCAGTTTTCAAGTGCTGCGATTGTTTGTCCAATCGGCCCATCCCGACTGTGTGTTCCTTGCCTATTTATGTGACCGCAGGGAACACACAGTCGGGACGAGCGATATTGTTATTTTGTGAAGAGCGTCTCGGAGAGCTCGATGTTCACCGGTCGAGAGCCGGAGGTGTACTGACTATTCACAAGCTAGCGTTGTATTCGTACTAAATGGTGGGGGTAAAAGTTTGGTGGGGCGGAGCAGATGGCGGACGCTAAATCACTATATGTCCAGCTCTTGCGCGGTACACATGGATTCACAGATACAAGACAATAATGTTTCTGCCACATCTTTATCTTTTAATATTTACCAAGCTGACAATAATGAAACGACTGATCAAATACAAGTACAAGAAGTGTCTACCACAACATCCTCTGATACAGAAGCAATTACGTTATCCTTGATGGGTTTTAACTAATGGATATTTTATTCAAAGTCTTCCTCCCCGCGCCAGCTACCATCTGCCGCCTGCCACCTGCCGCCTGCCATCTGCCGTCCGCCATCTGCTCCGCCCCACCACACTTTTACCCCCACCATTTTGTTTGATACCAGAACGCTAGCTAGCAAATAGTCAGTTCACCTCTGGCTCTCGACCGTTGAACATCGAGCTCTCCGAGACGCTCTTCACAAAATAATAATATCATGTCACTCGAGATCTGATAAATGTTTCCACTTCATTGCCGTCAGGTAGTATTTCTACCTGACGGTAATGAAATGGAAACACCTATCAGAACAGATCGGTGTCGAAAAAACAACATGGACTCAGTGCAGGGATCAAAGTATCTACCTTCTTTCATCAGGAAAAAACACGATGACCGCGACTCGTCGGGATCATCAACATCGATGACAACGAACAACGGGGAACTATTGTAAACAGGAATTATTGTAAATAAAATAAAGTAATATTTGTAATAGTACTACCTCGCACTCGTATCATTCGATTGCTTCATTCGATTGTTTCATTCGATATTTCGTATCGATTAAACTATCGAATCACAATCGGATTTTACGCGTGCGAGGTAGTACTTTTTTAAAATTACCTCCCCGTGACCTTGACCTTTAAACTTTCCCACATTACGTCACAAAACCACCTACGTCACTGGCTGAGGCTCAGATGACGTATTTAATGACTCAGCGCATCCGGTCACGTGACCGGATGACGTCACTTCCGGTCCAAAACTGGCAAACCCACACTACTTATGATCTATTGTCTATATATTTAAATCCGCTCACAGATGTGGGATCACCAACCAACAAATCACGATTGTACACCATCAAATCAAATTCTACACCCACATATTTAAATTTGTTAACTGTATCATCAAACCATACAGCCTGTGACATTAAACAAATATCATCAATATATACCCACTTTGGTAAATTCCTTATGAATGGATCTTCAGCATTCCAACATTTTTCGGGTTTATTAAACATTAATACGTTGTACTCTTTATCCCCCTGTTTAATTATGCTTTTCTCACCCTTTGTTAATATTTGACCCACTACTGCTACATTTGTTGGCAATACACCTTCTTTTGTATTTGTTATTTGTTTACTGTTAGCTTTAAACTTATTCCCCTTTAAGGTAATAGTCTGACTTTTTGTAACACAATCATTATCACTTACACCATGTTTAACATTACCCAACCTTTTATAATTAAAATTACATTCACCGATATTTGATTTGGGTATTTGTGAGACACACACAGCATCATTAGTATTTGTACCACAAAGTAAATTTACAATTTTTGTACTTTTACCATCCCACTCATTTACTTTGGATTCTAAAACTCGTTTTTTTATCACCCTCTTTTAACAAACCATCCTCATATTTTAATATTTGATCTACAACTGCTACGTCACTTGGTGAGTTTCCCGCTAAAATGTTTGTTAATTGCTTATTTACAATCAAACTAAAGTTCATTCAATGTTATACTCTGATGTTTTGTTCCACAATCATTATCATCAACAGCTGGTTTAACACGAACTAGTCTTTTATATTAAAAAACCCAATATCCTTTACTCTTTGTTTGTATTTGAGAAACATTTACAGCATCACCGCTTTCTTTACCATCCTCCAGATAACTAATTGTTTGGTGATTAGCATTTCATTTGTCTTCTTTCAATTATAAGAAATTATATTTATTATCACCTTGTACAAAGTGGTCTCCCTGTCTAGTTAGTGTTTGCCCCATCACAGGTACTTCGTCTGGTTGTTCAGCTTGTAGTATATTAGTTATTTTAGGTTTTTTACCATTCCACATATTGTCTTTCAACTCTAAACATTCATAATTCATTTTTCCTTGTACAAATGCATCTCGTTGTCTAGTTATAGTCTTTTCCAATGTAAAGTTTAAAGATATTATTGTTACTGAATCCTGTTCATATTCTGGAATGACGATATTTACAATTATATGAGTTTTTGCATCGTACACAACTCCCTAAACCTTTAAGCTCTTTGATATTTCCGATTGTAAAGTTTTTAAATTTATAGCCTCACTAATATCGAGAGGATCATTAACATACTTTAAACGTTTATTATTAATGTTATAGTCGCCCTCCGGTGTAAGAGGCAAACCGGTGTGAGCTTCTTTATCATAAAATCTTGATCTTACACCAGATTCGGTATGACATCGGAACTTGTCCAAACTCATTTTACAAATGACTGCATCATCGTTTATGAAACCATTTATATACGTTTCAAAATAAAGGCCAATTTAGCAATTTTACCTAAGAATATGTATTTATATTATTGAATTAAAACGATTCGATGTAATCCCAATCTATATCTAGGAATCCCTATTTATCATCCCATTCTTTATTACAAATTTGTTTTAACCTTACAAACGACATATCAGTACCAACATGATCGTGGTGTATATGTTTTAAATTCATATCGTCTTGTTTAAATATAACGATAATATTTGCGTTATCCCTAATTAACTGTTTTTGGATTTTGCTATATGTTTGACCAATGTAGACACAGTCTATATTGTGATGTCTCCCCATCACGAAATAGTTTCTAATGGTGTCATGGTTTTCACAAGAGACATCAACAGAAATAATGACTGAGTAAGGCTTTGCTTCATTCGGCTGCAACATTTTATCTCTTGCATCAAATTTGAAGAAATTTACTTCCGGTACATCAGATATTATTTTATCTAATAACTGATATTTTGGTTGGAGCAGAGACTTTGGAAAATGTATAGATTATTAAACTTTAATCCGTTAGGATTAGTTATTAAATTAAACAATACATTTGTTTTCCCACAGTTTGAAGGTCCACTCACTATACACCTTACGTTGTCTGGTAATAAGTTTTCATGTTTTACACTATCCACGGTTAATTCGTCTATATTTTCAATTTTAAAATAATCCTTGAGTTTTATAATCTCCATGTCAGTACTCTGACGGTTAACGTGATACTAGTGAAATCCTATAAAAGATCTTGATTAGGTACCCACGAGTCAGCACTTTTATCAAAATCCAACCAGCGCACCAATACTTGATCGTTCTTTCATTTTAATATATTTTCCACAAGTTAAACATCTCCAACGTTAGACTTTAACATTTAATGCCCGTAAAAGCCACATTTAAAGTTTTTAATGTTTTTAAAGTTATCCTTTATTATACTTAAGTATCCTTAAGTATATAAGTTTATGGATATGTCGGTTGTACTCAATATATGGTCAAAACTTCATTAGTCCAGTTTGGTAATTATTTTTTGCTAAATACTCCTTTATCCCCCTCTGTTAAAAAATATTCTAAGCAGACTGGTCCACAAATTAGGTCAAGGTCACGTTAGAAATAAAAGTGTTAAGCAAAAATTCAATCTGCACAGTTATTACAAAGCATTAAGTGTTAGGCAAACATTAACTCGACAAAGTTATTATAAAGCATTAAGATTTAAGCAAACAGTTAGTCTACTAGTTTATGATAATTCATCAAAAAGCGTTAAGTGTTAAGCAAACAGTTAGTCTAAAGGTTTATTATAATGTATCAAAAAGTGTTAAGTGTTAGGCAAACGTTAAACTACACATGCAAATGCGCATGATCTGTAAATTGCACGTCGGGCCCAAAAGCACACTTAACTGACCTACGCTACAGCAGATTGAGTCCCAGTCGGACGTATATCACGAACGAGCGTCAGGCTACTGTGAAGAGAGCAGAGTCTTGGTCTCTATATATACCCGAGTCAGCCATACCAGATACCGCTTTCCAACCATTTAAGTTGACTTCGGTGTACTTCGAAAGTACACCGAAGGGGGGATCCTGTCACCGAGGGGGGTCCCGTCAGTGAGGGGGGTGTGGTACAACAGGTTGTAAACCGGTCAAACAGGTTCTAAACCAGTCCCCAGCTTTCTAACCATATATGGATAGGGCAAGGTTTCACTTTCCGACCCGCTTTACTCCGTCTGCCACCTCATTCTAGCTTTATCCTGTAAACTGTAACCACGCGCTACGATATCTTCTCCAGTAACCCCCGAGAAACTGCGAAACCTGAAGGAATCCCAGAAGAGACGGTGGAGAAAAGGAGTGATTTGAAGAGGTCTACTTCTTTTAAGTCGAATATCAAAAAGAACTTTAGGAACCATCCTTTATACTCTGCAAAACAACCTTCTACATCATCTCTGATCGACTTCAAGCCTCTACTTCATCTCTGCCTCAACCTTCGCATCAACCTCGCCCTTCAACTTTGCCTCGACCTTCTCTTCAAGACATCTGGAAGGAAATGAAGGAATTGGTGATGAAGGAATTGGTGACACCTTTCAATTTCACTCAAACTAAGTTCCGCAAACTAAGATCCAAAGTGGGATATAAGGTTGTTACAAAAATCACCGGTAACATACATCTATTTCACCACCTTGACTTCCACATCGAGGTCCATCTACCCCATTCACTTCCACCATCTCCTGAGATCGACTACGACCAGAGTTTATTTTTCTTCGGCAAAATGGTGAAGTGCATTGGATGTTAAAAATAAATAAAGTGTGTACCATCATCCCTTGACCACGCAGATTTTCTAGGATAACACAAACGGTTCTTTTCAGGACCACCTAAGCATTTCAAGTTAGAGACTTCGCCTTTAAATAGGCAGGAGACTTTTGTTAGTCTCACGTTTGTGTGCGACCCACTTTGTGTAGCCGTTTTCTAACCGGTTATGCAAGCAACCTTGAGCTTGACCTCGACCTTGGCGGTGGGTTCGGGCGGGAGTCTAAAGTATATCTTGTGGGTACTCAAATTACGCGGTTTGATCAGACGAACAAGATGGTGCAATCAGAATTCAGATCCGACCAAAATCATGGCAGAAATAGCGAAAACATCTTGTGGGGGGAGGGTCGAAAGAATGTCATGTGTTACTCAAATTACGCGGCTTAACAAGACGAACAAGATGGTACAATCAGAATTCAGATACGACCAAGGGTATGGCTGCAATAGCGAAAAACAACTTTTTGAAGGACAAGGCAACGTTGAGGTAGGGGTAGGTGTCTATCCTACACGCTAACGCTTGATTGACGGATGATCATCTACCTATAGAGTTTGTGTTAAAGTCTGAACATGCTACAGTTTTACAGGAATATGAGGAAGGGGTCCTCCAGTAGTCCGCTTGCCACCACCTTCTACTTCTCCGACTATGAAGACAGGCAGAGTTGTAGTAGACTGTGAGCGGTTCCGTCGTAGAATACTCCAGGCTGAAACACTCTTAGCCAGTTGTCTGCTACGCAAGGAGCATCACATGAATACATGCACTAGTTTAAATCACAGAGACTGTCATGATTATACAAATACAGTGTTGAGCAGAGATTATTGACGTTTTCAGTTACGGAGCTACGATCCTCATTGTGTAAGAGCTAAACCCTAACTAACGCATGTACTGAGGGTATTGTGCGGTGTAAAGACTTGGTGGGGAAACGTTGTGGCGGGGGGACTGGTGTGGTGGGGGGAAGAGCGGGTACCTAACCTACATGCTTATGCCACTTTAATATACCTCCTCTTCTTGCCTAGTACACATGGACTCAGCAATTCAAAACACTACTGTTTCTTCCACATCTTCTTATATTAATGAACAAGCTGATACTAATGAAAATACAACTGGCCAAGTACAAGTACATGAAGTTTGTACAACATATTCTGATACGGAAGCAATGATGTTATCCTTGATGTGTTTTAACGAATGGATATTTTACCAAACAATCATGGAGGAAGGCATTAAAAGTGAAGGGAACTTTCCTATTATATCTACTGTTTCAGAGACTTGGAAAGTTAAATTGGAAACATCCGATCCAGATATTGTACACTATCTTTTAAGCTATACACAAGCCATAACAAACTCCAAAGACTCTAAGCAAACATCATTGGTAACTTCAAACAATACGCACACAGAAAATATTGTAAATAAAATTAAGAATGCATAAAAGTTAAAAATCTTGAACAGGTTTCTTTCGATAGTTTTCATTCAATATCTTTATCGAATGAAAGCTATCGAATCAAACCTGTGCAGGATTTATTTTTTAAAACATCCTCAGGATGACCTTGAACTAACCTTACTCACATGACGTCATGACGCATGTCACGTGACCGGAAGCTGTCAAACAAATGGGCCAGAAGGTCCCTTTCCCTACTACTCTCAGGAACCATTGGATCCATTTTTATGATTGAAATATCTATGGAAAGGTCTCGAAGCATAGGTTTGCAGAAAATCATTAACATTTACCTTGGTCCTCAGGGCAGGGCTACGCCCCTCGGGCCTTCAAAATGTCAACTTTAATCTTACAGAAAAAGAGTAATCATTGCAATTGAGCATTTTACAGCTGTTGATGGTAACAATACACAGTACAGAAGCAAGATCAGCTGTTTAAGCTACCTTATCGATTTGCATCTGAATTTAAACTGGCATGCAGAAACGTATTTGCTCGATATAAGCAGCTGGATTTGCTATTACTAATTTATACGCTAAGGGGTTTTTTGACTGAAACTCTATGTTTGAGAAATTATTTTGCACTTTTACACACAATTGGAACTCTAATAACCATCCATACACCCATTTATTACTAACCTGAGGCAAGAAGGGCTGAATAAAATAATTATGATATTAATAAAATCCGGCCTGGGAGGTCTTAGCTTGGGAGAAATTTGCTAAACGGGCTAAAATTTTATCATCAGTTATGATTTACTCATCGTGAAAGCTAATGGTAAAATTTGATGCAGAGTTATTTTATTGTTTTATGTAATGCGCAGAGCATAGATGGCTTTAATTTTATAAAAAAAACCTATATAAAAAACTAATCAATTGAATAACATTTAACAACAAAACTTATAAAAGGCATCCTGAATTGTGTATACCCATAATGTCCATGCGAATTTTTTTGGCTTTGACGCTCGTTTTGTGATGTCCTGTCAAAGTTGCCCAAGTTTTAGGTTCAATGTGGGATTTAGGAAATAATACTAAAATGATAAAACTAGTAATAAGAAGCATTAACAATGAAAACGTAAACTTCAAAACGAAATTGGATTAAAATAAAAATATTTTACATTTAAAATAATATTTAAATACAAATACACACGTAAAAATACACATACGGTAAAAGGAGCGAGATATCCCAAAGAAAATATGGACAACTATTATATGGAGTTTGCAGAGAAAATCCAGAGACATTCTCTGCACATAACAGAAAATAGCTTAAAAAAAGTATTTATAAGGAACTAATGAATTAGATCGGTTATCATGCATTTGTTTTATGAAGGATTTAAACGTCAATCGGCAAGAAATTGTTAAAAGAGCCCTAAAGTTAATAACAAAACCCCAAAGCATAAAATGTTCCTATCAAATACACATAGCAAGCCTTCTTAGCTCATGTAGCAGAAAATCTATCTCTGCTCAACCTATCATTGCACAATAATAACTGGATTACATGTACATTCTCGACTATATACACACCCGTAAATCAAAACTAATTATATACGAATAGTTGCAGTAAGGCTAGTGAAGTGTCTCCTTCAGGAGAAAAATATAATCACTAAACAAGTATGTTTAGTCTAACAGATAACGTTTTACTTCTTATAAACAATAAGTATCTTTTTATTTTACGTTTAATTTACTTACATATAAAATTATAAGATTCATCATGAGCCTAATTACACTTCAATAACTTCTTTTGATACAGAAATTTAAATCTATGTTAAATAAGAATAATACAAACACAACATGGAGTGAAATGTAGTTAATTTATATTTTTAAGTGAACATCAAATTAAAATAAGAGGCAAACCGCGTGAGGCCGTTACGACGCGACGGTGGCGCGCGTAGAAATGAACATAGCTGTTATTTACACCGGATTATTGAACAAACTAGAAGTTCTATAGAAAACTTTTTCCGATAAATGTTGAATACCAACTAATTAGTTAAAACTTTCTCGCTGGAAGTTTGTTTCTACCTCAAAAATAAAAAAGATTCTCGCTGACTGACTTTTTCGAGTCATGCTGTTACAACTTTATAATATTTTCCATTATTAAAAATTACTCATAATTTTAAACTAAAATATATTTATACCGTTGGATGTGACAACATATGCAGAAAATAAATATATAAGTTTCATTGTAGTTTTATTACTCTTAAGAGGTCCAGGACAGTGTAAACGACAGCGCGCTCACCTCTCGGGATCGTTCCGTTGCCGTGTTCTACACTTTGTCTAGCCACCTAGCCTGATAATTCCTATGGTGCGACATAACTCTCCTACGTCATCAACTTCCTTCCCCTCTTGAACAACGTACATTTCAAGATCTCAGCGATGCCTACCGGGAAAAACTGTAACTGCCACTGAGGCGTACGCTACTCCCATAATAAAGTGACCTCTGATTCTTTCTTCTCTGTGTAAGCAATCAATTTCAACCTAAGTGTTAGTGGACCGGATATTTTAGCGCCTTCCGGTTTTCGCTACAAGTAAAACGTTCCGCAAATTGACTTTTCCACCCACTCCATCTTTAGATGTATATTATAAAACAGTTTCCGTCGTGTTATTGACTTCATTTATATTTTTTCAGTTCTCAGTCCAATCGAGTGATGCAAAAATAATAAAATTGTAATAAATGTTAGTTCTTAATTCACTTTATTTTTGTTTGGAATATACTTTTTGTCGTACTTTTGTAATGGTTTTTGAAATTTGTATAAAATACAAAGTATTTATTATATTAATTAAGTTGCGCTAAACTATTCTGCAATTACAGATGATTTTTGAACTGAACAAAAACAAATATATACTTTCTTTTAAATTTCATTAAATGTAAAATAACATGTCGAATGATCAGATTCGGTTGAATGCGTGTTTAAGATTTTTACTGCAATATAAAATATTTCACTATTACACATATTACATATTTTTAAATAATTTAATTTAAGTTTAATCTATCTTTTAATAGTAACACCAGGCAACTCCAATACTGGTATTTTACAAGGTCATAAAAAGAAAATATCCACTAGAGAATTTAATTATACGACGAAATATTATTCCACATAATCAAATACAGAGGGCACTTAATTAACTATTAAAGCTTTATTTAAACCCATATAAACCGTTGATTTGTCTGAAATGGCTGGGTATAATAACTCATGAATTCAGCAGTTAATAGCACCATAAAAGTAAGAGCGATACTGTTAACTCTTTCAGCTGCGGTTGGTTTCTTGGTTGATGTCTATTAGGCTAATGGCAAAAGTAGTGCTTAACCTTGAGAAAGGGAATCACCTACGCCAAAATGATTCAAAGTTGGCTCAATCATACAGTTAAGATTAGTTATTTTGATTTAAAATTAGGTTCCATACACTAGACAAACTTATATACATCAAATAGCTAAGATCCGGATTCTTTGTCAACCGACATTTGGGTTGGCAGCTAGTTCAGCTGATTGTTGTGAATATAGTCTACTAGTAGGCTGGTATTGAGATGAACTTGCTCAGTAGCTCGCTATTATCGGGAGTAGGAAAGATGACAGTTGGGCTCCAGCCAATAGTAAGGCTCAACGCTGTCATTGTTGTCATTTTGTAACAGAAAAATATCACGAGTGTCATGCCATCCAGGTGATGTGCAGTTTGGCAAAGCAGCACGTCTACTCTTGGCTGGTCTCGGTATAGCCCTGTAAACCACGCCCTCAACTGTCAACTCTCCAGCTCGCATGAACAATCTTAACCTGGAACTATATTATATGGAGCATTATGCGCTGTAATTTCAGTTAGAAGAGCTAGTCAGTTAAGTAAATGATCAAGCCTAGTATTATTGATTACGGATAGTAAACATATTTCTAACAAAGTGGGAATGTAGAGTTTCAAAAGCAAGGCCCGTATGGAGAGCAGAGCATTGGCATACATTGCTCTCAAAGGTTGCTCACTTGATAATTCAAATATTCTACTAATTAATTGGAGTACGAAGTCTGAAAACAGCTTTAATGTTGCGTGATTACCAGACCAATCGGTAGTGTTGCAGGAAACACAATATCATCGTGTGATATTCCAAGTAGCAAAAAAATTGTTTTTGAAATATTTTAAAACTTGTGCTAAAATTATATAAAAATAATTCTATTCCCATTTTATTCAATGTTAATATTAGTTTTAACATCAATTTCAAAATATTTCGAACTAATATTAAAGCATGTTAAGTTATGTTAGAAATAATACCAAAATATATTAAAACGTATCAAAACTCATATTAAAACTACACTATCCCCCTTATTTTACTTTCTCCCCTTATACATAGTATATGGAGAAAGTATTGTTTTCGTAAAAATTTTCGAATTTGAGTTGTTAGTGGAAATATTCGTTTTGGTGCTCCCTGAACCCAAAAAAGTGGTTTTTACGTGATGTCTGTCTGTGTGTGTGTGTGTGTGTCCGTGTGTGTGTGTGTGTCTGTGTGGATGTGTACAAAGCTACAGCCTTAACCAATGGGCCGATTTTTATGAAATTTGGCATGTAGGTACTAATCCACGATATCTCCAGGTATTTTTTTCATTTTTTTGAATTTTTGATTTTTAAGGGTAATTATCCCCCCAAAACCGCCAAAAAACATGAAAAATCCAAATTTATCAAAAACGGCTCTAACGATTTTCATTAAACTTTAGTCGTTTGTAAAACTTTAATTTTCCAACAAAATGGCACCACCCGCATTCCTGTAAAAATTCGGGTTCAGAAATTACAGGACTTAAAACACCCAAAATTCAGTTTTTTTTGGATTTTTCATAAAAATACATAAATGTAAACAAATATTACTATTCACCATTAAAAATACCTCAAAAAACTAAATAATTTAGTATTTTGAATTACTATTCTACGATAGCTGGTTTCGGAGGAAATTGAAATTTTCATTTTGCGGTATACGCAGTACGTTGTCCAATGTTATTCTTATGGGGAATAAAAAAATACTATTTCTCTCTTATTTACTGGTCAATTTCATTCAAACTTGATATGCTTGTCAAGTTAGCATTGATCAACAGAGGAAATTCGAAATATGTTGCCCTTAATAACCCTGGGGGGGAATAGGGGGCATTTCCCCTCTTAAAACCACGAGTGTAGCAATGGATTCTGTAGTGCCTCCAAAGCAGGGATTTGGGTGGATGTTTTTTTAAACAACTTGTTTACATGGTTTTCTGTACATTCGACCGTGCTTTGTATTCTATATTTAGTAAATAAAAAGTAATTTATTCATTAAAGTTGGGCTAAAAGGGAGAAAGTATGTGTCAGTTTCCTGATACCGTTTATTTTTTATTTTAATATTAGTTTAAAAATATGTCTAACTAATATTAAAATATGTTGATGTTATGCTAGGAATAATATCAAAATATATTAAAACTTTAATAAAAACTATTTTTCAATTTTGCTACTCCCCTTTTTTCAATGGTAATGATAGTTTTAAGATATGCGAAACAAGTTTTTAAATAATGTCAACTGACTTTTTTATATGTTAAAACCAGTTATAAAATATTTCATAGCTCCCTTTTTTATGTTAACACAAGTTTTAAAATATGCCAAACTGTTCAAACATTTATAAAAGTTATGTATAACATTATTTTTTAAATAGATTTATTTATTTTTAAATAACAGGACGGGTCAAGAAAGAAACAAACTGTTGAGAGGCACTAAAAGGATATATTGAGCAATAACAAAGCACAATTGAATTTTAACAAGGAATAACCCAGCAAGTGCCCTATAAGAATCGTTCAACAATATTAACTGGAATGACACTTTTCTCATCAGGTTCACAATTTTGATATGAATCCATGTTACCGGTACAACACATAAAGAAAATTCAATTTTAAAATAACAATCATTATAAGTGAAATAGTATCATAATTTGAGTGCAAGTCTAAGAAACAATTAAAATTAAAACTCTGTTAACATTGAAATCAAATGGTTGTAGAATATGGTGTAAAACTGAAAATTGCTAAATAAAAAATTATGAGGTATTGATCCAAGCTTAAGTCTGCAACATCCAAATAGTTTCTGCATTAGGTTAAAGTTTATCTTTACCCAGATAGCACAGAATGTTTGATAGATATCTAATTTGGTTCATATATGTTCAAAGATATTTTTAGAGTTATATATATATATATATATATATATATATATATATAACTCTAAAAATATTTAATCAATGTTTGATTTAAAATATATTATAAATATATATATATATTTATTTATTTATAAGATATTTTAAATCAAACGTTGATAAAATATTTTAAATAGAATGTCTGATTGACATCCAAGTTGGTTTATAATTATCTAAAGATAATTTTAGACATCTTAGAGACATCTTATTTCAAATGTTTATAAAATATTAATCCAAAATATTTTAATGATCTCTCTCTATTAATATTTTTAAGAACTCATGTCATACTTTTTCCCCTATATTTGTATTCCCTCTATATATATTGTTTATATAATGTTACACGCAAAAACATAGATTTAAGAAACTTTACCTAGCATTTTATACACATAACACGCGGTTTTTTTATAATTTTTAAATTACCATTTTATAATTAAAATTAATATTAAAGTATTATACGGTATATAAGTTAATTTTGACTGTGTATAAGTACATATTATAAATAAATAAACGAATTTATAGTTCCACCACTGAGTTCAACACTATACAGCGGCTTGAAGGGGCCCAAAGCCGCTAACCTTGATCCAATATACTCTTAACTTTTTTTTACTCTTTACATGCTGAGGAAAATAAAACAACATACGTAGGAACTCATGTCAGTTTGTAAACAAAGTATAGACACTTACCTTTACATTTTCATTATGCAGAAACTTTGGTTATTAATAAATATATATTGTAGATATATTTTTGTTTTTAAAAATTTGCAATTTTCTTGTATATTGTGCAGTTTAATCTTTGGAGGATTTTCTTTGTAGTCCCGCCACCATGAATGGGTAAAAAAACACCAGATTAGAACAACTGCAGGTTGTTCATGGTTGTAACAGTAACTAAAGGAATAATTAGTCAACAAGGTATCGTGTTTATTTACTTCGAGTTTTAAACAAAAACTATTTAGCTATAATAACATGACGATCAACTAAGCTGAACACGTTTTATTGTACATAATAGTTAACTGATAATATTTAAAAAATCAAAATAAATAGACTGAATATGACTAACTCCACTTTCACTGTTTCCATTTCCGGTCCACCGTCCTTTCTTTATCCTATCGTCTCATCGTGCCATCGCCAGAGATGCATCGTTTCGGTGTGTCCAACCAACGTTGTGCCAGTGTGCATTTCTTGCATTTAGTGAGTATGTGTTACCTAAGTTAATTCTTGTTTCTAATGCCGTGTTGTGCCGTTGTCGAATTTCTCTTGAGGGGGGGGGGGTAGAGGCGGTTCCCAATTGCTGGTTATTAAATAATAATACAACGTGTTACTGGCCTGAAAAGTCGTTTCACCCACTCCTTCTAATACATAAAGAAGCCACTCCTGATCCAAGACATAGCAGACTTACGATGTCAGGGTTTTTAAAACCTATGGTAAGTTTTACCATTTATGTAGGCTTAAGTGTACTTGTGTAGTTTGTAGCCTAGTCATGCTAAATCAAGCCCTTACTGTTGTAAGCTAGGTAGCTATCTCTTCATACAGTTAAAAGTAAGGGCAAATAAGGGCCTGACCTGAGTTGTCGCTCAGCTTAGTTAAGCCAAGGTCTGAGTGACCAAGCTTAGGACTTGCCTTGTGATAAGGTATATGTTAATCAACATAACATATTAGAGTTTCTGTCATCAACATAACAGTAGTAGAGCACACTTTCTGTTCCTGTTAAATTATATATGGCCTACTTTTTAGGTCTACCTTCCATTTGAAAATTTATTGCTAAGTTTAGGCATAGCAAAGTCTACAGCTAATCTACTGTATGTCGGTTCTATCTAGCTTGGCAGTCTACACATTTTTGGTTAGTGCATAAGTAGAGTTTCACAGAAAGCTTAGTGGCTATCCGTGTGCTAACTTACATTCAGGTCATAATACGTTTAGCCCTATTTAGCCTACTGGTACTGATTTTGGACACAATGGTTGTAAATATTCTAATTTGTTATATGCTAAGTTATAGGCCATTTATACATTTTTGCTTCTTGAGTCCAGAAATCACATTAGTTATTGTCATCAAATTGAATAAAAATATAACCTAGGTTCCTATTAAAACACAAGTTTTGTTCATCCATGCCTAGGCAAATCAAGTCTTTGAGTTGCCTTAAATTAAACTGATGTCTTAATTTTGCATAGGTTAATGAGTGATTTATCTTATTTGATCAGCAATAGCATCGCCGAATCACACTCGCACATGAGTAACTTAGTTGTTGACAATGCCTAAACAATTGATCAATTAAGTCATATTTTCGACAGTCAAATTTTGTGAGTTGCGTCATTACTTGCTTTAAAACTGCAGGCCTAGTTCTTTTATTGCAAGTCTACCATTCCAATTGTTTAAAAGTGATGGCTTAGACTAAGCTAGGTCTGGTTAACCTGTTATTTAGTGCCAGCAGCCCCGCATGGTCAGGTTATTTTTCAGTTAATGATTATATGTAGGCTTAAGCCTATGCCATATTCCATCCATTTCTGCTGGATCCTATTGTCGAAATTATCTCGTCCTTCTAAATTGGTACATACTGTTACCAAGCATAAGTGCTAAGTTTTCTATTTCCCAACCATTTTCTTCGATAGGCTAGGCCTAGTCAGTATCTATGAACCGTTTTGTTTTCTTGTGCGCCTCCAATGTGGGAGTTGCTCCCATGGTATGCGCATGCAGGGTTAAGCCCATCATATTTAGTTGAATTAAAGTTGGTCAAAGGGTAGTACTTTGTGTACTAAACGGGTTTAAAATCATTTCGTCTGTTTAGGTCTAGTTCACTGTAATTTTTGATGAATACCGAACAGTTAGCAAGATTTTCCATATTTTATAACCATTTCCCCAAATGCAAGTTAAAATAAGCATTAACATTTATGAATTCCAATTAAGTCATAAATGCTTCAATTTGTATTAATTTAACTTATTACTAAACAACATCATTCAAACTAACTAAGTTAACTTATACGCTTACAGTAAGTTATATTAAAACTGTATTGATATATATATATATATATATATGTATGTATATACAAATTCATTCTCATGTTTTATTGTATTTCAAATTAATATATTTCCTTGCCCTACTCAGCTTCTTTTGATTTTTTGTTGTTGAAAAAAGTCAGTCTGAGGGGAAGGTTTTAAGTAGTAGCGCAACTCTAATGCACCCACAATTTTTGGCCCTCATTCGTACAAACACTGATTAGCCCACAAATAATGAGAGCCCTTGCACCACACGGTGTGGTTCATCATCATTATAATAGAATTAATCAAAACCACAGCAGTTTTTAATTGATCGCAGAACCCTAATACAATACTGTCATTGTTTCGTTTCAGATTTCCAATTCCACATTCAGCCCTACTGCAGCACTGCCAAACACATTCTCAGCATTGAAGACTCGGTCCGATTCTACTTCACAGTTCTCTGATGATCAAGGTAAGAATAAGTGTTGTCATACATTTATATTGATTTATTTGGACTTTACCTATCGCTTATAGCGTTTAATACTACACTAGGTTTCGGGAGGTAAGGAAACTCCTCCCATTATCAAGTGAACCCTACTTAGGCTTACATATAAAAATCAAACAACTACTGAACTAACTACCCAAGCAGCATTTCATTAGGAACAAATATTTTAAATAAATATGATAATAATTTTGAAGAAATTTAAAGATTATTTTAAAATGGTTTTATCATCAAATGACTTTTTTACGGTTCACTTTTTCAATAATTTTATAATCATTTGAAATCAATAATTAAATGATTTTAAAACTAGTTTTAAATATTTTTTATCTTTTAACTTGTTTAAAGTAATATTAAAATTATTGTTATATTATTTATGAATAATTTTAAAATTACTGATTCCAGCTCTTCTGGAAATAAATGTTTACTATTAAGTGCATATTATAATTATTTATACCTCATTAAAGAATCAGCAAATGTGAAATAGTTTAAAGCTAATACTATATATTAATTTTAAACAAATAAAATAATGAGATTCACAGCTCCCAATACAGTTCTATATGACTTAGTTGAGGCACATCTAAGTATATTTGTGCAGTCCCTAAAAATAATAATGCAGGAACAATTAATACTCAGTTTAAATAAAAAAATGTGTTCTTTTATTGTATTATTTTACAAAATACACCTTACACCAAAACAGAAATATTTTTCAAATACCAAAACATAATATATATATTATATATATATATATATATATATATATATTTATTTATTTGATATTAAAGGAAAAAATCAACTCTTTGACTGTGGAAACAATATAAACATAAATTTAAACACATACAGCTAGCTGCAACCCTAACCTAACTGACAGTAACAAGGCAGATGCTACTAGCCTTAATCAAAATGACACAAGAGTGGGATTTGCTCATAAAATATATGCAGACTTCTATAAACCGCACCACATGATAGCTGAGGTGTAATATGTTTTCTGATTCAAACTTGCTTTTGGGGAGTCACTAACTCTGAATTCTGCATTGTAGTGTCTTCTTGGCCATCCAAAGATCTAGAACAACAAAAATGAATGCATGACTTTGATTGTAATTACTTTACACAAGTAAAGGCAAGTCCAACTTTGCTACCATACATTTTAGTAAGATTAAGTTTGTTAACTACTTCATTTGTGCAAAAATTTAAACATAGACTAATACCAATTTACCATGTCCACGAGAAGGGTCACAAAGCGGTGGATAACCAAAAAGGTTCTGTCAGGATAAATACTACAAACATGTATGCCTCCATATACAGATTTTTATAGTACATTTACGATATTTAGATGATTTATTTTAAAATCAGCAAATTCATGGGTTCATGGGTCTTGGTGTAATTGAATAAGTACACACCTAAAGATGACAACTAATTCAAGACATTACAATACAATTTTGGGTACAAAATCTAAAAAATACTCATAAAGCTGCAGTTATAATTTTATAAATATTAGGCCTAGCTCATTCTAAGCCATGAATTTCTTACCTCAGCTTGAGTTGTGTTTGCGCCAGCTACGAGCTCACACAGCCTTAAATTTTTCAGTGGGCAGGCTACTGCGGCCACCTTATCTTCACAGCACCTGGAAACACATTATTAATTGAATCCCTGAAGTTAATAATGTTATAGGTAACCTATTTAAAACATATAAAACACACGCTACTTTAAACTTGGCTAGCTCATGGTGACCTCTAAGGGTTAGATCATAGGAACTGTTAGTCATGCCTGTCCGAATTAAATTCAAACAATTATAATTAGATAAAATTATCTTTGTACTTAGGCCTACAAATCATAACAGAAAGGCAAGTTTGAAAATGATTGTTTGCTGGCGCCCTTGCGCTTTATACTTTACCAAGATATTTAGGGAATAATGTTATTCCACACCACACTCCTTAGCATACTTGTTATACTCCTCGAAGGGCTCTTGTGGCTGCCCACAGAAATAAGAGCAGATGTCTGGAATATACATACGTAGTCCCATCTCAGCAAGAATTTCCAATGCATAAATATGTGTCTCACTACCTCATAAAGCCCTTGCCAAGTTGCACAAAAATACATACATAAACAAGTGATAACTTATAGCATTTTATTTATTTCTCCATAAGAATAACATTAGGGCTGAGAACGCAGGTTGCTGCAACAAGGAAGATAAGAAACGTGTTTTTATGCAATTATCAATAATCAAGATACTACATTTTAGCGACACATTTCCTCTATAGGGAAGAAGCTATTACCTCTACAGAGTGCTTTATGGCGCTAATTTATGTAAACAAGTAATCATAACTTATTAATTTAACATTTTCATCAACCGAATCAAGATAACTTATGTCCGACCACATACATAGGATAGTTAAATCTCAAAACACTGCTTAGCCAAATTTCCGATGGCAGAACTTTGATAAACCTACGATAACCTAACAGCCTAGCGGTTGCAACTGAAACATGATTCACAATCGATTAAATGTATTGGATTATTTTAAGAATGGTAAAATTAGACCTACAACTATGAATTTTGCCTGGCAGGAGATGTTGCAAGGGGAGTCATACTTAATAAAATTGTATGTTAAGTTGGTTTTTTATCAATAAAACAACATTACCGGTAGGCCTATCAACAACAAAATCACCGTTTTTAAAGATTTGTCTATGAAAAGATGTAGGCTAACCTAAATGGTAAGACAAGTTCGTAATAAGTTTAGGCCTACTTACAGAATAAGAGGGTTTATGAATTTTTACAAAATGATTTAGGGGACCTATTATTGGCCAAACTAAACCACACTCTCGTTTTTTCTTAGACACCATAGCCTAAACAAATCCAGATCATTTATCACTCGAGTTCAGTGATAGCTATGACAGTTCAAATATTGTTTACTTAGGCCTAGGCTTTGTGAATCAATAAGTAAATAATAATAATTCTTTATTTGGCCGTTAAATACAAACAGTACAATGGGCTTCGTCAATTATTTAATCTTTAGAAAGTAGCGTAATCAAAACCCCACAGCAACCCAATATTGGTATAGGTCAGTCTCACTCATGATCCCTAACTTAAGACGGAATATTATGGAGTCTACAACTAGGTTAGATTATTAAGGATCATCTGTCAATCAATAGGACTAGAAGAGGGGTGAGTTTGATGCCCCTCGACTACTTAGGCTACAATTGTTAGGTAACTAGCCTATAAAACCAACTGACCAATAGACTTAAACGTCCTACTTTTAGCAATCAAATTAGGTCAATGCCATAAAATACATAAAAACATTTCCATGATTCACTTACCGGTACCTTAACAGTTATCCAGTTGAGACGTTGCCATTCTTAAGTACACACAAATAACTTAGTCCTACGATAACTATAATAGGTACAATAAAACTAACGACTAAGTAACGAAATGAATAACTATAGAAACGATTAAGTTAGCACCGGATGATAAAACAAAGAACAACATCTTCATTCGTCGGGAGTGGATCACCGTTACAAATGTTACAATTTACAATACGCGAATATCCGTGTTTACGAAATGGCGAAGGCGTCCGTAACTGCCAACGGACGATGCAAACCAAAGATAAGAGCCCTACAAGCGGCATAGGCGAAAGCATAGATAAAGCATATCCCTTAGTTGTGCTAATTAAATATTGGTTAAAATTAGTTTTAATATGATTTAAATCATTGTATTTTAATTATTTTAAAATATTTAAATATTATTAAAACAATATTATATTATAATAATTACTACATGATTTTAAAATTATTTTGTAACAATTTTAATATAAGTACACTTCAGTTATTTTACAAACATTTCTAAATAATATTAAAATGATTGGAAATTCATTTTAAAAATACACTTATTTAAATGTTAAATTGATATAATTTTTTGTTGAAAAATTGTCATTTTAAAATATTTTCATGCTGCTTGGGTAGTAACTAACCTACATTTTTATTGTTGTTTTTAGCGAATTTCCCCTATAGGGAAAAAGCTATTACCGTAGTCCGCATGGTAAGACCAAGGCCTGGGACAGTGATAACTTTTCGTTTTGAGGTCCCCAGATGCCAGATTCTTTTGGAGAATAATTAAAATGACATAAGTTATACGCTTATTTATGAATTGGTGAAACTGGGTATGTGGCTTGAGTTATATTCATATTTTGTGTTCCTTGTTGCAGCAATCCTGCGTACTCAGCCCCCATACTTATGGAGTATAATTAACATGTTATATATTGCTTATTTATGAATGTATATTAAAGGAAATTTGTTTATTCGTATTAAGACATACATAAGCACTGGAAATTCGCTGAGCAGCAGGTTTGCTGTGACGGGGCTGTTAGTTTTTCTCCTACATTTGTATTACAAAAAGCGCAAAACTAACACACATACAATAACTAGTAAATATAATTAAAGTGTTTATTTTTGATAGTTGCTTGGTTTTTAGATATAAGTAGGCTTTAACGGGAGGAGTTTCCTTACCTTTTAAACTTAACTTTATTTTGTTTTCATTTTAATTGCGTGGTTTTTGAGTCCACTTATATCTTAGTAAAGATTTAATATTGTTATTAATTTATTCAGAAAATAATTACTCCGGTAGGCCTAATTGCTCATCATGTTGCTACAAATCACTAAAAGAAAACATGCGTCTAGTAACTATACCTACAATTTATCATATCATATCATAAGGGAACTGAGGTAAATGCATGGTGTTGGTTTTATTTACCATCTACCTTTGACTTAAGTTGTAGAATTGCTCGCTGCTTTTACAATTTAAACTTGTCATTTTTTGTCAGATAATTATTAGCGTTATTTGTTTTTGGAACCTACTATTTTCAGCTAAAATAAGCAGCTTATATAAAGTAAAATAAAAAAAATAAATAACAGATATTTTTTAAAGAGGTTAGGATATTTTGTATTAATCTTAATACGGTAATCCTTTAAACCTGTGGCTGAAGTTGGTGACTAAGCTATAATAACAATTTTCAGCATGGAAGTAGTCAGTCTCCAAATCACTGGCAGTATTGAAACTAAATCAAAATATCATTAAAGAAACAGGCGTTGATCATCGGGGGGGGGGGAAATTCCCCCCCCCCCAAGGCAAAATATTGAAGTTGAGCACGCACCCCCGCACCAGCGCTACGTCTACCCGGCAGCGTCATCACGACTTGTCTGATTGATGCGTCGTCAGTCATACATATATACCTGTAATACTACTACAGTGTGTCCACATGTCGGAAATTGCAAGAAAAGCGGATAACTATACGGTAATTTCGGCGAAAATTCGATTATTTAGTTTAAATCGCCCTTTTTGGCCGTTCTTGTTTATGCGGCTTGTTTGTCGTTTCCAGCCAATAAAACACGATTTGTTTGCAATTTTCAACCAATAAGAAACATTGCCGATCGTCATTTTCGGGCCATTAACTGCAACTAGGCCTAAATTCCTGTGTTTGACCCATCCGACGCGGAAAAATAGGCGTTTATTGGAGATAGATCGAGGTCAAATCGCCGATTGTATTCGTGAAAATAAGTTCCAGTTGTCATTCGGGCCTATAAAACGGGATCCGGCTTTATTTTCGCTGGGAAAATGTGGTCTGTTGCCAATTAGTATGATTAATCACACCAATCACGGTTAGATTGTGATTTTTTGGCATATTGAGGCTCTGTTGTCATTTTTGGTCAATAAACAGGTTGCGGCCGTCGATTTCGGACTTTAAATTGGGAGGAACGGTTGTTTTCGGCAAATAGAATACTGTGAAATTGCCTATTTTGTTTTATAAAATATTTTTCTGGTCAGTAATTATGTTCTGTAAAAACGCAGTCTGGTGGTCTTTTTCGGCCAGTAAAATGCGTCCCTTAGTTCTATTGTGGTCGATGTTTTTGCCCTACAAATCGCAGTATGGGTTTGTCGGTCAATTGCCTTTTTCGGACGCTAAAATGAGGTTATATTGCTATTTCCATGGATAATATGCGGTTTGCTTACCGCTTCAGCCTAATAAAACACGCTCCAGTCCATTATATCTAAACGAATTCAGTAATTTTGGTATTTTTTACTACCAAGTTGCAACAAAATTTATTTTTTTACCGATAAAACACGGCCAAATCTCATGATTTTGCTAGAAAAAATGCGTCTCGGATGTCATTTTTAGTATATAAAACATGACCCGGCTTTATTTATTGCCGAGAAAATGCGGTCCAATTGCAGAGTTTGAGCGGTCAAGTACATTTCCGGCATAAAATACGGTTTGTTCTCAATTTCCGGCCGATACAAATTTGCGGCTGTAGTTTTTGGCTCGTAGTATGCTGTGAAATTGCCGGTAAAATTACCGATTTTGGCTGATAATACACGCCCGGTCGGTAAATTTGTCTAAAAACACAGTTTGACCGTTATCAGGCTAAAAATGCTACCCGATTGATGTTTTAGAATGCAAAATGAGAATATATTGCTATTTTAGGCCGATAATATGCATCTCGGGGGTCTTTTAAAATCGTTTAAAATCGCCGTATCTCGCGGTCGATAAAATTTGTATCGATCTTAGTTTAAGTAAAATATTCGTTTTTGACGATAACATACTTATCGTAATGTTAAGGTTAACATCACAACCTTAACAATGTTAAGGTTAAGGATAGGTTTGTAAAAATTTAATATACTTCCGCTGGCGTGTTGGCCTTTAAATTGCGGTTTGGATATAAACTATTGTGTTTTTTTGCCCATAAACTACGTTCACTTGTCGTTTTCGGTCTAAAAGTTACGCCAACCATGAAATGGGGTCAAATTGTCATTGATTGTCATTTTTAATAAAAAAAAAACAGGTTAAATTGCTGACTTTGGTCCATGAATTCAATACGGTCGTCTTTTTAGGCCGATAACTCACATTTTGGTCGGTAAAACACGTTCGGCTATTTTTTACAGCCGATAAAATTGTTGATACGGAGTTTTTAACAAATTTCCGGGGGAGGACTCCTTGACCCCCTACCCCTGTGGGATTCCATACCCCCCCCAACCCCTGGCATACCCCCCCCCCAATGTGACTCTCTGGATCCGCCCCTGTAAAGAAATGATAGAGAGCTTAATCAGTCAACAAACTAGAATGACTGAAAACTTAGAAGACAAGACTGATGTATCAGCAATTTGTGAAAAATGTGACTCTGTCACATCAAATAGAACCCATGCATAGTTTTGTTCGCTAAGAAACAATTTCTGATTTTTTTTTTAGACTCAGTTCGAGCAAATACGTCTTTGGCTAAAACGACAGACTCAGAGATAGAGGCAGTAATCAAAGACTGGCTCCGACAAGCCAAAACTAGAGCTGAGCAAAAGTTAAGGTAAGACTTGGAACAGTGGCGTAGATACGGGGGGGATCAGGGGATACATCCCATCCTTGTAACTTGGAAAAATTTAAATTTAAATCCTCCTGAAATCAAGCCTAAGCCTTTTGACTAAAAAGAAATGCTGTTACTGGAAAACAAACAAAATATTTGTGCAATTTATCCAAAATATCTTATTTATATATTAAGAATATGTTCGCGTACAATAAATAGCAGCAGATGAACTAACTGCACCGGCACGCAGCACGGTACTTGCGCGCCACAAGTGGGACGGTGAGTTGCCGAACAGACTATACCCTCACCCCCTAGCAGCCAGTTGGTTAACTAGCGCACCTGAATTTGACCTTGACGTCTAGAATGTCTCAGTGATGTGCTTAATTTACGACGGTTGCCATATTAGATTTGTAATTTAATAAACTGCAGGGAGCCATAAATCTTCATACTGTTTTTCTGCGTTCTATAACGGCAAATATATGTAAAATTCAACGATATTTCCCGACGAAATAAAGCCAAAGAGTAACAAATAATAGAAGTTAGAGTGAACAGAGAAACAAAGGTTTAGCTTATTTGACAATCGTTGCATGATGACGAAGTTGCAAACGTAAATACATTTTCGTTCACAGATAGGATTTCCAACACAAAATTTGCGTTATTCAACGCATTTTTTGGAATAATTTCAAAAAGGAAAGATTTTTAATTTTTTACAAAAATTCCCCGGAGCTTTGTTTTTACCTTAAAACTGCGGTAATCTCCGGGAAAATTCAGTGATTCTGCAACCGTAGCTTTACGATTACTTTCCAGTACTGACTACAACTGATACAAGTACTTTTAAGTCCTGGTTAGAAATACTGATTACTTTGTATCAATGGTTTATGTCTTGGATATGTAGGCCTATATCAATAATTATGAATGTAAGGGACACGTTAATGGTGTCTTCAATTTTGTATACCGGCATCTGAACACACTAGTCACGAAGACAGTTTTTTGTTTCGTATTCCCTAATGAGATATCCCACCCCCCTTGACAAAGGTCTATCTACGCCACTGACTTGGAGTAGGCTATTATGATATTAGAAAAGTTTCTGGCTTGACATAAGTGAACAAATATAAACATTTCTAAGGTTCAGAATTACAAATTTACCGTAAATGTTGTTTTTACACGGCGAGATTGATTTAAAAGGCTGAGGGCAGTAATTATGAGGTACTCACTGCCTATTCTCTTTTCTTCCTCTCTAATCAGAATTTTGCCCACATCAATTTTCCACTTCTCTAAGCAATATCTTGGTATACAGCTACATAAAATCTTGTTACGGTACATAACAAATGTTAAGAATTATTATTTTAATTTAAAGTTAAAGTTTGTTAACTTAAAGTTGTTTGAGTAAACATGCCCTGATGATTCTTGTTTATTTTTAACTGCAATTTGCTAGCAGCTAATTCTTTTAGCGAATTTCCCCTATAGAGAAGAAGCTATTACCGTAGTCGGCATGGTAAGACCTAGGCCCGGGACCATGATAACTTTTCGTTTTGAGGTCCCAGACCCCAAAAACACCATTCGTTCGAAACTGTATATATATATATATATATATATATATATATATCCGTGAGCACGATAACTCTAGTAAAAATTATCCGATTTTGATGAAATTTGGTATAAACGTGTAAATTACTGTTTGGTTACGTGCAAAATTTATGACTAAGTTTGAAAACCAGCCACATCGCTCCTTTCGAAGGGGTATTTTGGGGGGGTTTTGTACTCAAAAAACGGGTTTTTTGATTTTTTACATATATTTTTTGAAATAGTCAAATTTTGGTTTTAACCGTTGGATTCAGCTTAAAAAAACACAATTTGGTATTTTGATCATTCCTCTACGATAATTGGTTACCGAGATATTGAAAGTACTAAA
The DNA here is from genome assembly GCA_963675035.1 of Allygus modestus. Lineage (NCBI taxonomy): Eukaryota > Metazoa > Arthropoda > Insecta > Hemiptera > Cicadellidae > Allygus > Allygus modestus. The sequence goes on from OY776113.1 coordinate 93,788,411, forward strand.
CACAGTACGTTGTCCAATGTTATTCTTATGGAAGATAAAAACAATTTTATATCTCACTTATTTATGAACGTATACTGGACTTCATCTGGTTGTGGTCTATTAATATGTGATAAAAAAACATTTTTTGCCAAAGGCTCCCGTAGCAGCAAACCTGCGTACTCAGCCCCCATGTTATTCTTATGGAGAATAATTAAATGCTATGTCTCCCTTAACTATGAACTTAAATTAATAAAAACTGGTATATGACTTCACCTACTTTAGTTATATTAATATAAGCATGAAAATCAATATTTTGTGTTCCTTGTTGCAGCAAACCTGCGTACTTAGCCCCAATGTTATTCTTATGGAGAATAATTAAAATTGCATGTATCGCTTATTTGTGAATATATTTTTATGAAACTTGTTAAGTGGCTTTATGTACTATTAATACATTTATATCTCCATTGGAAATTCGCTGAGAATGCAGGTTTGCTGCAAAGAGGGTATTTATCATATATTATTAAACTATTGTACCGTAAACTAAAAGATTTTGCAAAATGTAATATCATTGCTATATTGAAAATGAGTGAAATCTCAACATTTTGTAAATGTTCGACACTGGACCCAGCTGCCTTGATCTTATTAAAAGAATTGTTATGAAAAAGTATTCACGATATATATATATATATATTGGTACCTACTTGTGTGTTTTCTATGGGGAATAATATTTCTTGTTTGATTTTTCCTTTTTGGAAATACTGCTATTTTTCCCGAGTCCTTGAGATCAAGACCTTTAATTTGAGCCCTCTCTCACCATCCTGTAATTTGCCAAACTCCCACAATTTTTACTTAAAATTAATTTACCTTGTGCCATTTAGAGGGCTAACCAATTGTAATTAAATGTCTTAATATAGTTTTAAGACATGTCCGGTAGCCAATCCGACTTCACCGGGATACTTTTGTCCGGTAGCCAATCCGACTTCACCGGGATACTATTGTCCGGTAGCCAATAGTATATAAGCTGTTCGCCATCTTGTTTCTGTCATTCTCTGATTGGGCCTGATGATGACCGGTGTAACTGGTTGAAATCGATCGCCTTGAACCATCTTTTGTGTATACAGTAGAACCTCGATAGTTCAACACTTTGTGGACTAAAGGGGTGTCGAACTATCGAAATGTCGAACTATAGGGAGTATATGGAACATTTTAACACAAGGAGTATTATGATCAGAAAAACAATAGCGTATCACGAAAGTATCAAAAACGTGTTAACTCCCGCAGCGTCTCGAGCGAACTGACTTGACCTTGACCTACTTACTGGAAAGGGCGGGGAAGGGGGTGGATAGCATGGGGTAGGGGGTAGGAAGGAAGTTATTTATAGAAAAGGCAGTAACGCACGTTCGCGAAAACAATAAGCGGGCTCCCATCACTGACCGGAGAAACCATCAAGGACACTATCGGTCGCCACTACTGTCATGTCATGTCGTCACGGCCCGCGTCGAAGTATACAGACTGTCGAACTAGAGTGTCGAACTATCGAGGTTCTACTATATTTTACCGTCTTGTATGTGAGTACAGTATAAGTGTAATTTTACTTTATGGTGTTGTAAGACTATTTTATTTATCCAGCTTAATATAGTTTTCAAATTTCTTGCAGGAAACTGGACAGTACTCCTGGTTCTGGACCCAAACAACACCCGACACCACTTGAAGATTCGACCGCAGACCTAGAGTAGTTAAACTGATTATTTCTGTACCTTACAGGTCATAACTTGATTTTACAGTAGACTCATTCTACTGTGCGCAATTAATGATTAATTTGAAGTTGTTTTTTTCCAACACTCAGTAGCTTCACTACAGTTACATGAATCTTCAAAAATAATTAAAAATAAGGTTTTGTTTGAAACAACAGTTAAGTTAATAGATAGGCAAGCGTTAATGTTGTACATGGTGAACAAACAGATGCAATATTTTAAACATGCCTAAAGACAGAATAAAAAAGTTCAAGAAAATGTCAAAAAGGCATTTGTACAATTTAGTAAATAAAGAACAACAATATTTTCAATATGTTTTAAATAATGATTCACTCAACTTGAGTAAGAAATTTGTTGTAATGATGTTGAATCATGTATTATATTTGATTGGAGTTTATTTTCTTCTTACCTTTCTCCATTTTTATTCTTATACTTTTAAACATTGTTAACATTTCTTATTTAAGCTAGTATTAACTTTTTTAATGTTTAGTAAATAAATATATGCGTTTTATGAGTAAAACTTTGTTTATTTCTCGAACCCTTTAAATTAGTTATAATTTACAATGTGCCTCAACTAATTAATTATTTTTAATTTAAGTTAATAATATACAAGTCTTTAAAGAAAATTCCTAACGTGACTGTTGCATTTCTTATATTTAGCTTGTGCTAAATATTCCAAGCCAAGCAATTTTTTTTATCAGCATGACTGTATTTATTCTGGAATGTTAGCAAGCTGCAAATTTGCTGATGGTAATATTGTCAGTATGAAGGAAATTATACTAACTGAAATTATAATTATTGACAAATTGAGTGATATAATGATACTTTGTGTGTGTCTATTTATGATTTTTCGTAAAAATAACAATTCTTCAGACGCAATAAACATCTTTTTAGATATAATTTGATGTTAATTCAATATTTTCAACAAATATATTATTTATTATTTTTGTATGATTAAAATAGATATCCATAACAAAATAATTTCGTTAAATAGATATCGATAACGATATATTTTGGTTAAATGGATATCTATAACAACATATTTCCTTTCAAACTAGGACAGTTATAGATATTTTATAAACGTCTGATCCTAAACCTCAATTATAAATATTTTTTAGTTAAATAGATATCTACAACAATATATTTTAGTTATATAGATATCTATAACAATATATTTATTATCATAATGACATTTATAGATATTTTATAAACATCTGGTCCCCATATCTCAAACATCAATATTTTACGTTTATAGAATATCTGGTCCGAACATTTCTGAAATATCCATATTAGTGGAATCTGAATGTAAATAAGAGGTTTATACGATATCCGAGACATCTATACGACATATTGACTAACCAGTTTAGATGTTTAAAAGATATCCCTAGTAGCACACATCGTTGGCCCAACGATGGGGAATGGTAGGGATGATTAGAAGTGGTTGGATAATGGTCGGTTGGTAAATCCAACCATAGGAGACGTTGGGCCAACGAATTAATCGTTGGGTAACCCGCGTTGGCAAATCAAACCATAGGAGACGTTGGGCCAACGAACCAATCGTTGGGTAACCCGCGTTGGCAAATCCAACCATAACATACGTTGGGCCATCAAAAGCTATGGTTGGCAAATCATGCTATATTATATTATATTATATTATTATTATTATTTAATATTATTATTATTATTATTATTATTATTATTATTATTATTATTATTATTACTATTTTTTTTTTTTACGTAGGAGGAACGCTTAATGCGCGAACCCAAAGGAACAGTGTGGGACTCCCTCTTACGAGGTATACCCACTAAACCTCCTACGGAGCCGCGGGGGAAAAACCAGGCCGGAACCCTTATCGGACAACTTCGGCACTGGCCCGCGTGTCTTGCGCCCAGACGGGTCATATCACCGTTTCGGGAAACTTAGAGGTCACCTAAGCATCCCTCGTCTCGCTTTCCCCGAAGAACGGATTGCACGAAGAGCGCAACCGCTCTCCAGGAGTCTTCATTTCGAAGCATCGCCCCCACCACGACGTCCGGGGACAGATCGCCGACAGCAGAGACGAGCCTCCTCCTGTCTTTAGCGAAACGACTGCACCGGAAGAAAGTATGATGAGCATCATCCACCTCCTCCGGGCAGTAACTACACTGAGGTGACCTCACCTTCCCCATGCGGAAAAGGTATTCCCTGAAGTACCCGTGGCCCGTCAGGAATTGACACAAGAAAAAGTCAATTTCCCCAAATGCACGGCTCAACCACGGGCTTATGTCTCTGATGAGACGAAACGTCCATCGCCCTTCCAGTTCACCGTTCCAACGCTCTTGCCAAACTCGCAGAGTTTCGAGTCTGGCTTCCACAGCAGCTTGGTCTCTTCCGAGGTCAGGAGCACGGTGAAAGATGTTCTGCCTCTCAGCGGCGAGCAGATCAAGGGGAAACACTCCAGCCACAACCATTACAGCCAGTCCAGACACAGTGCGATACGCACAGGCAACCCTAAGAGCCGCCCTGCGCTGAACGGAGAGAATTCTCTTGCTGTGTTTTTTGACTCTCATGGCACCAGCCCACACTTCTGCGCCGTACAGGAGAGTGGCGTTGACGGTGGACATGAGAAGTCGCCTCTTGCTGGACCTCGGGCCTCCGACATTCCCCATCAATCTGCTGAGCGACAGAACAACCCTCGTCGCCTTGTTGCAAACCGCCTGGATGTGCTCCCACCATGTGAGGCGGCGGTCAAGCACCACTCCCAGATACTTCGCCGCAGTCTTCGTCTGGACCTCCACGTCACCAACAGTCATAGGGATTACTGTTTGGATCCTCCGTCGCGTGAGCATGACGATCTCGGTCTTGGCGACCGCCAGCTCAAGTCCATGACCGCTCATCCATCTGTTGACCCGAAACATCACCTGGTTGAGGCGAAGCTGGGCTAACTCCGGATTCCGAGCCGTGATGACTGCGGCTACATCATCTGCGTAGCCCACGAGATAGGCTTGTGGTGGCATCTGGAGGCGAAGCACTCCGTCATATGCCACGTTCCAAAGGTCAGGGCCAAGGATCGACCCTTGCGCCGCGCCGGCGGTGACCGCTTTGGAACGGACCCCTGCTTCTGTGCTATATAGCAGCCTGCGCTCCTTCAGGTAGTCCTGTACCACGACCAAGAGATAGTCGGGTACCCTGAAGTCCCGCTGCAACGCCTCGAGCATGTCCACCCAACGGGCCGAGTTAAAAGCGTTTTTAACGTCCAGGGTGACCAGCAGCACGATCGGCCTGGCCTGATGGCAGGCCGTGTCAGCCCGCTGGACGGCGCCCAGGACTTCAGCCATGGCATTCAAGGTTGAGTGGCCCTTCCGAAAGCCGTGCTGCCGGGGGGACAAGTCCCCAGCGGCTTCGACGGCCAACCTCAACCTGGGTTTCAGCAACCTCTCAAAGAGTTTACCCGCCGTGTCCAACATACAGAGTGGTCTGTATGCCGACGGGGACTCCGGGTCACCTTTGCCTTTGCTGATGAGCGCCAGTCTAGCTGTCTTCCAGCGTGACGGAAACACACCCGCCGCCAAACACGCGTTGAACATGCGCAGCAGCAGATGTGGGTGACTTCCCACCACAACCTTCAGAGCCTCAACCGGAATGCCATCAGGAGCTCTGTTGTTGTGCATGGCAGACGACGCTGCCACGAGCTCCTGTTCCATGAACAAAGGAACATCAGGCACCGGCCCCGTTACTCTTTCCTCTCGCCTCACAGGGTGACTTGGGAAGAGAGCATCGACGATGGCCGTGATCGTGCCTGCAGGCATAGAGGCACTGCTGGCCCCCATTCCCCCGAGCTTTCTCGTGACGAGCTTGTACCCTATTCCCCATGGATCGGAGTCCACGTCCCGGCACAGCTCCTTCCAGCAGCGAGCCTTGCTCAGGCGAATTGCACTGGCAAGAGCTTTTTTCGCAGTCTTGTGCTCTGCCGACCTGGCCAAAGCCTCCGGTCGGTTTCGAGTTCTCTGCGCTCTTCTGCGAAGCATCAGTGCCGTTCTCCTGAGCTCCGCGATTTCGTCCGTCCACCAGTACACGTGGCGACGACCCCGGACAGGTTTTTTCCGAGGCATCGACGAGTCGCATGCACGCTCGATCAGCTGCATTGTGGAACCCACGAAAGCTTCGACCCGATCTCGATCAGCGGAGTCAAAGCGCTCCGTCAAACCGGCCTCGGGGCTACGACTGAGCCGCTCGACGAATTTTCCCCTGTCCAGTTTGGCCTGATTCCAGCCAATTGGGTTTCGGGTACTGCATCGACGAGACAACTCGTTTTCTTCCAGATTGAAGGAGATGAATTCGTGGTCACTGGCCGTGTACACGTCCATCACCCCCCACCCCGCTACCAGAGGAAACAACCCTGCCGATACCAGCGTGACATCTGGTATGGAGTCACCAAAACCAGGTCTTCGGTATGTCGGCGTGTCCCCTCTGTTCGCCACTTCCAGGTCGAGCCTCGAGGCCATCTCCAAGATTCGGCTCCCCCGGGCGTTAGTGACTGGCATGCCCCACTCAACGGCACGCGCGTTGAAGTCCCCAGCAACTATTACGCCCCCCGAGACACCCTGAAGACTCTCTTCCAGCGCCTCCAGCCTCTCCCGGTACTCCTCGGCGGAATAGTTGGGAGAGAGGTAGACACTGTATACGTTGACTCGCCGAAGTCTCACCCAGACGTAACCGTCACCGGATCCGTGACCCAACACCAGAATCCCCCGACTGTCCGAAATCCAGAGAGCCGCGGTGCCAAGCCGGTCATAAAACCAAGATGGACTGGTTTTGATCCGGTAGGGCTCGCTGACGATCACGATCTGGGCTTTGACCTCACAAGCAAGCTGCTCAAGAATGGCGTCAGCTGCTCGACTCCGCTGCAGGTTTGCCTGGACGAAACGGATCATTTCGTGGCAGATCGAGCCCTCTTAGCGTATAGGGCTTTCCTGAAAGCCCTGCACGCCCCTGAGCCCGGAATGTGATCCGCGGACGCTCCAGGTGTACCGGTGCAGAGAACGCAAGAAGCGGCCGCTGTGCAAGCAGCGGCCTTATGTTCGCCGCTACCGCACTTCCAACAATTGTTGCCGCGGTCGGGACCGGAGCAACTCCGACGCGTGTGGCCGTACCCGAGGCACCGAAAACAGCGTTCTACCTCAAGGCGCTGCCGAACTCGGCAGACGACCCATCCAATCTTGATCTTCCCAGACCGAAGAAAGAGAAGACCGTCTTTCTCTTCCATCTCAACGACAGCCTTTCTCTGCTCCCGCTTGTTTGGTGAGAACAGGGTGACCTTAGGCACACCGGAGATTGTCGGAAGGTCTCTTGTGATAGCCGCAATGACATCGGCCTATTATTACTATTATTATTAATAGTAATGTATATATTATAGTATACCGTATTGACATCATATATTTGATTATTATAATTAAATTAAATATATATTAATTTGCTCATAATTTAGTTCATCATACATCATAGCAAGAATAGACACATAAATCAAAAGAACCAAATTACATTGTTCCAACTTTTATTGTCTTATTGCAGTGATTTGCGCAAGTAGATTAATTTATAGAAGAATTCAAGGAAATATTGTCCATTGTCCTAGTCGTGTAGGTGTAGACTGTTGGTAATTTTTATATCCTAGTCCTTCCATTCACATACACGAGTCCGAGTGGCCGCGAGGGTTAAGGCAAGTGTACAGTAAGTCAAAGGTCGTATGTTCAAGACTCGACCAGGACACAATATTTTTGCTATTCAAATCGTTTATAAAAATTTATTTTATTGGTTTACAAAGCCAATTCAATGTGAAATTGTGTTTTTTTATACAAAATTATAAACGGTTGGCATTTGGTTGGGTGTTGGTTGGCATTGTTGGCATTTGGTTGGAAAATACAACTTTGGCCCAACGGACATTTCTTACCGTTGGCCAACGAACTGTGCCAACCATTCCCCAACGTTGGCCCAACGATTTATGCTACTAGGGATCTTATGAATATGTCTGTGCTATATGGGTAAGTGAATCCAGCAACCAAGTAACAATAACCTTAAAAAAAATAATAAGTTGAGTAACTAGGATATCAGTACATATAAATCAGAGCAACTAATATAAATTCTAAATCAAGATTTCTCTTAAAGCTTTAAATTACATGCCAAAAACATCAACTGTGTGAATTCAAGAAAATAAATAATAAATGGCTTCGTTAGAAAATATTAAGTTTTCAGGTTGTGTACAACATCAATGAGAAATTTAATTTAAATTTACAAAAAATTAACGGGACCCCACGTTACATCATAGAATGAAATCTGCTCAAAATTAGTCAACAGCACTAAATCTTTAAAGAGTTTAACGCTTCATGTCACACAAATACAAATAACAAAAGGTGATGGACTTGCGGTACAGCAGGAGGCGGCAGTTGGTGAACAGGTAGGTGGCTAGGCAGCTGTTCGCCTTAGCTAGGCCGAGTAGCAGAAATCAGGTCCGGACAAGGTGTTGTAGTCTGGGCTGTTCTTCCGAAGCAGGAGGCGGGCGGGCAGCCAGAAATCCCCGCAGCTCCCTCTCCCTTCCGGACACGGATGGAGAACATACTGGAACCCCGGTAATAAGGTCCAGCACCACAAATAAAACTTGTCCAACATAAGAAAATGTTGTAGAATGCTACAACACTCACTACTCCTGTATTATTTTCACTTTCAAAAACATTTAAATGAATTAAATTTCAAAATCAGCTTATAGAAGCATAATTAATTATAAACCTTACAGAAAGGGCCGGTTTAATTTAAGTAACTCACGTGAACATAGTAAATTAATTATTACAAGATGAAAGTTTTATTTTTGTACAAAACGGCAATTAAAAATTTAAAGTGGCAAAACTAAAATTGTCAAAGCTCAAAATAATGATGAGCAACTAATAATAATAAGGAATACACAGGACTATACAGTTAAGTTAGAAAAACATGACAATTTAAACAATAAAAAGATTTTAGCTTGGGGAAGCATTCCCATATAAATCAGAGGATAACTTGAAGAAGCTTGGACCAAATTCGCTCAGAAAGCTTTCAAAAGCTAAACAAGGAGTGTCCACAGCTTTTAAAAACAAGTATCAAACACTAAATAATCTCATAAGACTTGTGGTCACAAGGTTGCCTAGGCTAAAAATGAAATCAGAAATTGGCCACCATAAAAACATTGATAGCTCATTTAAATCTGGTGTGAATTACATGAAAATCGCAGAGGGCATGTGTGAGTGTTTCTACTCAACTATACAAATGTAAAATAACAACATTTTAGCCTATGTCAAACATAAGTTCTGAAAAATTACTTTGCCGGGTGACAGGGAGGACAAAATGGGATCACAACTGTAGTAGCCTATTACTTACCACACAAATAAAGGCTCTGAGCCCCTTAATAATTAATCTGGATCCAAAAATGACTTTGAAAAGATTTTCCACTGAACAGTAAGGTTAAACGCACAATCACATGAGGTATTCTGAACTTGGCAACAAAAATGTGTCAGATTTTAAAATAGATTTAAAAACTGCCGATACAGCAAAAGAAAAAAGTCTAGGCCACATTTTTACAAGATGAGATCAAACTAAAATTTGTTTTCAGCTCTCCAAAGATTACAAAATCAATATGAACATTTTCAATTTTTGGAGTCGGTCGAGCAACAACTTTATTATATTTGGATCATTTAGAACGGATTGACCCATATACAATGCACTTACACCCTAATTTTGAAAAACCCTAGAAAAACCTATTTATTTTTGTAAAGTACTCTGTGCCTGATCATTCTTCACAAGGAGACATATGTATAAGTTACCTATAAGTCGAATCAGTAAAATAATATGCCTAACTTAAGTGTATAGTAAAAACCTCAGAATAAATTTAAGCAGTACAGTAACAGAACTAAAAATAATCCCCAAATTTAAGTCACCAACTCACACCAATGCAAAAAAAAATCACTCTTGACCTCAAAACACAGAGAACAGCACTTAACACAACACTAACACAATTCTAAGGGTTTGTGTAGTCGTAGCTCATGTGGCCAAGTGTTGAAATCACTGTCTCTCCACAGTACCGAAAAAGGCTAATAAAAAATTATCCTGGCTGGAGATGGTATATCATCTTACATCGCAGTTTGTGAACTTGACATTCCAGTGACTCCACTATTTATTTGATGAAGCTCTCTTTTGACGACACAGCCCTTGTTGTAGTAGAGGATAGCCATTAGCCGATTTCTACTAAGGGTAACAGGCCAAGACGCTGTAGAATAACTGCTCTCCAATGAACCTATAAATAATCTGTAACCATTAGTACCTTTATTTTTACAGTGAAAATGTCACAATGTTGTTTTTTATTAGTTACGGTGGGAATCTGTGCTTAAGTAGCAGTTTAGTCCCAACGGTGGGCGCGAGCCACATTCACGGAGTATAACTAAAGTGTCCGGGTTAAAACTGGAATACGTAAAATTGAAATATTTTTGTACATATATGATGTATAAAGCTTTAAATAGCATGGCATTATGCACGCTAGAATTTTGAATAAAAATACGCCTTCACAAAAACAATTGGACAAACATGACGAAGATTACATGTCTTAATTAGACATATATTTTATTTTTGCGAAAAGTCTTCAGTTGGTAAACCTGCAAAATAAAAATAAAACCCATCGTACACAGTTATAACCTATACAGCTGTGTAGAGCGTGTTCTGCTCTAAACAAATCTATAACGAACGACTGCTCAACTTTGCAGGTTAGTTTAGAAATTTCGATGTTTACAAATATGTACAACGTGTCCGGGTCAAGACCCCTTGTCCGGGTCAAGACCCTCTGTCCGGGTCAACACCCTCTGTCCGGGTCAAGACCCTCTGTCCGGGTCAAGACCCCCTGTCCGGGTCAAGACCCCCTGTCCGGGTATAGCCAGTTTTACGGTATGGTATATCGATTATTTAGGTGTTGGTTATGTTCGGTCTCAAATATGTAGAAGACATCACCTTGAAATGTGTCCAGATAACATATGTTGATTCCACTGATACTTAAAGTAAACATTTATTGCCAGGAACAACCATTGTAATGGATCTATGGAAATCCTACTTATTTATGTTATTTTAACATGCTACGTTACCAGAAAACAATATACTGTAAACCTTTTAAATTTCTTTATTTGTCTCGTTTTTAGTTTTATGTTTGTAAATAAACAAATATATAAATATTTTTATATAGCCTATACCGATATCGTTTAGGCCTATCTAATTTTTATTTTAGCGTAGCCTAAGTTAATTTTAATTGGCAAACAAACTAAACATAACAAACGTGATGTTATAAATAACATACAGACGATAAAATATTTTACAATTGACCTAATCAATATATCGAACAATATCATTTGGTTTTTGATATCGTTCCGCTTAAGAAAGTGTGCTGGTACCCATAAGTTTGTGCCGAGAACTAATCTCATATGAATTCTACACTAAAAAATCTTTCAGAAAATGTTAAACATATGCAACTTCAAGAAAGGTACCTTGTTTTCTATTCGAACCATTAACTTAATTATTTGCCTGGGTGCAGTACAGTAAGTGTCCAACAAAACAATCCAATACCTATAAAATATTGAACCACTAACTTATGATAGTTACATCGATATTACAGACGAGGATATTGACAACAAAATTAAAACTCCAAACCATCACAAAAACAGTGCTCAGCGGAGTTAGGTTGGGTTAGTTTATCACAGTTTTTAGGCTAACCACGAGCACCGTAAAGTAAAACGCTTTGTGATTGCGTATCAAAAACAATAGCAATCAAATGGGAATATGGTTATCGGTGTATCAATCATGGTAATCCGATATTTTATATTCGATTGTTTTGGTGGACGCTTATTGTACTGTACACATATGCCTATTTACAGTTCTTCAGTACAAAATAACATTAACTGATGCATATAACCCTTAGGCCTTGGTCCTAAAGATCGTTTAAAATTATAGGCCTAGGTCTACACAATCGATTAGAGAATTCTTTGGTTGGAGCTCCTAGATTATTATTTTCAGACAGACAATAAGCACTAACTTTAGCTTGGGAAGTACAATTTTAATTTCTCTAAAATCAATACTTTTATATATTATATGCATACACTAAGATAACATAAGTTTTGTACAGCTTATTGAGTCTTCAAAGATTTTGTACAAATTCCATTTAGCCTACCGGTACCTAGTGAATGTTTATGCCAGCACCAACCACTATACTATATCGGACTCTAAATTAGAATTCGGTGCCGTTAAATATATTAGTTAAACTAATAGCTAGTCAAATTACCTTCACAAGAATAATTTATTTTAATTAGCTTACCGGCTCTTTGATTCCTTCGTTTTGCACTATAAATAACATAACCAACAATAATTGTCGCATGGAGATGAATCCCAATGCCACCAAAGACCAAAGACCATAGACGAACGAATAAGTGGATGCAATATTTAAGCAGTTTATAATAGTTATATGTACTAATTAAGAATCGTCCCTTCGATATTCTTATTGTGGTCGAATTGAAAATATTAGGGATAATGTATAGTATTTACTAAAATAGCCACCATTTTAGTTGTTCTGCAGAGTGCAGTATGAACTCTAACGCTGCAGTTATATAGATTTGCAAGGGAGTATATAACTGATATGTTGATTAGTTTTAGGACCCAACAAAGGTTATAAAAACCCCGGATGTACAATTATTCCATATAAAGGTGGAGCTTAGTGAGGCGAAAGTTTTAAGCCCTCTCTCCTAGCACACATGTTTGCCGAGTTATTAAAGAGAATGTATATTGACTAAACACAGTACGTTATCTTATGGGGAGTTTTCATTATAAAAGCCTGTTATTCATATGTTAGTGTAGTTTTATCATCCCCTTTATCCCCTCGCCTACTTTCAATACTGATTGGACTTTCTCATAACCTTATAATGCACATAATTATTTTATCGGCTTTGCAGGAAAATATAACCAGGAACATCAGAACAGCAAAATATTAAATGCTTTCATATTTCCATACAAATTGGAATAAATGTACTTGTGTTTTAACACTGATATTGATTTTTTAAGTTTTTTTATGTGGAAATTCACTTTCCACATGTCAGCGTGCAGCGTGTCAGCTGTCCCAAATTACGCGTGCGAACTCATTTTAGTCTTATGTCAGCGTCGGTTTCGAACACATTTTACAACTTATTTAAATATTATTTTAGATTATTTTGATCTATTATTCCATTATCAGTTTCTAAGTAATCTTAAAACTTGTTTTAATATTATATTCGCTAGCTACCTATATCAACATTAGTTTCTTATATATTTTAAAACATATTTCATTTTTTTTATTATCATTTAATTATGTTGTGTTAGCATCAGTTTTGAACAAATGTCATGACTTATTTAAATATTATTTTGGTCAGATATGCCAACATCAGTTTCTTATATATTTTAAAACTTATTTCAATGTTATTTAATATAATTACATTCTGTTGTGTTAGCATCAGTTTCGAAGTTATTTTGAAACTTGTTTTAATATTGTTTTATATTATTTTGGTCAGCTATGCTAAAATTAGTTTCTAATATATTTTAAAAATTATTTCAATGTTATTTAATATAATTTCATTCTGTTGTGTTAGCATCAGTTTCGAAGTTATTTTAAAACTTATTTTAATATTATTTTATGTTATTTCGGTCTATTATGCAAACATCAGTTTATAATACATTTTAAAATTGATTTGATATAATTTTAAATTATTTTCTACCGTTATGTCCACTTAAGTCATCAACCCGTTTTAATACTTATTTTCATAACAATTACAATTATATTTTTCTTTATATCAATATTACTTTTCAACACATTTTAAAATGTAGTCTGATAACATTTCGAATTATATTATTATTAGTTTAATATATTTCAAAATAAACTAATTTTAAAATGTTTTAAAACTTATAAACATTGGTTTAAAATAATTTCTTTGCTACTTGGGATATTTAATTTTACTCGTAATTTCAAATATTGAAATACAATCTAATTAAATGATTAGCTGAGATTTTAATGTCTGAAACAAACACGTTGTTTTTATTTTCAGTTCTTTTAATTTCTATAAACAGACACACAGTTTCTATAGTAAACACATGACAATTAGACATGTCAGTGTAAATGTTAGTGTTTGCAGGAGAAACCGGACGCTGGCAATGTGGTTTTATTCAATTGCAGAGGAGTATTTTAGATCGATAGCTAAAACACTGACTCATTTTAAAGGAAAACGGACGAAACCTATGTTGTATTGGCATCTCGGGGATGTGTGACGCTTAGCGTCACCCTATTTTATATAGTGCGCGCAAACTCCGTCGCGCAGCCACTGCCTGGAGCACTTCGCCTGTCGCGCCGTTGACAGAGCGAACAACTTTTTTCCGTCTTGTCAACGAAATCTGGCTTAGCGGCGTCCTCTCCCCCTTCCTACTGCCGGCGTCAGAAAGGACGGACGTGTTGAACCTCATCTCTGCAACCAATTCGCACAACCGATAAGTTTTCATTTAAGTATAGGGTAATTTAGAGACAGAATGGCTGGCTAAACAGCTTATTAAGGGGAAACCCATAAGGTTCGCCCCGATACAGGAATGTAGGAACAAATAGTAGTGTTCGGGCCTGGCCCGAACACTTTGCAACAGGTTGAATTTTCAGCACGTTTAGACCAAATTAATCAGACTCCCCAGAAGATTATCCATAGTTTTTGATTAGCTTGCAGTATTTCTATACATTCATTTAGCTTAAAGATTAGTTACCATGCCTGGATCAGTATTGCAATAACCTCAGATGCAGATTTAGTATATATCAGTTTTTGGAAGGATCTTAGTTAGTTCATTACAGTTATTTAGATTAAATCAAAGCTGGCTAAGTAGGCTTTCTGGTCTCGGGTAAAAGATCTCCGAGCCTCTGGTCCCCCAAGCACGTTTTCCAGTTCAATTATATAGTTTGGTACCGGTATTTCAACACAGGTTTGAAGACAGTCTTACTTCCATTTAGGTATTACAGTTCATTATTTATAGTTAGTAGCAGAGTCAGCACGCCCTATAATCTAGTTCACCAAATTAACCATTTAGTTCCCCCCCTTTTTTACCCTACATATGGGTAACCTATAATTAACTTATTCCCCCATATAATTAACTTATTACTTCCCCACGGCTACATATGCTAGCATAAATCCCCCAAACTTCAGCTCTTTCGCTACATATGGTAGCAGACATAAGCCTAGGACCAGAGAGCTTTAGGCAGCTTTGTTTTTTGTAGGTTAGAAAACTTAGGATTTAGTCGATGAATCTTCTGGGGAGGTTATGTCCCATATCAGAATTTTTTAGAATGCTAGACTGACACCAGGAAGGTAGGGGGCCTAGCCCTCAATTTTTGAGGTTAAACCTTTTCCAAATTTATCAAACTAGGGTGACCAAGGGAAAATAGTGTGTCTTAGGTAGGATTTTGTATTTGTTGTTCTGTTTTGTATTTCAGTGAGAATCCACAACTCATCAGGCCTTGGCAGCAGTACAAGTGTTTCAGTGATGTGATTCAGTGTTTAGGATTTTAATTTGTAAGCCTAGCAAGAGGCATATCTGGTCTATAAAAAAATGTATTGGGTACAGGTCTCAGGTATGGTGGTTTAACGGCCATAACCCAATTTTTATTACAATTAGAATGGCATTTGGCCAAAACCAAGGTGTTTTGTTTTGTTATACAAATAAAGACCAGTTTCTATAGTTAAAGCCAACACCTTGCTATGTGTTAAATTCAGTGACTGTTTTTTATGTTATTTAATTGTTCAATAAAATATATTTATCATGCTGCAGCCTCATCTTTTACAACTGTTAGTCTGTGGCTACAATCTGTGCTGTTTGTCTGTCCAATGTTTAATTTATTCTTTGTACGATGTGATTTTGTCTTTAAAATTATGTGAATATATTTTCTCACACTATTGGTCATCCCTAGTAACAATAATATTCTTTTAGTGTAAGCATTCAGTGGGCCAGAAATACAGGGCCAGAATCTGCCAATAGTAAAGTTTTTAGGGCCTAGCAGTTTTTGCAGTAGGAAGTTTTTTGCAAATTTTGGATCAGTAAAACCCTTTAGGCTAGATTTTTATGGTATATAATTGTAGAATGGGTTCTCAGGACATGTCTAACATAGGTAACCATAGTCAATTTAGTTTATATTTTGCATTTCAGTTGGTTTTTAACTCAGTTCACTTTTAGGCTAAGTCAGAATTCTGGCTTGGTACAGCTGGCATTTTACATCAAGGCATTAATGTAACGTACTGTAGAATATATTTTTTCTTTTTCCTTGTGCCAAATGTATTTATAATTATGCGTTTTGAGCAACAATGTGCCTCTAGTAATTCGGTCGGGGCTTGTGTTTATAAATTGGTCGATACTCCGGCCGGTCACGCTACGTCACTCGCCACCAATTCTTGTGCTGAACTTAGCTTACCTACAGCTAACGTCTGGTTGGGCGGCCAATGGATTAGCGCTGCACCCACCTTTTTTGCTAGTAAAATCTTTTTCAATTAGTTTAACTGAAGTTAAACCGGCACTTTTATCAATTTTATTTTTGCTTGTGTGCAGTTACTTGTTCAGGGAACCGAATTTTGCATTTGGGGAAAATTTAGGATAGCTCTTGCGCTTTTGTTTTCTAATGTAGTTAGATACGGGACATTAGGGGCCGACCTTTTCCTTTCATTTCACAAATAGACACCTACCGGTGTCGGTCGGCGTAGCTTGGGTTTTTCCCTTCACTGTTAATTTATTTATGGCCCAAGCAAGTAATTTGATTAGTGTTCAGGTCCTTGGCGACTCATATGCCGCCAGTTTTTGCAATTTTTCTCGAGCAAATCCCGGCCTAACTGGGAGTTTACGGCCAATTTTAATTCGGAGCATCTCTGGAGCAAGAGTATCTGACCTTAAGACTTTTGTTAAGTTAAATGTTTCAGCCATACAACCGCATATGCCCTTGTTATGTTTCTTAGGTACAAACGATTTTTTAGCAAACGTAGATATTACAGTTTTCAAGAATTCTTTTTTGTCCTTTTTGAGACTGATACGGCGTTTATATCCTAGGATGGTCATTGTTTTTACAACATTGCCGAGTTATCCACGGATAGGAAACTACACCCCAGCAGTTACCATTTTACATAAAATTAATAGGTTTTTGCTCACATTACGTTCACACTTCGTCAAAGTGATAGACCTCCCCGACGAATTAAATCGCACGCGATTTTTCATGCCTATTATGGGAAATCAATCCGTCGTGATGGAATCCATTTCAACAACGATGCATTCATAGAGTTGATTCCTGTAATAGAAAACTCTTTATCACCAATGCCGACATAGATTCTTTTTTGTAAATGGTTTTCAACGAACAGCAATTTTATGCTCCAGGGAAAGTCTGTTACGGCCAATTGTTTTGCAATTGCTCAACCTCCAATCATTTAGGAATTTGTTTTTCCTTTCTGGGAATTAATGGGATTTTTTTGGGGATTCCGGATTAAAATAAAAAAAAAAAAATAAATTAATTAATACCTCTTTTCTTGTGTTGGGCGCGTTGCCTGGGTTACCCTTTTTGCGCAATTTGAATTTTTGAGCAACGACTCTTGATAAGGGATACCCATAGGCAGTAGGTGTTTTGTGTTAAAATTTTTTTTTCTCACTTTGTAGTTTTCCTGGTTTTTAGACAAAATGCCCTCAAGGGTATATTCACCCGAAGAGTTGCCAGCAGGCACTTCCTGGATTTGTACCCTCAATGCTTAGGAACCCACATTTTTCACAGTTAAAAAGACTTTTTCAGCCAAAATATTAAAGACCTTTTACCCAGACCAGAAACGCTCTACAAAAGTGATATTAGGTTAAGTCTTCTCTCTCGGTCGCTGTCCCCGCCAACGCCCGGGGGACTGTGAGTCTCAGGGTATCCTTCCCTAGGATGGGCTGCCCTACACGTCCTCCCCCGTGCGTTGTCGGCCAAATCTTTCCCCTCCCCTTTTCGTCTCCGACACCCTCACTGGGTCTTGTAAAGAATTTTTTTTCCTGATTGAGATTAACCTTTCTGCGCATGGTTACCTTTTTTTTGTTTTATTCATTTTTTCACCATCGCAGGAAGAGGCTCAGTGGTGGCACCTTCTGTGGCGACCTTTGTACTAGTCGAGTGTTTGGAAGACAAACTCTTTTACTATTCTTTCCTATTTCTCTCCCTTGGCTCTTTTCACACTTCTTAGCTTAATTAGTCACTAAAGTAGTAGTAGTTAGGTTTAGGAACAGTCTAGAGAAGATCAGAAGGTAGTTAAGTTAAAGATTTTCATGTTGTAATAGGTATGCCAAGACAAACGTCGATTGTAAGAACGAGTAGGGGCAGGATTTTTCTCAATTAAGCAAGAACCGGGCACTAGGAAGATTTTTTCCCCCAAACAGTCCACAAGCACCTATCCTCACCTGAAATTACCGCTCATCATAGCGTAATTGCGAGCGCAATTTTTTTCTGCATGCGAAGCAAAAAAATACAAAAAAAGGGTTTTCAACAGTTTTGCAGATCCTTCCAAACTCCACAACTCTCACTCACTTCAGAAACAGTTCCGCGGACCTCACCAGTCTGGCCTTGGTAACCCGGCGCCAAACATGGGACAATCCCACGGTACCCCAGTTAGGAAAAGACCAACCCGTCAGTTATCGGACCGCCGCCTTGCGATCAACCTTTCATCACCTTCACCACGACAGTTCACCTTTAAAAAGATTTTTTGTTTAGCAATCATCACCGATCAATACAGTTAATACCCCCAACTATTAAAATAACACCATGACAACTGCACAATCAAAAATTTACATTAAACAGTACAACCGGCAACCAAATGATATTATTTAAAGACAGAATAATAAAGTGATCTCAAGCAATATCAGTTACCAGTGCTTTATTTGGACAGTGTCAGTTACTTGGACAGTAAAATAGACATTTTCTCAACCGCAAGTTCACATCATCAGCTCCAAGTGACAAAAGTCATATTCCGACACCAAGTTCCGAGGGGATGGCAACATCTTCAAAGGCAGATCCAGCAGAGCCTCAGCATTATCCACACCAACAGCAACGCGGTGATCAGGACCTGCTGGGAGCACATCTCACCCTGCTGCCTGCAATCCTCGGCTGTTCCAGTTTTCGCCATCACCTGTCAGCGGGGAACCAGCCAAGTCGATGCCTGAGCAAGACCTCCTCTCGGACACCCCCCAAACAAATAACATCACCAAAGACCACGTTATCTTCTCCAACTCTGTGCGATTTTGAACTTATAAAATAAAAAAAAAAAAAAAAAAAAAAAAATGTTTTTGTGCGTGCAGTTGTCCGTCCCTTTTACTGTCGCTTTCCGACTTTCTGTTTCAGCTGAGCCAAGATCACAGTAGTCACAAGTTTGCTAGGTTAGGTTAATTTAGCTGTCGCACCCAACATACCTTCCTCTATTCGCGAGGGGGGGTGGATCCCGATCCCTGCCGTGGTTGGTCAACCAAAACAATCAGCTTTTTCCCCAAACAAACGTTGCTAACCAGGTTCCAAGTCGAAGCCGGACTGGTCAGGGGTTTTCGCCTTTCCTCATCTGTTCTCGGCTTCCCTTGAGTTAAAACCGGGACCATGACATCTCGGGACCCAGAGCACGATAGAGGGAGGCAACTCGAACAAAAACCACTCAAAACACTCAACAACCTCACACCTTCAGCAAAACTGATTCTTTTTCTTTTCTTTTGCCGTAAGGGGGGTGGTTGTGACGCTTAGCGTCACCCTATTTTATATAGTGCGCGCAAACTCCGTCGCGCAGCCACTGCCTGGAGCACTTCGCCTGTCGCGCCGTTGACAGAGCGAACAACTTTTTTCCGTCTTGTCAACGAAATCTGGCTTAGCGGCGTCCTCTCCCCCTTCCTACTGCCGGCGTCAGAAAGGACGGACGTGTTGAACCTCATCTCTGCAACCAATTCGCACAACCGATAAGTTTTCATTTAAGTATAGGGTAATTTAGAGACAGAATGGCTGGCTAAACAGCTTATTAAGGGGAAACCCATAAGGTTCGCCCCGATACAGGAATGTAGGAACAAATAGTAGTGTTCGGGCCTGGCCCGAACACTTTGCAACAGGTTGAATTTTCAGCACGTTTAGACCAAATTAATCAGACTCCCCAGAAGATTATCCATAGTTTTTGATTAGCTTGCAGTATTTCTATACATTCATTTAGCTTAAAGATTAGTTACCATGCCTGGATCAGTATTGCAATAACCTCAGATGCAGATTTAGTATATATCAGTTTTTGGAAGGATCTTAGTTAGTTCATTACAGTTATTTAGATTAAATCAAAGCTGGCTAAGTAGGCTTTCTGGTCTCGGGTAAAAGATCTCCGAGCCTCTGGTCCCCCAAGCACGTTTTCCAGTTCAATTATATAGTTTGGTACCGGTATTTCAACACAGGTTTGAAGACAGTCTTACTTCCATTTAGGTATTACAGTTCATTATTTATAGTTAGTAGCAGAGTCAGCACGCCCTATAATCTAGTTCACCAAATTAACCATTTAGTTCCCCCCCTTTTTTACCCTACATATGGGTAACCTATAATTAACTTATTCCCCCATATAATTAACTTATTACTTCCCCACGGCTACATATGCTAGCATAAATCCCCCAAACTTCAGCTCTTTCGCTACAGATGGAACACGTTACCTCTTGAACTGAAGGCCAAGACGCTAACCGTTAGGCTAGCGGAATGCCTTGCGTTCGGCGTTTACGAGAATCTGGACCACAATCAGCTCCCTAGGGGCTGAAGCATACAAACCGCTGGAACGCACTAACTACGTATTTTGTTAAACCTATGTGTTAACAAAGGATAAGGCATTCACCTCTGGCCCCATATGACAGAAGGGGGAGCCTCTATGCTGGTAGCTGGGGGCTAGTTGAGTTGGTTAAGATTATATTCGATTTAAAAATTACGTTGCCTCTTTACGACCTACAATTTACTATGGAGATTTCTGTGTTTCCCTTCATCAGTTTTAACGCCCAGCGCGACCTAGATCGAATGTCAACAACCGTTACCATCAACTTAGTAGATCGGCAGTAGGCGGATGCGAAGTGTCCATTTCCCGCCGAACCGGGGAACACTTAAAATATCCGGTCTGCCTGGACGGCCATACATTAGACTGGGATTGGTTTATCCTAATATTTTATCCTAAAACCGAACGCCATCGACGTGTCTACTTTCTTCTTCATTTATTTTGTTTTATTTCTGTTTATGTGGATAAAACGGTGTTGTCCTTGTTCATTTCTCCAAAAGTTTTTATAACTGGGGACATTTGATTAGTTTTTGTGGTCTAAAAAACTTAATGACTAGATATTCTATGCTTATATAATTTACAATAAATCGTCTAAAATCATTCTCAATGTTAGTTAACAAAGCTAATTAATTATCATCCTATTTAATGTAAGTGTATGGTATGGTCCTCATTTTTCACCCTTCCCCATTGTAAATTCGAAGCAGATTTTCTTTCCTCAATTGCCTCTTCTCCGCATATTAGAGTCACTGCAGTTGTTATAATAACTCAATCTCCCTAGTATTTTTTTGTATACACATTTGATTAATTTTTATATTTCCCCTCTATATGCAGACACTGTTTTCTAGATATCACTTATTGATATTTTACGATGTGGTAGTGTTACTTTGACAGGTGGACCAACAATTGACCGTAAATTCATTAACTCGGATGACAATTTGGGTGACATTTAAAATATTAATAATTAGTAAATAGGTGGCTGAAACCAACTTTTCGACATGAAACTTGTCTGTTTAACCATATGATTGACATTTTTAACAAAATTAATAAAAAGAGGGTTGAAACCAAGTTGTCGACATGACACTTGCCCGGATGATCATACTATCGGCATTTTAAATAATTAAATAAATAAGCAGAAACACCAAGTTATCGACATGACACTTGCCCGGATGATAATATTATGACCAACATGGATGAGCGAACGAAGTAAGTGAAATATTAATACATCTTATAAATTTCGTTTTCGGCCTACTACGTCTTTATTTCTCAACCGATTTGGACAATCGATGTGGAATTTTAAAGGTTATATACACTGCAGAGTAACAGACAAATGTAAAAATCAAAAATACCGGTTTATTAATTTAAATATTGATACTTAAAAATTGCTCCATGTTATTTAAATGGGAGCATACTTTTAAAGGAACTTAGTTTGAGAATACCGGGCAACGTGTGATCATGGAATTTGTACCAAATTGAAGCTGAAACATTCCGGAACTCCTCAAAATTGTCAGATTTATCATTTTCGCCTATTAAGAAAGTTAAATCATACAAAATGTAAATTCCTACACACTGTTTTGAAGGGATTTATAGTCTGTTATGTTTACAACAAACAGCTGATTATAATCCAACCCTGTGATATTCATTAGACAGCTGTTTAGCTCACTAAGCTTTTGATTTATTTTCATGTATCATATAGTAAACACTAGCTGCTATCGTACCCTGTTTCACCAAGGAATACAACAGTTGTGTGTGCTGCATTCTGTGGTTAACCCATGGAACTACTACCAAACACTCTCAGCTGTTTGTAAATTCTCATCAGCTCAAACTAAAGTGAATGTCCATAAGAATAACACAGGATTGGAACTTTGGATCCCCGTGAAGCGGAGCCATATGGGAATTTCTTAAAATCCTTTCTTATTGGTTTCCTACGTTTTGGAAAGAGTGTACATACCAAATTTCGTGGTTGTAGGGGTAAAGTTTTGGCCTGGGGGATGATGAGTTTTTCGTATTAATAAATTGTCTATAACAATTACCCAGGATTGGAACTTTGACGCCCCATGGGGTGAGCCCTTTGATAATTTCTTAAAATCCATTCTTAGTGGTTACCTATGTTATGTAAAAAGTACACGTGCCAAATTTCATAGTTGTAGGGGTAGAGGTTTGGCCTGGGGATGATAAGTTTTTCTTATGTATAAAGTGTCGATAACATAACATGGGGTTGGAACTTTGAAACCTCGTGGGATGTAGCCCTATGAGAATTTCTAAAAATCCTTTCTTATTGGTTACTTACGTTGTGGAAAAAGTATAAATGCGGAATTGGTTGTTGTGAGTGTAGAGGTTTGGCCTGGGGGATGATCGGTTTTCCGGATGTATAAATTGTCCATAAGAATAACTTCGAGTTTGAACTTTGAAGCCCCGTGGGGTGGAGCCCTATGGGAATTTCTCAAAATCCCTTATTAGTGGTTACCTACGTTGAGGAAATAGGTACGTGTGGAATTTCGTAGTTGTAGGTGTAGAGGTTTGGTCTGGGTGATCATAGGTTTTTCGTATTTATAGACATATATTAACGTAACCATTAAATGTAAATTTTAGCTTTTAAATACCCGCGTCGCAGCAAACCTGCATACTCAGCGGATTTCCAATAGTAGGGTTCTTTGGCCGGTTCTGCGGGTGGGGGGTGTGGAGGATGAGCTCGGGGGGGGGGGCTCAGGGATGGTTTCATGTCTACCATTTTGCCCCCCTTGACACTTAACTTCCTATGTATTTAAAATGATCAACCCGTTGTTGAACTGTCTGACAGCAGTGATATTGCTTGGTTCAAGGGTAAAGAAGTGACTAAAATCTAGGGCTACGTTAACCCAGGTAAAGCAATCCGAACTCATGTTAAATAAACGCATCGAAAACCAATGGTGGAAGAAGGGGGTACAGATCGGACCCCCTTTCAATTATCAATCTCATACAGTGTACATCAATGAACCTGGTTTATATGAATTAATATTTTCCTCCAAACTACCGGCCACTGAGAAATTTTAAGACTGGGTCTTTGAAGAAGTCTTGCCTTCCATTAGAAAACATGGACAGTACAAACTTATAAACGAGAACCAACGATTGTTACAATCACTTACAAAGTCACTGGCAAATAATCAAAACCTAGAACAAACTAACTCCGGGTTTAAAACTACAAGTTTAACGAAACCCAATCCATGAATAATATGTTGACTGAACAGACACCTAAAGTGGTAGTGTTGCCTGGAGATTCAAATATGAAACATGAGGCTTGTGTTGTGATTAAGGAAACCCTTATAGAGATGTACATAGTTTGTGAATACAAATGCATTCGAACTCAAAAAAGAAATTTCAAACAAGCCTTAAATAAAGCAAAGGAATAAGGATTTGAAATATACTACCTTAGAGAAAATGTTCCAAACGGTATAAATATTGTAAATAAAGTTAAGGTAGTAATGAAGAGTTACGGCATGCACATTGACAACAGATACAGCATCCTAACGACTCACAATTTCGTTAATATGGTTGAGCATATCTTGTACAATGCATAAGTCTACACTTCGACTCGTTCCAGAACCTTCGGCGGTAGTCTGTCAGTAACAGTCAATACATACTCCAAAATGAACAGTGTGGATGACACAATAAAAGTAATCACCATATCAATGAACAAAATAGGTTTTAAGCGCATTAACATCCAAGAAAGGCTCGCAATCAAGTTAGTATTGTTAGTGTTGGATAGAGCGAGAGATATATTTGAGAGTGAATATCATATGAAACAATATAATTATGAAGAAAACAAAAAGACTGTTAAATTTATAAAGGAGCTAAATACTTATTACACTTATGAACCGTGCAAGGATGTACAACAATTAACGGGGACTCAAATCGCGATAGATGAAATAAGATTCCGCAAACCGTTGGAACTGATGTTGAGGAAAAAATTTACCATTTATCCTGTTGCAGCAAGATGTGTCACAGCGAGTGCGCACAGTTTACTTCAAGGGTAAGCAGACACAACACCATTCAGTAGTACGGTAGAAGTTAAACGGTAAAGTCATGGACGATTACGTTTCTTCGGACGACAATATCAATTCGTTTATTGAGGAGATTGAGGTTATGAACAATAATGCTAGTGATCGTTCATTGACAATACCTAAGACGCCATCTGTAAAACCGCCCACTGCCACCAAGATACTAAAAAGACCAAGTAAAATCGAAGTGGAAACCAAGAAACCAGGATGGGTACCAAAACCAACAGATGATTGTCATGGTGTCATGGTTAGAGGATGGTAATATATTTACTGTTCAAAACGCGGGAAACAAAGGACAAATATTATTAAAAATTGAATCAAACGATAGAATATATATGGTATTCATGCGCGGTTTATTTTTGAACAAATTTAGTGAAATACACGAAAGTGTTTAAATATTAGTTGATAAAGTGGAAAATATGTGGATTGATAAATCAACAGAAGTACCGAAAATTACAAGATTAACTCAAACTGTTACACAACGCAGCACAGTTTCATCGTCAACGCCGAAGAAGCGAACTGTGCGTAAGAAACGAGCGACACCATCAATAAATTAGAACAGCTGCATTCCCAGACAGATCTCGACGTTACAGTATTTTGTGTGAACCCCGGCATGGAACACCTGCAAACAACAGATGCACAGACCACCTGCTTAGAAAATGGTGGCGCGGGTTTATAAGGCGGAGCCCAGCCCGTTTGAAAATAATTCTTCAGCGTACCACCACCTCACCTAGACCTACTCCAACTACTAGAGATGTCGAGCAGCAACACTTTCACCCCTGAGTTTGTGAGCGTGGGCAGCACTGCGCCATGGACCTCAGAACTACGCTCAATAACTGTAAATCAGACTCTCCCCTCTACACCAGAATTGCTGATGTTTGAGAGGAATTACCTACCTAATCAGTGCGATGGAACGAGTCACAACTCAATTCGGTGAGATAGTAATCGTGATCCTGGAGGGACTGGTTGGGGACGACTTCTTCCTGCAAGTCTACCTGCTCAGACGCTTCAATGAGGTGCTAAGCAACACCGTCATCGAGCGGTACAACAACATGTTTTGATAACGTCTTCGCTTGGTGAAGCACAGCCAAGAGGTTCTAACAGTAGATTCAAACCGTTGGAGTTTATATAAATATGTAAATATGTAAAGCAAGATTTGAAGATTTCATAAATACTTTTGTAAATTAGATTTCGTAGTCAATATTTATAGTCACGTTCAAAACATAACTACTGTGTTAATTATTACATTTTACCCCAATAATATTCTTTAGTTGTAAGTTTAAAATTTAAGTGTGTGGTAATTTAGAGGTGCTTAATGTTTAGCTCAGTAGTTATCATGAGCTTGATGTGGAAACATCCGTTCTCAGCCATTGTGGTGGGACGTTTGGGTTGTGGCAGGTCACAATTTAGTTCAAAGTTTATAAACAAAATTATAGAAATGTTTGACACACCATTTACTAGTATCAACTGGCATTATGGTAGTGGTTGAGGGGGAGGTGAATCAAATAATACCAAAATTAATCACATAGAAGGCCTGCCAAACTTGGAGGATTTTGATGGTAATGAGCTGATACTTGTGATTATAGACGATATAATGCGCGAGGCTGACAATCGCGTGGTGGATCTTTTCACAAAAGGTTGTCAACATCGCAACATAAGTGTGTGTTTTCATAACACAAAATCTATTTCATCAGGGACGTTGGCAGAGGGACATCTCATTGAATGCACATTATATTGAGTGTTTTAAGAATCCTAGAGATAAAGTGCAAATTAGTTACTTGGTACTTGGCCAGACAAATATATCCAGACAGTCAGAAATTCATCGAGGAGGCGTACACTGACGCTACGAACAATCCACACGGTTACCTACTCATAGGTTTGAAACAATCAATAGACGAGAATATGCGAATACGAAGTTGTATGTTTCCAGACAATCCTACGAATTATGTGTACTTGCCAAAGAAAAAGTAATTTTGGTCTCAGTAATAATCATGTCTTGCTTGTTGAAGAACGCAGCTCTGCTTACGGATTTCATACATGCAACACCCAAGGAGCATAAAGCGATGTTAAAGGTGTGTGACAAGAGCCGCATTCTCTCTGTGTGCGAATGTGCTTACAACATGTTGCGAAGTAACGTTCCTCTGGCGAAGAAGAATAAAAGTCAGTTAGTCAAACACAAGGTAGCTCTACGGCGATTGTTGAAACGAGGCGAAGGCTGGGCAAAGAATCGAAAGTATCTAGTACAAAAAGGAGGTGGACTCTTTATACCATTAATTTCGAGCGCAGAACTACAAGCAGCATTAAGTAGTTAAAAAACACCCAGAATGAGAGCTATTGGACTGGACGCTGGTGGATGGGAAATGACACTTGTGGAAGTGCATTATCCTTGTTCATTTTGATCAGTTAGCGATGATGAAACAATTGACATTTACATAAATCCGCAAGAGGTAAGAAAAGTAAACCCAAAAGCACTGGAGCGGGTTATGGACAGTAATGTCGATGTATCATCAATCGTGTCAGCTACTCCAAGATAAAGCTACAAAATTACGCTAAAAACCGGATACTATGTCAATACTCAAGAACTGTTGGACCACATCAATTCACAAGAACTAGCGATTACTTTTGGTGTAAAGTTTACTGTTGAAAACCCATAAAGGCAAATTCATTGAAATATCTATGGGAAATGATGTTGGAAAAACTAAATTAAGCCCAACGTTAGCGCTGCAATTGGGGTTTGATCCAAATGGATTGACACTGGAAGGTGATGCAGTTAACAAAAGCATCCGATCGCCCAACATTCGTCTCGGCTTATCATCACACATGTACGTGTATTGTGATTTAGCCGAGCCGTAGATGGTCGGTGATACAGTCGCACCATTATTGAAAACTGTCAATATATCTCCATCTTGTTATGTATATGGGCTGCATAAATCAACATCATTCATCGATCCGCATTATGTACCTGTTATAAATAGATCTTTTGACATTTTGGACATTGACTTAAGAGATAGCACAGAACGTCATTTGCCATTCCACTTTGGAACGTCGTGCGTGAAGTTACACTTTAGAAAAGTAGTGCGACATTACAAAACAAACGGAGCTCGCAAAGAAGATGGTAGTTGTACCGCAAGAGTTGATTGATCGATTGCAAACAAATGCTACTGATTCAAATCTATCCATTGCAAATAGTCTCGTTGCGGATATGCAACAAATATTGAATAACAAACATATGGACGATAGTGAAAATTGAAAATTATACAAACAAGCGTTAAATCACTTCTTGCATATTGACAAGAATAAACGCCAACCGATTAGTATACCGATCGTGGAGATGGGAGGGAATGAACATAGTCGTCGAATGCACACCACTTTGGAAGGTGGTCCAGTGTAAGAGATTGTGGAAACATTTACCAAAACTTACAGATCTGACGCTCGCAATCTTTTACGTTTAATGAACCGAGAAGGCAGTTTAATCAGTTGGGACTTTGACTATTCAGTGTTTATTAATTATGACAAAATCCCAGATTCAAAACTAGTGGTTATCTTTAATTGCATAGTAAATGAGCGTATGCGTGATTACTCACCACCAGGATGGTACAAATAGCTCAATGCATTGAAAGCGAATGTGCCAAACAGAATATACATTATTCGTATATTATATTATATATGAATAATATAAGAGCGCTAAAAGAAATAAATGCCGAATATCGATCATCATTCACAGGAGGATCAGATGATGAAGAAAACAGTTCAACTGAATCATTACTGCGTACACCGATTATAAATCGATTACGATCGGCTAGATTAAAACGTGCGGCATCTAAAAAAATAACAGCGACAAAGCAGTTTGATTTTTTAAATATAAAAATCGACTTTCAAATTTAAACAAGTGGGAACAGTTTTCAGGATAGGTTTTTATTCTGTAACGATTGTTTTACGATCCAAACTTGCCAGTATCGTATGTCGGTGTAGCTCCATTCGCGCGAGCTGCAAAACTAGTTTAAAAAATCAAATTGATTAAATGGTTACAAACACAGGACACTTACACATTGTACAAACCATCTCGTAAATGTTTCCCGTGCAATCCGTGCACAGTGTTTGGTCCACTTGAACTGTGGTAAGTGGACTTGAATCGTATGCATGGTCTTAGTAAACACAATGATGGTGTCAACTACTTATTGGCTGTTATAGCAGACGAACATATGCGAGAGCGTTGAAGAGGAAAGAAGGAGCTGAAGTAGCCAACGCTTTCGAGTATATATTTACTGAAGCGACCAAGACACCTCACTGTTTACAAACTGACAAAGATACTGATTTCACTGGTCTCAAGATGAAAAAATAATTCAATCAATACGGAATCATCTATATCACCACACAAAACCCAGATGTTAACGCGGCTGTAGTGGAACATGTGAATCGCACTTTGAAAACACGCATGTGGCAATATTTGACTTACAAGATCACATATCGTTATGTAGATGTGTTAGACAATCTGGTTAATGCTTACAATAACAGTCCGCACAGGAGTCTAGGCAACAGAATACGCCCAGTTGATGTGACTGCGACCAATAAGCGAATATTATATCAGGTATGGCGCAACAGGTTTGGTAAGCTATCGTGTTAAGCCAAAACTGAAAGTCGGCACCACAGTGGGCATATCTAAGGAGAAAGGCACATTCGCAAAAGGATACGAGACTAATTGAAGTAAAGAAGTGTTTGTGTTGCGACGTGTAAACACATTGATGCCACTGCCGATGTACATGTGGACAGATCTCAAAGGTCAAGCAAGAATTAGCTAGACAGTTTTACGAACACCAATTACAAAAAGTGACAATATATAACGATCATCTGTTCAAGATTGATACAATATTAGCCATGAAAGGCTGAGTTCACAGTAAGTGTTATTTCGTCAAGTGGGAAGGTTACGGAGACGAGTTAAATTCTTGGATACGAATGCAAGAATTACAACATGCCTAATAGCAATCAATTATATTTAACTTTGCCGAGCAACACCTCAAAGAAGTATTTAAAAAAAAAACAGGGTCCAATTATACCACACATCTGCCGAGACAAATCCGATTAGAAGGCGATGGTGAGTGAAAGATGGCTTTGGTCAAAGCACATTATCCATGTTCGTTTATGACTGTGAGTTGTGAATCGTGTATTTGGCTCGAGTATAAACTCGTTCTACAAAGAATTCCTATTACACTTAGTACTGAACAAATTATGCTAAAGATGAAACCCGGATATTACAAGCACATAACCGAGTTATTGAAAATGATCTATAGTACAAAGGATGTGACTCAGTATGTATACTTTGAGTATGATAAAAAGCAGGACAGAGTCAAGATAACGACAAGGTAGATGGTATAAGCAAATGACATTTCAGTCATGCACTGTCTCTTCAGTTGGGTTTCGATCAGTACGAAAATGAATTGGCAAATAACCTCACAGGATTATGGCCACCTAATCTGTCTGTGGGTCTGACGAGACACGTATACCTGTATTGCAATCTTATTGAACAACAGATGTTTGGCGACCGCTTTTGAAGATTATTAATATTGATATAGAAAAATACATACTTGGCGCGCATAAGACGGTGCATTTCACTAGTCCTCATTATGTGCTGGTTATGAAAGGGACATTTTAAATTATTGATATAGACCTAAGGGAACACACAGGTAAATAAACATCATTCCTCTTTGGAACGTCGTACGTGAAGCTTCATCTCAAAAGAGCGCAGCAGCAGGAGCAGCAATGAATACAAATGATCCATACTTGGCGTAATACCACCGTCAACAATTGCAAACCGGTGGCAGTATCGATAAAGTGTTTCGCGGCACGCCCTATTAGTGCGGTCAAGGAGTTGGCAGTTTCCTAGGCGGTATGTTCCGCACCATTACACCGCTCCTCAAGTTAGGAGCTGCGGCTGTGGGCAAAGAGGTATCGAAATCCGGTGTCGGAATTTTGGGTGACATAGCCACGCGGGACCCTAAAGAAGCTGCTAAAGATCGTTTTAGTCAGTTTACCAGCTCATTGAAACGCAAGGCTGACGGCAAACTGGAGCGCGTGCTGTGTGTTGTGGTGGCTCCACGACACCGACGCGTTACGGTAGAATATATATAAACAATCTTCTAAAGAACCTTTTTCAGAAATATCTACCCAAATCTCTTTTTTGGAGGCTCTACAAAATCATTTCCCACAGAATTAGAGAAAGTAAAAGTATTTCCAAATAACATCATCTATTGATTAGAAGTATGTTACGGCGGAACGCCTCGCACAGCAGAAGTCGTTATGGGTTGCTAAACTCGAACGTCGGTGTCGGTTACTGAATTATACTCGGTCCGAGTTCGGTTAGCACAGGGTGGGTCTGTTTATAAACAGACTAGGGGTTATGGTTTTATGAACTGGCCTTATTATAAATATCTTATTTTGTTAATACCACAGATAAGTATTTTTCAACTACTTTACAATATATTGCGTACTTTAGAATTAAACTATTATTTTATGCTTAATATTTAATTTACTCTACTAATTTACCAATAAGATTATGCCGGCAAGGCACATCATATTAAATATTAACTATACTATGTCATATAAGGGGGAGAGATGGTTAATAATTATTCCAATAACTAAATTTAAATATGGGGTAAATATTATTGGAAGCCAATTAGTTGGTACATCACACATTTATCCTGTGCATTTTCTTAAAATGTAGTGATATAATAATTTACTGCAAATGGTTCAAACCGGTCTGCACATACAACGCATAATCAGCAGTGTTAGTTGGTAACATATTATCCCCTTTAAACTAAGTTTTTGAACTAAAACCACATTCCCGCTAAACCAAAACTCCCAAACCTACTCTCCATATCAAAGAATTGCTTTTATAATCGAATGTAAACCCATGAGTTTGAATTTAAATGTACACTTCTATTTGTTAATATATTTTTCGAAACCAAGTATAATGCCAGTGATAGTTACCCGTCTGATAGTTTCTATAAAAGTTATTTCATAATTTAATGTTGATATAAAAAATGTCCCCAGATATTTGTAGCTACCAACAATTTCAATCTTTTCCTCTTTTTACCACCATTTATCACTCATCCTAAGTCCCACCCTTCCTAAAGACCATTACCTTTGACTTTTCTAAGTTAACTTTAAGATTCCAACTCTAGCAATATATTTCCAATCCACTAACTATCTGCTGCAGTCCCGCTTACGTAGGAAAATTGTAATTAAGTTGCAATCAATACACGTACCCGAACTATCTCAAGTTTACGCGAATTTTATGTCCGTTTTAATTATTAATGTAATTTGTATATAATAATGATGATAATTGTACAACCATTTGTAAATTTTGTACCGTAATAGTCACGGGATTGGAACCTGGGACGAAATGGACAGTATTAAAATCATTTATAATTTCGTCGCCGGCCTGTGCCCATAAGAATTTTAGTAAAACAAATTGACAGCAATTCTGCTCTATTATGGAATGAGGCATTGTTTTATACTTCTTTAGACACTCTAGCTTCTGGTTTAGTATATAGATTATACACGCGATAACATTTATCTAAAAACATTTTTTCATTTAATAAACAATTCCACTTTCTCCCAATTCTTCTATGATAGAATCTATCTCATTATCCACTCCAGAATTCCCGGCCAAGCGGCTT
Source organism: Allygus modestus (assembly GCA_963675035.1). NCBI lineage: Eukaryota > Metazoa > Arthropoda > Insecta > Hemiptera > Cicadellidae > Allygus > Allygus modestus. The sequence continues at coordinate 93,820,703 of OY776113.1, forward strand.
AGCCAAAGGGGACCGCGTCTAGATGTCACCCCGACAAACCGTCCCCTTTTAAAACAGGTTTTGAGGTGACGAGTTGACGCGCATCGTCCCCGACAACCCGTCTCCATTTGAAGGAGGTGACAGGTTGTCGGGGTGACACCTTGACGCGAGCGTGCGAGGTGACGGGTTGTCGTGTACGGAGGCGTCTAATCGTCACCTCCAAAGAGAGAAGGTGACACCTTGTCGGGGTTACACCTTGACGCGAGCGTGAGAGGTGGCGGTTTGACGTCGATGTAACCGACAACTTGACACCACAGCAAATCGCCACCCCGATAGGCTCCTCCCTTTGAACTAAAATTACATATTTGCACACATAATCAATTCGTTTAATACTACAATAGACTGTATAAGTGGTTTTAAACTATTTCAACTTTCTTAATAGAGGCGGCATAAAAAAATTATAATGCGTGAATTCTACTAAACTTATTTTTCAGCTCACTTCAATGCTGTTTGTCATGTTTATAATAATTCTAAGGTAGGTAAAAAACTTTCGCAATACCGCAGAAGTAGTCATTATAGAAATGATTTTGCAATTTCGTCAAAACATCAGTTTCATGTGCAAGCTGCAGTTGGTTTATACGCATAAGGCAAGACAGTTTTCAAAGCGTACTCACGCGTACTCATTTGTATCTATATCATTGCATTTTTTCCGTTACTAGATGGGAACTGACGAAATGTTGTTGAGTTTGTCATTATGTATTGCTAGATTCAAAGTGATGTGATTGATTATCGTGAGAATTTGATCAATCCCGCAAATCACACTTCGCTTAGAATTTACATATTATTTATTTTCTATGCCGCCTTCATGAGAAAAGTTGAATATTTGAAACCACTGATATGAAAAAATGGTAGTGTCTAAAGAACCGTTCACCGCAAAAATCATCCCTCTAACCAATTAAATAGCTGTGCTGTCACAAAACAAAATGTGAGCGCTATTTTTGGACCACCCGTTATACGATTAGGCCTACTAGCAGTTTCCCGTGGCTACGCATACGCTCAAACTGAGGTTATAAACCAGTTTCTTGTTGTTGACTTTAAGACGAAACCCCAAAGAATAAATTATAAGGTAAAACTGCAACAAATCTGCTTTATTACAGTTATTACTTATTTGGTTTTATCAGTTGGTATGTTAAAAAATTAAGACGCTATTATGAAGGTTTATTATGATGGCTTATAAGGACTATGAAACGACTACCTATCATGAAGACTTTACACGCTATTCTTTAAGATATAATTTTTTGGAGTTGAGATAAACTATGTTAGAGTAGTATTGCAATTACAAATTATAGATTATGAGTATCTGTTTTGACTCTTTGGTTCAATTATTGCAATCAACTGAGCATTTTAATATGTTCCGTTTTTAATTATTGGGCTTATTACTAGCCTACTTGTTTTAAAATTATTTACAGATAGTAATAATAATTTTGTAGCTTGTTATTATCCAACTTTGACGTAACGTATCGAAAATAGTATTGATTTTATATTTAAAATCACAGTAGTTTTGTTTGTATTTTATACATTTACGTATTTAAAAAAGGTTCATTATTCGTTCATATTACGAAGTAACATTATTAAAACTTCTACGCGGTAGGCCGGAAGACAACATTACAGTTTCATACTGCGAAGGGGTATTCATATAACCAACCAAAAGGGTGGCAGGTGTTCAAAACATATTTGCGACCACCCTCGGCATTTCAAACCGGACCGGAAGGGATGTCCCAATCTTTGCGGGAATGTTGCTAGCAAAGGGTCTTCAACGTTTCCAAATTTCTTACGAAAGAAGTTTCATATTGATTGAGACATGTTCAAGTAGTTGGTATTTCAGTCAATGGTATTTCCTTCCGACTAAAGAGCAAAATTGTAGAATAACACTTTCCTTCCGACTAAAGAGCAAAAATGTAGAATAACACCTGGGTATTTAGACTCTAAAGGGTTTTCCAAAAGGACTGACATTGGTGGGTTACGGTCAATGGTATTTCCTTCCGTTTAAAGAGTGCGATTAAACAATGAATTTCTAGAAAAGGGCAATGGCACCTTCACGCGTACCAACTTACATCCTTTGTAGAAATTCGACTTGTCCCGTACTGTGTGGTTCCGTGTGATGGAATTGACTCTCAATAAATTGAATGACATAAATTTGACAACAATAACAACAATATTATTTTACGTCATAAAGCTCTATTAAATAAAATATAATTCTAGTACAGTCACCCTCGAAGACCCTCGAGGACACTCGAGGATATAAAAAATGGGTGATCTAAGAGTAAAATTTAGTATATCTTAACTAAATAATGCCACATAACAAGTCTTATTAAAAATATAGAGAAATAAGCGGGAGATAAAATTTATTTTTTAGTACTGTATCAAGGGATATAATTTAAATGTAAAAAACAAATCAAAATACCGAAGTACCATGTTATTTTCTTTATAATTTATTTTTCATGAACATCAGACAACTCAGTTCCTACGCGTAGGAACTGAGTAGCCAAGGTTCGTAGAGCTTTCAGACAAGGTGTGCTGAGTCGATCTATTTAAGGTTTTCTGCTTTACCGGAAGAGACCTCGTAAAAACAGGTGGAAGGTCACGTGATCACCAATCCAATCTGCAGTGTTGCTGGAAACACGATATTTATCGTACGAGTACCATTTTTCTCACCGTTGTTAAAATGACATTATTTATCTGCTTGCATATCTTTATCAGCTGTTATTTAATGAAACTAATATATCGTTTTGATTTATTCTGATTATTAACTTAAACTGCATATAAAAAACAAAACCTAACAGTGAAAAGAAACGTGTTTTATTTCTTCCCAGGTTTACATTGAATTTTAAGTTAATGTTAATATTTAAGCTATTTAATTTTGAATGTTGAAATTATTTGACTTTATGAAATTCCGAAAGTTTTTCAAAATCTACTTTACTGCTGTTACTTTTAGCGAATTTCCTCTATAGGGAAGAAGCTATTACCGTAGGTCTCATAGTAAGACTTAAGCCCGAGACCATGATAACTTTTCATTTTGAGGTCCCCAGATGCCAAAAACACCATTCGTTCAAATTTTTATATATGTATATATATATATATGTGTGTGTGTGTGTGTGTGTGTGTCCGTAAGCACGATAACTCTCGTAAAAAAGGTCCGATCTTAATGAAATTTGATACAAATGTGTAAAACACCATTTATTTGAACGAGTTCGAAAACCAGACGAATCACACCATCCAAAGGGGGGTTTTGTACCCCAAAAATGTTTTTTTTGGGGTTTCCACATGTAATTTTTATTTAAATAAAATTTTAATTTTTGCCATTTAATTCAGCATAAAAAAACAAACAATTTGGTATTTTTATCATTGATCTACGTCAATTGGTTCCTGAGATATTGAAAGTGCTAAACACAGTACGTTGTCTAATGTTATTCTTATGGAGAAAAATAAAAATTGTATATCTCGCTTATTTATGAACATAAACTGACAAAATTTGGTATATGGCTTCATCTAGTTGGGGTTTATCGTTGTTTGCACAAAATAAAAAAATTTCACGTATGGTTCCCGTAACAGCAAACCTAGGTAATCGGTCCCCATGGTATTCTTATGGAGAATAATTAAAATGTTATATATCGCTTACTTATAAATGTATATGAATGAAACTTGGTATGCGACTTTACTTAGATGAGTTCTAATGATATTTGCATAAAAACCCATTATTTTGTGTTCCTTTTGTGGGCCTGAGTTGTGGAACATGAACGATATTGTGATAAATGATCAGAGTAAAACCAACAACTATTGTGAAGCCTGGAACAGGCGGTTTAAGGAGCTGGTTGGGCGTTCCAATCCATCTTTTTGGAGTGTTCTACAAGCAATCCAAAAAGATGAAGCATTGGAGCGCACGAAATCTCTCGACTTAAATTTGCATGTTGAATCCGAATCTTCATACCTGTTTTTGAAACACCCTTTACGATTCTTGTGTTCGTTTTAGCATAGTGTACGCATTGGTTTGATGTATACATGTATGTACTGTTAATAAATGTAGAGAAAATAAATCATGAACTTTTAGTAACAGTTTTGTGTTTCGTAATGATTCTTTCCCCCCTTAACTCTTCTTTTTAAAAAAAGGTACATTAAATACTGCATCTGAAAGCTTAAAATGTTTTAACAAACTTATGTACTTTACTATATCGAGCGCCAAATCATTGTAATCTTGAGCAATTAACACCACCAGGAAAGAGGTTATTCCTTAGCCCAGAGATGTTGTCAATTACGCATCGTTATTGAGATTTGCTCAGTTCATACACATAACCCCCTTTCACTAATCTTTGATTGATTGAAATTAAAAAATATATAAATTATAACCGAATTTCAGCTGAATTTAAAGGGCCACTTTTATATATGAAAAAGGGTTTAAGTGAGCATGCTAGAAATTTATATTTAGATTTAGCACGGATAATAAATAAATTCTTTATGTGTGGTTTCAGAAAATAAGCTTGTCTGCCAGATTAGGTTTTTGTATGTTTAGACATAAATTTTATGTTTAGTGTTTAGCCAATAATGTATACTTATAGTGAAAAATGTAATAAATAATGAATCAAGGCTGGTAAATTTAGTTTAAAAAAATGGGTTTCTATTAAACAAATTCATTATTAACTTATTTTTGCATAGAGCGTTAATAAATGTAATTTTCATTTAATTGATTGTTTTACTCCAAAGAAGAGCCTAAAAAATATTCCTCCCCTCCACCGACGTGTTTCCCTGGAATTTCCTCCGAACCCCCATCCCTCCCCCATCCCTCGGAGTACCGTAGGTATAAATTCAATGTATGGAATGTGAGGGTGTCAGTTCATCTCCAGCAGTGAATCTGTAATCTTGTTCGAACTGAAGTAGTGACGTTGTTAATAGTTTTTAGTTATGTCGGCTTCTCGGTTCAAATCCAAACATGGAGGTTTTCGGTGGGAAGATGATAGTGGGTTTGTGTACAATCAAAAGAAAACTTTAAAAAGTGGGTGGGTTTACATGGTGTGTGTGAAGAAAGACTGTCCTGGAAGTTGTAAAGTTAAATGTGTCGAAGATGATTATAGCCGTGGTGAATGTAAAGTTATTACCGCTCATTTGCCGGAGTCTGCGTGCAAGAATGAGAACAGTGCATTACGAGTTGAGGCTCTTAGATCTACGATCCTCCAAAGGGCAAAGACAGAAAACACCCCAAACTCGATAATCTTCCAGCAAGAAATCAACAAGTAAGTTATTATTTAGTCTTTCATATTTACTGATTTAATTTTCTATTTTTTCCAATTATTAAATTGTGATAACAGTATATAATACTTAAAAAAACATTATATTTAATAATGTCGTAGATTCAGTACGTAAAATACGCTGTAAAATTCCAACCTTGATTTTTATTTTTAATAACTTACTTAACATTTGTTGACTTTTTTAACCTTAATATCCAGAATATAATTTTTGTTTATACATTTTATAAAATAAATCTGGTAATACATTTTTTAATCATTCGTATTCATATATACAGTGTGTTCATTATTTTATGTACACCATTGGGATCTCATGAACTATAAGAGATGGAGGGAAGGTTAAATTAGGAAAATTGTGCATAATAATAAGCCAAATAAAATTCCGGTGAGAAATTGAAAATTTTCCTCCAAAGTTGTTCGTAACGCTGAAAAAATAATTTTTGCCCAAAAAGTAAAACTGACCATAACTTGCTTATTTTGTAAGCTAAATGATACAACTCGTTGAAATTCGCTCGGCAGCGGAAAAATACGGCAACCCAAGGGTTTAAAATCAGATTAAATAGACTATTAAAGAATTACTAAAGGCTTGTAGGGGCAAATGCCCCTAAAAAACACAAATGTAAAACAAATTATTGTATTATAATAAATCAAATGAACTAACAAACAAATTATCTATGTGTCAGAATTACCCTTAAGATTTTGAAACACTTATAACGCAATGGCACGAGAAATATGGTGAAATAAATAATGAACAATTTTTTCTGGGGAGGTTTGGAGAGGGAAATGAAGAAAGTCTAATTGCCATAGTGTCGCCTCTCACTCACGTTTTACAGACTAGTGATGACTAGTGATTTAGATGGGACTTTCAAGTGTAGGCCAAAAGAGCCGAAATTTGGACAATTGTTTGTCGTCATGGCCTCTGAACATGAACGAGTAAGTTACCTCATTTAAGATATTTTTACTTTTAGATATAAGATCTAAAATAGCAAATAATGTTATGTATGAAATACTCAATGAGCTCTATTATCTTTAATCGATATTTCCGAATTTTATTACATTCAAATCTTTATTTGGATTATGATCAAGCGCCAAGTAATTTTAGGTTTGCAGTAATGGACATAATATTGGTATAACATGTGTTCAAGGCATTGAAAGACAACATCCCCGATTTATCCCCCAAGTTAATAATTAGCGACTATGAGAAGGCAATCCATGCTTCAGTAAGATTTAATTTCCCAAATGCCAAACATACTGGCTGTTGGTTTCACTTTAGTCAGGTAATGTATAAAATTGTCACTTTATCTTTTTTTTCCTTTGACAGTAGTAGCCTATATTTCGTTTGTAATGTCATTTATTGGAAGCGGCCAAATTAGGTTTCTTATGATGATTTCATTAAGAACTTGGCAGAAGAAGAAATCAGTTATTATATGTTGCAGCACATGCCAGTTTTAAACATCGGTTGTTTGTAGGATTGATTGAATAATCAATAGTTCATGTTTAAATTAAAAATTTTAATTTTTTTTATTAAATAGTAATTTAATTTTTTTTATTTGTTTCTACTTCTACAGCAATAACAAAACAATTATTTATTTTTCAAGTTTTCATTAAAATTTTTTGGGACGAGTTCAAATGCTTTAGGTTGTTTAGTTTTAATGATTTTATTTAGCAGAAAGCTAGTGAATGTGGGGTTGTCTTTTCTAGACCCGGTTGAAATAAGGTATGATCATAAGAACTCCAATATATACATAATATTATAGTGTTTATTAATTAATCCACAGGCGATTGATAGAAAATCAAGGAAATTAGGATTGAAGCACGGGGAACAAGGCGGATGTGATGTCGCCAAACGTTTGATGGCCACTGCCCTTCTCCCCCACGACAGCATTCCCGAGGCATTACTAGTGATCGAACAACTAGTTGAGTCAACCCCTACTGCATACCGCACGAAGGCCAAATTAGAGTAAGTAGCCTACATAAAGAGGAAGTTGTGTTTGTTTAAGTCTTTTCTCATTTGGATGTAAGCCTATAACTTTGAATTTATCAACTGGAAAATCATTTGCACTTTTAATGTGTGTTAAAAGATGAAATGCATTAACTGAACCCCCTGTTTTTCAAGGTGGACAATAATGTTATTTTTTATTTATAGTTCAAATATAAATAGTTACCAAAGCCAAATTATGGTAGAAAGCCAAATTCAGAATCAGTGGGCTACAATGTGTATTTCGGCAGTAGTGCTTGACACAACTGCAAGGCATTACATATTTATATTCACACGCACTGAACCATGAAATCGATTAACTATAAATGGCCCATTAAATAAGAACTTCTTTAAAATAAACACAAAAACCATGGAAGATTTTAAATTTTCAGAGAGGTAAACATACTCTGGTGTTACAGATATTTCAAAGGAGAATAGATGGCGAAGGTAACTCCTCTAGCTTTCTCCGTGTACGGCCAGACTAACAGGACGAATAACTGCCAGGAATCGTTGAACCGAAACATCAACAGATGTATCAAGCCCCAAGGGAACACTTGGGATTTTTGGGGTAGTAATAAAAAAATTAAGTGATATTTATTTCATTAGAAAAAATAAGGCGATTTTTTCCCAACAGATGATGCCAACACTACTGGGTCTTTTAAATGTTTTGCATTCTTTTTTGAACCCCTTAATGTAAAACATGTGCCTCCTCACATTTAAATTTTCAAAATTTCAATAATGCCTTCAATCCAAATTTTGACATCTAAAATAGTTTGAAAACATTGGTTGTATTTGTCTTTTTGTAAAACGAATCAATCGTTGAATAAAATTCTGTCCCTAAGTGTTTTTTTTATCTTTTTACTAGGTGGTGAACCCGGATTTGATCGGGTGAATTCTTTTCATCTTGCTACTAATAAGCAATACTGTAGCTGAATTTTTTGGTTATGTCAATACTTAATTAATGTTTTTTTTTATTGTAATTTGAAATATTAGTAATGTTTAAAAATACTTTGTTATCGGAGGGTTGATGGCGATTTCCGTAAAGGAAATAAATTATCATTCTCAGCTGCAACAGGGAATGGAGTGTGCCAGGGCAAGAAAAAATAAATGGCTTCTCCAGGACAGCAATATAATGAAACTGCAGCGGAAAATAGTGGAGGGAAGGCTCTCTCTAGCGGCTTTCCTGACCGCTGCATCCCACCGCATAGCGACCCCAACACCACCAGCCGCGGACAGGAGGGGTGACGACGTCGAGGACGGCGATGATGTGGAGTTGGGCAGCCTCGATGTTGTACAAGGTAATATTCACGCTCATGTGTTTTACTTAAACAGTACAAGATGCCAATTTATGTAGGGTGGATTGATGTTTGCAGTGTTAGCACTATATTATGACCACATTTTACACCCCCAATAATTATTGGTCATGTAGTAATATGTTATAATAATTGCGTGACAGGCATGGGCGGAGTTAATCAAAGGGGAGGGCTTAGAGAGCAAAGCCCCCCCAACTTGTTGAAAATAATTTGAGTGACTTGTACTTTTTAAAACATCGTCGGATGTAAGCCGTTTTTATTATATGCTTGACTGCAATAAAAAGTTAAACTCACCCCTTTTTTGTTCATGTTCCCGGGGGAGGTGCCCCGAAATTTATAAAAACTCCAACCAATCATTTTGCCATTCGCGAGTAGAATACCCCAAACCAAAGAGCCCAAACTCTGCCCGTGGTGGCAGGTTTAACGCAGGCTCAGCTTCATGGCCAATTTTCACCGCCTAGGATTAAGTCTACAAGTTATATACTCTTAAATGAATAACTAGTTATAGTATCTGCTTATTTTACTGGATATATACTTAAAAATGCATTGGCATTTTGAACCTGTGAAATATTACATTGCCTGAGATTGAGCTCTCTTTAGCTCAATGAGCTTTAGTATAGAAATCAGCAGCCCTGTTGCGTAGCCCTAGGAAGTTTTAAAAAGGGATTAGACCTGTGTGTAGGCCAGATTCATAATTCAACTTTTTTTAATTTCAGCTAAATTTGTTTAGTAGTAAATAGCCATAAACCCAAATTTTACGACCAAACATATAAATAGCATTTTTTATTGCATTAATTTATAAACGTGCACATGTTCAGTAATTTATGATTTCATAATATCATAAAATTAAAGAGTGAGTCGAAAAATCTACAAGTGAAATTAATAACAGATAAACAACCACTTTTAATAGGATAACGGATATTTATTGTCGATAACAATTTGTTACAAAATAGTTTTGAAATATGCTAAGATTGTTTTACCTTATTGGCAGCTTTTATAGGTGTCAATGTAGTAAATGTTGCAGGAGACGCGTTTCGTACTTTATTTATTTATTTTTTCGAAATTTTGAAATATATTTATTATTTGTTTGTTTTTATTATGTGTTTATATGTGTTTATTTGTGTTTATTTGTTTTGTGTTTTTTATTTGTTTATGAAATATGTTTATTATTTGTTTATAATCTTGTAAATTTTATTTGCTTGTTACCAGTTGAAGCTGTTGCCAGACGAGAAATCAATCCATACACCAACTACAGGTGGGAGGCAACGCAGTTGGTAGTCAACAACTTCATGCGGTTGGCCGATGTCTCACAACAGCGGCTTGAGCTGGAGCGGTCGGTCGGCGCTGCAAATGTGGAGGACCGCGAACCGGCAGGGGAGGGCTGCGCAGCCTGCGTATTCTGCCATGAGTACAAGCCTACCAGGCTGTGCAGCCCATGCGGGCATGCAAACATGTGTGGTGTTTGCAGCGTCGACTTCGTGAGGCGGGAGTCGTACTTCACAGTGACAACCGAAACAGGAGATGTTGAGGATACCGATATCCGCCTTCCATTAACATGTCCCGTGTGTCGGGCTATAATTGGCCAAATCATTAGAGTATATTTCAGTTGATTAAATGATCTAGTTCATTTGAGATTATCGAGTATTCATTTACCCTATGACCTTTGTTACTTGTGATTTTAAATGTTTTATATACAACTTTGAAATCTAGCAGTGAAATGTCGAGTTAAGAAAACCCCAGATTGGATTGGATCAGCTCCAAAAATGTATCATAAATTCAAAACGTAATTTAATATTGGTATATTATAATTTTGAATTCTTAAAAAGATCTATTGTCAAATCAAATCAAAATATTTTACTGTAAGACAGTACAGTTGCATTACAAACGTCAAACTTAAAATGATTAGTAAAATTAATGTTCGAGAGATTTTATTCGTGTGGTTAGCGATTTGGCCTATTCAAAAAATGCATTTAAAGAGTAACAGGCCCGGTCCAAAAGGTATTTCTTTAACTGAATTTTGAATTTTGTTTCCGAGGTTAATGATAAGTTTTCTGGTAATTTGTTAAGCGATTTTGGCCCGAGATTTTGAGGTAGTGTAGCGGCTAATTCCAATCTATGAGGAGTTTGTCTATGTGTCTTTGTCTAGTAATTATGGTTAAGAATATCTGTACTGGTTACTATTGTTGTTGATTTAAATTTATAATATAGTAGAATTTCAAAAATATAAATGAAATGTAATGTTAGAATTTAAAAAATTTTAAATATTTTGGCAAAGCGTTCTTTTCTAGACTCTAGACTCCCAGAGAATAATACCGTATCTTAATCTTGATTATACAAGTAAACAATTATGTGTTCAAGTAGTATTTATTAATACCTGATTGACCGTTGCTTGGGGGAAAATCGGATTATGCAACTTGGCTTGTTTATGAACACCTGATGATTCTTTTGTTTACTAGTTCCTTGTTATTTTGTAAACAACATGGCAACCCATAAGGTTCTACACCATAAATTTTTCATCTTATAAATTCAATTTTCTCGAAACATTGCGTTTTTTACACAAAATTGAACTGTATAAATGCAGTTAAAAGTAAAAAAATCATGAAAATCGTTTGAGCCGTTTCCTAGATCCGCGAAATATATAAATATACAAGGATAAATATATATATAAATAAATATACATGGATTGATTTCTGAAACAAAGTTACGAAAATTGTTCATTTAAAGTAATAGGATTTTTTAATTTAAAAGACGAATGAAGCCAATCTAAAATTTTATTTGTAGCCACAAAGATACAATTCCTAGCATATCATAAATTTATTTGAAAACATTCTTGATCTTTGCACGGGTTACAGAGAATATATGAATCCTGATGTGTCAGCTTTTTCAGCCTTTTACTTGCGAAAACTACTCTTTGTGTCATCTTCTTTGTTTACGTTTTAAAAGTCAACTAAAATTGAAATGAAACATTTTAAAGTGATTACTTTTAATATATTTCGATTTTAAACTTTATTCATAGTATCACTTTGAATAAATATCAGTGACTTTGAAATTTCATTTAGGTTTGATGAGAAATGAGAAATAAAGTCGCTAGGCTTTCTGAACATCGAGGTGGAAGATTCGATCAAAATTTACGAAACTTGTAATTATTTTCGCTACTTAAAACGTTTATTTCTCGATTATTATACCATTCTCAAAACAAACTGTCGTATACTTTGGTGTTTTTAACGTGTTAAAACGGAATTAGATCAAATTATGGTTTTAAATTTCTTTTTTGGTGGGTTGAAAAATCGCCTCATTTTCCTTCGTGTTAATAGTTACTCACGTCGCGTCGTCGTTCGCTCGTCGTCTGCTGGTGGGCTTGGCGACGAGACACGACCGTGCCTCTAAATTAATGTAGTTTTAAATACGGTAGAAGATTAAACATGAATAATTTATAATTTTTAAAAGTTTATTATTTGTTTTAAGCATGGTAGCGCTGATAAGCCAAGTGGAGAAAGCCTATTTTTGCGTTATAAGAAGACGGAGACAGATGGAGCGGGGTGGCAGGTTGTCGGGGTGACACCTTGACGCGAGCGTGCGAGGTGACGGTTTGTCGTGAACGGCGTCGACAGATCGTCACCTGGGAGTAGAGAAGGTGATGGGTTGTCGGGGTGACACCTTGACGCAAGCGTGCGAGGTGACAGGTTGTCGTCTCTGCACACGACAAAGAATCACCTCTAGAAAAGAGGTGACAACTTGACGGGGTGACACCTTGACGGCATCGGTATATTTTTACGAGGTGACAGGTTGTCGCCTGTGGCCAAAATGCCGAGGTGACGGTTTGTCGGGGTGACACCTAGACGGCTTCCCAGCCAAAGTAACCTATCTACAAGCTCATTAGGATCGTCCCAATAAACATAGTCTATTTTATTACCAGTTGCCTGCCTTAAACCTTCACCAACAGTCTTAAACAGGGGTTTAATTATATTAAGATATTTATTGTGTTTATTACTTGACATCGCCGTACCTGTTTTATAACCCTTTAAATGTGCATTTGTAGCTTCCCAAATCTCTTTATAATTTTGCAAATCAGACTGACTGTAGTTTACGGGGTCTTTTAAACTTAACAATTCTCACAGACCCTCTGTCCCTTTATAAATTTTATCTCCATCTGTGACACGTTACAAATATTATAATGTTTGTTTAGATTTCAACCAACGAAAATACTTTCACATTTGGCCTAGGTCTTACCGGATACTGTACTAGCTTTTTCCCTGGCAATAATTTTACCCATAATTATTGCCTGATTCTCAAAAGTAACATTCACTGAAGTTGTGCATTGGTAGGCCAGAAGTAAATGGGCTTTAAAGACTTGTTCAAATATATGCCTATTGCCTATAGCCTATTTATATCCACTTAAAATTAACAATACAGAGTTCAAAGACAGATTGTTTACACAATGTCTATTCTGAGAGGAATGTTTATGTGGTAAGTAGTTCTTTTTCAGGGCGAATAAATTTTGGTTCTTCACCTAATATAGGCCTACTTGATTCAACAATAAACTGGAATGTGGTAGGCTAGTCAAAGTATTAATGTTGGCCAAGGTGAGGTTAGGTAAGTTACTTTTAATTAATCCGGCACCTATACTGCCTATTATGGTGGTATTACAAATCCTCGCTTCATCCTATTACGGGACATAGCAGCGGATACCTATTTATAGAATACATTTGAGAATCTGTATCTGTCATTAGAAACTTTTTAGTCTTAAATTTTGACATATAATTATACTGGAAATCATACAATATTATTTTACTGATATCCAAAATGGTAATTCTTAAATATATTGGTTTATCAAGCTTTAAAATTAATTAATTAAAATGTACAGCATGCAAAGTTACTTCATAGGTCACGGGTCGAGTGAAAGGCGTCTGAACAAGGCTGGTGACCCATTCCTGCACACGTGCCATGTTGAATTCCAATTAACCTTGGCATCATGGCCAGAGTGTCAGGGAGCAGCGCTGTGAATCGTTGTGCTGTTGGTGTGTCTTTTAATTGATGGAAAATCGGTTTCTCTAGCCATTTTCGGGAATGTCAATACAAGTTTATAGAGTGGGCCAAGGGGGTAATAGGCCGGGTTCGGGTGTCGGTGCGAAAACTGAACCCCATGTTATTCTTATGGGGAAAAAGTGTGATGTTAAACAAAATATTTGACCGTTAAAGTGAATCTGGGAAATGAAGGTGGTGTGTGCATATACACTGGCCTAGAACAATAACATATATAAATTTTAAACACATCGGACCATAACACCAAAGTTAGTTTTTTAGATTTTTGACAATTAATTTTTTAAAATGTGGAGGACGGGATTGGGAAAATGTACTTAAAATAGGCAAGGGTTGGACAATAGTATAGACCAAAAAGGAAATTTGTATAGTGCGGGAGCCGGCGTCGGCGCAAAAATGGCTCCCAATAAGAATAACATGGGAAAAATTGCCGACTCATGCGTCATACCCTTAGTTCTTATCTATTTCAAAACAAGCAAAAAATGCAATATAACATGTGTCCTGTCAATCGGTCTGTATGTGTTTTTATAAAAACCTCAATACATATCTCAAAAACGGGTTAAAATAAAATAATGAAACTTAGTACACATGTTTGCCTATGTACGGTTAATAATCCATGACAATTGAATTTTCTTACGATTTTTCGTTTAAAAATGGCGGCATGTTAAATACTTTAAATGTGAAAAATTCTGAAACCTATGTTTTTTAACACAAAAAAATAATATTTTGGTACATTAAAGACAAATCCAACGATCTATTAAATTTTAAGATTGGTCTACGGATAATTGATAAAATGCCAGTTTCATGGTTAAGGGGAAAGTTACTTTCGTGCTGAGTACAGTCATAAGGAAGTTAAATGAATTTAAACAGCTGTTTCGTCAATTAATTCGAATGTATCAAAAGTAATTATCATAAAATACAGTTATAAAGCAAAATAATCATAGTTTACAATTTGTTTATTAATTATTAATTTACATTATTAATTTTTTTATATTGACCTTTGTAAAAATAAAAATGCAAATAAACCTAGGAATATTATATTGAAAATCAAACTCTACTTCAATATCTGTTCGAAGTGGCACCCTTCAACCTCATTGCATAACCTGAAACGTCGCAGGGCATAATTCCATGTGGGATTTTAAGCCCATAAGTGTTTGTTACGTGTGTTGAAGACACCTTCCCGTATGAAATGTGCTTAATCTGTGAAAATAACTTGTTTAAAAAAAGTTGGTTCATACTATCACCTTATTTACCTTTTTTGAATATTTAGGCCCAGTGAACTAGCAGCTTAGTGTAACATCAGAGCCATGGTTAAGAGGAGAAGGTTTCAGTCACAAACAATTTAGAGATTACTACATAAGACCAATGTTATTTTTTAAAGCCCGTTTCTCCTCAACGGATTATCCTATAATATTTGTTCTTATCGATGGCTCATTTTAAAGATCAAAATTATAACCAAAGATTTCGGTAAGCAAGATTTCAATATTACAAATAATAATCGTTCCGTACAGTATTAAAATATTCAATGTTTATAATTTTGTAATGGCGACCGATTTATGACATGGAAAATTCACTCGCTTAAATCATAGGAACGTTTATTTTCTTTAAAATAATGCATAAACCATCGGTATTAGATAATCCATTGAGGAGGGGCGGACTTTGAATGTCAACAGGGGCTTATGAGAGAAACAGGTAAAAAAGGGAATTGTTGCGTGTCTGGACCATCGAGGTAAAACTACTGGAGAGATCGCTAAGTGAGCTAAAAACGGTCCGCGTAGGACTGTGCGGAACAGAAATGGTGGGCCACTGTGTGCTCAGAGCTGTTTCTGGCGTTGAACGCGCTGTCGTTTACACGCTCCTGGACTTCACTGCCATGTTTGAATTGTAATGAAGTTTATATATTCTTTGTGTACGTGAACTAAGGAATCCGAAAGTATAAATATTGTTTTATTTTACCGTGTTTTAATATTTTTAATAATAAAAAATCTTACGTGTTATTAAAGAGGGACATGAAAAGGTTACTCAGCGAGGAAGTTTTTTATTTTTAGGTTAGAAACAAACTTCCAGCGGGAAAGTTGTAGATAATTAGTTTCTCTAAAACTTTTATTTCAAACATTTTTCGGTAAAGTTGTTGGTTTGCCTACAATTCGTTTGGAAAGATGCTGAAACTTTTCGCCGCGCTCTATCCAAGACGTGCCACGCGCCGTGCCACGCTGTTAAATTCAACTCAGTGATGCTGTGTTACAACATAAAATACATAGTTATACGACTTTTGTTTTAGTCGTCTTTTGCTAAGTAATCTTACAACATTCTACAATGCAACTGTAATGTGTAATGTAACAGTTAATCAGTAAATACAAATTAATTTTGAGAAAAATCATTTCATTTAATCCTATGCCTTCCAAAATACTCTTAAAACTGACTAATGCTACGGATACAATTATACTATACCCCATTATTATTATACTGTACTTGTATCGTCTCTTAAATAAATCATAATCGATTGTTATCATACACTGAAGATAATTTTTTGTTATTCAATAGCGAAAAGTTGTATTAATGCAACATTATGTAATCGTTCTTACTACTCTACGTGGACGGGTGAACGAACCATGTTGGAAATTAATGTTTATTAAGAATACATTTGCTATTAAAAAGTATTTGTCTTGGTATTCATTCATCAACAAAATTTTATGATATAGCCCAATTAACTTTCATACAATCTACAACTTTTGGCGAACGTCGAAGTTTATATGCTAAAATTCAAAGTTTCACTAATCCAAAGAACAATATTACTGCTCATAAAAAATTCATTCCAGTACCAAAAACTTCAAAACATCATTATTGAACAACACTTAAAGCCTAGTGGATCGTACATAAATTTATATGACTGGAAATATAAAAGAATCAGCCATCGAGGAGATTATTTTACAAAACTCCCAACTTTCTGTTATTTTTACGCAACTAACCCTGGTCAAATATAGTTCGTTTCGGTATTAAAAATTCGAGAAACTATTCAGGAATACGGATCCGAAGGCCATTCAACCATAAAAAATGTTCCCTGGCTGCAAATTCAATTCAAGTGAGCGCGCGTCGTGTTTTTCCCTATATCCCCCATGCTAAGCGCTGCCGCGGTAGCCCACCATTTGCGGCGCGACCTCGAACGCGGCCGGACCGAAATTTGGTTGGCTTCACCACGGGCGCGAGCGGTCCAGTAGTTTTAAGTCTTTGGTCTGGACCCCCCTCTTAAGTGACGACTTAAAAGTCAAAATCCACGCGCTGATTTACCAAACCCCTGTGTCATACAACTATTTACTTTTACTAATTGTACTGTGGCACATTTAACAGATTTAAGCCACTGAAAAACTGTATGGGTATTGTATGGTTTAACAGAGATTTCAATTTCTCGTATTACCAAAATCATGTCCTTCTTTATGAATCTTCCAATTTTTAAAACAGTCAAAACTTTTTCAAACCCGCCACTGACTATTGCCAGTGATGATTTAGTTAAAAGAAAAGTTTACGCGTGGCACACAAATGTTTATTCATCCCAACTTGTTAAATAATAATGAGTAAGTTCAAGTAGATGCGATGTTGAAAGGGCTCGGGGGTGGGGCGCAGCTTTGAAGCCAGTGAATAATTCAAACACTTCAAAATAACGGCCACAATATTCCACATCCCCACAGACCCCGCACCCCGCCGCGCCGCCACGCACCACCACGCGCAGACCCGTGCGCTTTATAGTGCGCTCTATTGTTTTATTACAACAGATATTTAATCAAATTTGATTTAAAGGTAGCTTTAAAAATAGGTTAATTTAAGTAGTATTATCGAGTAAAAAGACAATAGTAATCAAACGATTTGTTTAACAGTACATATACTAATATTCAACTGCAAAATGTAGCTAGAAGGTATACACTAGAAGAGTGATTGTTTAATTTTTTATTTCTATGATTCAAAATTAACGCATCCAACTTTTTTCTTTTTTAAAAATTTGTTTACTGCTGTAATTGGTTGGTACTGTAACTGAAAATGAAGTATGCACGAATGAATGAAACGTTTATTTACCCATCAATATACATACATACATATAAATGTAGTAAATATGGCACAGGTACAATCAAAATCGTGTTTGATATATACTAAATGTACACTCATATAAATACATACACCTGCAACTTGTGTAAACAAACTAAAACAGTGCTTTAAATATATATTAACCACATTTATTAGTGTTAATTTATTGGTGTTTAAATTTAGGGGCCTTCTAGGCATAGCCAGTTTTGAGGCCTCCATCAAATATAATTTACCATAAAGTGAAGGATAGCTGTACCAAATATTCTGATGACATCAGGGTTTAATATATATTGAGGAGAGCGTAGAAATTTCTTACAACCGGTATTAAAGCATTGTTACTTTAAACTATTCTTTTTATTTATTTCTAAGAAAATTCGATTTTGTTTTTTCCTAATATTCAGGAAAATTGTATTCCTAATATTCAGCTAACTCAATAAAATTTCATCATTTTAAGTTGATGGTTGATGGTTGTTTCAGCCAAAGTCAAAGCCAGCCAGTAAAAGGACGTCTCCACAATACATATCCTATTAAAAGACACTTGGTTAAGTTTTATCGCTGATATAAGTTTAAACTCGCCTCAACTTGAGTACGGCTCTCCTATTTCACAGTTAATTATGAGAGGTTTCATCTTCTATAAAGGACCTGGGGTCCGAGCTTCACTCGGAGGAAAATCACATATTAATAGTTTATCTCCTGAGTGTTTCTTGAAAGCAGTGTGGTTGTTTAAGCTGGTATGATTTAAAACTCCATAAATTCATATTTTATTTTTCAATTTTATAACGAATCTTTCTTCAACATTTGAGTGTTTCTAGGAAGGATTTTTCCAGTCGATTTCTGAGGAACAAACCCCCATTTTCCTAATTTTAAGCAAAATCCTCGGCGAAGCACCGAGATCCATTTTACAAACAGTTGATGTCAGACGTAAAGGCGCAGTTCCCCAGCCAGAGCATCCCGTCCTAATCTTTTGTTGACAAAACGGCGCTTTTGTAGGGAGCGGTGGGGAGCGGCCACCTGGCCGGCATCCCTCGTCTCTTCCAAGAAATTCCATGTCCTACTAGAATTTGTAATAAATTGATCCATTAGGCCTACAGCCAAAACTGATGGCTAATGTTTTCTGTCTTTAGTTGACGAATAAGACAAAATTTGAATCACAGTTCTACGATGTCCCGTTATCGACATAAGAGGTTATGGAGTTATACTGCGGGGCATATCAGGGAAATCTGAATCAAGTTATGTCGATAACGGGACATCGTAGAACTGTGATTCAAATTTTGTCTTACTCGTCTACTATAGACGGAAAACATGATCCATAATCTTTGGCTGTAGGCCTAATGGATCAATTTATTACAAATTCTAGTAGGACATGGAATTTATTGGAAGAAAAGGGGGATGCCGGCCGCACCAATGTGGCCGCTCTCCGCCGCTCCCGACAAAAGGGCTGTTTAGTCAACTAAAGATTAGGACGGGATGCTCTACCTGGGGAACTGTGCCTTTACGTCTGACATTAACTTGTACATGCTTTGCTCGTTTAAGAGGATAGGAAAATTAAAGGCAGGTATTTTCATCGAAGTTGAATAAGTTTGTTCAATCGAAATATAGTAATTGAGTAATTGATTCCCGCTTTTTATTGTTTGTTGTGATGAAATTCGCAGTCGAATTCCCTTTATTTTCATCGCTAGTGAATCGAATACGTCATCTACCTTTCTGGGTTGGAGGGTGAAATATGCCACGATCGTTGATTGTTCTTCAGGGAACGAGTAACCCAGTTTCCCCCTACCATGTCATGTGTGCACATTACAGCTGTTGCCAACAATCTCATTAGCATTATTTTAGCGAATTTCCCCTATATGGAAGAAGCTATTGCCATTGACTATACATAATGAAGTAGAATTCTCATTGCCATTGTAAAAGTTGTCCCTACTTGTGTGTATGCCAGGATTCAAAGAGGACGTAGTTACACTAATCACCAACAGAGTACACTTCTGTGAACTCTAACTTATCCTGTCAAGGAGGTCATAATATAACAGTTGGTGTGTCAGGAAGCCAACATAAATCGATAATCACTTGCTTTCTGGGGTGGAGATCTTACAACTTAACGTAAATAACTTAAATAAGTAGTTTGACAGCAGCACACTCTGTCATGTCGGTGACCTAATCAAACTACGTCCACTTCCAATTCTGGCTAACACTAAAACAGGAATAGCTGGGACATGTAGATAGGATGAACCTTCAGTATATATAGTCAATGCTATTACCGTAGACGGTATGGTTAGACCTAGGCCTGGGACCATGATAACTTTTCGATTTGAGGCCCCCAGATGCCAAAAACACTATTCGTTCAAATTCATATATATATATATATATATAGAGAGAGAGAGAGAGAGAGAGAGAGAGAGAGAGAGAGAGAGAGACTTATATAAATAAATGTGTGTGTGGGTGTGTGTCCGTCCGTAGGCACGATAACTTTCGTAAAAATGGTAGGATGAAATTTGGTATAAACGTGTGAAGGGGGTTTCTACCTCAAAAATGGATTTTTTGAACTTTTTACATATAATTCTTCCTAAACAAAAATTTCTGTATGTACCATTGAATTCGGCTAAAAAAAATCTCTTACGGAGAATAATAAACATGTGATATCTCACTTGTTATATATCATACATTGATACAACTTGGTATGTTGCTTCATGTGGTTATGATCCACTGGTGTTTAAATAAAAAAACGATTTTTGTGGTCCTTGATGCAGCAAACCTGCGTACTCAGCTCTGACGTTTTTCTTATCGAGAACAAATAATTCGCTTTTTTATGAATATGCTTGATGAAAGTTGCTAAGTCGCTTCATGACGTAGTGAGGTACCATTTGAAATTTGCTGAGTATGCAGGTTTGCTGCAACGGGGGTATTTTTCCTTTTATAATTCAAAGTTCATATCATAATTTGCACGTGTGTTTGTCTTACTTGGTTTTTATTTATTAGATATTGACTACCATCCTTTTGGACACAACTTAAAGTCGACGCACAGGCATTTACTGCCCATGTCAGCTTATTCCTATAACCTCTACGTAAATTTGTATTGTAAAATTAAAGGTTGTAATTAATTCCTCAAGAGCATGTAAATTTTACATTGATATTACGTTTATTCTGCACTGCACTTTAAACTATGTTCTGGACTTTTTAACACCAAATACTTTACGAATCTGTTTTAATCTATGTTCTGTACTTTTTAACACCAAATACTTTACGAACCTGTCCTATTTTTTTCTATAACCATATTTTCCTATTCTTCTGAAATAACCACATTTATTTGTTCATTCTGTCAGGTGCATCCTTAATTAGTCAATCTAAATATACTTGCCAAATGGAGAAATGAGCAATAAAAATGATAGGCTCCATGACGTGAGATTTCTTTGGAAACTTGACATAACCCTAATGAGCATCAGGAATCTGACGTTGACTTGTATGACATCGAACCCGGATAATGAAGGGCGCCAGGCTCTTGTAATCGATGGCCAGGGACGAGAAACTACTTACAACACGCCACAAGTCGACTGGACCCCCGCTTATAGCTGCAGATCACGCTTCCTCCACGAACAATAAAAAGTTACGGTTTATCGACCTCATTAATAAGTGTAAGTTGGCTGGGAGGTGGCCCGTCGGGACGATTAACGCATGTTCATTATTAGTTTAAGATTCGCCGCTTTCGTCACTGATTTGTAAGCATCTGTAAATTACGTAGTCTGAATGTAGGTGTGAGGATCGGAATGAAAAAATCGGTAGATAAAGGAGTTGACCTGAATTTTTTTAGTTAACTAATTGAAGATGGAATTATCAAAACCAATTCAACATTACGAAAGACAATAATATTTTACTGTATTTCAAATACATACAGCCCAATACTTGTGATTTGTGAGAGTTTAGGGAATATTGTATGTAAAAATACAATATTTGTCAACAGATGAAACATACTTATTTAACGATCTAATACGCATTAAAAAAAGTTGATAGAATACTAAAACAGTAGTTTTAATATTATTATGTTTAAAAGAGCTGTGGATTTCAACTCGCATTATAAGATTGGTGGTTTAGAAAATCTTCTGCTATGCAGATCTTCATGAGTCGGCAGAAAGTCATAAAATTATTGAAAAAAATGCAGGTGTAAAGATCTTTTTATAGAAACACTGCAACCCGATAAGAAATCAGCACATGCGGAAATTTATATTTATAACTCATTTAATATAACCTTGAGGTGTGTTCAACAAACCGGAATTTTGGGTTTCTACATTTTGATACTTTAAGTGGGGGCTCCAGTCCTAGGTTTCTACCTGCTCTCCCATAAGACTAATGTTACGTTAAAAAAAACCGCCTATCCTTAACAGATTATCCGAAATTATTGATATTTTGTTCATTTTACATAGCGAAAAAATATAAAGCGATTTTATCAAGGAGAACTTTCATATCACAAATAGTAATTGTTCAATTAACGGTAAAAATAATCAATATATTATATGTTTGTTATGGGTTAAGGCTGTGCAGTCAAAACATTTTTAATTTTTTTCTCACCGTTTTTTGTTTATTACGATTATACAAATCGTAAACACACATTACATTGAAAAAATATTTCTGTTATATTGTTTTTTCGCCCTTTGAAGTGCCGTTTTAGAGGTATTTTGAATTATATACTAGTTGAAAACGGCCAACCACAAATGTTTCAAAATTGGTTTATGTATTAACAAAAACTATACTTAAGAGTTACCTAAATTGATTTTAGTAAAATTTTAATTATTTCAGGAAACAAAGTCTGTACTCGGTTGTTAGTGAATTTCCTTTGGAAAGAAACTATTAGCATGACCCGCACGGTGAAACTTAAGCCCGGTACCACCATAGAAGTTCCTAACGTGACCCCCTGAACACGTTTTGGGGAGTCGTTCAAAATTATATATATATATGTGTGTGTGTGTGTGTGTGTGTGTGTGTTTGCACTCTAGCGGTCGCTTTTTTGTCCGATTTACTTCAAATTTGGTAGAGACATTCCTTTTTGTAATTATTTGGACAATTTCGTTGGGAAAAACAATCGGAAAACTCTAACCCCCTTTTTGGGGGATTTTAAATTTAGAAATTTGAGTTTTTGGGCCCAAAAAGGGTCATAAAAGCCCTAAATGGATAATGATCAAACGTACATGAATTAATCGATACTAGGTTATAGAACGTAAACAGACAACAATTTTAAGCCCTCCCTCATCATTCTAGCCCTAATATTTACTGAGTTATTGAACAAAATGAAAATTGAGTAAACACAGTACGTTGTCTTATGGGGATTTTACATTGGAAAAGGCTGTTTTTCATATCTTGATGTAGTTTTATCACTCCTAATACCCCGATGCCGATTTTTGATCCTGATGGTACATCCTCCTAAGCTTACAATGCACAACATTGCCATCCCAATACTGCATTTAAATAGTACCAGGTGTATCAGAACTGCCAAACAACTGAATATTTTACATTTTGCCAAAAATATCACAAATCATTGTTTATATCCGTTATTTGATTTTTTAAAGTTTTTATTGGGGAAATTCACTTCCCTCACGTCAGCGTGCTGCGTGCGAACTCGTTTTTTATTCAAGTGGTTTTAACTTCAGCTAACCCAAGCCAAGAATGTACAAAGACAGTTTTTCACAAGAATATGTAAAAATACAGTTTCATAACAAAGTTGTGTACAATAAACTTTTTAATTTCAGCCCACAGCCGCACGCCAGACACCTACCTACACCTGAGCCGCACATAGCGCCCCGACACGCACGTGCAGGCACCCGCGCACCAAATTTCTCTCTCACTCGCACATCTCTTTACTCCCTCTCACATCTCTCTATCTCTCTCTTTCCTCTTGCTACCCAGCTTCGGCCCGCCGAGCCGGCCGCCGGCCCCGTCTCCCCATGACATAGGAGGTATCTCCTTGCAATCTGTCTAAGCCAGGTTGTGTAGCCTAAGTTGTATGCAGGCCTATAGTCAGATTTGTTTATGTCCATCAAAGATGTTTATTATATTTTTTCAATTGTTAATTAGGCCCAACAAATGGATTCTTAAAACAACAACGCCACATTTTATCTCTGTTAGTGAAAAGGGGTTTTCTTAACTATTAATCAAGTGGTTTCTACACAGTGTTCTTTGCTTTTTTCTATGTAAATCAAACATAATTTACGACTCTTCAATTTCACATTAAATAGTTGCCAACCATATTCTAAGATATAAACGCTCTTATCAGTTACACGTTTGATGAGCGTGCAAATGGAAATTATGTAGTTATGTTTGTGGATGTCAACGCGTATTACTATATTTACCAGCATAGGTCTACTTTAGCATAATGTTAGGCATACAATTATAATGTTTACCTTATGTATAACTACTATTAACTATGATTTAACTAATATAAACTCATCAACAATGAAGTTTAAACAAAGAGCAATGAATTATAATTTGTTCAGCTGTGTGATTTGATTTGACTGTAAATTAGAACTCACATGAACAAGAGAAGCTGTTGGGCAAAACTAGTCTTATATATTAACGAGCTGCTCCCCCGCAATATTTTGCTGATATAATCCTTGTAATAGCTGTTTATTGAATCAAGAAAAACACATGTGACATAAACCAAATAAAACTCTCCTCCTTATGAATAACATGGGAACTTGGATGTCCCGTGGGGCAGAGCCCTGGGGCCTAAATCGAAATTCTGGCCCGAAAATAACTTAAAACTTGAAATTATCTATTAAATAAAAATACCCCAGTCGCAGCAAACCTGCATAGTCAGCGAAATTCCAATAAATATATAACATAAAACATTAAGCCACTTGACAGGATTCATAAGAAATATATTCACAAACAAGCGATATTTAAAAAAATAATTATTCTCCATAAGAATTATTCTCCATTGGGGATGAGTTGGGCCTACGCAGGTTTGCTGCAACAAGGAACACAAAATAATGTTTTTTTATGCAAATATCAATAGAACTCATCTAAGTGAAGTCACATTCCAAGTTTCATTCATAAATAAGCTATAAATAACATTTTAATTATTTTCCATAAGAATAACATGGGGACCGAGTACCTAGGTTTGCTGTTACGGGAACCATAGGAGACATTTTTTGTGCAAATAACAATAAACCACAACCAGATAAATCCACATACCAAATTTCGTCAGTTTATGCTCATAAATAAGCGAGATATAATTTGTTTCTTTTCCTCCATAAGAATAAAATTAGACAACGTACTGTGGTTAGCACTTTCAATATCTCAGTAACCAATTGACGTAGAGTAATGATCAAAATACCAAATTGTTTGTTTTAATGCTGGAATTCAATGGTGAAAACTAAAATTTGATTAAAATAAAAATTACATGTGACATCCCAAAAAACCCATTTTTGGGGTACAAAACCCTCCACAAACCCCCCTTCCGATGGTGCGATTCGCTTGGTTTTCGAACTCGTTCAAATAAATGGTACTTTACACAATTGTACCAAATTTAAATAAGATCGGACTTTTTTACGAGAGTTATCGTGCTTACGGACGTATATATATTTATATATGTATATATATATATATATATATACATATATATAAAACATATACATATATACAAATTTGAACGAACGGTGTTTTTGGCATCTGGGGACCTCAAAATGAAAAGTTATCATGGTCTCGGGCTTATGTCTTACCATGAGACTAGACCTACGGTAATAGCTTCTTCCCTATAGGGGAAATTCGCTAAAAGAATCATCAAAATCGGTTAAATATTAACTTCAGGAAGTGGGTGAACAAATACCCCCGTCGCAGCAAACCTGCGTACTCAGCGAATTTCCAATGCATATATATGGGTATCACTACTTCCTAGAGCCACTTACTAAGTTTCATAAAAATACATTAATTAATATGTGATATATAGCATTTTATTTATTATCCATAAGAATAACATTATAATTGAGTACGCAGGTTTGCTGCAACAAGGAAGATAAGAAACGTGTTTTTTTGCAATTATTAATATAACTCAACCAAGTGAAGCTACATACCAAGTTTTATTAATTTATGTTCACAACTAAGGGAGATATAAAACTTTACTTATTCTCCATATGAATAACATTGGGGCCGTGTATGTAGGTTCGCTGCTACCGGGAAAAATAAAAAAAAACTTTGTGCTAATATCAATATACCACAACTAGATGAAGCCACATACCAAGTTTCATCTGTATACATACATAAATAATCGAAATATAACATTTTATTTATTCTCCATAAGGATAACATTGGACAACGTACTGTGTTTAGCACTTTGAATATCACTGCAACGGTTGGACGTAAAACAACAATTAAAACGCCAAAATGATTGTTTTATAGAGCTAAACTGATTGGTAGAAAGAAATGTGGAGTTTTTAGTGAAATTATCTGAGGAAAATCTAAAAACCGTATTCCCATAAGATTAAAGTAATAAATGTTACTCTCCACATTTGTGCAAAATTTCATCAAAATCGGATGCTTCTTTCAAAAGTTATCGCGGTAACGGACACCCACACACACACACACACACACACACACACACACACACACACACACACACACACACACACACACAGACACACACACACACATACATATATATATATATATATATATATATATATATACATTTGAACGAATAGTGTTTTTGGCATCTAGGGACCTCAAAAGAAAAAGTTATCATGGTCTCGGGCTTAAGTCTTACCATGCCACCTACGGTAATAGCTTCTTCCCTATAGGGGAAATTCGCTAAAACGAGGAATTATTTTTAAATATGTAAATTCGCTAAGGAATTTCGTTTTCGGCCAGCTACGTCGTTATTTCTCAACTGGTTTGGACGATCGATGTGTCATTTTAAAGTTTTTACACTGCATATTAAAAGAAAAATATATCTTACCCTGACAGCCTGTTTTTGGGTAAAGACAGCCAGTCCTACTCTTAAACATGACGTTTTGTGGTTTCTACGGACTGTCTCGGACCGTGACTATTGATTTTATGTTAACTGTTCGCATGAGTCTCTAAAGTTACTCAGAAGGAGTCCGCATGAGTCTCTAAAGTTACTGTGAAGGAATTCAAGCAACACAAAATTCGGGACCTGACTGACATTGTTTACCAGGATATCGCTTGGTGGTAATGTATCTTTTTGGAAACCATTTGCCTCCCTCCAAACCGCCACCTGGGTACTACCAAACCGCCACCCGTTTTGTTGTCCCACCTGAAGTTTACAAACATCACTATAGTAGAAAAATATTTAACCATTGCTCTACTAGGTCAGTCATATAGTAGGCCTACATTAAAATCGCAAACAAACGGCTAGTTCTGATATTTTAATATGTTGTTAGGATCACTACCAGTAGTGAATATCCAACTTTGCAGTATCGAAAGGCCTGTGCTTACTTCGTAGCACTATAAAAACTACGTAACTTGCAGGTTTTTTCGTTTGTTTCACTAAATCTCCTAAACTATGCGTTTTTCACAAAACATGTTCAAAATTCGATTCAGATTATTAATTTCAAATAGCATTTTAATTGAGTAACTTTACGTATTATTTGACTGTCTGTGTCGCTGGCCCGGCTATGTCGGAATTTCTATATACAAAATATGTCATAATTTAGTACCTATTTCGTACTATTTAGTACCTCCATTAATCAAATTATTACCTCACATGGATAAGAATTAATTGGGTTTTTGTATTTCCGGGCCAGCGACATGCTAGCCCGGCCATCTTAGAAAATTACCACAATATACAGAGTGTATATTGTATAAAAAACATTAACACCATTAAAAACAGCTAAAAAAACTAAACAATCCGTCTCTCTGTTTATGAGCCAGATTTGTTCCGCGTTCTCCAAAAGAAGATTGTACTGAAAGATATAAAACTCTCTGCCCGTTTTCGTGAAGAGGAGGAAACATATTGGCTGTTTAAAATCATAGTCCGTCATTAGGGTCGTGCCCATTTGTCCGGCACTGCTACAAAATCGCAAATGGTACAGTTTACCCAACCTTTCACTACAAAATTTACCATATTAATTCTAATGAACATTTAGTCAGCTAATTGTATTTGATCACACAACGGAGGAAACACGTCTCATTTACTACTCTATAAAGGTATACTAAGCCATATAAAATAACACTCACTTTGTAAAGTTTCTTGTGTTTTTTTTATAATATTAGTTAGAAGTAATGTGTGCATAAATTTAAATGTAGGTTATGTATAAACACATGACACATTATTAGGCTATGTCTCAATAGCGAGAACCATTAAAACTGACGATTAAATATAAAACGGACATGCCCAAAATAAAAATAAAAACATTGTATAGTGATCGCGAGCGAAGCCGCGACGGGCTACAATTGGTATCGCTGAAAATTGTATAACAAATAAATATGTTTATAACACATGCGGAGAGGCTGATTGAGTTGAGTTGCCACTGTGCTGCTATTTGCCATTTCAGAATCTTTTGGGGCCCGGGCCCGACCCGACGACGTTCAGGGACGGCGGGTAGCAAGCCCAGCTGAGTGAAAGTGGTTTGACCACTTGGGAAAGTTGGGGGTTAGGGGTAGTTGAGGGAGGGTTCTGCGTGTGTGAGGGAGCATCTGGGGCTCTGCATGTGTGTGAGTGAGCAGTGACTGGCCTGACCTCTAGGCGGAATAGCTTGTCAACAGAGGCGACTGCACCACCAGTATTTGTGATATAATCATTCTGGTCTCTGGAATTGCTAGCTATATTTTGCACTTTAAAATGAGTAATAAATCATAAATTTCGAATAATCCGTTGAGGAGGGACGGAATTTTAAAGCTAACATTGGCCTTATGGGAGAAGCAGGTAGAAACGCGAAATAGTCCTTGGACGTTTTTGAGCGACCTGCTGGAGATGAAGGCTCACGTCCATATTACCGGATTTCCCCGGAGATTACCTTATTTTGAGGGTATAAATATAGCTCCGGAGAATTGGGAAACCTCTTTTTGAAAATCGGAGACTTGATAAATCTCCTCTTTTTGAAACATTTCCCTAAAATGTGTTAAATAACGCACATTTTGTGTTGAAATCCTGTTTGTGAATAAAAATAACGTTTGCAACTTTATCCCCCTATTAGTTATATTATACTATGAGTTGGTCGTCATGCAACGATTTCCAAAGCTAAACCCTGACTCCCTGAACACTCTAAGGTATATTGTTTGTTACTCTTTGGCTTTTTTCGGAAGGAAATGTCGTTAAATTCTACATGTTTTTGCTATTATCGAATAACGCTGAAAATCAGTATGAAGATGAAGATGTATGGCTCTCTGAAGTTTATTAAATGAATAAATCTAAAAATGATACTGTTTTATACATTTTAGTTTGTATAGTTTTTGTGTGATTTACAATTGAAATAATCAAAATTCATGTTGAGGCCCCTGGACTACATTCAAGGCTTAAATAGGTTATCTTACCTCCGTCAATAGTCACAATGTGTCAAACAAAATTATGCTGACATGTTTCGCTGCAATCGCAACATTATCAAAGCTTGCAACTCGTCAAAACATAAAATTAAAAACTGTCACAACACAAACACGACCACCGAAACGAAAAAACGAATAAAAACATTTCCGGCACGGCACTGGCCGTGTCCGTCATGTCGAAAGCGCTATCGGAAATGTTTTTATTATGTTGTTATTGGCGCTTATCTATGTACGAGCTTTCAAATTGCAATCGCGCTGAAGCTCGACGCTTGTATTCTGAGAGGTTTCCCAAAATAAATCTTCCAAATGAGTCCACGTTTGTTAGATTACACAACCGCCTACGAGAAGCCGGATCCTTTGCAGGAACGTCACCTGACCGTGGTAGGCCTCAAACAACAAGAGCAGTAGATGTCGAGGAGTGTGTATTAAGAACAGTCAATGAAGATCCTACAGTAAGTACAAGAGGAATTAGTGCTATGATAGGTATTGACTACATGTCAGTTTGGAGGATTTTGAGGAGCCAACAACTTTACCATTTACAGCGTGTCCAGGCTCTACTTCCGGCGGATTTTCCTAATAGACGAACTTTCTGTGTTGAATTGCGTGATAAGAGTGAACGCAACCCTTTATTTTTGTCAAAGGTATTATTTACGGACGAAGCAGGATTTTGCAGGAATGGAGTTTTCAATTTCCATAACACTCACATTTGGGCAGATGAAAATCCGCACGCTGTAGTGCAAAGTCGACATCAGCATAACTTTTCTCTGAATGTCTGGACAGGCATCATTGGCGACAGTTTAATTGGCCCGGTTTTTTTACCACCTAGATTAAACGGTGCCAGTTACCTACATTTTCTAGAGACTGAACTTAGGGCTCACTTGGATGACTTGCCTTTAAATGTGAGACGAAGCATGTGGTATATGCATGATGGAGCTCCGCCTCATTTTAGCAGAAATGTGCGTGATTATTTGAATATTAATTTCAAAAATCGGTGGATAGGACGTGACGGACTAGTAGCATGGCCTGCCAGGTCGCCAGACTTGAACCCCATAGACTATTATGTTTGGGGTCACCTCAAGTCCATTGTATATCAAAATCCAGTGAACACAGTCGAAGAGCTGCGACAACACATTGAAGAAGGGTGTATCCAGATCAAGACTACACCGGGAATATTCCAGCGAGTGCGAGAGTCGATGGAACGCCGAATTGAGCAGTGCATCACTGTTGATAGAGGGCTGTAAAGTTATTTGCTTATTCGGAAAAGGTAATAAACTTCGAGCTGACTGGTCCACCAATTATATACTCGCTTAGCCTGAGAGAGAGACTCTAGGATTGAATATTGACCAAACACAAATAAAAGAAATACAGTGTTTAATTACACACTTTAAAATCTGAATACATGCTTATAATATAAAGGATGCACAGAAAAAGCTAAATAAAGTTCATATAGATTACATACAATAGACAAAATATATCGTCCCTCCAGCACGTAATTAACTAATAAAGTGGACCCTCATAAAACAAATCTTCAAGTCTAAAATCTAAATCTAATTTACTACGTTCCCACAAAATCTACTCTACTATATGACACAAAAACACACACAAAAGGGCAACCCTTCTACTAGGGAATATCCTATAACAAGGACTTGGGTCCGCACTATTTCCCAAAATAGAGTTCTTACACAAATGTTAATTATTTAAACATTCCCAAATCAAAATTATTTATTGAAAATTCCTTAATTATATTTACATAGGGCCCTAAACCTATTATTCTTGGATTACTTCACGTTTTTAACGCTTATTTTCACTTACTGTCTATTAAGACTCTTTACTTAACGTTTTTCTTCATTTCAGGCAAACCTTAATTGATTACCACAATAAATTTGATTATGTTTTATTACTCAAAAAGGAGCTTGTACCGTTATTTTAGCTTTTATTGACTTTGATTAAATTTTCGGGAAATGGAGTGTAACTTTCTGTGCACAAGTCTGACGATGTTCCACATACCGTAAGTCCCAATAGGTTCTCTGCCCTGGCTGCGGTGTTGCTCTCTGGGGTTGTCCAGGGGCCGCTGTCTGCCGGGCTCGTTGTTGGGGGTGGCCTTCGCCTCTTCGCACGGGTCCGTGGTGTCCTGGTCCGGGGTAGTGCCGGGGCCCTCGCTCGACCGAAGTTCGGGGTCGCTCGTCCCGCAGAGGTGGCTCCGCTCGAACGTCTCGGGAGGTCTGTGTCGGTGGTCTTCCTTCAACTCACCGTCCTGGACTATCTCGGCTGGGATGGTGACTAGTGATGAGGAATCTGTGCTCGTCTGAAGTGTGAATCTCGGTGACAGTCGTTGTGGAACTCTAAGGGCGGCTTAATACTCGTCCCCCAGATGTCCCTGCTCCTTTCCTAACTCTCCCAAGAATGACTTCCTTCCCTCGTCTTCCTTCCTCCCTCCTTTTTCAGTTCCCTCTCTCTGTTCATGCTTTCCCCCAGATTATGTCCATCCCATCATCTATTAACCAATCGGGGTGACGATTAGCCACGCCTCTACTATTTGATTGGCTGATCAACTGTCAGCGGAAATACGCCATTTTTGAATGCTGATACTGCCAGTTGGTAAGTTCTTTGATTTCTAGGCATGCAACTTTCCCACGAAGTGTTTATCCTTCTATTCGATAAGTTGTGTTATTGTTTCCCATTGTATATTTGAAACTTTTGCTAGTACAAGCTCCGTTCTCAGGCTCCCTTGTGTTTCCCACGTGCGTTCAGCCACGTGCGGTTTTGTATAAATTACTAGACCCGCAAATCAATTTTTAATTATATACATATATTTTTATATAAGGTTTACACTTCGTGGGAAAGTTGCATGCCTAGAAATAAAAGAACTTACCAACTGGCATTATCAGCATTCAAAAATGGCGTATTTCCGCTGACAGTTGATCAGCCAATCAAATAGTAGAGGCGTGGCTAATCGTCACCCCGATTGGTTAATAGATGATGGGATGGACATTATCTGGGGGAAAAACATGAACAGAGAGAGGGAACTGAAAAAGGAGGGAGGAAGGAAGACGAGGGAAGGAAGTCATTCTTGGGAGAGTTAGGAAAGGAGCAGGGACATCTGGGGGACGAGTATTAAGCCGCCCTTAGAGTTCCACAACGACTGTCACCGAGATTCACACTTCAGACGAGCACAGATTCCTCATCACTAGTCACCATCCCAGCCGAGAGAGTCCAGGACGGGAAGTTGACGGAAGACCACCGACACAGACCTCCCGAGACGTTCGAGCGGAGCCACCTCTGCGGGACGAGCGACCCCGAACTTCGGTCGAGCGAGGGCCCCGGCACTACCCCGGACCAGGACACCGCGGACCTGTGCAAAGAGGTGAAGGCCACCCCCAACAGCGACCCCGGCAGGCAGCGGCCCCTGGATAACCCCAGAGAGCAACACCGCAGCCAGGGCAGAGAACCTCTTGGGGCAGGACCACTTTGGGACTTACGGTATGTGGAACATCGTCAGACTTGTGCACAGAAAGTTAGGTTCCATTTCCCGAAAATTTAATCAAAGTTAATAAAACCTAAAATAACGGTGCAAGCTCCTTTTTGAGTAATAAAACATAATCAAATTTATTGCGGTAATCAATTAAGGTTTGCCTGAAATGAAAAAAAAAAACGTTAAGTAAAGAGTCTTAATAGACAGTAAGTGAAAATAAGCGTTAAAAACGTGAAGTAATCCAAGAATAATAGGTTTAGGGCCCTATGTAAATATAATTAAGGAATTTTCAATAAATAATTTTGATTTGGGAATGTTTAAATAATTAACATTTGTGTAAGAACTCTATTTTGGGAAAGAGTGCGGACCCAAGTCCTTGTTATAGGATATTCCCTAGTAGAAGGGTTGCCCTTTTGTGTGTGTTTTTGTGTCATATAGTAGAGTAGATTTTGTGGGAACGTAGTAAATTAGACTAACCAGATTTTAGACTTGAAGATTTGTTTTATGAGGGTCCACTTTATTAGTTAATTACGTGCTGGAGGGACGATATACTTTGTCTATTGTATGTAATCTATATGAACTTTATTTAGCTTTTTCTGTGCATCCTTTATATTATAAGCATGTATTCAAATTTTAAAGTGTGTAATTAAACAGTGTATATCTTTTATTTGTGTTTGGTCAATATTCAATCGAGTCTCTCTCTCAGGCTAAGCGAGTATATAATTGGTGGACCAGTCAGCTCGAAGTTTATTACCTTTTGCGAATAAGCAAATAACTTTACAGGGCACATCGAGAATCTCCTTTAAAAAGAACAATACTGGAACAAATGTTAAAATTACCCTTAGGCAGGCAAAAAACTGCTTTTACATTTATAAGAAAAAATAATACCATTTTTACCTATGTTACATGATTTTTAATAATTTTTGGCCAATCTTGACGATCCAGGTACCATTACAATTGTAAATTAATCTAGTTTTTCTTATAATTTTGTAAATTTAATATAATAATAAGATTAATAAGAGTACAATAATTTTAGATTTTTAATTGCAATAGTAATGATTCATGGTAAATATTTACACAAAATAAGCATTATTTTAATCATAAAAACTGCATTATTTCAGTTATTTATCATCCGATAATCAAAATCTGTATACCATTATTTTTGGGCTAAAAAACAATTTTTGTTGGATTCCGACATGGTTTTGCTAATTATTAAGGTTTTTAAGATATTTAGCTTTGAAAACAAAAATGGCCGCCATTTTTAAACGGTAAAAGATAGAAACTTGTAATTCAATACAAAAAAAAAACAGTGAGTATAGGCATGAATTATGCCAAGCTTCAAGACAGTACCTCTAACGGTTCAAAAAATATACAAAATTTAGTAAAAAACACAAACAGACCGACTGACGCTAAACGAAGCGGAATTTCAAAAAAACATTACTGAACATTTTTTTCTTATTTTTGAATGTAGAATCCGAAAATATATGGCCAGAGCACAATTTTTGTTACACCCCGTATAATTGATTTTGTAAGTTAAAAATCATTAAAAAGCGTTTTTGTAATACCTGATACCAACATTTTTTCCCGGGGGGAAAACTAAAATTTCCAAATTCCCTTCGTCCGGGGTTGCCAGGTAAAATCTCCTCTTTTCCCACACTACCGTATGGCAACCCTACTTCCTGCAGGACTAGTGTTGTGTTCCGTCTCTGAGTTTCCCTCTCTCACCTTGCCCCTGTGTGTTCCAGAGTCAATGGAAGGAAGGGGCAGCAAGAAGTTTGGCGACCGGTGCGACGAGACGGTGGAGTGCGGTTTCCGCGGCTCCGTGTGTGACGCCAGCCTCAAGTCCTGCCAGTGTCTGCCGCACCTCACCGCCACCAACCACATCGACAAGTGCGGAATAGGTGAGTACATTACGATATCGGTTGCGGACAAATATTCTATACTCTAATATCAGTAAGGTTTGCTTGCTTGCTTGGCTGCAAACCTGATCTCAAAAACAGCTCTAACGATTTCCTTCAAAAGTTGTAATTAACTCATTTATGGGTTAAAATTAAGTTCTAGAGAGGTCTCATCCCCAGGAAAAATCTGAGTAAAAAACTAATTTTAAAGGTAAACTAATTAACATTGGGATTATGGAGTTTCTAATCAAAACAAAAGGATCGTAACAGCTGTTAAAATCAATCAGTGAACTGTCAAAGTAACTCTAATTTGTATTAACGTGTGGTTTCCTGAAAGCAGCGACTAAACCATTGAATGAAGATTACATATCAACTGCCACGTCATATCCAACATGAATAAAAGGGACAATTAGAGTGACCGTAATCATAAAAGAGGCAAATGAGCTAAGTAAATCTGCTCGTTAGTAGGGGGACGTAATGAAAATTAATCTAAGTCATCTATACAAACTAGCTGACCTTCCCCGATCAAAGTTTGGCCCCCAGTTACTTAGTTGTAATTACCTAATATGAGAATTAGGTTTCATACTAACCTGATTACTGCTTCAAGGCAGCCTGGACTATCACAAATGCTGATATAAGTTTAAGCGATGCCTGTTTCAAAAACGTAATGCATTACGTACCTGAACAGAGGCCATCGTATTAAATAATCCCAAGAAGACGGCAGTTTCGCATTAGTTAGAAAAGACATATTAGGAAAATAGACGTCGAAAGATAAACAGCTAGTCATTTGTAAAAAAAACAAAACAAAACCACCCAAAAAACAGATAGCTTTTAAAACAGAGATATTAGTATTATTCAATATCACATATCAGTTACTTGTTGTATTAGTTATTTTTGGAAATCTAATACTATACAAGCTAATATTATATTTAAAACCTAAAACCTAATACTTATATGTTGGGCCATTCCTAGGTTGTGCGGCGGTTTTATTCCTGTATAAAACATTTGGACAAGATCATTAAGTGAATATCGGAGAATCTCAACTCCATATTTAGAATGTTTAAATCCGATTTTGGGTTTTAGGGTACAAAAGGGTCAAATGTTCCCTTAAGTGCAAAGTAAATGCGTGTTACAGTACATTGTAGTAAATCCTTAAAAGACAGTTGGGTGGTGACAAGAAGCATACAACTAACCTTCAGTCAGCAACTCCGGACGGCAGCCTTTGAACACCTACCATCGCAAGTTAGTGTTGAATTAATCAGTGAGCTCCCTGATGACATAGCTCAGTCAGCGAACATCAACCAATCCAAAACTCCTTTAAGAGGGGGCTCCAGTTACTTGAATTTACCTGTCAATGATAACTTTCAAATCCCGTCCCTCCTCAACGGATTGTCCAAAATTGTTGATTAATGGCTAATTTTCTAGAGCATAGTCTAAATGTGCCTAGCAATTTCAATGAGGAAAATTTTAATATTAAAAATAATAATTGTTAAATGAAATTACAAAATATTCAATGTTTGTACATTTTTAGATGGAGCCCTCTTAAAATACTTTTTGCCTTTCTGATCTTTTACTCAATCGATGAATTCGTGAGGAGTCGCTAGGTTGATTAGGTGTTATCTAACTTTCGGAACGGTAAACGGTAATCAAACTCCAATCTGAAATTTTCTTACACTTATTAAAGAGGCTAAAAAGGACTCCAAGACTTACCAGATTTTAAAAAGAACTCTATTTGAAGATTTTGATGCGATATATTTTTGTTTGAGCACAATAAAGAATGTTTATTATTATTGTATTATTAAATACATTTAATAATATAACGTAAAGAATTAGAAACTTAGAGCCTTTAGAGAATTTTATCACAAATATATTCTAAAAATTATAGAAACTACCTTTACATAGAGTTCGTTGCCTTATGGGGACATAAATTAAAAACAAATCTTGTTTGTTACGTGAAGAAGAATTATCAACCCCATAACACCATACTACCATATCCGAACAAACCTCCTAATGCATACCATACTACTACCACTTTGTCATTTACTAAATATAACCAAGTAAGCTTACAAAATAACACCCCAAAAACATATTTTAGCCAATAATCCTAATGATCGCTAAACTTAAACAAATATTCGAGTAACTTAACATTTCACTTTCAATTCTTCAAATGATAAACTTCACTCTCCTTATGTCAACGAGCTGAGTAAGCAACTCGTTAGGTGTTTTCTACAAATCTAACTGACCAGAGAGCTTATCATAAGTCACATTTTACCATGCATTAGGCCCTTTTAAACTTTGGAAAATTCACGTCATCACATCGTACATTAGCTCGGAATAAAATAATTTAGGACGATCACTGACAAAAAAGTACCTCAATGGTATTTCTTTGTTTTCTCAGCCCATAACTATGATATTTATTTATTTACAATATAAAGATAATTAATACAATTTCCGTGACAATTTCAGATATTTAATTTGTCCTGTAAAGTTCTCTTTTTATGGCTTTCGAACTAAAAATATGTCATGCCTGTATGAGTTCTTAATGTTTGTTTTTCCGCTTATGTGTATACATAATTATAAACTTGCAACAGCAGCAAATATCCGATTCAGATTAATATAATGTGCGCTGTTATAATTGTACAGGAGCTCTCGTCAACTATTCGTTAAGTTAGTTAAAATTTGTAAGGACTATAACCCCTTAAATGCTTTTAAAACCAAGAAAACTTGTTTCACTATGTACATAGGTAATATTAATTATTTGTACCAATGTTAAAACTACCGGATGTTAAAATTAGAGGAAACTCACCCACAAACCATCAAGTAAAACGATCAAATTCGTACATTAATGAAGCCAACAAAATGATACAGAAATATCTGTCCTGCTTATAAAACCCCACAGGATCCGAATTCAACGTCAACACCAAGCATGAGACACGAATTAGTCAGAAGATGGTATCTACTAAATAAATATAGTTTCAAATGATATCCAGACATTAATATCTAGGCTTACCGTCCATATAGCAACTCATTCGTCTTTTTATAACTCAGGCGTACTTTTTGCCTGATGTAGATGTGATTGTGTCGTTTGTTTGTGTCGTGTCGTCGTTTTAATGACTTGACGTGATCTTCATGGATCAATATTTTTATGTAGCCTTGTAGTTACCCAAAGTCATAGAATTTCAGGTTGTTAACGGTGGTTGTATCCCTTATAAGGTTCAAAGTACGCCTTTTAAAGGCTACATTATACATCAGTTAAGGGTATAATTTTTTTCAAGCACTTAGGTAATACATGGAGTTTTAAAATTTAACATGCTACGTCTCCATACCAAGTAGTATTCATCAACAGGCATATGGCCAGATTTTATAGGTTAAACCCTTAAAAATAATCAAAGCCTTGGATTAGTTGTAGAATTTAGGTCGTAAATAGAATTTGGACCAATTTACATTAAATTGTGGCCAAACAGCGACCTGGGGGCGAAGCCCCCCACAGGGGCTTGGGGGCGGAGGCTGAGCGATTTTTAAATTGTTATATAATCTAATATTGTACTGCTAGCCCTAAATTTGTTCACTCAATAAGTCTACTTTATATTTTGAGTAATACATATGACCTCGGATTATTAGCGTAATTTAATTAAAACATGTGCCATAGGTACTACGACAGGGACCTGGGGGCGGAGCCCCCAGCGAGCGAAGCGAGTTTATCCTTATACATACAAAAATGATAACAAAACGCTTATGAAATGTGCAAATTTTACATATACAACCTAATATTACTAAAATTCTCTTATCCTTTAGGAGATGGAACAACCAAGCAACCTGACATAGGGTGGGGTTTTTCTGGGTAATCAGAGGTTTGTCGTCAAGTTTGGTCCCAGAAGGAACATTTCTTCACTACAATAGAGGACCCAAGCTTGGAAGTTGTATAATATTCATACACGTAACCTAAGAGTTGACTGGAACACAATTGCCTATTAGACAATCTGCTATAGTCTATTGAATTGTTGTTCACACTCTTCAATTTTGCCCCTCATATTCGTATCCGTTGTATACCGAGGGTTATATATCTGGTATAGCTTGTGTTCAAGAGTTTAAACAAATTCCATATTCATATTTTCCCTATGAGAGTTATAACAGCAGTTTTTTTCAAGAGATATTAGTACAATTTGTCAACTCGGTTCATCTCAACAAATTTGATTGAGCGTTTCTAGTTGAGTTTTACAACAAAAGGCTTGGAAGTACAACCGAGTGAGGCACTGTTTAACAATCTCTTTATATAAACCTCCGCCGATTGTCTGACAATCCTTTGTTCACTTAGTATTGTTATCTCGCCGTTCCTATTGCCCAATTATTCAAGTTTCCAAGTTCGAACTATATCCTGTTGGTTAGCAAGATTGTCTTTCAAAAGTGTGGATTTGATACGATAAATGTATTCTGCTTCTTGAAATTTTTTATCGAAAGCGAGGCAACTTATTTGTATTACCCGCCTTAAACTACGCCGACCTCAGATAATAAAAATTTAAACAGAAGTCCACGCAGACATGGGTAGGTAGATTATTGTCCGATATATTACAATGATTAAGATCTAGTTTTAAACCGTAAATAATCTATTGGGACTAGGAATTATCTTTTTTAAATAACAGTTTTCCACCTACACAGAAATTAAAAAGTATAAATAAGTTTTCATACGTTATTGCATTTGAAACGAACCGCATTAGCAAATTTATTTTAAATTAAAATTTAAAAATACCTTGCCAGATATCCTATACTGTAATATGAGTAAGGTTTGCTTGTACGCTTGCTTGTTTGCTTGCTTGCGACACTGATCTCAAAAACGGCTCCAACGATTTCCTTCAAATGTTCGAAATAACTAATTTCTGGGATAAAAATAAGTTCTAGACAGGCCTCATCCCCAGAAAAAATCAAATAATGTAAAAAAACTAAAATGAAAAGTTAAAAAAATTAACATTGGGCTTATGGAGTTTCAAATCAAAACAAAATAATTGTAACAGCTGTTCATAATCAACCAGGGAACTGTCAAAGTAATACTCATGTTGTTTATGATTATTAACATGTGGTTTACTGAGAGCAGATATTAAAATATTTTAGTGAAGATTACATATACAGAGTAGTAAAATAAATCAAAGAGACATTGAGCTATAAATAACAACTGGAGTGACATTAAAAATGTAGAAAAGAGGCAAATAAGTTATACAAATCTGATTATCAGTAGGGGGAAGTGGTCAGATATTACTCCGAGTCATCTAAACAAACTGACTGGCCTTCCCCCGAGCAAAGCTCGGCCCCCAGGTACTCATACGTGATACGAGTAAAACATGCTCCCCCCCGCACAGTCAGCACGGACATTCACACCCAAGCACCCGGCGAGCGTATTGGTCCATAACCCTTCGTTAAAACGCGAAGTGTAAAAGCAAAGTCCCCCTCGCTTATTTTTCCAACACGGAGTACACAATAACCGTTCAAGTGACCATGTAAAGTCTGGAACCAGTCTTACCGAGATGGGAAAGCGTTCATCCAGTGATCCCCCTCAGCAATAAAAAAGTATCTCACAAATTTGGATATAAACACTTTATCCCTCGGTCTTCTCTGAAAAATCTCTCTTTTACATCCCTTTAAAAATGTGAATTTCCAGAAATAGTTCGTACATATTATAAGTTGGTTTATAATTGAGTGTAACTATTGAATTTCCTTGTATTCCCTTGAATTTCCTTTTTTTTAAATATAGATAAATAAATGGATTATAATGCAAAATAGTTTCTAGGGAGTCTATTTTTTGTTGGATCGTACATTATATCGCTTAAGATTAATTTACAAAACTGTATATACCAACTAATATGTGCCGGTTGCCCTAGTCTACACATTGGACAAACCGGGCAGGGATGTAACACCGTTATAAAAAACGTCTCTCTCCCCCAAAAAAATCACCATTGCCTATCATAGAGTTGACCAAAACCACTCGATGGACGAAATAGATAAGAGTCTTGAAATATTTCACGTTTTCAATTAGGGCAGCATACACCATATTTTAATAAGGGCGGAAAAATTAATACTTTGGAAAGATTTGAGATTTTCAAACCAGTAGTCTACAGGAAATTATTTTAAATGAGAAACTATTTCAGCTCCCATTCTATTTTCAACGTCCTTGTCATCAACAAAGACACACCTAATATCCTGTGCCGGTCATTATGTCCCCAGCCCAAGCCACAGTCATGGTCCTGTCAAAAAGCCAGTCAGGATGACGAAGGATCAGTTACATCGCAACATGTCCTGATCATGATATCTCTAGTTTTAGCTGACTGACAGCACGTAAGTAATCTAGTCTTACATAATATCTACAGTTAAATATTAATATAATAATAATTTCAGTCAAATCTAAACAACTGTTCCAGACTTAACGAGTGAGGTTTTTAAATCTCAGAATCACCATTTATTCAATAACGATCGTCCTAATTTTCCAAAAACTAAGCTTTGCTTTAGGCCCATCCTACAAAAGCGTGAATCCCGTGACGGGATTCCCGCGTGCCCGCGCCAAAATTTTGTGCAAACTACGCGTGGCGGGATCCCCGTCGCGTCAAGTCCGCGTGAAACCCGTCGGGCCATTCTACACGAAGCGGTTCAGACGCTTCAGTAACATGACATTTATTATGATTTGTAAACTTCCCTGTAAACTCTCTCCCCTCCCTCATGTTATGTTATGTTTGTTATCTCTTTTCCCTGTAAACCTTAGGAATGTTATGTAAAATATTATGTACGTGGACAAATTGTTGTTTTGGTATTGTTTGCATTTTTACTTTCTCCCTCTTATAGTATAGGTATGGAGAAAGTATTGTTTTCGTCAACATTTTCGAATTTGAGTAATTAGTAGAAATATTAATTTTGATGGTCCCAGATTCTAAAAAAATGGTTTTCGGAGTGATGTCTGTCTGTCTATCTGTATGTGTGTCTGTATGGATGTGTACAGAGCTGGATAACACACCCGTGGTCCAATTTGATGAAATTCGGTATGTAGGTACTAATTCATGACATCTCTAGGTATTATTTTGAATTTTTTTGAATTTTTGATTTTAAAGAGTAATTAATTATTCCCCAAACCCGGCAAAAAAACTAAAAAAATCCAAATTTCTTAAAAACGGCTCTAACGATTTTGATTAACATTTAGAGGTTCGTAGAGCTTAAGTTTCCAACAAAATGACACCACCCGCATGTCTGAAAAAATTCGGGGTCAAAAATTACAGGGCTTAACATTTCAAAAATTCAATTTGTTGAATTTTTCATAAATATTTTAAGTGTTAAATAGAATTTACTTATTCATTACCAAGGAAAGCTCAAAACACTCAACAGTTTAGTATTTTGAAATATTAACCTACGATTACTGGTTGCGGAGAAAACTAAAACTTTCATTTAGCAGTAAACACAGTACGTTGTCCAATAGGCTCTTATTCTTATGGAAAATACAAAAATTACAACTTATCTCTTATTTAATGATCAATTTAATTGAAATTTGAAATGCAGATCGTGTTAGCATTAACCAACAGAGGACATTCGAAATATGAATCCCCCTAACCCTGAGGGGGATAAGGGGGCGATTCTCCTCTTAAAAACACCGTGTGTAGCAAAGGGTTTTGTAGTGACTCCAAAAATGGAATTTGGGTGAACATTTCTGAAGAAGGTTTTGTATAAGATTTGTTGTGCATTATACCGTACTTTATATTCTATAGTTAGTAAATACAAAATAATTAAATCATTAAAGTTGGACTAAAAGGGAGAAAGTACGTGTCAGTTTCCTGATACCGTTTATTTTACATGTTATAATTTTTACAATGTAAGCCTATAAAACTATATGTATTCTGAAACTAAACTTAATTGAGGATAACATGAATATCTTGGAAAATACAATTTTTACCTATGACATTGTTCCCTAGGGGCGGTCCCACCCCTTTTCGAATTTGTTCACTAATTATTAAACTTCAACCCACCACAACAAATCTGTTGAAAGAATTTTTATTCTACAGCATAGATTGATTTATTGTGAACATATCAATACTAAATACACGTAGAATTATAATAAATAACCATGTTTTTGGTGTTTAACAAAACATACATGTCTGCAAGTCACTTAGTAACAGCCTGACACTTGGAGGGTTACAAATATTTTCATTATTTACCCAAGCTTAGCACCGTGGTGAACCCAACTTGACAACAGATACGAAGTGAGTTGCCGCGCGCGGTGAAAACGCTAGGTGTAGAATGGCCGGGCGGGATTCCCGTCGCGGGATTGACGCCGACGCGACGCGACGTTCGCGTCAGCTCCGCGCTCCCGCCTCCTACGCTTCCTCCCGGGACGGGAATCCCTCTCGTGTAGACACGCCAATCCAACTCAATGGTTCCTGTCGAGCGCGCGGTCCCGACGCGGTTTTCCCGCTCGTGTAAAATGGGCCTAAGGCGGTGAACTGCAAGCTCTCACGCAGAGTCTGGCCCTCACGCAACTCCAAATTGCTAGATTGTGTCCCTTCCATTATCTAAATTACAGACAAAGGGTTTCTACAAAGGCTACCTTAGAATTTTGGAAAAAGAAATGATTTAAATTCGAATTGAAATGGCCTATCTGAAATACGACAGTAATTAAAGGTATTGCGTTTCATGGTCAAGTGTTCTTCTTTACAAAGCTATTTACGTAACATTTAACATTTCCTTCTTCGATGTATAAGTTTGCAAAGCACATTTAAGATTTTACAACCTTTAACAAAAACTTTTGAAAGTTTCAAATCCCTAACTTGCTACTGAAGGAGAAAGTTAAATGTAGTTTTTGACATTTTACACACAACAATAAAAAATATAAATCGAGTTCGGCGAATGAAATAACTAGTACAACGTCAAATATAATCTTACAATAAATATACAAAAATCATGTTTCGTAGAACTAGCTGCAGAAGATTTTACTTTTATTAAACTGTAAAGACTAAATTGTAAGTGTTAATTTAAAATATAACTCCTTAGAAATAATGAATAACATACGAAGTAATTAAACAAGAAATTCTGAAAATCTTTGTTGGTTTTATGATAATCCAAAATTTGTAAGCTCATCAATCATGAAGGCTGACAATGTTTCAAAATAATAAGGACTTTTATTGTCAAGTTAAACATTAGAGCATATTTTTTTAAATAACCTGATACAAAAATCGATTGAGGAATCTGCCACCAATTTATGCAGTTATTGGTTTAAAATTATTTTTCCATTTGAGAATTGAATGTCTAGTTTATATAGGTACAAGATATTACTGTCGCCGTCAATGGAACAGCATATAAAAAATAGAGCATTTAAAGTATAATATTAGAACAATGAAGTGTGCAAACATTACATTAAATTGACTAGCTACCTTACAAGGAAAGAATTCAGAATTTTGTTCTTTTTATAAAATGTCCCACATGGTTCTGGAGGCAGTACGACTTTGAAACACTTTCCCCTTTCAATAAAGAATTTTGCCTTTTTAAAAATATCTTACTTCATCCAAATTAATCTTACAGTAAACCTTCGAAAATGTTGTCATATTCCCTCATCAAATTAGCCAACTTTCGAACCTCACAAACCAAATTTTAATAAACTCAAACTCGACAAGGTAGGCTTAACCCTGGTAGTGTACATTTGATGATTCCAAATAATATTATTTTTAATACAATTTCAGTTTTTACTACTTTTAATCCCAGGCTTATTAGCGAATTGGAATCACAAAACTCAATAAACGATAAAGGTTTTAGTCGCGTCAGAGACAACGGGACGTCCGGAAACCAATTGAACGAAGTGGATCTTATCGTCCAGAGCCTGTGCCATCATTCATGTTGATAAATGAACTGTAAAAATTGGACACACGCTCCCCCAAATGATCCGCAAAACGCATAATCAAATATAAATTTTTGGAATCAGATTTAGGTATTTGGAACGTCAAAAGCAGAATATTGAGAATGTTAAGAGTGCTGAAACTTTAGATGAAGTCCCAAATTCACAACAGACTTTAACAAGAAAGGATGGTGCCTTTGTACAGAGTGATAATAAGTATGAATTTTCAGAACTAAAAAAAACAATTGGGATGAAAACACAATACAATTAGTAACCTGGGAGAAGGCAAAGAAGGTGGTGATGTTGTAAATGTTTCTCAAGTACCAAAAATGGATTTCAACTTTTGGGATTTTGGAAATAAAAGGCTAGTTCGTGTCAAACTCGGTGTTGATGATAATGATTGTGTAACATAACATCAAAGTATAACATTAAATAATAATAAGTTTGATGGTAAAAATAAGCAATTAACAAACATCTTACCTGGAACTTTATCAAATGATGTAGCAGTTGTCAATCAAA
The DNA here is from genome assembly GCA_963675035.1 of Allygus modestus. NCBI lineage: Eukaryota > Metazoa > Arthropoda > Insecta > Hemiptera > Cicadellidae > Allygus > Allygus modestus. The sequence continues at coordinate 93,865,610 of OY776113.1, forward strand.
TATTACGATATGAGGGAGGTGTATTAAAACAGGGTGATGGTAAATACGAATTTTTAGAGTCCAAAGAAAACAAGTGGCATGTTAAAAAGAAACAAATTGGAAATTTACATTGTGCTACTGATAATAATGATGCTGTATGTGTCTCTCAGACACCTAAATCAAATTTAGGCGAATGGAATTTTAATTATAAAAGGTTGGTTAATGTTAAACATGCTATAAATGATAAAGAATGTGAGTCAGACTATAACATTGATTTTTAAGGGTAAAAAACTTGACCCTAAAGATTATCCTATAACTAATGTAAATGCTGGTGAGAATGTCAACGATTGTGTAACATAAAGTCAAACTATTACATTAAATAATGAGGATAAGTTTAATGCCAACTGTAAACAAATAACAAATACACAAGAAGGTGTATTGCCAACAAATGTAGCAGTGGTAGGTCAAATATTAACAAAGGGTGATAAAAGCATAATTAAACAGGGGGATAAAGAGTACAATGTATTGATGTTTGATAAAGGAGAAACATATTGGGACGCTGAAAAACAATTCATAAGGAATCTGCCGAAGGGGGAATATGATGACGACTTTTGTTTAATGTCACAGGCTGTGTGGTTTGAGTTTATAGTTAGAACATTTAAATATGCGAGTGTAGTATTTGATTTGATGTCGTACAATCGTGATTTGTTAGTTGGCGATCCCAAATCTGTGAGCGGATTTAAGTATATAGATAATAGACCATATACACCAAACAACTATGTATATAAGAGGATGAGTGATGATGATACATTAATTGATGCTGATGAACAAAATTTGTACAATAGAAAGTGGCGATTATATTGTAAAAAAGAAAGCATAAAAATGTAAAAGGATGCTTATGAGTTGCATAAGCCAGCGGGAAAGAATTTTGTTAGGTCTTTTAAAGTATTAGGTATAAACGAAACTGATCAAATCGATTCGAAATATATATGCAGAATTATGCTAGAGAGAATTCTGGGAAAAATATATTTTAACTTTAATAGACACATTTTCTAAAAAAGCTTATGCTGCATCGCTAAAGAATAAAACCGGATAGATACTATAAAAACTAGTCTCCCAAAGGGAGTTAAAAATATTCAATCTGATAACGGGAAAAAATTGTTTAATGATCATTTTGCCAAACTAATGAAAAAGCTAAATATTAATCACTATCACACTTACTCTACAAATAAGGCGGCTTTTATAGAAAGATTCCAGAGAACTTTAAAGAATTGGTTATATAGAGAGTTAAGTGCACACGGGAGTTACAAATGGTTGGATTTACTTCCAAAGTTAATAAAGATATATAATAATAAAGTACATAGGTCCATAGAGATGAAGCCTAACCAAGTTAGTGCTAAAAACTCTAAAGATGTACACGAAAGGTTGGCATCTAAAATACAAGTTAAAAAGCCAAAATATAATTTGGGGGATAGTGTAAAAATTTCCAATTATAAACATGTATTTAGTAAAGGATATACCCCTAACTGGACAGGGGATTTTTTTACAATAGCAGAAGTTAAAGAAAACAAAGCCTGTGACTTGTATTTTGAAAGATGAGAATGGCAATATAATCAAAGGAGGATTTTATGAGCAAGAATTGTTAAAGACTAAACATAAAGACATGTATTTAGTTGAGAAGGTAATTAGGAGGAAGGGTGATTTATTATATGTCAAATGGCTTGGGTACCCAAGTAGCCAGAACTCATGGATTTCCGTAAAGATGTATTAAAGTTGGGTACGGAAAAACGTATGGAAATGGGTTCGGGCAAGTGTCCAAAACCCCATGTTATTCTCATGGGAAAAACGTTAAACAAAATATTTGACCGTTGAATTTGGGAAATGTAGGTGGTGTGTACATATATACTAGCCTACAACATATCAAAATTGTTAACAAATCCACAAACACCAAAGTTTTTAGATTTTGACAATTAATTTTAAAAAATATAGGAGACGGATTAGGTTTGGAAAAGTTTATTCAATATAGGCAAGGTTCGGACATTAGTATAGGCCAAAGAGGAAATCTGTATAGACCGGGATCGGGCAAGTGTCCAAAAACTGATCCTATAAGAATAACATTGGAAAAACGCGTGAAAATGTATCCCAAAACGCTACATTCTATCTACTTGGCTCCAACATAAAAGTAATAAATATATTTTTTACAGCCGATTTACACAAAACTGCAGATTCAGGGAGAAATTAGCTGTTTAACAATATAAGAAAATAAAGATTTTGTGAAAGCATGTTAACAAAAATTAAATCCTAAAGATTTTCTCACATTTTTAAACCTGCATACTCAGCGAATTTCTATTGCATATATATGCATATTAATACCAACATAAAGCCGCTTGCCAACTTTCATAAAAATATATTCACAAATAAGCGATATATACAATTTTAATTATTCTCCATAAGAATAACATTAGAGATGAATAAGTAGGTTTGCTGATACAAGGAACACAAACAATTATTTTTATGCAAACATCAATAGAATTCAACTAGGTGAAGCCACATATCAAGTGTCATCAATATTCATTTATAAATAAACTATATATAACATTTTAATTATTCTCCATAACAATAACATGGGTGCTGAGTAAGCAGGTTTGCTGTAAAAAGGAACACAAAATATGGGTTTTTATGCAAATATGAATATAACTCAACTAGGTGAAGCCACATACCAATTTTTAGTAATTTATTTTCATAATTAAGGTAGACATCAGATTTAACTTATTCTCCTTAAGAATAACATGGGGGCTGAGTAAGCAGGTTTGCTGCTACGGTAATTCGCAGTAAAAATTGTTTTTTTTGTGCAAACAACAATAGACAAAAACCAGATGAAGCATATAACAAGTTTCGTTAGTATACGTTCATAATTAAGCGAGTTATAACATTTTTCTTTTCCTCCATAAGAATAAAATTAGACAACGTACTGTGTTTAGCACTTTCAATATATTGATAACCAATTGACGTAGAGGAATGATCAAAATACTAAATTGTGTGTTTTTTTAAGCTAAATCCAATGGTAAAAATAAAAATTTGACAATTTCAAAAATTATACCTAAAACATTAAAAAAAAAACATTTTTGGGGTACAACCCCCCCTCCCGTAATATCCCTTCGGATGGAGCGATCTGGCTGATTTTTAATTTAAAATCATAAATGTTGCTTTACACGTTTATACCAAATTTAATCAAAATCGGATTATTTTTACGAGAGTTATCATGCTCACGGACACATATATTTATATACTATTTCGAACGAATGGTGTTTTTGGGGTCTGGGGACCTCAAAACGAAAATTTATCATGGTCCTGGGCCTAGGTCTTACCATGCTGAGCACGGTAATAGCTTCTTCCCTATAGGGGAAATTGGCTAAAAGGTGATTTCTCCCTGAATCAGCTGTTTTATTTCAATCAGCGGTTTTATTTAAATCAGCTGTTAAACATAAATTTAATGCTTTTATGTTGGAGCCAGTGCAAAATATCCAACAAGTCGTTGCTAAAAAACTATTTAGGCTCTATTATGGACTTATTTTACTAACAAAATAACACAAATATGGTATTTTTGTAATCAGGGTAAAATCTTTTTCAAATAAAATTATAAAAGCACTATATTTGCATTACAGATTTTGGACTTGACCATTTTCTATCAGTTATCGAGTAAATTATTTAATTTCAAGCTACATATTCAAATTTTTCGTACAATTTTTCACAAGATTGATCTTACATGTTTTTTTATTATTTAAAAATAAGGAAATTATAAGCAATTTTTGTTTTTAGTCAAAAGTGGTTATTTGGGCGTAGCGAACGAGTTTGGTGGAATATTTTCGATTTCTTTGTGCCATTTTATTTAGTTGATAATCACGCTCTACTTTGCTAATTTATCTTTCCTTGTAACTATTATGGTTTACGAGATTCCAATGGTGAGCATAAAAAATGAACACAATGTGTATATATTTATAATGATATATAAATATTTATATAACTATATCATTTATTTCTGCTGACACTGAAACATTTTAAACCAGATTTTAAACTTATGACTAACGTAAACGGTTATTACTATATTAGAAAACATTTAAGCGCCGTCTGAATTACGTTTTCCCCTTGTGATTTCCCTCTAAATATGGCAGTTAGAATATTCCCAAGATTAAGGTTAGTTTTAGATTAAAGACTGTACATTAAATTACATCTATAAGCTGTGTCAGCTTCCTGTATTTCGGGAATGATATCCGGGAAGACAGAAAGTTTACTAAGAAGTTAGGGAAAGCCCAAGTAAAAATTTACCGAGCCTTATAAATGCGCCGGGTTGTAAGTGATGGGGGGAGGGGGTTAAAAATGGCCCTCAGCACGCCACGTGGTACGACACCTACAATAAAATGCTGCCTCGCGTCGACTATTGACTGGTATCAATCTGTGCTTTTTTGTTTGTTTTAGTAATCTCCGATTACGTAAATAATTTACTACGGTTGGGCTTTAAAAGACATACACTTATCGGAGAACTCGTGAGAGCGAGATGGGAGTTTAGCCCGCTCCTCCTTGGTGATCACTGCCCCAATAAAAGCTACTAGGAACGGTCTTACAATGTTATTACTATTGCAATGTGCTAAGTACTGTTATCATATGTAAAGGGGTTGAAAAAATACATTTTTGAGATTAATAACTAAATCTTTATATTTAACTCGTTTAGTTAAGAGATTTGACTTACGAAACCTCGGTTAAAGCTGAGTGTAGAATTTTAAAGTTTAAGAAAAACTTCCATAAAAAAGTAGATATACAATTTTTTTAATAAATCGCCTTTTACCTATGCAAAACATAAACGTAATTTTAGTGTGTTTTGTAGAAGTATTTTGATTGGGAGGGGGCAAAATTATCTTGTGAAGTATTTTGATTGGGAAGAGGCAAACATTTTCATGTATAGTATTTTGATTGGGAGGGGGGCAAAATGATCGTGTGGAGTATTTTGATTGAGGGGAAGGGAAATGATCGTGTTCGTGATTATTGCGAATTTTCATACATTACAATAATGTGCTCTCCAAACCTTTTATAGGAGCCCCCCTTGCACCCCCTAAATTTCGCCTATGCTAAGAACAAAAAGTAGCCTTATGCTGATTTTTAAAAACTCGTAAATTTCAATGAAAACAGGGAGGTCAAACCTATAATTGCTGGTCTCAATTAGTGATATAGTACCGTTTTTATATTTTGAAATAATAACAATATTCATAATCATTGCTTTTTTTATTTTCCCCATAAATGCATCATCATATTTAGTAATTTTAAACACCATTGTTCCTGTTCGTGATAGTTACCCTTTCGAATCAATAAATATCACAAGTTTAACATCCCAAATCTGGAAGATTATCAGTGGATAAGCATCCGGTGAATTGGCTGGCACAAACCGCCGGCGATTGCCGCGACTATTCATGAAACGACATTGTCCCTTTTCTCACATTGCCCTGTATCACGCAGTCAGACCCGCACCGCCTCACGCAAGTGACTGTCGCTTACATACAATCGTTATATCAATATACCGCTCTCTTTACAAAAGGTTATTTTTAATGTCTCCTATATTTAATTCACTTCCTTCCTCCGTCGATCCATAGATTCGAGATTCAATATCAAGAATCGAGAGTTTATTGTCCATAGATACAGTACATTGTGTATTGCATACAGTTGAGTAAACATTACGCAGGTCTGTATTTGTCAAGTGAGTCGTTATAAGAAATTACATTATTCCTACATTTCGATGATTTATACTACAAAGACCCGATGAAAATAAACATAATCACTGTTTGTATCAGACTTTTAAATGGTGATTTTAGCTTGGGGAAATACTTTTAGTCTGCTTAGGAATTCTTTTAGGTAGAATAGGTAGAATGGAATTTTCAAGTGGCCTACAAGCAACTTGAAAATTATGGTTCTAAAATCTTTAAAAATCAATTTTAGCGCTAGTACAGGCAGTTTATTTAGGCATTTGATACCTAAGAACTATAATTTGATTCGGGGTTCACTAGTCTAACATCTATGTTGCTTCATTGACCGTCAACGTTTTAACAATCTAATTGGTTTTATCAACATCGACTAAGACTTAAAATAGTCCAACTCAACACTGTACAAAGTTCAATAAAATTAGTGAAACTACAAAGAAAGGTTAAATTACCGTTTTTTCCGTCTAAGTGATCCAGATATCCAGATACTTACTAGCTACCGTGATTTCGAAGCCTATCTACATCTTCGGGCCTCAATAACGTAACCATTCAAACATAAAGTTATCATAATTTTAAATTTTTACGTGAAACACGTATGGACAAATTTTAATTGGACATAAACACTATTTTTAAAAACACAAATGACGCGGCACGGGCGAGATTATTGTCTGTACTTCATGATTATGCTCTTGTGGCCCGAAGATTAAGCTTTACCCACTGATCTGGATCACTCTGACTGAAAGAAAGGTAATTTAACCTTTCGACAGTAATTCTGATCCTCAACAACAAAAATGAAGTAAAACTAATTCAAAACTTCACCCACAATGATCAATAATCAAGAATCAATAAGCCTTTTTGTCATAAACTATATTGACATAGCACGATTATGCTGAATAAAATATAATCTTTACTTATATTTAAAAAGATACTCTTAGTACTCAGAGTCCACCATTTTATATCGAGACTTCAGGTCGGGGAGGGGGTATGGCTCCACAGCGTTACAGTAAGTTATTCGGAGGAGTGTAAAGTCTCCCCAACAATTCATAAGTTGGTTGTTTGACATTAACTAGACGTTTTGGTAATCAAATTTAAAGTTCATTTAAAGTTCAATTTTGTTTCTGACTTTAAAGTTATGGTCTACTCTTTGCCTAAAACCAGAGTATTTGTCATCGTTTGGCAAGTGGGGCTCCAGTCACGTAACATGTTGCGTTTCTGCCTGTTTCTCCCATAACGCCAATGTTAACTGCCAACTCCCTTCTGAACGGAGGTTTGAAATAATTAATTTTAAGAGAAAATAAATACCTTGCGATTTCAGTGAGCAGAATTTTGATATTACAAAAAAAATCGTTAAATCAAATTCCAAAATATTCAATATTTGCTATTTTTGCAGTGGGTTATACTTCTTGTATCGAAATTCTGCTCACAGAAGACACTAGGTTTTTTTTCTATAAAGTGATCCATTAATCAGCAGTTTCTTATAACAAAAACGTAAAGAAGATATAACTAAATATGAAGGTTTTTTTAAGTAATATATGTATTAAATGTTTACGTATTTAATATTAATACGTAAGCGTTTAATATTAATAATTAATAAGTAAGCGTTGACAATAAGTCTCCCTCAGTTGGGTTTAATTAGAGCTGATTTTAAGGAAATTTGTTTAACTAAGAAAAATATGTTGACAAAAAATTTTAACAAGAAATAAATATAATAAACAAATTGTGGTAATTGGTAATTGTGGTCGATCTGATATTTAAAAAACCGATGCCACAAAGTCCTATAATCTCCTAATTTTCGGTGACTTTTTAAGCCTGAGACAATTGGGTTCTTTTGCTGATGAGAGTTGATCGTTTTGTGTCCATGCTGCAAAACAATCAATGCTAATCTCCCTTAAATAGCCCTTCCCCCTCCGTCACTCACCACCCCCCTCCCACCACGGCACAGTATCTTCAAAACAAACCAGACATTGTTGTCCTCATATTACATAACGGTGAAGTGTTCAATGATTTCATTGTCCAAATCAAATGGTTATTCTCTATTACTGAATGATATCATATGTTCTCTCATCCCTGTACAAATTAAAATAATTTTTAATTAATTGTTAGTTATTTTTTATCGTCGTAGAGACATAATAGGTACGGATAAAGTTACAAAGTGTGCTAAGAAAAAGTATTAATTCTTTATTTCTAATTTTGTGTTAATTCAGTAGGGTGATTTTTTCAGTATCTCAGGATACTACATGTTTGATCTCATTCATAAAAAAGTGAATATTAATAATAATCAAAAATATCTCAGTTTTCAAAGATTTAATAGAAACTAGTAATTGTTTCAAAGGAACCGTTTTCTGCGAACAATTGTGGTTGGTCAGGTTAAACATTGTTGAAGTCTTGAACTTAATAGTAAATATTATATTGTGGAAAGCTTTTCTCCTTTTTTTAAGAATCGGAAACTAAATTATTTGTATTTTAATTCACAAAAATCTTTAAATGTTGAGCTTTGAGTTTTGGGTTTGAGGTACGCATTGAAAAACATGAGAAATTTAATGCTGAAACAAATCTCCAGTAGCATCACAGAGATTTCAATGAAATGTTACATTCATCTACCAGAATACATATTTATAAATAGCATTCATCGTTTTCTTTTCTGAGTTGCAAAATGCATTGTCTAAAACAACTATATGAAACTGGAACTTGATGGAGTGTCCTAGTGAAGTAAGCTAGTCCGCCACTATGATCTGTCACGAACAATAGTTTGAGTCTAATCACACAATAACTTGGCACTTCAAAAAGTGACCTTTAAGCTAGTATCCGTTATGTTGCCACACAAGTTTGAGTCTAACAAAAAACCGGGCACTTCATTAAATATTCTGTGATCTGTTCTGTTACCACAAAGTTTGAATCTGATCACACAATAATTCCGAAGCACTATTGTAGTATTTATTCACATTTCAGTCGGTCTTATTGTCTTGTAGATACTGTATAAAGCGTGAGGGTGAAACCTACTTAGCTACCTACTACCTACCACCCTACCTACTAGATTTGTGGAAGATACACTTCGTTCAAACATCACTCCATGCAAAGAAAAGCTATTTTGCCAAGGGAATGTTCAGCCACAGTAGAGGCTTCACGGTGATAAATTATTTCAAGAAACTTAGTTTCTTCGACCAAAGTCTCCCTTTCCCCCACTACTGCGCACATTACTTACTGTAGATATAAGTACTACGATAACTGTACATTTTCACCATAATTCTAACCGACTTCGTAAAAAATACCTTGCGTATCGCAGGTTCAAGAGCAGTAAAACTTCGTCTCAAATCTCTCCCCAACTTCCCTTCGCGATAATCAACTTCAGCCAATTTATTCTGTTTAAACCAGGTTTTTTCTGTAACGAGCCAACTTTTCAGCCTCGGATCACGGTGTAAGGTTATAAACACTTGCAATGGACAGAGTTAAGTCATATGACAATTATACTGTCTAGTCTACGTGAAAAGTTAAATAATAGTATTCTATGATTAAGATAATGTTTTCCTCTAAGTTACTTACGTACCGTCGGTCAGCTCAATTTGAACACTTTCTATCATAAAATCATTTTCGATTTAATCATATCATCAGTAACAGAACAGCAGTAGACCAATCCCTAAACGTAAAAGCAGAATTAAATATAGCAACATAATACTGTCAGAAGAATTACCTAGCAATAAACCCTACCAAGTCAAACCAAAACCAATTCTTTACAGATACATTCTCTACAATTAACCACAGATTCCTCGGCATAGTGCTTGATAGTAAGCCCGTTTGGATAGAACACTTTGACCAGTTTTAGGTTTACCCGTGGACCACTTAAGAATCAATCTCCCAGCATAGCCTATGCCTGGTAATTGTTGAGGTTGAACTATTAGGAAAAACGAAAAATTGTTAACACTATGGTCTGGAGCCAAAAGGGGTGAGCGATCGCTCCCGGTATTGGAAATTGATCTTAGTCGATTAAATTAAATTGCCATAGTCGAACAGACCAAAACAGTCCTAATTATTTCTTAACGTAATCAACTGTGCCGGTGAGCAGTGCTACCAATTCCGATGTAATTTTAGTGTTGTAGGATCAGTCAAGCATATATGCTGTCGGAGAATTAAAAATATTGCAGGACTTTCAGCAGCTAAACAAATTTTGTATTGGTAGAATCTAACGTCTGTTATGTTATGTTATCTGTTATGGACTAAGAGTTTGGGGAGGAACCGTAGTACACAATATCGACTGGACTCTCCTTCTTTAGAAGAAAGTTTTCAGATTATTGGCAAACCTTGAACCACGCAAAACCTGTAGAAAATAATTTCGAAATTAAGAGATTACGACAGTTGTATCTCTGAATGTGGACCTTCAGTTATGCTGGGCTCAGAAGTATAACTTACAATATTTATCGATTGGCGAGTATTGAACCCGGGACTTCACAGTAACGTGCTCTAACCAGACTGCAACCCCTTGAAATTTACTATTAATCTGTAACCTCGGATGTGTGTGTAATGTTCGACCTAACCTTTGGAAATTGAAGCCTGTCAATCAAACGTCAATGTCAAGGTACGTCATTGCTAATTCAAAATAATAAATCCTTAAGTATTTCCGCTAATGTAATTTATCTTTCTCAAATTCCAAATTATTATATTCCTAACAACCTCTCAATAATTAATCCTTTAAAGTGTTTTACAGTTTATTTGAATAGATAAAGAAATACAGTTTATTTGTAGTGCGGCTTGGTTCCGAGGTGTGGGGAGCCTGTTGAGGACAATGACTCCTCATTTTGCCCCCCACTGCTTCTATGGTGCAGGGCTTTTAGGGCGATGAGAGTGGAAACAAGCACTCTTTTGTTAAACCACACTGGTGATTTCTTCTGTTATCAGTACAAGTAAAAACAAAAGGGTCTTTCACTAGAGTAACTGGATTTACTCTAGGTATCTTTCACTCATTCTTGAGGCTGTTCTTACACCTGTATTGTTCATGTTTAGTACTCGTTGTCTAAATTAATTTGTCACTTTTGCTCAAGAGTAATTAAAGATATTGCAATCATTGTCGATGATGGTGAGGCGCCAATATATTCTTTATTTCCCACGGTCATAAACCAATCTACAATCGTCAACAGATTGTACATGACAAGATATCTACAACTAAAAAGTACAGGCTTGAATCGCATTACATAATAATATGAAATACAACAAATATAACATTTATTTATAAAATTGCTAAGATAGGTAACAACAAAGCCACTACAATATGCAAGAACAACAGCCGACAGAAAATTATATACATAAGAATACTTTAAACAGCATATTAAACGAAAGAAAATAAAGATTTTCCTTTTACATTTTTTCTCTTTTGTATTATATTTTTACTTTTGTAACTTTTTTTATCTTTAAAGCATCAATGGCGAAAGGTGGCCATGGCCCCATGTTGCACATGTGTGGTCCTTTATAGGCACCACGTAACTAAACGTTCACTTCAATGTTACACTAATTACAGCAGAACACTCTTCTGAAAGCACCTCTGAAGTCCGTGAAGAAATCCACCAGCCCACCAACACGGTTACCTGCACGTCGATGTATCATCGGAATGGGACTGTAAAGAAGGTAGTTGGTGCCCATTTTTCTAACCTCAAAAAGACTCTGCGCCCTTTTTCCTGAATATTTGTCACCTCAAGCAAGGGAGGACAGACAATAAGGCCATTAAAAAAATAAATAACGTCTTTTATTTACAGGCGAATGCCAGTTATAAATACTACTGTTTTACAAACTGACCCATGTCGGAAAATTTACAATAATATTTTTAATAATTAACAAAATAAACTAAAACAACTTTTTCACTGCATATTTAAACTTAAAGTTAGTCAAGGCTTTTGTAGCAGGAGGCAACATATTGTATAGCTTAGGTCCAAAATATGTTAACCCTCTCTTAACTGATTCCACCCTGGCTTTTGGTAGATGAAGCAAAGCATCCTTCCGTGTACGGCGCTCTCTTGTTAGTGAATTTCCTATGGAAAGTGAACTATTAGCATGAGCCGCACGGCGAAACCCGGGACCACCATAGAAGTTCCTAACATGACCCCCTGAACACGTTTAGGGGGTCGTTCAAAATTATATATATATATATGTGTGTGTGTGTGTGTGTGTGTGTGTGTGTGTGTGTGTGTGTGTGTGTGTGTGTGTGTGTGTGTGTGTGTGTGTGCACGCTAGCGGTCGCATTTCTTGTCCGATCTACTTCAAATTTGGCAGGGACGTTCCTTTCTATAATCAGTTGGACAAGTTCGTTGGGCAAAACAATCGGAAATCTCTAAATCCCTTTTTTGGGGATTATTCTTTCAAATTTGGGGTTTATGGGCCCATAAAGGGTCAGAATAGCCCCAGACGTTCAATGAATGAATGTATTAAGATGGGAATTAGTAAAAATTTTAATCCCTCTCTCGTCATTCTAGCATAAATATATACCGAGTTATTAAAGAAAATGTATATCGGCTAAACATAGTACGTTGTCTTATGGGGTTTTTACATTAGAAAGCATGTTATTCATTTGTTGGCGTATTTGTTTCATCCCCAGCAACCTCGCACCTACTTTTAAGTATGACTGGACCTTCTCCTAACCTTATAATGCGAAAAATTTGATTCCTAACATTGCAGGTAAATTAAACCAGGAGCATCAGAACAGCCAAAAAATCAATATTTTCAGATTTCAATAAAATTGGCATAAATGTATGTTTTTACACTGGGTTTGAGTTTTAAAAGTTTTGTATGTGGAAATTCACTTCCCTCACGTGAAGGCCTACCAGTTGACAGCGCCTTGTGCACTTTTGACACAGCTTTGATGCTACAGTTCTTGTTGACCAGATAAACCTTAGCCACTTGACGGGAACTGGTTTTGTGATCAAATTTTCGGAGATTATAAACCAATCTAAGTGCAGTATTTTGAAGCATTTACAATAAAGTCAGATGTTCTTTTGTGAGAAGATTTTCAAAAACCGGAAGGCAGTAAACGATTATTGGGAATATTAATGATCTAACAAGCAAGATATACCATTCAGCATATTTTAGAGCAGCATCATGTCAAACACAGAGCACCTAGCAGTTAAAGGCAACAGCCCAAACTCTTCTTCGATCTCTGCAACTGGTACATATCAAAGTCCCTCTTCAATCCAAGGACTCTAATAAATCTTCTTTGAAAAGATTGGAGCCTATTAATCCGTCTTAGCTGATATGGTAACCAAATGATTGAGACATATTCCAGGTTCTTCCACCAACGTACATAACATAAAACCATTTAAGAAGGGTTCATGACCCTTCTTAAATGTTACAGAGCAGTAACAGCCTTCCAGACTTCCAGCTGATACCAAACATATCACTGATATTGAAACATTGACCGCAAGCATAGTGAGAGAAATCTGTTCTGATGGGCTTTATGTAATAAGGCAATATGCACAATGATTACCCATCTTCAGAAGTTCAGAAACAACAGTTTTATTTGTTAAATATATATTTTTTATAACCAAAACAATTTATTGTACAGAATTCCAAATAATAATCTACCAATTCTACTTACCCTATTTTTTGTTTTTCTCAAAAATACCGTTGTCGAATACTAGTAAGCTTTATTTGCACATTAGGCTCCGAAATATTTTCAATTCAAAACCTATTTCATTTCACACGTTGAACCATTTTCACACTATATAAAACTTTCCCAACACATCTATAAAGGCTAAACAGGTCTTGAGGTCTTGAGAAATTAAATTCAATACCTATTGTTTAATGATAAAAGTACCCTAAACTAACATGAATGTGAAATTAATTTGAAAATCAGAATAGGCATAAGCCGGTGCAGGATGTTTAGCTCCAAAACAAACTTAAAATGACACTCGGAAAAGTGGAAACGCCCGAGTGCCTTAATCACGCTAACACAGATTTTCTCAAAGTAAAAGTAAAACTGCAAAAATCACGGCCCATATTCAAAATTAAAATTACACTGAAAATAAAACACTTTTAAAGGGACTTAAACCCAAATAATAGTTAAATATAATATTTGTGTTCACGTTTTACTGTGTCCAAATAATAAATGCTGTTGTCTGAAAGCAAAAGTAAAATACTCATGTATAATACCTACTATTCCCCTACAATTAAAAAAAAAAGATTCACAATCACTTTCACTAAGGACAATGTTTATAAACGGTTAAGTTTAGAGGAAACCAGGAAAACCAATCTTGGATAATTAAACGTAAAAATATGTTGGAAAAGAGTTTAATCAAATTATCTAATATCTAATAGATTTCTGCAACGGCGAGTGAATTTAAACTAAAACGAGTTTGCACGCAGCACGCTGACGTGAGGGAAGTGAATTTCCACATACAAAACTTTTAAAACTCAAAATCAGTGTAAAAACATACATTTGTCCAATTTTTATCGAAATCTGAAAACATTGAGTTATTGCCTGTTCTGATACTCCTGGTTTCATTTACTTGCAAAGCTGGGAATAAAATTTTGCGCATTATAAGGTTAGGAGAAGGTCCAGTCAGGCTTGAAAGTAGGCGTGAGGTTGCTGGGGGTAATAAAAGTACTCTAACAAAGGAATAACAGGCTTTTCTAGTGTAAAACTCCCATAAGACAACGTACTGTGTCTAGTCGATACACATTTTCTTTAATAACTCGGTAAATATTTATACTAGAATGACGAGAGAGGGCTTAAAACTTTCGCCTTTCTAATTCCCATCTTTTTACATGCATTAATCTTACATCTGGGGCTTTTCTGACCCTTTTTGGGCCCAAAAACTCGAAATTTGAAAGATTAATCTAAAAAAAATGGGTTAAGAGTTTTCCGATTGTTTTGCCCAACGAACTTCTCCAACAAATTATAGAAAGGTCCCTACCAAATTTGAAGTAAATCGGACAAAAAATGCGACCGCTAGAGTGCATACACATATATATACAGGGTTGGTGAAAAGTCCCGGGACGGCTTACTATTTTTTTAACCGTTACAGATGGAGCTATACAAGTTGGTACACTGTTACTGGGCATAAAACACTATTTTACTACAATGTCAATGAGCCGCTACCACCTCAGGGGGACGGCCCACAAGGAGTCGGAAGAAAATCTTAAATAGAAGCATAGGTTGATATGCACATCAAATTAAAGGTCTTTATTATTAGAATACAATGCCGCAAATCCGACTTTAAACGGACAACCGAGCACAAAATGACAGCTATTAAAAGATGGCTTGAATTTGAAGTGTTGATAAGTAGCTGTGCGTAATCTAATGTAACACATTTAAATTTTACATTGAAATGTACAATTACATTATATATATATATAAAATTTTGAACGACCCCCCAAAACGTGTTCAGGGGGTCACGTTAGGAACTTCTACCGGGCTTAAGTTTCACAATGCGGGTCATGCTAATAGTTCACTTTCCAAAGGAAATTCACTAATAATGAGTTCCAGTTTCAAACCTGGAATCTCAACCTTGAGTGACATCGAGATAATATCGTTGCCGAGACAAAGTATCCACCTCTTCATTGGAGGGGAGACGACAAAAGGAACCTCTTCACCAATGTCGCACAACAGCTCGATTCGTGAATCCTATAATCTTTCTTTTTCTTACTGAACAACGTTCTTATTTCATTTTATTTTACCGTATAAATGGTGACGTGGGAGTTTAAGCAATGTATTGAAAGCTACTCTTATCGGTGCAATTTTCACAATGTTTTAATTAAATAAATATATCATTACCATTTAGTTAATTAAATAATTAAATGTTATTGACAAGGCTTTAGAAAACTTCCAACCAATATTTTGAATATAACACTTTGCTTAAGAAAATAAAAAAACATGTATGATGGAAAACCCTTAAATTTTAGAACATTTTTATAAAATTTAAAAAACATTTTACAAAATTTGAAAAATTATGTTCATGAAATTCATTGATGTGTGTATGTACGAAATCGAACACTTAACAAAATATTCACACATGTTTAAAATAAAACTAATCACAAATCCAAAAATTCGTCAATACATTATAAAATTATATTGTGAGAGTTAATTTTGTCCTTCTTAAAATTCACCATCACAATCATCTTGATCTGCAGGACCCACTTGCACAGCAATGTCTTCGGCACCTACGAAGTTGGTGAAGTATTCCTTTGAACCTTCTTTTTCACAGTACTTCAAAAGAATTTTCAAGTCCGCATATTTCTCCTTTGGCAGGAAGAGGGCCGCTGCATGACTGCTGAGGTTCTTCAAGTACTGCTAGTGGTGGTAGATTCTTTTCCCGTCTTTGTTCCGCTTTTTTTTAATTGCTGCTCTGTCAACTTCACTGCTGCAGAAAAAAAATGTTCCGTTGTATGTACTTCTATGGTCAATAGTTTTTGTTTTTAACAAATCCATCCCCATCTGTTTTACAGGTCTAACTGCAAAAGGAAACGTTTTCTTGTACATCCTTCCAGTCAGAAATTCTCCCCATTTTTTTAACATATCTTTTTCACAAGAGACCACGGTAAAAGGCGATGGCTTTACCCGAGCCCCTTCAATTACTTCTCGCCAATCATCAGGAGTTTCAGCATTCGCTGTTATGGGGATAAGGGCCATGTTCTTATCGGTTTCCATGTAAGAATGGCCACGAACAGGGAATGTTACTATAACCTTTTCAAGCCGTTTCAACTCAGTTGTAGTGTAGTGAAGGAACTTCATCATCGTATGATTTTTATTCTGCCCCCCGCATGAATCGGTAAATATGTTCAGGGTTTTGACAGAGGGATCCAAGTAATGTTCAAAAAAAGGACTCAACATGGAAGCTATGTCATCAGATCCTTTCCTAGCTATGGTCTGATCGTAAGTGTACATGACCGATTCCCCAGTGGATAAAACGTATTCATTAAAAATGTAAAATGTGAGTTGCCTTCTGAAGTGAACTTCACTGGTAGTTATATTCGGTGTAGGTAAGTTTTTACCAAAATCGATAGTTATAGCCTCAACTGTTTTACTTTTTCTTGCTTCCTTCTATGCTTTCTTTTTCAGCTTGTAAAAACATTCTGCTGTCTTCAAATGAAGTTCTCTTTCAGAATCTGTTTTATTTAAATCGTTTTGAAGTTGAAGTTTTGCCTCGTCAATATTTTCATTAGCTAATTTTCTTTCTATCTCAGTCACTTTTGCCTTTAGCTCATCACAGAAGCAACACGTGTCAGTCCTTAGATAGCCAAATGCGATATTGAACTCTGTTACAAAGATCTGGCGAAATGACTCGTATGATATTTCAATTCCTGGATTTTTGCTAAGAAACAACGCAAGTAGTTGTTTAACATTACTTTCAGCGGTCAGATCAACTTTCTTGGAGTCTTTTAAGTTATAATGGGCTTTACGGCCCTTTAAAGATCCCAAGAAATTGACAATAGCATCTCGTGTGTCTGTTAACAGCTTTTGAGGGCGGTTTGAATGTTTACCATGTTTATCTATTGGTGGTAATCCTGTAGTTACTAAAGATGATTTTACTGTGTGAAGCCTAAAAGGTTTGACTCCAAAAAGAGACTGAAAGCCCTTGAAACATACTGGGATTTCCACAGCTGCTCTGTCCCTCACTACTCTTACTTTATAGCTATATGAGCTCTCATTCAACCTGGCAAACTCTTCTGGTTTTCTAGGTCTACGCTGTACAGCCGGTTGCAGAGAAATTAGTCCAAACAAAAAACAATTTTGGGCATTTCTACCACCTTCACGGCCTATATCATTAAATTGTGTCATTAAATTACATCTTTCCAGTTTGCTAATATTCTTGAAACACTCGTACCTTTTACACAAACAGTCGGGTCCAGTTTCATGCGTTTAACAGCGAAGTTTCTTTGCAGTGTCAGAAACCCTCCAAAATTTCTTACGCCTTTTGGTCGAATTTGCTTCAGTAGCACGCACATTTTCGTCACTGCTACTATCAGAGTGTATTTCAGCATCGGTCATATTGAAATGTAGCAATAAACTGAGTCACAACCATACCAGACACAACAACAACACAGCACGACTGCACTGACAGGCGAGAGGCGTAGCGGCGCATGCGCAGGTTGACTGACTTAGTTGGGTTTTCCCCAGATCCCAACTGACTGAGTGGTTTTCCCCTGCATGACGAACTAAAATACTGAAATAGCTCGTGACTGCGTCGTTTGTTACCCTACGTACCTCGGCATGTTAAAGGGACGACTTTGACGATTCAGATGGCGTAATAAACTCAAATTTTTAATATTTTGACTTAGTTGGTTTTTCCCCTGTGCACTTGATATTTTAAGGACCTTGTGGTTTTACGCCAGAGATAAAATAAACGGTATCAGGAAACTGACATACTTTCTCCCTTCCATCCCAACTTTAATGAATAAATTGTTGTTTATTTACTAACTGTAGAATATAAAGTATGGTATAATGCACAGAGAATCTTCTAAAAAACCTTTTTTCAGGAATGTTCACCCAAATCCAATTTTTGGAGTCACTACAAAATCCTTTGCTACAAACAGTGGTTTTAAGAGGGGAGTCGCCCTCTTATCCCCCCCCCAGGGTTAGGGGATTCATATTTTTGAATATCCTCTGTTGGGTAATGCTAACTTGACCTGCATATCAAATTTAAATTAAATTAATCATGAAATAAGAGAGAAATTGTAATTGTTGTATTCCAATATAGAATAACATTGAATAAAATTGAATAACATTGAATAACAAGAATAACATTGAACGACGTACTGTGTTTACCGCTAAATGAAAGTTTCAATTTTCTCCGCACCAGTAATCGTAGAATAATAATTCAAAATACTTAATTGTTTAGTTTTTTGAGATTTCTTTAATGATGATAGTCTACGTAAATTTTATTTAGCACTTACAATTTTTTCATGAAAAATGAAAATAAAACTGAATTTTGGAAATTTTAAGCCCTTTAATTTTTGAACCCGAATTTTTCCAGAAATGCGGGTGATGTAATTTTGTTGGAAACCTAAAGCTCTACAAATTAATAAAGTTTAATTAAAACCGTTAGAGCTGTTTTTGAGAAATTTGGATTTTTATATTTTTTGGCGGTTTTTGGGTATAATTACCCAAAAAAATCCAAAATTAAAAATAATGCCTGGAGATATTATGGTTTAGTACCTTCATACCAAATGTAATCAAAATCGGTCCACTGGTGTCATCTCTACCTCTGTACACATCCAGACAGACAGACAGACAGACAGACACACAGACATCACTTAAAAATCACTTTTTTGGATTCAGGGATCACCAAAACGAATATTTCCACTAACAACTTAAATTGGAAAGTTTTTCGAAAACAGAGTTTCCCTTGTTTTTACTATGTATAGGGAGGAGAAAGTAAATAATCTGAATGTATTTTTCCCCATTGGAGAATTTTGCATGTCAAATTTAAACACGTATAAGGACCTCCTTTCTAACACATCATTGCGTCATCGTTCTTTATTTTCTTTTTTCACAGCCCAGTACGGAGTCCAATATTCGGTATAACAATACAGCTACATATGACGGTAGCATTTTCACTTTGGTCGCATGTTCGTATTACGAGAGAAACTCGGCTATGGCCTTTAGCTAAGCATAGATGCTCAGTCAATTAGCCTTAAAAATAATGGTTCTTTTTTTATTTAAAAACATATGTTGGCAGCCTCTTACTGTCTTACTTTGCCCGCTCACATAGACTAAGGATATGTGTTAGGAACGTATTTAGCAAAGCAAATGGTCAGCCGTTACAGTAAAAACTGTACAATACTGATCAAATTACTTGCCATTACTGAGATTCGAAACCATGCTAGGGCCACCGCTGTAGGTTCGGAGGCCTTGACCACAATCTCAACGACTCTTAACTCTTCTTATCTCTAGAGGACTGACAAAGCAATCCGAACATAAGTAAACAAAACACCATCTATAGGGTTAAATTAGTTACATATCCATTTCCTACACCTGTGGGTACTGGTAAACCTCTATCTATATTTATATTCTTGCACAGATAAATAAAATCATCGGTAACTTTCGAAATAAAGAATGTTCACCCATGTAATAAAATGCATGAATTTAATGAATAAAAATAAGTTCGTCCTACCCATCCTTCGCCATTCGTCCCCTCACTGCGGCCTTACATGATACGCATGATATGCAGACTGGAAATTCTCTATTTTTTCTCTAGTCTGTAAATTAGCCGAATTTTCTGTCATCCTTGCGTTCCCTACCAGTACACGATTTAAACAATCGCAAACATGTCGCAGAAACGTACAAACAACAACGTCCTCGTCAATCTGACCAATGCCCAGGAGGTCCTCCTTGATCGAAAGGTCCCTCCCCAGGCGACGTTATACCTCCTCGCCTTCCATCCTATGAAAGCATGGAAAGACGTCCACGCTATCCACCAAACCTATTGGATAATGCCAATCAATTTGTGATCATTCCTATTATTGCATTTTTGTGTAAAGTTTTAGATAATAATTGGTTTGGGGTCGAGTCTTATGCACCTCTTACACTTGAGTACCTGACCTTTTGGGCTTTTATTAATACTTGAGGTAAATGAGATGTGTTATGGAAATGTATCGTATTTATATCCAGTTGAAGAAGCTGTGATTTTGTTTAATCATTTGTAATGTTCCTTGTAAGTTCCGTGAGGAAGAGTTTTGAAGCTATAACGACCACCCCAACAGTAAGATTCCAAAGTTTGCTCTCGCACTGAAACTTTACTGATTGTAAAGGTGAGACGCTTCAAGAAGACGGAAGTTTGGCAGTTCTACTCAGTCAGTAGTGTCCCTAAAAAGCTCTAGTCCCAAGCTCTAAACTTACCGTTTTAAACTAATTGGAGCGTGGTTTTTGAAATACGTCGACAGCTGTTAAAACTCCAGTCATAACGTCAGTACTTTTTACCACTAAGTCTTTGTATGATGATGTTGTACATAAGCCTAAGATCAGCTACTTATCTCTACAAATACTAGTGATATCGTTTTAATAGGCGTGAACTATTATTAATTATATCTCAAATATTTAGGATGTTGGGATGGATTCAGAAAAACATTTCAAAGGTAATTTTGAGTTTATAATATCAACAGTTAGTTGTAACAACACGTATCATGATACAAAAAATGGTTATAATATAAACGAGAATTACATGCAATCAAAAAATCTCGTAGTAATCCACAACCTTCCTCCAGGCTTGTTGGCATTACTCTAAGTACTTACCACCTGTTCTGTTGGCAATACTCTCTGTACCCTCCACCTGAATTGTTAGCAATACTCCCTATACCCTATACCCTCCACCTGACATGTTGGCAATACTCTCTGTACCTTCCACCTGGCTCGTTAGAAATACTCTCTGTACCTTCCACCTGCCTGTTGGCAATACTCTGTATACATTCCACATGGGTTGTTGGTAATACTCTCTGTCCCCTCCACCTGGCTTGTTGGCAAGAGTCTCTATACCTTCCACCTGGTCTGTTGCCAATACTGTTGGCAATACTCTCTGTACATTCCACCTGGCTTGTTGGCAATGCTCTCTATTCCCTCCACCTGGCTTGTTGGCAATACTCTCTGTACCTTCCACCTGGCTTGTTGGCAAGACTCTCTATACATCCCACCTGGTCTGTTTCCAATACTGTTGGCAATACTCTCTGTTACTTCCACATGGCTTGTTGGCAATACTCTCGTTACCTTCCACCTGGCCTGTTGTCAATACTCTCTGTAACTTTCACCTGACTGTTGGCAATACTCTCTGTACATTCCACCTGGGTTGTTACCAATACTCTCTGTGTCTTCCTCCTGGTCTGTTGCCAATACTGTTGGCAATACTCTCTGTTCCTTTTACGTCGCTTGTTGGCAATACTCTCTGTACCTTCCACCTAGCTTGTTGTAAATACTCTCTGTACCCTCCACCTGGCTTATTGGCAAGACTCTCTATACATCCCACCTGGTCTGTTGCCATTACTGTTGGCAATACTCTCTGTTACTTCCACCTGGCTAGTTGGCAATACTCTCTGTACCTTCCACCTGGTCTGTTATCAATACTCTCTGTACCTTTCATCTGCCTGTAGGCAATACTCTCTGTACATTCAAACTGGGTTGTTGGCAATTCTCTCTCTACCCTCTACTTGCCTTGTTGGCAAGACTATCTATACCTTCCACCTGGTCTGTTAACAATACTCTCTGTACCTTCCACCTGCCTGTTGGCAATACTCTCTATACATTTCACCTGGTCTGTAACCAATACTTTTGGCAATACTCTCTGTTTCTTCCACCTGGGTGGTGGAAATACTCTCTGTACCTCCCACCTGCTCTGTTGTCAATATTGTTGGTAATACTCTCTGTTCCTTCCACCTAGCTTGTTGGCAATACTATTTGTACCTTCCACCTGGGTTGTTGGCAATACTCTCGGTACTCTCCACCTGGCTTGTTGGCAAGACTGTCTATACCTTCCACCTGGTCTGTTGTCAATATTCACTGCACCTTTCACCTGACTGTTTGCAATACTCTCTGAACATTCTTCCTGGGTTGTTGGCAATACTCTCTGTACCTTCCACCTGGATTGCTGGCAATACTATCTGTACCTTCTACCTGGTTTGTTAGCAATACTCTCTGAACCCTCCACCTGGCTTGTTGGCAAGACTATCTATACCTTCCACCTGGCCTGTTCTCAATACTCTCTGTACCTTCCACCTGTCTGTTGGCAATACTCTCTATACATTCCACCTGGTCTGTTACAAATACTGTTGGCAATGCTCTCTTTTTCTTCAACCTGGCTTGTTGGAAATACTCTCTGTACCTTCCACCTGGTATGTTGCCAAAACGGTTGGCAATACTCTCTGTTTCTTCCACCTTGCTTGTTGGCAATACTCTTTGTACCTTCCACCTGGCTTGTATGCAATACTCTCTGTACCCTCTACTTGACCTATTGGTAAGTTTCTCTATACCTTCTACCTGGTCTGTAGGCAATATTCTCTGCACATTCCACCTGGCTTGTTAACTATACTCCCTGTACCAGTAAAAAGATCGAAACTATCGATAGTATCTATTCGATAGTATCGATAGTATCTATCGATAGTAACTATTGATAGTATTTTAATTGTAATTGTGATATTTAAAAATTTATTTGTAAATCATAATTAAAATGTAACTCAGCAACCCCATTTCAAATTTAATTTTGAATTACATTTGAAAATAGCTTTCCATGAATGATGTTTAAATGCTTATTTGTAAATCATATTTCGAATGTAATTCAACAGTAAAGTTGGTAAAGTTGAAGTTAAAATACGAAATAAAGAGAAATTAATTAATACTAAAGTCAAACTTATATTTTAAAAAGGGCTAGTTCCAAAGTTGAATAGATTTAAGGACACACAATTAACTATAGTCGAGGGTGAGGACCTGTATTATTACGATCAAAAAGTTCCAAATACAATATAAATGACTGAGGGGTCTTACGAAGTGTTTGAGCTTGCGAAGGAAATTCAAAAGCAACTCACAGACTTTTTACTTATAGCTGACAATAAAACTATGAAAGCCACATTACATTCTAGCCATATGTTTGATTTTACAAAACCGTTTTTAGGGTCTGTATTATTGTGATTTAAGAGATTTTCTACTCCCGATGTTCCATTTGAATCCGTAAATAAAATTAACATAAATAATGTAAATGTGATTAGAGTAAAATTTAATATTGCAAATGGGTCTTATTTAACTGGTGACAAATTACACATCATACACAGTTTTTATCCAGAAGCCCCTCTCGGCTACAAAATTATTGAGGTCCCAAGAAATATTATATACTTTCCTTTAAATAAGAGAAGTTTAGATGTTGTTAGCATTACATTTGCAGATCAACATGACAGGCCAATTGACTTTAATGGAGAATAAACTACAATTACTTGTAATATAAAAAGATGTTAGAATTTACAAGAACGGACTGAGTGTGCAAAATACCAGGTTTCTGCGTTCAATTGGACTGAAGTTAAAATTTTATATTAATAAAAATGGAAGATTTTCTAGACGTTACAGGGAAATTTCAATTCGATGATAGTGTGGTCAAAATTACAAATCACTCCTATTTTCCCCACAACACTTTGACAGTAAATAATTCCGATGAAATTCTATATCTATTAATGATCAAGATTTACTAACACTCCCATGTAGGAGTTATCTGTATGTTTGATAAATAGAAAATCATGATAAAGGACATTTTATAAATAATGCATTTGCATTCTTATTTGATGAAATTAGATACAAAGTCGCTGTTAAAGAAATAGTTATTGTAAGAAATACAGGAATTTCCAGCCTTATGAAAATATTGTGCTCTTACAATAAAACCACTAATTTGTCAAATGTAGTATTTGCGTCTGACACAAATTTAAAGGAGTTCCTTAAAAGTGGCAAGTTTAGTACTTGTGTCCCATTAGATCTAATGGGTGTGTTTGAGGATTTTAATAAGGTTGTAGTAAATGTTAAACAAGAATTGGTGTTGAAAAGATCCAAAAATGACTTAAATAGTATACATTAACAACAGCTAATGCTCCAACAGGTGGGGCTGATACAATTCCTAAAATTACACTTAAATCAATCAAGTGGGTGATGACACACGTGTTGCCATATGATGGGGAAAACTGTAATTACAAAAGATGATATTGCAAAATAAAAATTTTCAAATTGCATTTAGAAGTTTGGAGCTGCACGAACTCCCATCATTTACAGAAATCACAAGATATGCATAGTCAGTTAAGACGTCTTCGAGTTTGGAGAAGCCTAGATATATTAAATTTGGTTTCCAAACAGGTAGGGACAATAGTGCACGAAAAAGAGCTGACGAATTTAAACACTGTAAATTAAAAAATCTTAAAGTGTTTTTAAACTCTGAGTATTACCCTTATAGTGATTTAAATATTGACTTTGAAAATGGAGATTCTTCTAAAGTTTACGAAATGTTTGTGAGGTTTAGAGAGAGTTACTACAACACTGTCCCCGATCCTATGTTTAACAAAGTTAACTTTATAAATAAATATCCCTTAATTGTAATAGACTGTTCTAGACATAGTGAATCAGTCAAAGATGGGGTTTTAGATATTAAATTATAAATTTAAACTGCAGAAAATGTCCCTTCAAACACATCTGCATATTGCTTAATAATACACGATAGAGTATTTGAGTATAATCCTTTGACAAATGAGGTCAATAAAATGAAAACAAATATACAACAAGAATTATTTGACTCTGCAAAACAAATAAGAGAAAATTTAGGGCATTAAAACGTGGTAAATTTCTAGGAGCTGAGGAGAGGTTTCAAACATTCCAGCCTTTAATTGAGCCATTACAAGAGTTAAAAAATATAGCCTCTAAAACTAATACAGAGTGTTAAGCTCTCCCCAATGATTGTATCAAAAACCCCGTCTAGATTACCAAGATTAGCCCTGATGACATTTCACAAATTATATTTCAGTATTCAAGCATCAGGCCTTTTAGGAAATTATCTTAGTAAAAGAGGCATAACAAACACCACATATGGTATTAGGCGAGAAGCAAATAAACTTTTTATTGGGAATCAGGAAATTAAAATTAGGGTACTATAATATATATAACTGATAATATAATATTATAAGGGTACGAAAGGTTTGTGGGAATTGTTAACTTTAAAAGAACCTGTAAACTATAGTCAGGCTGATTTGAAAAATTATAAAGATATTTTGGAGGCTACAAATGCACATTTAAAGGATTATAAAGCGGGTGCGTCGATGACAAGCAATAAACACTCTAAATATGTAAACATAATTAAACCCTTGTTTAAGAATACCGGTGGAGGTTTGAGATAGGTAACTGGTAATAAAATAGACTACGTTTATTGGGACGATCCTAATGAGCTTGTAGATAGGTTAAGACTGCTTCGGCTAAGCCGATTGGCCGGGAATTCGGGAGTGGATAATGAGATAGATTCTATCATAGAAGAATTGAGAGAAAGTTGAATTATTTATTAAATAAAATATGTTTATAGATAAATTTTATCGTGTGTATAATCCATTAACTAAACCAGAAGCTCGAGAGTCTAAGGAAGCTACTTTAAATTAAACGATATTAGTTGGAATGCTTTAAATTGTAAAATTGGTAGTGTTAAAGATGGGGAGTTTATTGATGATGTATCGAATTTGGGCCAGACGTTAACCAGAAAAGATGATACCTTTGTACAATTTAATACTAAATATGAGTTTTAGAATCCTAAAGAAATCAGTGGAACGCTAACAAGCGCAAAATTGCTAATATGAAAAGAAGCGAAAGTTTAGACGATGTACCCACATTCGAGGAGAATTTAATAAGAAAATATGGTGCTTTTGTAGAGGGTGATAATAAATATAATTTTTTAGAATGGGAGAAAAACGTTTGGAATGCAAAAAAGGGAAAGATTGGGAATGTTAAGAATGCCGAACATTTATATGAAGTCCAAATTTTACAACAGCCTTTAATGAGAAAAGATTGCCTTTTTACAGGGTGATAATAAATATGAATTTTTGGAACTTAAAGAAAACAATTGGGATGCTAAACACCATACAATTAGTAACCCGGGAGATGGCAAAGAAGGTGGTGATGCTGTAAATGTTTCTCAAGTACCAACAAAGAGTAAAGGATTTTGCGATTTTGGAGATAAAAGGCTAGTTGGTGTCAAACCCGGTGGTGATGATAATGATCGTGTAACAAAATATCAAAATATAACATTAAATAATAATAAATTTGATGGGAAAAATAAGAAATTAACAAACATCTTACCTGGAACTTTATCAAATGACGTAGCAGTTGACAATCAAATATTACAATATGAGGGTGGTGTGTTAAAACAGGGTGATAGTTAATTCGAATTTTTATAACTACAAGAAAACAATTGGGATGGTAAAAAGCATAAAATTCTAAATTTAGTTTAGGGCACTGGTAATGGTGATGCTGTATGTGTCTCTCAAATACCAAAAACGAATGCGGATGACTGGGATTTTAACAATAAAACGTTAACTCATTTTAAACGTGCCACTCATTCTAATGATTGTGTTATAAAACGTCAGACTGCAACTGGTAGTTATAGTGCCAACAATAAAAAAATATCACATGTTTTAGAGGGCACGAATATAACAGATGTGGCAGTGGTCGATCAAGTATTAACAAAAGTTGAGATAAGCGTAATAAAACAGGGAATAATATGTATAATGTATTGACATTAGATAAAGATGTATGGGATGCGGAAGAAAAGATGATAAGGAATGTACCTAAGGGGAAATATGATACTGATATTTGTTTAATGTCACAGACCTTGGAGTTTTGACGATAAAAGTAAAAACATTTATGACGCTTATGAATTTGATTTTATGGATAAAAAGGATTATTCTAAATAGTTGGTTGCAGGCTCTACATCTGTAAGCGGATTTGAGACTTTAGATGGACAGGAATACTTACCAGAAAACTACGTATATAAAAGAATAAGTGATAATGTATTAATTGATTCTGATGGTAACTCATTTACAACTGAATGTAGTGATAAAATTGTAAAAAAAGAATAAAAATGGAAAAGATTGTTTATGAGTTGCATAAGCCTGCGAGAAAGAATTCTTTTAGAAGGTCTTTTAAAGTATTGGGTGTAAACGAAACTGTTCAAATCGATTTAATAGATATGCAGAATTATGCTAGAGAGAATTCTGGGAATAAATATATTATAACTTTAATAGACATATTTTCTAAAAAAGCTTATACTGCTCCGCTAAAGAATAAGACCGGGTTAGAAGTCATAGAAGCTATAAAAACTATTCTCCCAAAGGAAGTTAAAAATATTCAATCTGATAACGGTTACAGAATTTTGTAATGAACATTTTACCAAACTAATGAACAAGTTAAATATTAATCACTATCACACTTACTCTATAACTAAGGCGGCTACTGTAGAAAGGTTCCAGAGAACTTTAAAGAATTGGTGTATAGAGAGTTTAGTGCACAAGAGAGTTATAAATGATTGGATTTACTTCCAAAGTTAATAAGGATATATAATAATAAAGTACATAGGTCTATAGGGATGAAGCCCAACCAAGTAAGTGCTAAGAACTCTAAAGATGTACACGAAAGGTTAGCAACTAAAGTACAAGTTAAAAAGCCAAAATATAAGTTGGGGATTCTGTAAGGATTTCGAAATATAAACATGTATTTAGTAAAGGATGTACCCCTAACTGGACAGGGGAGCTTGTTACAATAGCAGAAGTTAAGAAAACAAAGCCTGTGACTTGTATTTTTAAAGATGAGAATGACAATATAATCAAAGGAGGATTTTATGAGCAAGAATTGTTAAAGACTAAATATAAAGACATGTATTTAGTTGAGAAGGTAATTAGGAGGAAGGGTGATTTATTATATGTCAAATGGCTCGGTTTCCTAAGTAGTCAGAACTCATGGTTATCTGCATAGGATGTTTTAAAACAAAACAGTTAAATCGGTAAATTTAAGAGACGGGAATATGTGATTACAAGCGTATAGAGTGGGCCAGGGAGGAAATAGACTGGGATCGGGTGTCGGTCCAAAAACTGATCCCTATGTTATTCTTATGGGGAAAATGGGTAAAAATATATGTTTATTTCTGGGTTACTCTACTTAATTATTTCGGAGTAAAGCAAACAACTCTCCTCCCTTATTATAAACTGATGGATTGCTTATGAATAATTCACGAATGTTATTGAAAATGCATAGCTAAAGGAGTTTGGAAAATGGTGATCTTCCAGTTTTAACAAGGTAGATAACCTTCCAATGTAGACGTAAAAATACCTAAAGTACGCTTTTATAATATATTAGAAGAGTTTTCAATTTAACTTAACTTTAAATTTGAATTTGATCCATGTTCTTTGCTTTAGTAAATGTTTCAAGGAAAAGGGTTAGGCCATCAAATCAAGAGTTATCTCTTAAACTGTTTTTTTTGTTTTTTTTTACTATAGCTACTTTTCTATTAATTATTGTCTTGTAAGAAAATATTTCATGATTTTTAACCGTAAGTGACTTTAAATCATAAATTATATATCTAAAAATCAGCTAAAAATTGGTATCATTTGAAAAAATCCTTATCCGTTCAAATTCAATGTATCTAACACTTTATTACTGTACTATAAAAATGTAAACCCGATATAATTTACTCATGCAGTTTTTTTATAAGTCTTCAATATGATAGTAATTTTAAAAATATAGTATCTTCCTAAAAAATTGGGGCAAATATAAATAAATCTGCTTATTTGGCTTTTTTAATAACCACGGTATAAGAGTGAAATGCTTTGGTACATAGATTATATTTTTATAATAAACTTATCATAAAACATGCACTTTTTATAAATAAATAAAAATAAAAAAATCCCTTTTTGTAACGCTTTTTATGTGATCAAGTCCTTAATGAAAAATCCCACGCAGTCCAACCTCAAAGGTTATACGCATGATTTCACTGTGCAGTTTAATGTGAAAAGGCAAACAATTAAGAATTCTTTTGTCGAATTCAGAAGATTTTGCAGATGTTTGTAACAATTTTTAAGTTGAATAAATAATTCATGAATAGACAGTAGTGCAGGTCAAAGAAGTTGCGGCTTGTCAAAAGAAAATTAAAGAAATAGAAACTTTATTAGGCCTACTTGCTTTACCATCAAGTGGAACAGATGTGGCGAAAGTTAAGAGAAAATTAGGTGCAGTCTTATGCCATACCTCAGATAGGACTAAAAGGATTGGAAGTGGAGCTGAAGGTCAGTCTGATTTAGAAACAGAAATTGAAAATTGTATTACAAAATTTCAAGAACTTGCAAAATGTTCACTTCGAGCCAATATCTCTGGAGGATCGGAAACCTCACTTAGTGAAGCGGAAGGCGGCATCGAAATGAAGACTAAAATTAGACACTTCTCGCCTCAACATGTCAGAAAACTGAAAACATTTGTAGAAGATGATTTGTCCAGCTCTGATTCTGGGAATACTGAAACTTCGAAGAAATTTCAGAAGAATGCAAAATCAAGAAAGAAGAAGGATCATAAGCAGACATCGTCCTCTGAAACTGTCTCCAATAGCAGTAAAGAAGGATATAAGAAGAAATCGAGATCCAAAATAAAGAAAATTATGAAGATTAGGAATACCTCAACTTCGCCAAGTGACACAGATAATGAAGAACAGAAGAAAAGTAGGAGATTGAAGGCAACCTCAGTTAGGTTTTGGAATTTAAGATTTTCGGGTGACGATAACACCAGCGTAGGTGCTTTTCTTGCCGATGTTGAGGATCGGCGAGTTGCTAATAATATGTCCTTTAGAGAATTATTCCAGGCTGCAGGTGAATTATTTACAGGTTCAGCACTTGCTGTTTATCGCTCATGTCGTGGACGTATTGATGATTGGCATGGACTGGAGGTCAAACTCAGAAGTGCATTCCAAGATCCTGATTATGATCGTCGCTTGTTACGAGAAATAGAAAATCGTAAACAGGGGGTAGATGAGACCATAACAGTTTATATCGCTAAGATGCGAAGTTTGTTCAGCCGTCTTACAAAACCGAAGACTGAACTGGACATGCTAGAAATAATTGAGGAAAATGTTCTTCCTAATTACCAATCATCTCTCAGCCTTCAAAGTTATGACACAATTGATGCCTTAGAGAATATTCTACAGCGACTAGAGAGAGGTCATCTTCGGGCTCAGCGCTTTGAATCTCGCCCTGCTAGAACTCTTCTGGAACCAGACTTGGCATACAAACCAAAGATTAGAAGAGAGAACATCAAGATTTCTATGACGAAAACTTCAAATGGATCCTTCAATAGTAAAAAGTCTACAGGATATAAACAACATTTGAATACTTGTTGGAATTGTCGAATGCAAGGTCACCATTATTCAGATTGTAGAAAACCTAGATCGGTTTTTTGTTATGGTTGTGGGAGAGAAAATACAATAAAATCAAAATGTATGAAGTGTCGAAATGTAGTATCTGACAGGAACTCGGAAAACTTTGTAGCGGAACGACGACAGTCCGGCCCTCGTTTCGCCGAGACCAATACTCAGAACGATTAAGCCCGGATCCCATCAAATCTATAGAATCTGTAAGCGTAACATCTCTACTTACATATAACAAAAGTGATTCAAGACCTTATTTAACCATATCTGTCTCTGGAACTGAATTTTGTGGTCTTCTTGATTCCGGAGCTACAAGAACTCTGTTCGGGGATAAATCAAGAGTTATGTTTGAAATGTTAGGATTCCGTATGAAATCTTCTTCAATTTCTCGAGCAACAGTGGCTGATGGATCGCAATGTGCAATTGAAGGGGCTATGGATATCCCAATCCAACTTCATGATAGGACTGGGATTATTAAAGCTTTATATCTCCAAGGGACAGCAATACCATTGATATTGGGTGCTGATTTTCAAAGATTATTTGGTATTCTGCTAGATTTGGCCAGGGGAAGATGGTATTTTTCTGATCAAGTCAGAATTTTTGAAGAGCAAGACAGTTGTTTAGTAGGATGCTATCAGGTAGCAGACAACAGGGAACCTACCACACCAGTGATACACTCTCGAGCACATCTTACTCCAGATGAAGAAAACCAACTTACTGCCCTAATAAATAAGTATTATCCACAAATGGTGACTAAGTATGGTTGCACAACACTGGTGGAACATCGAATTGATACTGGCAATGCTCTTCCCATAAAGCAGCGCTATTATCCAGTTTCTCCTAATGTTCAAAATCACATTGACCAAGAACTTGATGAAATGCTTAAACATGATATCATTGAGCCTAGTTCTAGTGGTTGGTCTTCTCCAATTGTGTTGGTTCGTAAACCTGACAATACATTTAGATTTTGTGTCGACTATAGACGATTGAACTCCGTCACTAAAAAGGATGCCTATCCCATCCCATATGTAAATCAGATATTGAACCAGCTTCGAGATGCACGTTACCTCAGCAGTATTGATTTGAAATCAGCTTACTGGCAAATACCGATCGCTAAAGACTCAAGAGAGAAGACAGCGTTCACCGTTCCGGGACGCGGTCTCTATCAATTCAAGAGGATGGCTTTTGGATTAACTAATGCTCCGGCAACATGGCAAAGGCTCATAGACCAAGTTTTAGGTCCAGCTCTGGAGCCATCAGTTTTTGTTTTTCTGGATGACATAATTATTGTGACGTCAACATTTTCTCGTCACATAGCAGTACTTTCCGAGGTTTTTCAACGACTCATTGCTGCTGGACTGACCATCAATAAAGAGAAGACACAGCTTTGTAGAGCTGAACTGAAATACCTTGGCTACAAAGTTGACTATAGAGGACTTTATGTAGATCCAGACAAAGTATCTGCTATCTCCAATATTCCTTCACCGTCATCCAAGAAAGAAGTCAGAAGTTTCATTGGTGCTACTTCTTGGTACCGCAGGTTTATTCCTGACTATGCTTCTAAAGTTTCTGCTCTGACTCAACTTATACACAAGAATGTTCAATTCAAGTGGAATGATCGTGCCGAAGAAGCATTCCGCTCAATCAAGAAATTACTTGTTGAAGCCCCAATCTTATCTTGTCCTAAATTTGAACTCCCTTTTGAACTTCACTGCGATGCATCAAATGAAGGAGTTGGCTCAGTTTTAACTCAGCGTGATGAAAGTGGTGAGCATGTGATATCATACGCCAGCAGAACATTGAATCATGCAGAGAAGCATTATAGTACCACGGAAAAAGAATGTCTTGCAGTTATTTGGGCAATAGAACACTATAGATCATATCTCGAAGGAGCAAAATTCACAGTTTATACTGATCATCATAGTCTGATTTGGCTGGCTAACTTAAAGGACCCTCGTGGGCGTTTAGCGCGATGGGCTGTTAGACTTCAAGCATTTGACTTTGAACTTAAACATAGAAAGGGAAAGGATAATGCAGTGGCTGATCTACTCTCACGTACTGCGACTGAGAAGGCTAGTGAGGAGGAAGTTGATCTAGCACTCATACAGGTCTCTGATCGTCCCAGTGATAAGTGGTATCAGAAGATGCACAACCAGGTTCTTAACCACCCAGAAAAATTTCCCTCATGGCAAGTCAGAAGTGATAAGCTATATAAGTTAGTAAGACCGAAGAAAGTTGAGATAGATCCCCGTTTTGAGTGGAAATTAGTAGTTCCAAAAGATAACTGTCACTCAGTCTATCTGGAGTGTCATGATGATCCAAAGTCAGGTCACCTAGGTTTCTACAAGACCTACCATCGAGTATTACAACTTTATTATTGGCCAAAAATGAAATCCGATATTGCTAATTATGTTCGACGTTGTATCACCTGCCAGGCTACGAAACCAGAACAGAAGAGTCCAGCAGGATTGATGGGTGTAAACAGATCTGTCTCTTTACCTTTTGAAATAGTTGCAGCTGATGTCATTGGTCCACTACCTAGGTCTCCTAGAGGTTTTAAATATATTTTGGTCGTAACTGACCTGTTCTCTAAATACACCTTGCTTTTCCCTCTACGATCACTATCATCAAAACTCATTGCTCAACACTTAGAAGAAGGAGTATTTCTCATATATGGCACACCACGTGCTCTTATCTCTGATAATGGACCTGAATTCATAGGGAAGGAAACCAGAAATCTTTGTGCCTCTTACGATATCAAAATTTTTCTCAATGCTCGAAGGCACGCTCAAGCGAATCCAACCGAGAGGTATAATCGTACCATCATAACTATGATTAGGTCATATGTCGGTGAGCATCACAACAAGTGGGATGAATGCCTCCCAAAACTTGGTTTTGCCTTGAGGACTGCAAAAAGTGAAGTGACTGGATACACTCCCGCAAGTCTAGTGTTTGGGAGAGAGATAATGAAAGTAGAGA
This sequence comes from Allygus modestus, assembly GCA_963675035.1. Taxonomy (NCBI): domain Eukaryota; kingdom Metazoa; phylum Arthropoda; class Insecta; order Hemiptera; family Cicadellidae; genus Allygus; species Allygus modestus. Next base: position 93,899,184 of record OY776113.1, read on the forward strand.
GTATTGACGAAAACTGCACTGCGGGACCTAGTCAAGATGGATCTCTTCATCAATCTCAAATGGCCAAACTCAAGAAGGTCTACCAGGATGTACAGAAGCGACTTACTCTAGCTCACATCAGAAGTGCTCGGCAGTACAACCTAAGAAGAAGAAACATGGAATTCTATGACGGAGACTATGTATGGAAAAGGAACTTCACCCAATCGAGCAAGGAGAAGAATGTGATTGCTAAGTTCTCACCTGCTTTTGTTGGACCCTACCGAATTGCAAGAAAAATTTCACCTCTCATCTACGAACTTAAAGGCACTGATGGTCAACGGATCGGACGATGGCACATAGAGGACTTGAAACCCTACGCAGCATCAAACGATGAGCAACCTGGTGGCTATTAAGACTTTTGGAAGACTGTGGACTCGTAGTTAAATGGACCTTTTTTTTGAAGGAAGGGTGGGGTGTAACAATTTTTAAGTTGAATAAATAATTCATGAATAGACAGTAGTGCAGGTCAGAAAAGGAGGGAATAGTATAATGGTTATTGTGCGGAGATGGACTATGCACTCGGCCATCCTTATCTCTCGACCCACATTCCTTTCCTGAATAACATTTTCTTGTCTTTTCTTTGCAAAAGGGCTCACCACCTGATCCGAACATTTCAGGAGCGTCACTTGAGAATTGGTTGCTGCTGATGCAGGATATATGGTTGAGAATTGAGTAAAAAAAAATTATTGAAAACTTTCCATTTGTTGGGGATATTTATTCCAGACCAAAAGTATTTATTTCTCAAGTTGGTGAACTATTTTTCAAAGTGAAGTTATTGAATCAATAAATAAATATTATGTATTTTAATTATATTTGTTCAAGTTGTACATGTTGAATTATTGTCTACTACTGTTCTGATTTATCTTGTCTTCAAAAGCCCTTGTGGTGAGTACATTTATAGATTATTATGTTTTAGTACAAATTGTTAACTATATTATCAAGCTAATAAAAAAAGTCCATTTTCTGAAACTATTTAAAACACATTTATAAATTTAGTTAAATATTTAAAGTGAGAAAAATGTAAAGTAATTTAGTGGTCCACATGTTTTTTCCAAAGTTTTCATGCAAGTCTAATGTGACCCAGTATGAATATTTTAAAAGTATCATTTTATTCTTTCTTGTTGTGTATTTCTTTTGTTATTAAATAATATTTAATGTTTACTTGTAAGAATTGTCTTCTGTGTAAAATATGTAAACTTTTGCGATCAGAGAAAAATATTAGTCCATTTACTAGCACATTTTAATGCTGATCATATTTGATAATATTTTATTTTCACAGTCAAATTATTTGAGAAAAATATTAAAGGAACTGTTTTAGTAATAAGAATCTATAATATATACAGCCGCATGTGTAACTCACTCACTCACTCACTCACTGAGGTATACGAATTCTAGACCACTTCTAGACTAGCTAGAAACCTGAAATTTTGTATGCAGGTAGCTTATAGCTTGTAACCACCAGAAAAATTGCCGAAACTGACAATTTTTTATTTTAACCCCCCTAAAAAAAATATTTAAACCCCCCCAAAAAAGGCTATTTTAAAATTACAGTTTTTGAGCTCTAGCGGCCGAACGGATTGACCTATCGAAAAACGGACACCACCACGTGCCACGGATTTTGCAAGATCTACAACTTTGTTCATATGGCTTTTTGTCGTATCTCGCTCCCTTCACCCTTAGGTAGCGCTAGATATTTCAAATTTTAGTCAATTTCGACGTTTATTTTCGTGGTTTTTAATTTCTTATCACTTTAATTTAGTATTTTAAGGCTTGATATTTGGCACTCAATATGTTGACACATTACCCTTCACGAAACACTCGATAAACTAACATGTTTTAATAATTAAACATCCCAAAAAAATTAGAAACCCTAATTATTCCATAAATGACAAACTGCATTATCGACTTACTCAGGTAATTCTAGATAAGCTAGAAATATGGAATTAGGCCTACATGTAGCTTGTCCATTGAAACCCCCAGAAAAATTGCAAAAAGGTATAATTTTTTATTTTAACCTCCTCAAAAAAAATCAAAATGGAGGAATTTTTGAACATCTCCAAAATAGTGCATTTTTTGTGGCTGTAGCGGCCGAACGGTTGGTCCTATCGAGAAACAGAGACCACCACGAATAACGGATTTTAGACGATCTACAAATTTGGCCCTATGACATTTTGTCGTATCTCGTCTCCTTCACCCTTAGGTAGCGCTAGATTTCTCTAATTTCGGCATATTTTCTAAATTTTGTGGCAGTTTTTTATTTCCTATCACGTTAGTATACTTGATGGAGGCCTAATATTGGGCACGCAGTATGTCTACATCACACTTAGTAAATAGCAGCAGTCATATGACCAGTTTTAATGAATTAAACTTGTCGAAAAATGAAAAACTCTAAATATCTTAAGATATGACCGTTTTCTTGGAATAAGTAGTAATGTATTGGGGGTTCTGTACCAATTTATATTATTGGAAATGCACGTGGCACCAATAATACTAGAGCTAGAGACGAGAGATTTGGCATACATGTGCTTTGCACCATGTAACCTCACAGAAAATTCCCAAGCATTATTTTTATGGTTTTAACTACCTCAAAAAAATTCATAATGACGGTTATAAACAATCAGATTGTAGTGTTGTTTAAACAGTTCTAGCAGCCAAAAGGATGGTCTTATACTTAAATATCTGTTGATTTGTCTGTTTTCTTAGTATAATTAGTGGTCTTATTGGGCTTCTGGGCCATTTGAAACTACACCACTTCAATATGAGGCCAAACAGCGACCTGGGGGCAAAGCCCCCCACAGGGGTCTGGGGGCGGAGCCCCCAGCGAGCGAAGCGAGTTATGTATTATATAGTCTGTTCACAAATTATGAAAATATGTCTTAATTAAAAATATTGTATATAAAACCGTTTAGTTGGATTGCAACCGTTTACTGTTGTGAATAACGATAATACCAATATTGGTAAAGTATTAATGTTATTCAGTGTTGCATAAATAATTTATAGTTTTCTTTAATGCAATTATTAGGTGGTTTGCAGTTAATGTTTTGACAGTAAAATCTACTCGTGCAAAAAAAAAATCCAAATGAAGATAATCTTTTTGAAAATATAATTGAACAGTCTTTTCCTTTATGAAATTATGTACAAATATTGTGGTTGTTCCACCAAAAATTTATTCTTTGTTATTCTGCTATATAATTATCATGGTGATTGTGATTTATTAAAGAGTTTTATATTTTGTTGTAATTTAACTGGTTTCAGGTAGAATAAATAGTTAGTTTATTGTCTAATGCGAGATACATTATATTTACAGGCTTTTTATCGTACCATGTAGAAGTATATTGAGAACTGAGGAACATTTGGTGTATGGGACCACCTTATATTGTGCCTGAGTGTGTAGTACCAGTAGTAGATTTTTTTGGAAAGGACTGCGCTTCACTATAAGGTCAGACCCACACTTTTCTAATCTTTGGATAATCTTCTTGAACTTCATATCATCCAGGATAATCTCTACATTTTGCGAGTGATTCTTAATTCACAAGAATAAACTTGAACTACTGAACATTTTGTCACCATATTTAGTTTTATATTAATCTGTGTTATCATTGTGTATTAGTATATAGATTGTTATTGTTCTCTGTTGGATATCAGTGTGTTTTCAAGGGTCTATGTTTAGATGACTTACGGATGTCCGAATTAAATAATATTTTGTTAGGATTTAAAGTATTTGAATGTGTTACGTTGAAACAAGTCTGAAAACTTGATTTCCTATGGAATCTCTTGCTTATTAATGGTGATGTTAAAAAAATGTGTAATGAGAAATAGTTCAATTTTAGTAAATTTAATTTTCTCTGCTCAAAAAGGGGTTTCTTTGTTTTCCCCTATCCAAACAAAGTGGCGCTCATGAAATATTATTTCTTTAGGTCTAATTTTTCAGCTGAAAACATAATTCCTAAACCCTCCCCACCACCTACTGAGCATAGTCGAGGAACTTTTAGGGGTTACCGGATTTTGGAAGGTAACATGTTCTGGACATTTGAGGCGAGCGAGAAGGAATTGGTAATTCAAAGAAGTCCTTACACTGACTTTAAGGTTATGCCATTTCTTACAATAATGTGACAAATTTAAAAGCAAGCATCTTCCTAAGTCATCATCGGTTTAGCTTTTTTATATTTTGTGAGGATGCGCTAAAAAAACACTCCTAACTATATAAGATAAACCGAACATTACGTTGTTTTAAAAGTTGTATAGCATCATGAAAAGTAATCCTTCACACTTTAAAAGGGTCTAAATTGTGAAGTTTATTAAGCTTAACTAGAAGCTTATTAATGATTTGCACAACGTATAAATGATTGCATTACTAAATATTTTACCCCTGGAAAGACTGGGAGTTCTCGTATTTGCGAACTCTTTTAGTTACGACTTTCCGATAAATATCATGAATAATACATAAACCCTCCATCGAATCAATGGGAAGCGCAGCTCTCACCTGACTCAAAAATTAGTATTTTCAGCTGCAATTAAACATCGTGTTTAGTAACTGTTACACTGGTTACAATTTATAGACGAGTATCATGTTTTAAAAGTTTCCTTTAAAATAATAAACGGTATCAGGAAACTTACACATACTTTCTCCCTTTTAAGCCAATTGTTATAATCAAAACACTTTATATTTAATAAATATAGAATATTAAGAACGGTAGCATGTGAGGAAAGTCTTGTCATTAACATTTTTCAGAAATATCTACCCAAATCCCTGTTTTGTGGGCACTATAGAATAATTGCCCACACACAGTGGTTTTAAGAGGGGAAATCCCCCCTCCTAACCATTAAGGTTTAGGTAGCAACGTATACCGTCTTTTTGTATATTTACCGTCTTGTTTGTAAGTACAGAATAAGTGTTGACTATATTGTTTAGTGTTATGAGAATATTTTATGTTATCCTGTTAATTGTAAAAACACGTATTATGCAACTCAAGAAATTATTTCCACCAACAACCCAAATTCTAAAATGTTGACGAAACAATACTTTCTTCGTATAATGGGAACAATTTTAAAGTGAAAAGTTTAATTTCTTTGCTGACAAATAAAACACTATGGGGAAGCAGCGTAGAATGTTAAACCATTGACGAATGATGGGACAATCGAGTTTTGGTTCGAATCATTTACTGAGGAAGTATAACGCTGACGAGAATGAAGTCACAAATTTAACTTTGATATTTACTTATTATTTATGAATTTTTATTTATAGCGGAACTGTATTTGCAGTAGTATCAAAAAATTTATATTTGAATCGACAAAATGTTTACCGTTCTTTTATTATTATTTGCCTTTCATTTGACGAAATATCAATTATTTTTGTACAAACACCTCGTAAATTAACTGAAAAGCTCCGCAAAGCTTACCGTATTCATAGGTTTACAGAATGTCTACGTTTTCCAGTTATACAGTTCTGCTGTGTTTGCTGTATTCCTATGTTTACGTTATGTCTCCGATTGTAGAATTCCTATGTTTACGGCACTTCTTATTATTACGTTATCTCTCTGGTTGTAATATTCTTATGTTTATAGGAATACTAATTGCCAACAGATTGATGGCTTCCTTCAGAACTGAATCCGGTTCTTACTAAACGAAGTCAGATACTCACAACTTGATAAACCGTATGATTTCCTTTGATGAAACTCTTTGTGTAGGTACCAGTTATGTTCGCGGTTAAATCCATATATTGTCCCTTGTATTTTAAAATTCCCCTTACAATAAAAGTAAAAAGAATGCTGGTGTTAAAATGTCGCGGGAAAACTGGATGAATATTTGATGAGAGGTGACTTGACAGGGACATTGCATGAACGTTGTTTAATCCTCGGGACGATACAGCGAGTATTAAAAAAAACACAGGTGGAATGTACGAGGAGTATTGCCAACAGGCCAAGTGGAGAGGAGAGAGAGTATTGCAAAAAACCCAGGTAGGAGGTACATAGTATTGTCAACAGGCCAGGAGGATACAGCGAGTATTGTAAAAAGTCTAGGTGGAAGGTACATAGTATTGTCAACAGGCCAGGAGGATACAGCGAGGATTGTAAAAAGCCCAGATGGAATGTACATAGTATTGTCAACAGGTCAGGAGGATACAGCGAGTATTGTAAAAAGCCCAGATGGAATGTACATAGTATTGTCAAAAGGCCGAGTGGCAGATACAGCGAGTATTGCAAAAAGACCTGTTGGAAGGTATAGAGAGTATTTCTCTCAGGCGAGGTTCCATGTTTAGAGATTATTGCCATCAGCCCAGGTGGAAATTTCGCTAACGTGGCCCCAATGTAATGGGGTCACTCTTCAACCTTATCAGCTTCCCTCTTAAGCTCTGAGTTACAAGGACACTCCTTATCACTTGAATTTTATTGTATCTCGCTTTAATCCCTCAATATGGCCTTCTATTGTTCTTCTTACAATCAGCCTTCTTACCCTATATTAAAAAAATGTAAATTCTACACCGTGGGACGGTAATAAAATTTCCTATATTCTATCCTCCAAAATCCTAAAATAATAAATTCAGTTCTTTCTTGTCTTATATGAGGATCCTCATATAGGACAAGGAAGTACTGAGACGGAAAACTGGTATGTACTACACACGTTATATTACTACACAAAAAGAAAGAAAGAAAGTATTTATTTCTATTCAAGTACATAACATAACATTGAATTCACTTATTACATAAATAAATAACAAATCAATAAACAACAAAATGATTCAACATAGAGTCTTAACCTAACAAAACAAAAGATAATTAAGTGCTAGTTAATAAGTAAACAAAGTACCTAAACAGAAATTAGGTCCCCCAAAGGCGAACCTGTGTCGGGGTGACCATCATTTTAATAAGAAAGGGATGCAGGCCGGTGCATTACAAAAACTGAATTAACAAAGTAACAGTAATGACAATAAATAAAAAGTGCTAACTATCGTAATAAAGAAACATATTTATTACCACAAAAGCCGGCAGGTGGCTAATCACAATGAATAAATGTGTATTTTAACTAATATTATTCTCTCTGTATTTGAGCTTACTGTCTTTACAATACTATTTACATGGGTATCCTTTCTTACCTCACTCTTTTATTTTTGTATTAAATAACTATGGTTTTTATAATATATAAAAATTGCATACTTGAATACCAGAAAAGTCATTTTATGGGATAAACTTGTTAGGGTTGTTCGTAAAATGTTATAAGTATTGATTTTATTAAGTTCTTCAAGCTCTTAAACTTACCGTAAGAAAAATTAACCTTGAACATAAGTAAAATTAACTTTGACTTGTTAATTATTTATACAGTTTAATTTATAGGTTCAGTCACAAATCTTAGAATAAGGATAGTCTTTAATATTTCTAGCTGAGATTAAATGTATAAGCTATCGATTTAGTTTTGTACGTATAAATTCACTTGACAAAGCTCTCAGCCTCAGACATAATCCGTAAAAATTGAGGTTCGCTCGTGAATAGTAAATCGCCACTCTTAAGACGTATTATGGCAATAAAGAAAATTGTGTTGAGCTCATAAAACATCTAGCGAAATCAAGACTCACCGGCTTCAGAACAGAAACCTTTACTTATTTCAGAGCTCTGCGTAAATAAAAAATCGATAAAACCCCTTTACTTTTTTGAGCCAATTTCCCCTAATGGGATGAAACTAATTCTGTAGTTGGCATGGTAAGACCTAGACCCGGGACCATGATAACTTTTCGTTTTGAGGTTCCCAGATGCCAAAAATACTCTTCGTTGAAAACTGTAAATATATGTGTGTGTCCGTCAGCACGATAAATCTTACGGAGTTAGTGGTCTGATAACGAAAATAGTCTGATTTTTATGAAATTTGGTATAAACGTGCAAAGTAACATTTATGACTTTTTATGACTTAAGTTCGAAAACCAGGCAGACCTATCGGAATAGGTATTTTGAAGGGTGTTTTATACCCCAAAAATGTTTTATTTTTATTTTTTACATATATATAATATTTGAAAAAGTACAATTTTATTTTTTACGATTGGATTTAGCTTAAAAAGACACACAATTTGGTTTTTTGATCATTGCTCTACGTCAATTGGTTACAGAGATATTGAAAGTGCTAACCACAATACGTTGTCTAATGTTATTCTTATGGAGATATGAGTAATTTTATATCTCGCTTATTTACTAACGTATACCGACCAAACTTGGTATATGGCTTCATCTGGATGTGGTCTGATGTTATTTGCACACAATACAAATTTTACCACTAGTTCCTGTATCAGTAAACATGTGTACTCAGCCCCCATGTTGCCCTTATAAAGAATAAGTAAAATATTATTTATCCTTTAATTACGAACATAAATTAATAAAACTTGGTATGTGGCTTCTTCTATTTGAGTTATAAAGAAATTTGCATAAAAACCCATTTTTTCCTTGTTACAGCAAACCTGCGTACTCAGCTCCAATGTTATTCTTATGGAGAATAATTAAAATTGTATTTATCCCTTATCATGAATAAATAACATTATATCGATGAAACTTGGTATGTGCCTTCACCTAATCAAGTTATATTCATATTTGCATAAAAACCCATATTTTTTGTCCCTTGTTGCAGCAAATCTGCGTACTCAGCTCCCATGTTATTCTTATGGAGAATAATTAAATGTTATATATCACTTATTTGTGAAAGCATATTTTAGAAACTTGGTAAGCGGCTTTATGCGGTATTAATACAAATATATATGCATTGGAAATCTGCTGAGTAGGCAGGTCTGCTGCGACGGGTGTATTTATTTTGTACGACAACAATGTTAGTGCACGTAACACCTAGTCTCGTTGAACCTTCGTTGATTATAACATGTAGATATTTTGAACGTTCTAACAAATAAGACTTTACCTCCTATTATCGTCAGAAAACAAGCACGAAATTTTTAAATCAACTTTCAAAAACAGCGTGGTACTGAATAAAATGCTTTGAGGGAGCCCTTAATTTCTACCTTTAATAATATTTACTTACAAGCTATTCTCTGTAATTTTATTTGGTTCTGTATGCATTATTAATTTCCAAGAAAACAAACAACTTTTTGCAAGTGGGTAACGCCTCAAACTCATAGGAGTGACAATAAGTTGTCTCTGATGAGGTTAGTAAGGTTAACAACATTTAATTCTAACACTAAATTGTAAAAATAGTGGACAATTTAATTCCCATGATTATAAGAAGTTATTTTTATTCTTCGGGTCAGCAGCCGTAAGGCTGGTTGACAACAGCTCTCCACTTTTCACACTTCTCAGCTTCTCTCTTGAGCTCTGTGTTACCGATGCATCCCTTATTGCTTGTATTTATTTTGTATCTCACATTTCCCTGCCATTTCATCCCTCAATATGGCCTTCTATTGTTCTTATTACTGGTCGCTCATGACGCAATATGTGCCCCGAGGAATTAGCTATCATTTATCTCAACAAACTTCTATTATCTGAGGATCTTCTAAGCACCTCTTGGTTTTAAAGTTGCAATTCATAAAAATTTAAGGCTTTCTTTGAATAAAAACGCATCTGCTTCATAATTTTGAAATTTCTGCTCCAAAGGTTGCTAGAGCGATGCCAACTGATGGCAATACCGTAGTATAGAAATCGTAGATCACATTCCTGACATTACAATACTCTTGACAAACCATACTCGTACAATACTTCGTTTTGAATCTATTTTCTCTATAAAGCTCTATTTGTAGATCAAACATTTGTCCGTCCCCGATGGTTTGGAGAGGAGGGGAAGTGATAGGATCGAGTGGTAGGGTGGTTGAATGTTGGTTTTGTTTATAAAGGAGTTTTAACTTAAAGTGTAAAAGGTTAAGGGTCGCGACCCTCATCAGCGTCTTTCATCTTCCCTACAAACAATCTTTTGATTCAAACTTAAAAAGAAGTTCAATTTATTTTCATAATTTACATTAGGAGCAGTTTTAAAATACAAGGTAAACTGTAATTTTCTCGTAAGGTAACCATCAAACAGACACTTTTAGTTGAAACTGTTAAATCTTTGCTTACTGTCTGTCAATACGATTTTATTAACTGAAACAGGATGTTATAAATAGGATTCTATTATACTTTCTTGTTAGAAAATAAAATACCCTAATCTAGTCTTGAACATTGTCAGTTATATACTTTTCATTTGAATATAAAACCAAGCCGTATTCGAACAGTGATGAAAACATGCATACCCGGATATTAATTGCGAAATAAAACGAGATAAGATGAACGCGAGAGGAGATCTTCAAAATTATTTGTGCAACTGCCTCGAACCTCAACATGTTAAATGCCCATATTAACATTAGAAAGTCCATTCACAAAAAATAAGAATCATGAAAGCACAATAAATTTAAAGAGAAACAATTCATCCACCAGCTAATAAATATTCACATGCCAAATTTGTATTTAAATCAACTGTGGGGCTATGCACTAGAGTCTATGGGCCCAAAAGGGGTCAGAAAAGCCCCAAATGTAAAATTATGCATATTAAATTATTTTACGTAAGAATCCAAAACGTGTAAGCCCTCCGAGTTATTAAAGAAAATGCTAATTGTCTAAGCACAGTACGTCGTCTTATAGGGATTTTACACTGGAAAAGGATGTTTTTCATATCTCGATATACAGGGTGTCACAAAAATTCGGAACTGGCTATACATAACCATATTCTACATACAAAAATAAATCGAAAATGTACAGTAAAATTTTTTCGATTTCAACTTCGTTTAGCCGCTATCCGCCATTTTGTTTTTTTCACTTAAACATTTATATTTCCGTAATGGATTAATGTATCAAGTAAAAATTTGGTATGGAGCTTTACAGGATAAATGTCTAAATTCACAAAAAAAATTATTTTTTTCCGATGTTTACTTTCAAAATGGCGGCCACTTTAAATTTTTAAAGTCAAATTCCATGAAAACTAGCAACTGAAACAAAATGTTACAAGATATACAATTTAAAGCACTTTGTAATCCAAATCTAATGACATTTTTACTGTAAAAATCTATTAATAAATAAAAAAGTTTTATCACCTAGTTATAAACCTGTAGTTTTATCACCCCCAAAGTTGCACATCTACCAACTTGTTATCCTGACTATCCCTCCCTCCAACTTTATAATGTGCAACATTGACATAATCATAGTGACTTTAAATCTAACTAGAAGCATCAGAACAGCCAAAAAATAACATTTATCAATTTTCCAAAAATATTTCACCTGTGTTGGTTTAAACTCTTTAATAGATCTTTGTAAGGTTGTAATGCGGAAATTCACTTCCCTCAAGTTAGCATGCGAACTAGTTTCCTCTTTAAAAGGAACACAAACAAGTATCAAGTTTCGCCAAATTTACTCCACACATATAGATTTCCCAGAATAATAGAATTATATATTAGCTAAAAATACTATTTCATTGATATATTTACGGATGTTGTGAGTAGGTAGTTTTCAAGAGTACAGCGAGCGGAGGGTGAGCAGAGAGTGTGCGGAGATGAGCGGAGGGTGAGGTCAATGAAGAAGAAGTTGGACAACGGTAACTTTAAGCTACAGCACTTTGTATACCCACTACGTGTTGCGGACAGGGAGCTGCGAAACCATTTTGACTTGCTGTACCTGACGGACGAGGATACGACGCACTACACATGGATCAAGGACTTTGAGAGGTTGGTTCATAGTCAGGTAACCCGTTGTAATAATACGATCTACATCTGCAAACGATGTTTTGCACATTTCAATGAGGAACCAAACAAGTTAGGCCTCAGCGGAGGGGAACGCCTAGAAGAACACCGTCAGTACTGTTTCGACCACGCACCACTGCGTACCGAAGTGGCAGAAAATACAGAGATACGCTTAAGGCATCCCGAGCGGTCACAACGAAGCCGCTTCACCATCTACGTCGACTTTGAGTGTATGCTAGTGCCGCATGAGGCCGACCAACCTCTCGACCCGCCTCCGACAGTTTGACCTCCAGCTTGGGATCCAGCGACCACCAGAGGAGAGCTGTCACATAATCACCATCATCGCGGAGCAGAGTTCAACTCCGCACACGTCAGAACGAAGAATGTACACGTACCGTACGCTTACGCCTACTATGCACCTCAGGACGACCGCAGGAACGCCGATGAAGGAGACAATGACGACAACGAGGACCCTGTACAACGGATCACGTTCTCAAAGAGACGATTGTACAGCAGCGAGGACACCGCTAAACACTTCATCTCTTCGCTGCGTAAAGATATTGAAAGCATCGGGGATATCCTATATGGGAAACGACGACCCCGAGACCGACTGCAGCTCAATGTAACCGACCAACAGCATTCGCCACCGTAAAAGTACAGAGGCGCGGCTCACCTGACATGCAACCTGAGATACAATGAACAGGATATGGTGAATGTGTACCTGCACAACTTGTCCAACTACGATGCCCACTTCATAGTGAGGGAGCTAGGAGTTGACGGAGGCGACGTCGATTTGCTCGCTAAAAATGAAGAAAAATATATCACCTTCGCCAAGCGCTTCAAGTATCCTGGCCCGGGATGGCGGAGCGGTATTCGAGTGAGATTCGTGGAATCGTACCGTTTCCTGCCAAGATCATTGGCCAGTCTGACTTCGATGTTACCCGCGGACCACATGATCATCATCCGAGCCCACTTTACCGACCCGGAGAAATTTGACCTTGTGTGAAGGAAAGGAGTTTTCCCGTACGATCATATCACGTCACTAGATGTGTTAAATGAGAACGTGTTGCCGCCCATCGAGGCTTTCTCGAAGGACCTGACACCAGAGGATTATGCTCACGCCCATCGCGTTTGGACCAAGTTCGGATGCAAAATCCTCGTGGACTAATTCAACGTCTACCTTCTGACAGATGCCAAGCTGTTGGCGGACATTTACGAGGGTTTCAGAAAGGAGTGCCTGGGGCACTACAACCTGGATCCGGCACATTACTTCACCCTAACGTCATATGCTTGGGACGTGATGCTGCCCAAGACCGGTGTGGTCCTCTATACCATGCAGGACGTCGATATGTACTTGTTTTTTGAGAACGGTATTCGGGGCGGACTTTGCCAATGCGTAACCCGATACGCCGAGGCTAACAACGAATACGTTACAGGTGATGCCGGCCGAAACGATCGGGGCGCATCTGCAAGTGACGATGTTGGCGAGAATAAAGATTACATAACGTATTATGACGCCAACAATTTTTACGGATGGACAATGTCCGAGCCACCCCCTTACGGGGAATTTGAGTGGTTATCATAGCTGGAAATCAACTACTTGGATATAGAGAGTCTACCAGCAGACGGCGAGAACGGTTACGTCTTGGAGGTAGATTTGGAGTATCAACAGGACAGAGCCCTCCACGACAAACACCGCGACTTGCCGTTTTGCCCGGAAACCAGGAAAGCGCCAGCAGACCAGCTTCCACATACACCGCAAGGAATCCCTGACTGTGGTGCAGGAAAATCGTCAAAATTAATGGCTACCCTGATAGGCAAAAACGAATTTGTAATACATTTCAGATATTTACAACAGGCGCTACAGAATGAACTACGTCTGCGCCGCGTCCACCGAGCTCTACGCTTCAAACAATTAAGTTGGTTGGCCCCGTATGTGACAGTGAATACCAAACTGCGACAAGAAGCTAAAAACAAATTCGAAACCGAGCTGTTCAAGCTCATGGTAAACGCAGTCTATGTTATGAGCCTCCAGAACGTACGGAAGCACATAGATCTGAAACTGGTGACCAACTCGAAGACATACGTAAAGTACGTGGCCAAGTCCAATTTTGGAGACAGAACGTGGTACAATAAGAACTTGGTCCTACTGCATATGACAAAGACGCGGGTGGTCCTTGACAAGCCAGTCTACGTAGGAATGTGCGTTCTGGACCACAGTAAGTGGTGGTTGTACGGGTTCCATTACGAGGTGGTAGAGCGGTACGGAATCCATAACATCAAGGTGTCGTACATGGATACAAATGGTATCTTCAATAGAATCCGTATCACTAACGTCTACGCTGATATGTTGGAGCACCGGGACGACTTCGACACTAGTAAATACCCCCAGGATCATATGTGTTACGACCAACAAAATGCCAGAGTCCTGGAGAAATTTAAAGACGAAGTCGGTGGGATAGCCATTAAATTGTTCATCGGCCTGATGGCGAAACTGTACTGCTACGTCTTCAGCAGCATCGGTGCAGGTAACGGAGAAAACTACAACGATGGCGACTGCGAGCCGCCTCCCGTCAAACGGGCAAAAGGCGTTAACCGTGCCGTAGCGGAGAAAAAACTGTCCGTGGCGGACTACAAGAGGTGCGTCCGGCAACACAAGGTCAAGTTTACCAAGAATCAAAGCTTCCAAAGCCGCCACCACATCATCTATACAGTTATGGTGGCGAAACAATCTCTTGAACCTTACGATGACAAGAGGTACGTGTACGAAGATGGAAGCTTTGAAACTCTCCCGTGGGGCCATTATGCAATAGCGGCCCCACATACGGTATCACCGTTACCGCCGGCACTGTTACCGCCGCCGGCGCCGGTGTAACCGTCTTCGGTACGACCAGCGACTTCGTCACCGTCAGTGACGTCAATGGACATCGAAGAAGATGGTGATGTATGCAGTGCAGTGCAGTGAACGAGTCCGTGGTGCATGAGATAAAGGGTGCGGGAAAAGACAATTGACGGCAATAGTGCTATTAAAACAATGAACAAGGAAGTGCTAGTGTTTTTAGTTTAGGACCGATTTTATTTATTGTAATATTAGTTTGTATCGAGTCTTGTTAAAAAAACTTAACAAATGCGATTTCTTTCCTAGTCATTAATTCCGGAGTACATACTCGATGTAAATTTTGAGCATGCATTGTAGATTTTGTGGCAGGCTCTTCGAACGACCTTGACACCTTCTCATTACGCCTGATTCTCCACAGTCCTCTGTCCAGTTTCCAAATATATTTGTCTTTCCCTACTTCGGTGCCAGTTCTCATCCATTACTGTTAAGGTCAAAGTTTCTGATGCACGATGGGTCTTTAGATTGTTTGGCACATCCTAATTTTTAAATTTATGCTGTTTAAGATTTTAAACTATTGCTGAGAGTCGACGATTTCCAAATTAAATGCGATTTCCAAATTTCCGATGAACAATCGGTCTTTAAATCCAATTTTTTTTAAATTTATGCTGATTTCGAGTTTTGAAAATATTGCTAAGAAGCAAAGGTTTCAGCATAAAAACCCTGATTGAGGATTTTCTAAAGTTTTGGGGCCTCATGGAGAGTGCGTTACTCAGAATGCTTAATACTTTGTATAGGCTTGTGATAACCAATTATAAATGTAAATAAAGATTAAAGAAGATTTCAACAATTGAGTTTTGATATCGCAAAACTAAAATAGTTATGGGGCACAAGTTTTGGTTAACAAACACGATTAGGACCACCATTTAGTTAGGGTTGGTTCAATTTTTATTTCCATCATGCTATTTTTCTCATCTTACCAAAACCTTAAACATAAGGAATTACACGACCATTTGTCCAATTTGACATTTTTGAGATCCCCCATCAACTGAGGGTAACAAGGTACAAATTGACCCTCGCCAAGGTAGCCCCTCAGTTCTGAGAAGTATGCAACAATTATATTTTAAATGTCTTAAATATTAAAAGTTAAGGGGCGTGTACTTCCTTTTCAGCCACCCTGCATTTCCTTGATGAGGAATGATAATTCCATGCAAATATAAATTAACTGTAATAGCACATATTACCCCCGTCACAGAAAATCTGCGTACTCAGCGAATTTCCTTTGTAAGTATATTATATATGTCTTAGCCGCTTACCAAGTTTCTTTAATATACATTCATAAATAAGCAATATAATTTGCCAATTTCATTTTTCTCCATAAGAATAACGTGGGAGCTGAGTTCGCATGTTTGCTGCAACATGGAGAACAAAAATGGGGTTTATGCAAATATACATATAACTCAACTATAGTTTATAGAGGCTAAATGAAAAGTTTTATTAATTTTTGTTCATAATTAAGGGAGACATAGCATTTTAATTATTCTTCATAAGAATCACATGGGGGCTGAGTACGCTGGTTTGCTGCTACGGGAACGATTGGCAATAAGCTGTGTTTTTTTTTTCTCGAGAAATTATCAATAGACCACAACCGGATGAAGCCATATACCAATTTTTGTCAGTATGCGTTCATAAATAAGCGAGATATAATTTTTGTCTTATTCCCCATAAGAATAACAATTGACAACGTACTGTGTTTAGCACTTTCAGTATCTCCGTAACCAATTGCCGTAGAACAATTTAAAAACACCAAATTATTTGTTTTTTAAGGTGAATCTAATGGAGGAAACTAAAGTTGAATCTTTTAAAATATTATACTTTATGTAACAAACTAAAAAAAAACCATATTTTTGGGGTACAAAACCCCTAAAATAGGCTTTAAAATAGAGCGACCCGTCTGGTTTTCAAAATTAAACTCATAAATGTTGTTTTACTTGTTTGTAACAAATTTCATCAAAATCGGACCATTTTTACGAAAGTTATCTAACAACATTCTATATATAGAGAGAGTTTTGAACGAATGGTGTTTTTGGCATCTGGGGACCTCAAAACAAAAAGTTTATCATGGTCCCGGGCCTAGGTCTTACCATGTCAACTACGGTAATAGTTTATTCCCTATAGGGGAAATTTGCTAAAAGTGAGAGGTGATATATTTTAACTCCGGAACTGATCCCGGAACACCGGAGTTGGGTTAAGGTAATCACAAAATCCCAAGCTTACAAACTTACCGGGATTTGATAAAGACAATAACAGGATAATTCTTTATACAAAACGGGATATCTTTTAGTAATCTTTTCTTACGGACGTCATCAAAAGCAAAAACGAAGTTAAATTAAAACCCTTTTCGAGGAAACAGCAATTACATTTCATGCATACACAAACAAAACATAATTAAATTAATCTTCTTCTCGTATCAAATTACCAGTTCTGTTTTTATCCTTAAAGTCAAATAAAACGTTTTCACAAAGTATTAGCAGCACTTAAAACACAAAATATTTGCTCAGTCGACATTTAGGGAAAACAATAAATTATACAGAACTGTGTTTTACATAAAATAATTAACTCGCCACAGAATGGCGGATTTTTGTAACCGGTTTTCGATCATTTTGCGATTTCCAGTTTTTACTAATTTAGTCCACTGTATGAAACGAATGCACAAGTTAATCCGGTTTGACCGATTTAGTATGAATGATATTTATGATATGTTGTCCGATGAAGCGTAATATTCCCGTTCGGACCCCCCCCCCGCCCCCCCCCCCCGAGAGGTGACAGGATTATTTATTAACGGCAGGATTATTGTTCAAAGCTGATTACTGCTGCGTCGGGATCACTAGGCTAATCCTTTAACCAAACTTTCCCTCTGACTAATTAATATTTGTTTCACAACATTTGTCTTGCCAATCACTCCGTAAAATTTATCCTTATTTAACAAATTAAACAATAATCTTTGAATTATGAGAAAAATTTACATGTATTGCCATTTATTCTACTGATTTATATTTACTTCAAAATGGTTGTGGTTTACATTCTGTGTCCTGCCTTCTGTAATTATTCTCCAATTATTCTGTAATTATTTTA
Organism: Allygus modestus; assembly: GCA_963675035.1. Taxonomy (NCBI): domain Eukaryota; kingdom Metazoa; phylum Arthropoda; class Insecta; order Hemiptera; family Cicadellidae; genus Allygus; species Allygus modestus. The sequence continues at coordinate 93,916,880 of OY776113.1, forward strand.
GTGGGGTGTTATTAAGACATGTATGTGCATTGGAAATTCGCTGAGTACGCAGGTTTGCTGCGACGGGGGTATTATTTGTTTTTATTTTATCCTCCTTTTGTTATAAGTAATTTGTAATATTAATAATAAGTGTTATATTAGTATTAATTAACTATTATCAGGCATTTTAAAGCTTGATGCAATTTAATTCGTGTGTATTTTTTCAGGTGATTTTGTAACAAAATATTTATTTATAACATGATCTGTTCGCCTATTTCGAATCTGTACTATAGAAAATCACCTTGAAATAGTCAGAAAATCAATTTCAAGTAACAGCCGTTATTCATCGCTACCTATAACCAGCAACAGAGCTGAGTGTTCATTAGTTCCTGGAGACTATAGCAAAAAATTTGTTGAAAAAATGCCGTTTATTTCGAAGTTTTAGAGGCTTTGCCAAAAATGCACTTGTCACAATTCTACGTGTTATACATCGTTAGAAAGCTGGTTAAATTTGATATTAAATACAAATAATATTATGATTATTAATATTAATGATATTAAATACAAATGGGACACTTTTTTGTCCCATTTGGTTGATATTTGGTCGTTAAAGATCCATAAGACTCAGAAGTCTCTGATTTTTTAAAAAATCCAAGATGGCGGCCAATATGGTGGCCTTCCCCCACGTGGATTTTGGTAGACTTTTGATATGTTGTTTGGGACCCTGTGCCATGGCTAAAAACCCTTACTTTGTTTCTTTTACAATTAGTTTGACGTTTTTCCTTAATTTGACTAGGCAATATTATTGTTTTGAAGATTTCTGTTTTAAAACCAGTTCCCAGATATGTTAATTTAAATAAAATAGATTAATTTAAATGTACACTGTTATATACCAATGTTGCAGCTATACAAAATCAGTATAGGTATGGCCAATCTACACAACCCAGCCAAAGCCCACTGTTTCCAAATGCGTGTTAGAGTTTTGAAGAAATGTTGTACAACAACACATTTTGAAAGTATTTATGCTAACATCTCTTACCAATCATTACCACAAATATAATAGGGTACTGTTACATTAAAAACTTTTACTAATAGCTAACTGTCACAGTGCATTGTTACTCGTAAAATTGTAATAAGGTTTTGGTTCCAATGCCGTCAATATAGTCCTCTAAAGTATTTTTTTTTTCATTTCTGCAGATGATTGATTTGTTTATTATGTTAATTTTTTTTAACGTTTCTGGTATATTCTCAACTATATGTTAATAAATTTGTATGAAGTATTGTATATTCTGCATTTATGATTAAATTTAAAATCGAGGGGCCGCAAAAAACTTGGCCTAGGGCCTCTGAAACTGCAAATCCTTCGTTACTTGTGCCTCAATTGGTACTTGGCCCCGCCCCAATGCCAGTAGGCCCGGGGACGGTTCCGTTGGTCTCCAGAATCAATTTCTTCTGTAACCCTCACGCTTTCTTTTGAGATTTTTCTTCTATATATCTTTGGTCTTTGGCAATGTTGCGTTACAAATTCAAACTCACTGTTTCACCGTCTGACCCTTGGTTGCCCCATCTGTTCCTATACTAATATATTCTTTCAGTTGTCTCACCTGTTCCTATCCCTCTGAATTCATCAGTTGTTCCACATGTGCCTTCTCCTAGGAATTCTTTCGATTACTCCACCTATTCCTTCCCCCAGACATTTCTTTGGTTGTTCCACCTGTTCCTACTACTAAGAATTCATTTCAGAATGATTTAAGACAGACAGTCTTTGCTTATAATATATCGTAACATAAGCCTTTTGCCTTACTTTGATTACTCCAACTCCTGATTCAGTTTAAATATTTTGCACTTAGTACTTAGTAACAATATTTTCTCATACCACGTTCAGACTTTATGCTATATGCTGCCCACGATATTTTATTTTAAAATTTATTCATATTCTACTCTGACATTTTGCGATTATTAACTTTGTTTAGCCTTTTATGTCACTTATTCTGTTTGATTTTGTTTCTCATGAATTGAGTGAACTTTACCGGCTTTTATATTATATTTCATGACTTTATACAGTCAGGTAAAATTATAAAGTTATTTTTGTAACAAGTTCATTCATGTAACATGTTTTATAAACAAATAAAGCTGTATCTATTCGCGTGTTTATACCAACTATGTACTAAATATTGAGACTACCTCGTTACCCAACACTGTATTGACCTAATTTTATCTTCTCCAATATTTAATTTCTTTCTTCTCTTAGAATAATCAACTTAATAACTTGTTTAGGTTATTTTAATGTTTTTTTTTTGGTTCAAACGGATTTATTGGGACTTACTTACTGTAGTTGCCTATTTTAAAATAAATACCTTTACTAGTACTATTTACTAGCTGCTAAGTTGTCGACATGAAACTTGTATAGCTTTATTATAATAGACATTCGACAGATGTAGTGCCACGTCAACTGCCTGTAGTGTCTGTAACTTGTGGATTTTTTCAAAAAACTAAAAGCTTTTGAATCAATGCCATTGTGCAGGTTACCTGTTTCTCCGAAACGACCAATGCTAACTTTTAAATCCTGTCGCTCCTCAAACGGATTATCCGAAAAAAAGTTGATTTATGGCTCATTGTTTAGAGAAAAATATATCTAGCGATTGCAGTGATCAAATTGTGATGTCGCAAATAACAATCGTGCAATACAATTTCAAAAATAAAAATTTATTTTTAAAATAAATCATATATCAACGATTTTGAATAATCAGTTGAGGAGGGACGGTATTTGAAAGTAAACATTGAACTTTTGTGAGAAGCAGTTAGAAACGCCAAATTTCTCGTAATTAGATCCCTACTAACGGAAACTACGTCTACTTTACAAGTGATTTCTAAACTATATCGTTGCGATTGCCATGAAAACAAATATAACAAAAGAAAAAGGACAGAAAAATGAAGTAGTGGGGAAACACTTGAATAAAAGAGGGACGCTTAGTCTGCGTGCTGATCATGAAGTTGATAGCTAAGGGTTTAAAACAGAAAACTACACAAAATAGTCTGTTAATACACATAAGCAAACTATCTTGAAACAAAACTAATATTTTCCCACAAATGTACTACATTTAATACCGAAGGTATTTTTAAGTATCCTCGTAACCACTAGGATTGAAGATTATTAAACCGGGTGTAACTCGATTGGTAAAACGGTCAAGTCGAAGTGCAGTAAAACGTAAGAGAGCACAGAAAGTTTCAGAACTAACGACAATTCGATTCAGAACTACCGTCGTCGGTTCACCCCACCAGTGACTATTGCGTGAAGAATATTGTGGACATTTCTTCATAGGGTCCACCATAATATGTTATATTTGCGTGATACTTTTAATAAGTTTGTAGCACTTTTGTCCATTGGGTCCTGAAATAGTCACTTATTAATTTATTTTGTGCCCCTTTTCATAGTGTGATTATCGAAAGAAATTGACTGAGTTAAAGTACAAACATTCTACTGTATTACCTCGTGGAAACGTAAAACACATGTTTAGACATTTTAAATCACAGTTATTTTGTAGTCAGTTAAATAAATTTTTAGCACATGTTTCAGATATGTTTTCCTCATTCCTATGAGTTTGTATTGATAGTACTGATTCTGATTTCAAGATGTCGTGTTGGAGGCTTGTAAATTCAAAAAATGTAAACGAGGGTGAAAATCAGGTTTGAAACCATCTATGCAGACTTAGGCATTCAGCTACTATTCACAAGTACTGAAGAATTTATGGCTTTATTCTGTTTATATTAGATTGGCGAGTTTTGTTATGTGTCACAAATAAATGCATTATATTGTAGGTTCCCTCGGCTTTCATGGAGCCGTGATACAGTACCAATCGTCCCAGTAGTTTTTTTTTTAGGGGGAGGGGTTCTAAATGAGACTGTACTTATGTATAATTTAGACCCTTTCGAATGGGTGAATACTGATTTCGTTACCAATCAAGAGTTGTGTCTATAAACCATATAAGTTGTTTGATCTTGTTATCAAATGGTTTATTTTATTTGGGTAGGGGTAGCTCTGTCGATGTCAAGAGACCAAATGAGAACCACATTGAAATACGTAAAAGAGAGGCTTTCAGTGACCTTCTATGATTTTACAAAGGTTACAGCAAATGAGACACAATGCCCAATTATTGTAAGCTGCATTACTTAGAACTATAAATACATTATTTCAGAGAGACTTTGAAATGTATATATTTGGGGGACATCTGGATGTTGAGGGCACATGAGGGTATGAGGTGCTAGAAACGTATATAGATTCAAAATAAAAACTGATAAGCTTAAGAGTTGGCTTGCGGCCAAGCTAAGGTCAATCCAACCAAAAGAATAAATTTTAAAACACAAAATTTTAGCTCTTAACAGGTTAAATATTGTTTTTCGAAAATTAAACGAATTATGTAAAAAACTAGAGTCGTTATAAATATTTTAGATAATAGACTTTTAGCTCAGCTAAATGTTTATTGATGTAAATTGGACTTCGATATGATAATCCAGCTTGGTGTGTATGAATATATTGAGAACGCGGTCATTCGAGGGCTTACCTATAAGCCTGGCTGCCAGCTGTGACCGGCTTTATTGTTTTGGGCAACTTATATCAAATTATGCTGAAAATCTGTATTCCAATGGTGCAATTCGTGTTATGTTGTACTGGACCAATCGTTGAAATACCAAGGCGGTTGAAACTTAGCCAACTGAGCCTCGTACTGTGAAAGATGTATTTTGCAAGAGTTAAGTAGACTAAAACTCTACCTCATTTGTTTAGTATTAGGATATATAAAAACTCATCATACGAGTTTTTGTAACTAAAAAAACTTAAGTAAAAAACATACGCCACATTTCGGCTACACAATTTCGAACCCTTCTTTTCACCATTTATGGATTTATTATTCGTGGAATATGTTTAAAAAAGTGAAAAACTCTTACAAAGAAGTTATATCCCGCATCAAACACCACATTTTCTGTTGTAATTTTTCCAAAATTACCTTTTGCAAACAGATATAAAAATGCATAAATTCAATTCTATTTGGTCCCGGAGAATGTAACATATTCCCTTACACCACCTTCTACGCATACAGCGTTGATAGGTGTTTATGGGCAGTATTTTTAAACCCTGAGATGTAATAATGCTGCTTTCAAAATCTCTCTCTCTCTCCCTATTTTAAACCCTCAATTGCCCGTCTCCATAGGTTAATAGGCCTGTGTGGCTATTTAAAGCCGTCGGACTTGCATGGCCATCAGCTCTACCTCTGATCTACCGCATCCGGGCCAAAGAACAAACCGTGGGACGCGGTGCTGTTATTTTGTTTGAACAAAATTCAATTTTTAAATTACATTTTTCCTTTAGGCGAAATAATCCAGGTCTTCCTTTTGGGCAACACTCGTCTTGTTATTCTGCTCGAGCGGAGACTGATTAAGTCCAATTTTAGTTGAATTACTCAACTTCGTCAAAAGTTTTTTCTCGAAATAAACTCTCACATACACGGACGAAATACACATACACAGCCTCTCGCACTCCCGATATTTCGCGGAACCACAAAAACGTTCCGCGTCTTCAAGGGGGTTTTCCCTAGCTTGCCGCTCGTTTATTATCTTCGAACGCCTGACCACGACTGACGGTGACTCATCCTGCTGTAGTTAGGGGAGGGGTTTGTTTGCGCAATATCGGGATTGCGAGAGACTGTGTATGTTTATTTCGTCCGTGAATGTGTGTGTTTGTGTCGATAAAAAACGATTGACGAAGTTAAGTAATTCAATTAAAATTGGACTTTATCAGTCTCCGCACGAATAACAAGGTGAATGTTGACCAAAAGTAGGACTTGAACAAAATTGTCAGTGGACAATTTTATACAATTTTTTGCGCAAAAGATCTTTCACTGTATGTGTTCAAATTCCAACGTAAACTGTGGCAGTTTTGTCCAATGATAAATGAAGTACTTTGATTAGTTGAAAGTAATATATGGTCAGGTTTGTCAGGTGGTGTAACATAAGGTGCAACTTTATCCGAGAAAGGGTAATTGGGCAATGGAGTTGAATCGGCGAAGGATATACGTTCGATTAACTAAAACCACGAATAAAGAACTTTTTGAAGCACAACTGTTACATCTTATGAACTGTGTGATTATATTGTTTTGAGACCGAACCATCTGAGGAAATTAAAGATCAAGCTCCTGATTCAGAATGTAATATCTGACTTTGGAAACTTCTAGCTTTGTAATAACCTTGTGTAAAAGCGCTCCTCGATGCGGTATATGATCCACTGGAAGTTACTTCAGACTCTTTTGAATGCCAGCCGTATGGGGAAGTGGTCTTTCTTCATCGTTTTGAAATTACTTTACTCGAAGTTACACTTTTGCAATCGTTGGAAGATTTACTCACATTTCATCTCGTTCGGCGTAAGAACATCTAACTTTAAAGACAACATTTCAGTTGGTTGCAGGTGAAGTAAACATGAATTATTAAGTGCTAACATAAGTAAAAGAGACCGCATGTAAATTGTTCTGACCTGAAAGATTCGAGCAATTTTTAATCAGCACAAAACTGTATGTGTTAAGTTTCGGAGCATGACTAGTGAAGATATTGCCAGCTTTTATGATGTAGATTCCTAAAAATGTAGTTTTCTTACATTTAATTTATAACAATCGTGACTTGTGGTTGGCGATCCGACTACATGTCCATGGCTGACACTATCCAAAAGCTTGGTAATTATTGTTTTCTACCTTTTGAATTTGCAACCACGAACTTATACACATAAGTTCCTTGCCCAAGTGTGCATTACAATATCGAGATGACCGTCGGAGTCTAGTCTTAGTTTTAATGAGTCGAATCATTAACCATAACAGGCATTTCCATGTCTCGTTCTCTGCTGTAATTTCACTTTCAGCGCTGGTTCTCGACCCGACCTCATGGGTAAATTATTAACTACACTGGAAACATCGGATTTAGGTTAAAAGCCAGACGTTGGTAGAAAGTGATTAAATATTTCAGCGCACCGGCTCCACAGCGGTGCAGTGGGCCGAGGGTTGTTTGCTCAAAGAAAAGGAAAGAGAGGTGGAACACTGACTGACCACAAGGGGGTGGTTTTTATTTCCTCTTAACCTTCAAAATGTATATAAAAATTAGCCTAACTTATACCCCTTACAAATATGTTTATGAAACCAAATCCTTCACCACGTCCAACTTAATCTGATCTATGGTGAAAAGATTTAGTCAAAAAAGCTATCCGAATGTGTTGGATGCCGGATAATCCAGTTTCAGGTAGAAAGTAGTGACATCACGTCTGGTTCCGTTAAGGCACGTGACGTCACATCCGGCGTAGCCATGACACATGGCGTCATCAATCATGCCGTCTCTCTCTTCCTCATGTATACACTGAACAAAAATGTATTTAATACGGTGTTTGTTTAACACTCTTTGGAGTTTCGCTCATTAAAATAATATAGTGTACGATTTGTAACACATTCAATTGAAAATACGTCAAACGGTGAAGACCGAGTAATTTGCATATCTACGTGGATCTAAATTTCATAAACCCCGTTTCTCGTATTTTCATGTGTATGAGCGCTAAAAAAACTAATTTATGTTTCAGAACCACGGTGAAATATCACGCTAGGATCCGACGACAGGAATGCTCTTGATAACAGTGATTTATTTTTTACTCTCGACCTTCCATCTTTAAATCCTGTAACTGCTTCAACATAGCTGTTGATTTTATCGTAGTCGGGACTTTTTAAAGGATTTATCTAGCCAAATTACTGATAGCCATGAGCAGTATGGATTCAGGCTTAAAGAGTTTGATACTTAAATTTCAGAATGAAACCAACGCAGAAGTAATATATATATATATATATATATATATATATATATTATATAACTACTAATCATTATAGGCATTATTAGAAACACCATATTCTGTAATACTTTTCAAACACTAAGAGGAGGAATGGTTCTACTAAGTATTTAAAAAATTTTCTTACAGCTTTTTGTTTCAAAAAACGTAAAACTGTACTCCATAATGTAACTGAACCGTTTTAGAAACTTTTATTGTGAGCGATTATAAACATGAAATGTGTACATATTTCGACCGTTTTTAAGTTAAAATCAATAATGAAATCCACAGTTGATTAGATAATATTCACGCCAACAAGAAAGTTTATATCTTAATATGTGCATTGTAGTAAAAGACAAATAAATGAAAAATCCTCGAACACAGAAATACATAAACAGAGTGTTTTTGAATTAATGCAACCATACACGTAAGGAATATCTTGTGATGTATTGCCCTCTGGCGGAAAATACTTGTAAAATGTTGACACAACGTTTTCAACGATCATCCTTTATTGTAAAAGTTATTATATGACTAAAATAATAATACGATACCTTCTAGTAATAATAAGTATTATATTTTACAAGAAATGGGCGTCCATAATAATCTAATGATTCGATATCTTACGGAATTCGATCTCATCAGGCAGTGGCGCTAGGGAATTTGAAACAATACATCTGACACCAACAATATAACAATACCCAGGTGTCTGTCTAGCGCCGCGTCTGGACCATTAGCGGTTCTTTTGTTTGTTTCACCAACTGGCTTTTATCAACGTTTATTAGGGCCCGTAGCCACATAGAGGATCCTTAAACCCTGTGCGTGTTCGTTTTACTGGAAAGTGACTGGACGTCGTATTGTACGATTAAATTGTAATACAATTTTATATTTATTTATCATGGGGATACACAAATCTGTTCAAAAACCATGAATGAAAAAGACGTTTTATGAATGGTCTTATGTTTTTATTACTAGGGAAGTTGCCTTTTTATGTGCGTACATTTTATAGGTTTTACATGAAGATTTTTTTTGTTCTTCCAAATACGACCATGGCGTTGCAGGGTATTTTGTGATTGACTCTGTTTCCTAAACTGAAAATTTGAAGAAAAACCTACCCTTGATACAACTAAAGGGCTTTGTTAGAAATGTAAATTAACTGTGTTTTTAAGTTATTAGTAGTGGGCATTTGGGGCTTCTGGGCCAAGTGATTTATGGCTTCCGGTCACGTGACCGGAAGTGCTGGGTCATGAAAGACGTCATCTGAGGCTGAGCCAGTGACGTAGGCGGTTTTGTGACGTAATGAGTGAAAGTTCAAAGTTCAAGGTCACTGGGAGGTAATTTTAAAAAAGTACTACCTCGCACTCGTAAAATCCGATTGTGATTCGATAGTTGTCATTCGATAAAATATCGAATGAAAACAATCGAATGAAGCAATCGAATGAAACTAGTGCGAGGTAGTACTAATACAAATATTACTTTATTTTATTTACAATAATTCATATTACAAATATTACTTTATTTACAATAATTCATGTTTACAATAGTTCCCCGTTGTTGGTTGTCATCGATGTTGTTGATCCGGACGAGTTGCGGCCATCAATTTGCTTTCTGAAGAAAGACGGTAGATAGCTTTCGATCCCTGCGCAGAGTCCATGTTGTTTTTTGATGCGTAAAGTTCCAAAGATAAATCGTAACCGGACGCAATAAGAAGTCTTAACTCTTCACTAAACACCTCGAGGTCTTGGTAAGTCGCAAGATGAATAGAGTCATAATGAATACACCTAATTTTAATGGACATTTTAATATAATGTTTTACGTTTGTGAAAAGCACTTGATGTTCACCAGTCGAGAGCCGGAGGTGTACTGACTATTCGCTAGCTAGCGTTTTGGTATCAAACAAAATGGTGGGGGTAAAAGTGTGGTGGGGCGGAGCAGATGGCGGGCGGCAGGTGGCAGCTGGTGCGAGGCAGATGGTTGCTACTACATTCGCCGCCACAGTAATGCAATCCTTCGGCGTAATTCTTGTATTTTATCTTGTCGGTTCATTTGATACGTTTTACATCTACATATGCAATAGCTAAAACACTTGCACTTACGACAAGCTTTCCCGTCAACTTGATCGCCTGGTATTTTAAAACATTGTAACTCGCAACAATATGTCTTCAAATTGTTATCGAAAAATAAATTGTTCATAGGTGGCACCGACATGTTAGCTGCAGCGTGTGTTAGACAAGACTGAGACTAACTTCACTGCTCCCTCTCTTTTATACCTCTTCATAAGTTAACCCTGAATGAAAGTTCAAGGTCACCCATTCGAATTTTAAAAAAAAGCAACACAGCAGTATATAAAATAATATACTGCTGTGTTGCTGTTTTCTTTATGTTTTTTTCATATTTTTTTTTCTATTTTTCTTTTCTTTATTAAACAAACATTTTACAATACAATAAACTTAAGTTTAACATTGATGACTAGAAATACAAACAATAAAATACAAACAGAGAAATACAAACAGAGACATTATGTACAAGGATGCATGATGTGCAGAGTGAGTTCCGTTGAGTTGTTGCCGCTTACACCGTGTGATACCAAATACAACGTCCCCGGTTGAATATCTCGCAAATCTTCATTCTGTAGCAGTTGAACAAATCGTTTTGGAAGAAATACTTGAAACTTCGGCTCATCTCCTGAAGTTAAAGGTGCTTCGCTCAATGAAACTAGAATTGCTTCTCCATGTGTGGTTTCCACTTTCTTGATGTTATGAATAATGTAGTGTTTTTGTTCTTTTAATTCTGAACACTTTTTAGTTAGCAGAAGGTCGGATTTTGAATGAGTGTTGAATTGATCAACCAGTGTTTGTAGAAACTGTTGTGATGCCATCTTCGTCAGTGGTGGTTGCGATGTCTTCTGTGATGTTGCCTCTTCGGAGTCTCGAATAATACTCGTGCCGGAGCGGTGTTGGCTCCTCGTATTTATAGGCCCCGCTACCCCCACCACATTCCGGTTCTTTGCTACCCCCACCACATTTCTGCGTTTGTTCCAAGTAAGCAGCCAAACGATATGCGTTGTGCAATGCGCAGTTTAATTGTCCGTGTTTAGGATCTTTTGCAGCAACACAAATATTACCGAGATTAATGTTAAAGTCCTTACCGATGGTTATATCGAAAACATCACCGTGCGTGTACTTTTGTATCCAGTTCCTTTTTTCTAATCCTCTTGTGTATATATGTGAATATTGTTTGCAAAAGTTAAACATAATACTGTGCAGATTACTGTAGCTTATAAATCCTTCATACCAATGTATGTGATGAAAGTAGTTTGTTATCCATTTGTTTGTACTTTTTGCTTTGGCGTTAAGGTTGTTAAAAGAAAAAGGAGCTTCAAACGTGAATGGGTAAACTACAAATGTAAGCAAGTCTAAAATTACTAATTCCTTGATAATAAACCTATCATTATTATTTCGAAATGCTTGAAATTCTATTACACAAGGCTTTACACTCACTTCTTCATCCCCTCCGCTCATCATGGCACCTAGCGATCAACTAAACTGTTTTCCACACCACGGTAGGTTAAATACCAGGCCGTACAGTTGCAGGCGCGTTGGTGTATATTTAACGTGGGCACCGTCCCCAATAGGCCTACCCCACGTGTGTTCTTCTTTACTTAGTCAAACTTTAGTCTTTTTTAACTTCTTCTTCTTGTGTTTCGTTTTCTTCTTCTTCTTGTTTCTCCGTTTCTTCTTCCTGTGTTGTTTCTTCTGTAGCTTCTGTAGCGATTTCTACAAGTGGTTCAAAATCCTTTAACTTTCTCCACATGCAAACTTCATGAGGTATTCTATTAAAAATAGATGTATCCACAGGTCCGTACACGATGGTGCTATCAGGTTGTTTTTCCAAAGTATCGACCAAATATTCTTTAATAATAGCGCTTGCAAATACCAACTGTCTCATGTACCTTGTAATAGGTTCTGTTGCGTAGTTTAAAACGTAGAATTCTTCACGTGACAGTAGAATCTTATTTTCATGTTGAGTCAAGTCTCTAATTCGCACTTGTAGTTGTCCACGATGTTTAACAATATCGATTTCATTGTCACAATCCAAAAGTCGAATATGTGTTTTCCTTCCACACAAACTGTTAGTTAAATAACATTCTATTAAATGTACATGTTTCAAAAATGACTCCCAAGCATTTTGCGAAAATAAAACCTTTTTTGTTCCATGGTGTAGTATTACTGTAGGGGAATAATCCAATGACTTCATCAATCCAACTGATACACTTTTACTGATGCATGCTGAGATGGGGTAAAAGATTCGCAAAAACACTTCAGTTAAAATGTGAGGAGGAATATTTTCTTCAACTTTCTTCTTCCTTTTTGGTACTACCTTTGATGGGTCTGCATTACTTTCCTCCTCTCTATCTCTTTTACCAAACTTTAAAAATGCAGTTATTTCCTTGATAATTTCTGCTTCGCTGGTATTATCACGTTCCAATAACGGTGCTATTTCTGCATCACCTTGTACAACAGATGGAGAACTCATTTTGTAGAAGATGTTGCCCATGCGACGATAGACGATCAACTGAAGACCTGCATTGTTGCTCCGCTATTTATAGGTTAGCGACAGTGGCGGTGCCGGTGGTGGTACAACGTTTTACAATACCGTCTTTACGATACCAGTCAACGGTGTGTATGTAACAATTTTATCGTGCAAAATTAAACAATACGCAGATGTATTTGCAGGTACGTTTTCTTGAAATTCCATTTCTATCTTTATATCAACACTAGACGATTTTACAGATTCGTTTTGTTTGGAGCAATCAATTACAACAATTGGAGCTTTCGATTCAAACTGTACGGGAGATAGTAGAGGTGTGTTTGTTTTGCCGTAATATGAATTTTGGAACCTAGCGTACATATCGTATAAAACACTGTACCTTTTTTTATCAAAAGAGATATTAAAGTTGTCGTAGGGAAAGAATTGTGAATTCAGGAACACTTTACAGTTTGTTAATTTACAATGGTCAAATTCACCAGCATTTTCAGTTAATATACTTTTTTTCTTTGTTTGTAATCCAAAGATTACATATCTCGCTTTTTCCAAATGAGTAGAAGTTTTTACAGTCCATGTATGCCGTTGTGTTGAAGGTAAAACGGGGTATTCATGAAACTCCCAGCTTCTGAATGGCATTACAATGTCTCGATCTGATTTTAACTTTCTTAATAATGTAATCCTGTGTTCATCATTTAGTCGCACATGTGGTACTCTCCAAACAATCTTGTCTAATGTTAGTTTCCAGTCTAAATTGGCTTCAGTTGTTCCAGCAGATGCTTTAATAATATCATTATCGTTTGATGACCTTAATAAAACTAGTTCTTGTTTTACATTTATTATTATTCTTCTGTAATCTTCAGCAAATCCTAAAAGTAATCTTAAAGGTACGTAAAAATCAAAGTTTCCCGAAGCGTCAGGAGTAATTATACTTTTGTCTGGTGCAACCCATCCTGCAACAGCTAACAGATTCTTCTCATTTGGTGTTAAAGACGCTAATCCTTTTAATGTACTGGAAATTCCAACCTTTTTTGTTGAATCGACTGTAACTCCTGAAATTTCATATCTAATCTCGTCAAACAAAAATGCCATAGGATTATTTATGAACGGAACAGTGGTTCCAACAGTACCGTCAGCTTTTGTTACTTTTCCTTCAATATATAAATAACTTTCGCATGGAAGAGTATAAATGTCTTGTTGTTGTATAGGAATCCTAATTTCATCGTTATTGTTTAATTTGGACGAAGCGTAAGGGTTGTGCGTGTGATATTCCTTTTCCCATAAGGTCTCGTCGAATGTTGGGCCCTGCGCTATATCCAGTATATCCATTGTTAATGACCTTTAATCCAATTTCTTCTAGAAAACGAATGTTGTCACTTGTTAATCCTTCTACAGCTGATGAGCTACTGACCTCTTTGCTGGTTGGCTCTCTCTTTTTAAATGATAACCCCATTATCTAAGCGGATGATTTTATATGTATTCTTACAGTAATAGCTTCTCCTCGAAAGTCAATAAGGTTTCCGTCTTGATCCACTATGTTCAGCACGATGTCTGAAATGAAACTGGTGTTTAACGGTAGGTACACAAGGTTTTGAGGCTTTTCTACTATCTTGAAACCCGGTGCGACTGATGGGTAAAATGTGTGTAATATATGCCGATTTTCTCCATCTCTGTAGGATCCTTGTATAATGTTACATGTAATGTCTATGCTGTTTACTTTGATGATCGTCACAGTTCTATTCCCAGAATGAGTTGTATTAGGTTCTAATACCTTTGTTTCCTTAGAAAACCCCAATAAACTACCAATTGAACGTTCTTGGCCAAAATCAATATAATACTTAGAAGTAATTTCGGCTTTCATTGTATTGTTATTGCCTTTTATCGTTATATTTTCTTTTCCCATATGTTTTTGTATAACTTCATTTATATTATCAATTTCATAAGCTCCTGTTGGTAAACTGAATTCTTCCAAAGCTGAATATTTTCCTTTATTATCTTTTGTCTTGTAATAATGTATTTTGTTATTAATTCCTTCACTAACGTTTGGAATAGAGTTATATGTTGTTAAATCCAATAATGCGGCTTCCCATAGTCTTCCTTTTTGCAAACGTAGCGCTGGAAACAGAATACTGCGCAAAGTACATGAGTTACCGGTTAATGACACTGTATACGAAGACATCTTAAAGTTGACTAACACTTTTAGCTAAAAAGTCTAAACATAAATGACCGCAAATGGATGTATCATCAGGTTGTTTTCTTGTATAATTGTAAAAAACATTTTCTGCCGCACGAAAGTATTGTTGAAGTTCTTTCGGTGGTGGAAGGTTTCCAAAACTGTCGAAATAATAAATCGTTTCACCAAGTTTCTTGTAACACACCCAATGAGTGCCTAATCCTTCACTATTATCCAAATTTACTATACCAGTCTCATTTTTCCACATTTTAACCGGTAATTCATCTTTCATAAATACTCCTCTAAAAAATGGGATTTTCAAACAAGAAGCATATGTAATCAGTTCTTCATTGGTTAATTCTTTGTTTTTAATTATTAATTGCTCTTTCTTATTTAATACACACGATACGGTCTTAGGTATAGTCCTCCTCCCTTTTTTATCATTGACCATATTGTTGGTTTCTTTTTACCTTTACCACTAGTAGATCGACGTTTTCTTCTGATATTACCTCCTTGTTTCTTAGCGGGTCTTTTCCCACGCCTTCTTCTCTTTCCTCCTCCAAACGTAGTTTTTGCTTTCATTGCTGCTGTTACTGCTAAAGACGCTGCTTTTTCACCAATACTCGCGTCACTAGATTTTACTCTTTGCCAAGCTTTCTCAGAAAGTGCTCTATCCGCTATTGATCTATTTTTTGTATCACCAAATTTGGAATACGCTATATCGTGCTGTTTACAGGCCTGATCAAGCTTATTTATTCCAGGATCTCCTCTAGCAAGCCGTTTCTCTAATTTGGTTCCAGGACCACAATATTGATATCCTCCAGGTAAATGTAATTCCACAGGTAATAAATCAATCGCCTTGTTAACTATAGCTCCAACCGGTTTACTTAATAGAGAAAATGCTGTTGATGCTATTCCCCTTCCTCTCTGTAATCTCTCTCGATTATGACTGATGCGTTTAGCCCTCGGCATGACTATTTATAGCCAAACTTACAATCAGTAGGTGCACTCTATAAATGTTTTACAATGAATGCAATATTAGTCTTGGCTTCTTGTATTATATATACTGTTTAAAATCCATTTATTATATAGAAATGGATTAATTAATTAAATGTAGACATAATAAATAAAAGTAGTAAAAATAGAAATAAGGTGTAATTGAAGATGTTTCAAATGTTTCTCCGCTGGTGATGGTATCGTTGTTTTCGGTAAAATGAATAAAATCTAAATAGTTGTCATGTTCCCTTAGAAACTTGCCACTTAATCGTTGATAATTAAATAACACATTCCAGTCTAGTTTATCTTTAAAATTGTCAATGTAATTTTCAGAGAGATTTTGATATTTACTTATTACTTCCCAACAGTTATTAAAATTTGATGTCATCTCTACAAGGAAGTCTTCTGAAAACTGTTGTCTTTGTAAAATATGAATCCAGTTAACTCTGTGAAAATAAATTCTTAACATAGTCATTGTGAAGAGGTAGTGTATGGAAAGTTGTTCCCAATCCATATATCTATCAAACCGTTGAACAAAACCATCTGTCAGCACTCCTTGGGGAAATCTCGGCTCTTGAGATATTAAACTCCACGCAGTAATATTGGATTCCATCATCCTCTCTGTATCATCTCTCGAATATGACTGATGCTTTATCCCTTATCATGGGTATTTAAATTCTTTTTTCTCTTATGTAATCTTCATCGTTTTCTGTTGGTTCATTAATCACATTCACTTTATCCCCCTTTCCTAATGTCTTGACTTTAGAAGGCTCAGACGGTTTATCTAATTGATTAGGTTTTTCTGGATTGTGTATCTTTTTCCAGTCTAAATAATTGTGGCTGTCAACATCTGAAGCTACAGCTCTTCCTGAAGCCCGATGGATATAATTAAATAAAGCTGCACCAAACCTTTCCATATGTTTTTCATATTCTGTAGTCCATTTCTTGTGTACTATATCAAATATTTTCTTATTTACAGCGTCTCCATCCTGCTCACAATCACCTACATTTGACAATTTTAATTTTTTTACATCATAGCTTGTATCAGTTTCATTCTTTTTGTAAATCGTTAACAATTTTAAAGTCGCTAAATTTACTGCTTCACCATCATAAATGGGATGTTTTATATTGCTTAACCTTTTACCGGAAAACCCCCAATGGTCTTCGTGTACAATCGGGGTTCTTTTATCCATGTATTGTACCGTAACCGCATCAGAAGACAAAAGCGGATCACCAACATTTTGAATTACTTTTCCTTCAAAATTATAATTACCATCAGGTGTTAACGGAAACCCAGCTCTTTTTTCACTATATCCAGATTTTACTCCAAACTCGGAATACCGTCCAAACTTGTCCACACTCATGATGTAACTGAATCGCTATCGTTTAGGTTCTTACTATATATACGTCTACTGAACAATTATTTCTCGTTTTCGCAGTTCATCAACCAAAGCTACCCATTCGTTTTCTAAACCAGTGTGCCCGGCTTCCATAGCTTCATGTAATAACCTCATTCGATCAACTAACTTATTTATATCGTTGTAATATATTATATTGGTTTTATACAAATTTTTTAATAATCCCCTTCCAGATGTAGTAGGATCAGTTGTTTTTCTTTTTTTATGCAAAACATTTAATTCAGCAGAAGATAAAGCTCTTCTTTTAATTGGAGCTTTATTTGATTTCGAGGGGAAAAGACTAGATATAATGTTTGTGTATTTTATTGACCTGTTTCTATAAATAGGTAGGTCTTTGGAATATTTTTTTCTATGTGCATTTGTATACTCTAGTATATTTTTAAACAATTGTAAATCCTTTTTAGTATATTTACCAGGATTATTTTTAAAGATGAGTTCAAACAAACCTGTTGTACCTTTATATTTCTTATCACCAATAACTATATCATCATTTTCGTTTATATCTAACTTTCTATCTCCAATCATTAATCCTTTATCCTCTATTCTAGCTCCATATGTATGATAATTTCGATTAGCATGTGTGCCATGTAACATTTTTAATGTATATTTTCTTCCAAGTGTTCCTTTAAACATAATATCTGTGCCTAATTTGCTTAAGTTGGATGGGTTGATATCCTCTTCTTCTGCTCTTGTATCTTCCGCACTTGTATCTTCTGTACTTGTATCTCCTGCAATGTTCTTTTCCCTTAAATCTCCTATATCTCCGCTTTCTTCATACTCGTCGCTTTCTTCAGATGTTTGTAACTGGTCAAAACTTTCATCATTCTGAAATTCTTCTTCATATTTGGAAATTGGTAGCATTTTGTCTCCTTCGAAGCGAATTGAAGGTTTTTCCATATTTTGTGCTAATCGCTTTAAAGGTTCAGTAACAGGTTTAAATGTTGTTTCTAAAAATTGCTCTCTTTCATTTATACCTGATTTTAAAGCTCGGTTTTTTTGTCTAATAGAATCACTAAGTGATTTTATTTCTTTTAGTAGCTTTTCCTGGTTAACCATCTTCACACCTTGACGACTTGTACAGTAATACCGCTAATCAGTGTAGTAAAACAAATTTATCAAAACCTATTCTATAACGGCCGTCTTTTATAGCTTGATCTTTCATAATAACCAGAAATCCATACTTTTCCGCCCATGCTTTTCCGCAAAGCTCTTTAAACTTTTCAAATGCCATATCAGCATTTACATGATCGTTATATATATGTTTTAGGTTAGTATCATCTTGTTTAAATACAATTAAAACATTTGCATTATCTCTGATAAGTTGTTTTGGGATTTTGCTATAAGTTTGTCCTATATATATGCTATCGATGTTATTATGTCTTCCCATGGCAAAGTAGTTTCTAATAGTATCCTGATTTTCACAAGATACATCGTCAAATATAAATACAGAATACGGTTTCGCTTCGTTTGGTTGCATAATGCTATCACTAGCGTTAAATTTGTAAAAATTAACATCGGACACATCAGATAGGATTTTATCCAGCAATTGATACTTTGGTTGATGTAGAGACTTTGAAAAAATATATAGGTTATTAAACCTTAATCCCTGCGGATTAGTGATCAAATTAAAGACAACATTGGTCTTTCCGCAGTTTGAGGGGCCACTTACTATACATCGAACAGTGTTTGGAAGTAAACTACCGTGTTTACCATTGTTGATTTTAACGTTATCCACAGTTAAATCATCTATGTTATTAATATTGAATCGATCTTTATGGTGAATAATCTCCATCCTGCTCAAAGGTTAACGATGAAATGAGTTGCTTGCATTAAACCAAGTCCTTTATAGGTATCCATGAATCCTCAGTTTTGTTAAACCCTAACCACCGCACTTTAACTGCGTCCTTTTTTCTTTGTAACACTTTTTCAACAAGATATACATCACCTACTGTTGACTTTAACATTTCATGTCCATAAAATGCACCTTGCAACAAATCTCCTTTGTTATCTTTTAAGATATACGTTTCAGGTACAGTCGGTTGCACTTTATACACTGTAAAAACTTCATTTGTCCAATTGGGAAGGTATTTCTTGGTAAACACTCCCTTATATTTACTAATCCGTACTTTATCACTTACATTAAATTTTCTTGGCTGCATTTTTTCTACTTTAGGCTTTGTATTTTTCTTTATGCGTTTTAATACATCTTTTGCATTTCTTCTATTTACTTTGTTAGGTTTCATACCAATAGTTCTATGAAACCTGTTGTTATAATCATTTATTAATTGTGGTAAAACATCATACCATACGTAAGAACCTCTTTTTGAAAATTGTTTATACAGTGCTCCTTTTAAGGTTCTATTGAATCTTTCTACAATAGCTGCTTTTTTCTCTGAATTTGTAGAATAATGATTTATTTTATATTTATTCATTAACTGTGCAAAGTTTGTATTAAAGTATTCTGTTCCATCATCAGTTTGTAAATGTTTAATTTTGTTTTTATCTCTTTTTATGGCTATTTCCATGGCTTCTGTTACGCTTTTACCAGTCTTGTCCTTTAGAGGCAAAGCGTCTGCAACTTTTGTAAAACAATTAATAATTGTGAGTATATATTTAAATCCTTTGTTTATTCTGCTATGCGGTCGCATTTCAATTAAATCCGCTTGATATAGATCATTTATCCCTTTTATAACAGTATTTCTTCTTGGAAACTTTATTCTTGCAGGTTTGTGTAGTTCATTAATAATCTTCTCCTTTAGGTCTGACATGATGGTTTCACGAAGACAGCTGATATGGTATTAAATATTCTTTTGTATAAATCTGCTTATATAGGTCAAGGTCATTCTAAACTAATGTATAAAAGGGGGAACACAGCAAAATACTGCTGTGTTCCCCCTTTTATACGGAAAGGAAAAGGAAAAGGGATGTAGGACGATGAAAGGGTTACTCGTCAATAGGGTTGAGGGAGTAGTGACCGAATGGTAGAGTGTGGATGTTGTCTGCAAGGATGTGGCGTTTGTCATCATTTGAAGAAAGAGCTTTTTTTACCTCCGTCACACTGTACAGCTGATGGTTGAAACTTCTGATCGTGTTGAATTTTGCTGTTATATCTTGATCTTCAAATAAACATTTCTTATAGTGATTAAAATGCACATTCTTCTTTAAATACAAACTTTTTACTCCTTTAGCTTTCTTAATGACTTGGTTTTCATTTAGTTGTAAAGAATATAATTTTGACATTAGTGCAACAATTTCTTGAAGTATAACACCATTGGCTTCATCTTTAAATTTGCCAAGCACTTTTTTGTTTCTGTCATTGTCGTAGTTTGGATGATCTTTTGGATAGTCGGAAAAGTCAAAGTCGTTTTTGTAATCAAATGTCCGAAGATCTTCATACATATCGTTAGTAATTATCCAATATATAAAAGCGTCTGTATCCATGTAGGAGATGCCGATGTTTTCCCGTCCATAAAAGGTGACCATCTTTTTGTAATGAAAATCGTACATATGAGTCTTGGAGATATCCAGGATTGACATTCCTATATACAAAGGACGATCCATCTTCACACTTGTTTTCTTCATAGATACAGCTACAAGATTTTCGTTAATAATTATAGATGTTCCAAAATTTGGCTGTTGTACGAGTTTCTGTAGTTTGTTCGGATCTGTAACAAGTTTTACATTTTTATGTCTTCTCTTGTTTTCCAATGTTTTACCGAATATCGCATTGTTCATCAATTTAAAAAAGTCTTTTTGAAAGGCTGATGTAGCGGCTGCTCTTCTGGTAGTATTCGAGTCTATGTATGGTTTCAACCAGCACGATTGGGAAAATTCTACAGCTCTATTAATTTTAGTAAGACGTAAACCTAATTCGATAGCTTGTTGAACAACCCAATAGTGAGCTACGTATCGTTGTTTATTGTTAAGGGTCATCATTAATTTGGGGTGTTTTCCAGTTGGTGAAATTTCTGTTCTTGCAAGGAGTGGAAGGTCATAATGAAGATCGTGTAAATGTTCTGGATACTCAAAGTCGCAATCCAAAATATATCCGGTATCTCCTTGTTTTGGAATTTGTGAAATATCGCCAATACAGTCGGGATCAACCCATTTAAAGTTGTCAAATGGAAGTGGGTTCGACATGGCCCATCCATACAGATTATTCGCGTCGAAATATCCCAAGTACGTTGAAGGTTTCTCTTGATCATGGTTAGGTAGATATTTGTTGTTGGCTTTAACATGTCTCGTCACGCTTTGAGTTAATCCACCTCTAACACCCGACTCAACCATTAAAACCATATCTATATCTGTTAACAGCTGGAGTTTGCATTTTGTTTCTTTCAGCATTGCTTGCCAAGCTAGTCCTGGAGATGTATATGAATGTAGAGGGTCTAAACCGTATGCTGCAAAACAGGTTCTTCGGAATTCTTCCATAACATCGCAGAGAAGAGTCACGTCAAGTTTTACATAAAAGTCTGAGTATTCTCCTAAAGTCTTCATATCCAACTCGTTCCATACTCGACATGCGTGTTGATAGTCTTCAAGTGAAATCTCCGAATCATTAAGTTTGTTCTTAAATTGTTCTGGTGGAGGAAGTGATGTTTCATTAAATCTATGCAGTCCATCGATGTAATCGTAGGGGAAGACTCCTTTTCTAAGAACCAGATCCATTTTACTACTGGCTACAATTTTGCTTGTTTCTATTAGATCTTCTCTTTTTAAATTCTCAGTTAATTTCATTAGGCTAGAAGGCATAAATCTAAACGAATCAATAAACCTAAGTTTTATTTTGCCAACCTTTTTAGAGAAGCTTATAAATTTTTCCATTGTTGTTGCCAAAACATCTATTGCTCCATCATCTCTTCCTAACTCCGGGATTATGAAATGAGAGTCATATCCACTAAGGTTATGTAGAACAACAGGTATAAAAGATGGAACTTTGTAATTTAAGTTGCAAGCATTACAGGCTGCACCTCTGTAGGCTCCGGTAAGATGGTCGTGGTCACGCACTTTAACGTTTTCTGGTGTAAATAGGTTATTACACAGATAACATGTTGTTGCCAAATTGTGATGTTGAAGTTGGTGTTCATCCATAGGCTGCATCGGTATTTTAATTTTGTAGATTTCTTCCACCTTGGAGGCAATGTAATACAACTTATCTACAAAGTGTTTCGCTGCTTGTTCACCACGATAAATCTTCGGAGCAGATGATAGTCCAAATTCTTGAAGATGTTCTTCAGACAACGTGGATTTTGTTAGTATACAATAACTGTTTGGTGCATGTTTTTGATATTTGCTTCTTTTTGTGATATCCTCTTCTTGTTGTTCAATTGGAAGTAAGGATGCTTCGAAATCCGCGTACACAACAAATGGAACAGGGTATTGGTGATTTACTTTATCAAATTTTATCTGCGCTCTGCTGGGATGTGGCAATTTAATTCTTACCTCATAGTTTCCACTACATAACCTTTGATGTTCTACTAACCATTCTGTACCTCCTCTTCTTAATGGTTTGCTCACGTGGCAAAAGCATCTCTTACATGTTGTGATTTTACTTTTATGTTTTGTTAACTGTTTACATACGAGCCCTTCAAAATCTTTTATATACACGTAATGTGATATCTCTCCTTTATTGATTAATAACAGGTCAGTATGATTGTTGCGCTCATTCGATGTTATGCGCAAGGGATACACATTATTTGACGAATCCAAACCAAATATGTTGACTGAAGCCGACGGATTTTGCTTTTCAAATTTTGATATATCAGTAATTGCAACAGGGTAAGTCATTCCCTGGAAATTATACTTGTATTGAACTTCTTCATATGCTTGACTTGGTCTTTCCGGATGGTTTTTTACATATTTGGCCAACATAACATATTTAAAACATTCATTATTTTCATTTTGCACGTTAATACAGGATTTGGTATTCATAATTTTTTGAGGTAGAGGGATATAGCTACTTCCTCTCATTCCATAACCGTGTTTATGAACTCTAACATCCAGACTTGTTATACTTAATAAAGTCCATCCAGATCCTCTTCCTTCATGCTCTTGTAGTTTCGTCAAAAGTTCCTCAATACATTCTGTTACGATCTTTTCAATATCTGACGCAGCCATGATGGTTCGGTTTTTTGTCATGAAACCTCTTGGTGATGTTTCGTTTTGAATGTTAGTGAATATGGCATCTAGCAACAGTCCAAATTTGATAAAATTTAATCTTTTTTGTTCATTCTTTAGTGTTTTGGTTACTAATTCTTTGGCGTTATGTAAAAAGTTTTCAAGTTGTAATTTTACGTTGTCAATTTTAAAATGTGTTACGGCCTTACCAGGTAGTGCTTGAGCGTGTAGTTCCACATCTACTGCTGTTGATGTTGAGGGTCGGTGAAGAGTAGACATAGCAGCTGTTGATGTTGAAGGACGGTGAAGTGTAGACATAGCAGGCGTTGAAGTCGATGTTGATGGTGTTGATGTTGAAGGATGGTGAAGTGTAGACATAGCAAGCGTAGAAGTCGATGGTGTTGATGTTGAAGGATGATGAAGTGTAGACATAGCAGGCGTAGAAAACGATGCAGCTATTGATGTTGAAGGACGGTGAAGTGTAGACAGAGCAGACGTAGAAATCGATGCAGCTGTTGTTGATGGTGCATATTGAATAACACTTGGTCTGGAATGTTGGTGTTGGGCTAACATTTGATCTATTTCCTTCAATTCTTCTTCTTCATATTCTTCATCATGGTTGTTGTTATGTTTTAGTTCCTTATGAATTATTAAAAGAAATTCATCCTTAAATGAAGTTTTACAAATATTGCAGCGATGCATAATGTAGGTGTGATCTCCACAAGGGTCAACGCAATAATGAAAAACACTGCAAATGCCCCTCTATTTATACCCTAGCAAAAGTGGTGGGGGTACGTATTACGTTAAGTTTTCTATTTTTTACATTTTATATTTACTATCGTAGCTGGAGGCTACAAAGTTCTGTATTTAGGTCAAGGTCATTGAACATATTTGCCAAAACGAGGAATAGAGCAGTAAATGATTTCATATCAAACCATAAACTGATCTATTCCCCGCTCTGTATTTAACTAAGACAATTTTCTCCAACAGGAACATTTGATAGATTTTAAACTCGGATGTGAAGTCGGATTGTACACATTGCATCTCGATCAACTAAAAATTTCATAAAACAATAGGGATCTTCAGTTGTAGATTCATCTTTAACATATTCGATGGTCAACATTGCAGAACGAAGATCTTGTGGAATTACGTCGACTTTTATGAGTCGCCTTTCGAGTTCAAACCGTTTTGTTATTGATGTAAGTTTTATCACATCATCGATATCGATGAGGGGAAAGCTGTAGCAAACGGAGTTTCCTGGTGGGTTCATCATGCCGATATGATAAATATACACTGTTGCATCGACATTAAATAGACGTTCCCCCACCATTAAATTTATAAGTTACCCCCACTTTTTCTAAACAAAAAAAAAAGCAAAAAAAAAAAAAAAAAAAAAAAAAATTGAAAGCTGGTAAATATTTTCTGTCTTGTAACTGGGTCAAGGTTATACAACGATATTACCAAAACGGGGAATAGAGCAGTAAGTAGTTCTCACTTTGACTACAAACTGATCTATTCCCCGCTCTGTATTTAAAGTTTGTCAGTTGACAAGAAAAAGACAACACTTAATCAGACTCATTTGATGAATCGGAATCAGTTGTATCAGAAGCATCGGAAAGAAATAGTCGTCAACGAATATGATATACCCCTCGTGCACTATCTAAAAATAACCCATCCAAACTACTACTACTAGTGGTTGGAGTTTCATCATGTATTTCTTCAGAACAGAGAAGATGCTGATAGATTCTATAGGTTTCAGATTCCCCGTCACTTAACGGTTCAATTTGTTCCATATATCCTGCTTCAAGATCATCACTGTTTATATCACTTAATAATTCAAAATCTTCCATTGCATCCATATCACTTAATAATTCAAAATCTTCCAATTCGTCTTCATTTTCATCCTCACTTTCAATCACAATATGTTTTATAATTCCTACGATTGATTTTGCAGAAGGAAATATATTATCCTTTGGTGACATAGCTGCTATATATTCTAGTGCTAACACAAGTAGCAGAATGAGATAAGCACTGATGAGAAATCTCTTTTTATATTCCCCAATTTAAGTGGTGGGGGTAACTAGTGATAAGAAATGGGTATTATTGTATCAAATATATGTAACAATGTTTATGAAACAAGGATGTTTAAGTCCTGTAAGTAGGTCAAGGTCGTTTTAACTTATTACCAGAACGGGGAATAGAGCAGTAAGCGATTCTCACTTTGACCGCAAACTGATCTATTCCCCGTTCTGTTTTCCCCCCGTTCAGTATTTCCAAAACATCTTTAGTCAATTACGAATGCTAGAAGGTCTTCAGGAAGATCTTGTTGAAGTGATGCACCTTCTAACAACGTTTCTAACGCATTAATGTATTTTATCGCCTGTATCAAAATGGCATGCCTTGAACTTTTTTTATCCATAAACGGTAATTTTGATTGTAATAACTTATATGTTTGATTTATTTTTTTAATCATTCCTCTTTCTCTAGCATTCCTTCTTCTTGCCTCATCATTCTTTTCCTTGTTATTTGTTGTAGGCTGCATCGATGTTGTAGGCTGCGTCGATGTTGTAGGCTGCATCAACTCTGCTGGGCTATTCATAGCTGAATAACTATACTCTAAAGCTGTACGCCTTATATATGTTTACCCCCACATATATAGGGGGGGGGGGTGCAAGTTTTAGGGAGGAGATATTTTTGTAAGAAATATATATATATATATATATTTCAATGTTGTTTTTACCAAACGAAAATTGTCTAAGTCCCAAGGTCATCTGAACAAATTGCCAAAACGGGGAATAGAGCAGTAAGTGGTTCTCACTTGGACCGCAAACTAATCTATTCTCCGCTCTGTATTCTAAAGTAAACAATAAATCTTCTCACTATTGAGCAACCTTTGCTCTTTGAAGCTCAAGTTCTAAGTCTCCAACCAGGCGAAAGTCTGCATCGTGCTCCTCCCATTGTTCAGGAGAACGCGGTTGTGCACACCACTTTGTAAAGGCGTACCTCATTGCCTCATTATACTCCTCCAGGATAACATGATAGGGTCTTGGTTGCTGCGTTGTAGACTGCATCGATGATGTAGTTTGTTGCGGATGTGACTGAGCATCATTCTCCGCAACCTTATTAATCTTAAAAACTTCAGTCATTTCTGCAGCCTCAGCAATTGCGTACAACTCCTCTTCGTTAATTTCCTTTCCCCATGTGTTGCTGTTGACGCTCATGATGATACAACTAATAATTATATTCCGAATCGCTCGCTTAAATACCCGCTTACCCCCTCCCCTCTTTACTGTTGAATAATGACTTTAGTATAATATTTCTCCTTTTTCCTTTTAAGTTTATCTTTGACTTAGTGTAAATTATCCAAGTCCGTTATCTAGGTCAAGGTCGTTGTAACATTGCAAAAAAAGTGTGGACAACTTATTTACACTCTGCAGCATATGCTACAAATTGTAAATAGGTTGTCCACACTTTTTTTTTTAATTTGGAAAAAATGCTTTATTTAATTTGGAATAAACTTTTGGTCTTTTTATTTATATTATTATTTTAATGATTTCCACACAGTGATACCTGTATCATTTCGAATTAAATAGTCCTTGTGGGTAGGTTTTTTGACGTGGAGGTCCATGGCTCTAGGTAACTCTACATAGTACAGTTTACCTTCACATTGAACCAACACCTTTGCAAAGTCTTTTATTTTAACAAAGAAGTAGCGTTTGTTTTTACAAAGCCTGTTAATTCGAATTTTAATTGGCACCACTGTTGCACGTGGTGAAGAAGGAGATGCGCCATGGTTTAATTTTAAATGAAGACTGCACGTTTCTTCATTTAAAATACAACGTTTAACACAGCGTTCACCTTTCTTAGCACCTTTTTTGAATATATAATTACATTGTTGTGCAGGAAGCATGCACATCCTTTGTACAGATTTAAGTTGTTTAAATTTCTCTGAAGGAGATGAAGTATATGTGCAGATTACTGAAGGTCTGGTTGGAGAAGATGATTGGGTGGCTGGTTGGCTTGGTCTCGAACTTGATGTTGATGAGGATGAAGAAGCAGACGATTTGGAAGACTTTGATGAACATGTAGAACAACTTGAAGATGTAGAAGGACTTGGAGAAACAGCACGAGACGTTGACAAAGGACTTGGAGAAACAGCACGAGAAGTTGACGGAAGAGGTGAAGGACTTGGAGAAACAGCACGAGAAGTTGACGGAAGAGGTGAAGGACTTGTGTAAGTCGTTGACGCAGCAGGTAGTGGTGGACAGTTCTCCGGGACGATGTTAGCTAACATCAGGGCTGTCCGAAGGATGGATGGAACCGCAGAAGACGAAGTGGTAGAGGCGGGCGAAGACGAAGCAGAAGGTTTCAATTTGAGAGGTTGTGTCTGCTTCCTAATGTGTGCCATGGTGTGAGGTATAACAGCACAAGAGGAAGAATGATTTTACTAGTGCTGGGGGACCCTCTTTTATACATACTGATAGTGGTGGGGAGTGCAAGTGTTATACGGTGGGGGTAATAATGTTGTAACGAGTAAATATATATTACAATACGGGGATTTTCTAAGTCCCGAAGTGGGTCAAGGTCGTTTAATCATATTATTAAAACGGGAAATAGAGCAGTAAGTGATTCTCACTTGGACCACAAACCGATCTATTCCCCGCTTTGTACGTGAATTTTCTAAGTCCCAAGGTCATCTGAACATGAAGCCAAAGCGGGGAATAGAGCATAACATACTGCTCTATTCCCCGCTCTGTATTTGGGAAGGGGACAAAAGACAACAAACAAGAGACTGATTTTAAACAAGAGACTGACTTTATATTTTACAAGGTTTTCTCAGGCTAAGATGGGTAATGTCAACCGGTTTACGCGCCGTATTGACACAAGGTCGGTTTGCGCGCCATACCTTAGAGGGGTTAGGAAAAGGATGAGAAGCAAGATACATTACTTTGAAAATAAAGACTTTGCCAGCAACTATGTAAACAAAAATTAATCAGTTAACGTTACTTTTACAAGAACAGCCAAGGTCGGTTTTGCAAAGGTCAACAGTATCACTGAAACCCGGTGGGACGTAGACCCAAACACCCGGCGTCAGGCTGCTGCGAACCCAAGTTTTGACCAAGGTTGTTGAGGGACCTGTAGGGCCGGGAGTACATATTTCATTAGTAAATAAGACACTTCAAACCGATACCAAACATTAACATATATTAGACTAACTACATTACCTAGCAGCAAACTACAAGCGTTATCTAACATGCTTAACAAACTAACTAAACATGCAAGGGCGCGGATCTCTTAATTGCGCGTCGGGCCCAACGCACACTTAACAGACCTACGCTGCAGCAGAGTGCAACCCACTGGGACGTATACCCAAACAGCGGGCGGCAAGCTACTGCGACGAGACTGCGGACTGCTCCCGCTTATAAAGGCAAAGTGACGTCACCAAAGCGGAAGGGGGGATGTTACGTCAAAGGGGGGGGGGGGGATATTACAATACGAGGATTGTCTAAGTCCCGAAGTGGGTCAAGGTCGTTTGGTCATATTATTGAAACGGGGAATAGAGCAGTAATTGATTCTCACTTGGACCACAAACCGATCTATTCCCCGCTTTGTACGTGAATTTTCTAAGTCCCAAGGTCATCTGAACATGAAGCCAAAGCGGGGAATAGAGCATAACATACTGCTCTATTCCCCGCTCTGTATTTGGGAAGGGGACAAAAGACAACAAACAAGAGACTGATTTTAAACAAGAGACTGACTTTATATTTTACACAGTTTTCTCAGGCTAAGATGGGAAATGTCAACCGGTTTACGCGCCGTATTGACACAAGGTCGGTTTGCGCGCCATACCTTAGAGGGGTTAGGAAAAGGATGAGAAGCAAGATACATTACTTTGAAAATAAAGACTTTACCATCAACTATGTAAACAAAATTAATCAGTTAACGTTACTTTTACAAGAACAACCAAGGTCGGTTTTGCAAAGGTCAACAGTATCACTGAAACCCGGTGGGACGTAGACCCAAACACCCGGCGTCAGGCTGCTGCGAACCCAAGTTTTGACCAAGGTTGTTGAGGGACCTGTAGGGCCGGGAGTACATATTTCATTAGTAAATAAGACACTTCAAACCGATACCAAACACTAACATATATTAGACTAACTACATTACCTAGCAGCAAACTACAAGCGTTATCTAACATGCTTAACAAACTAACTAAACATGCAAGGGCGCGGATCTCTTAATTGCGCGTCGGGCCCAACGCACACTTAACAGACCTACGCTGCAGCAGAGTGCAACCCACTGGGACGTATACCCAAACAGCGGGCGGCAAGCTACTGCGACGAGACTGCGGACTGCTCCCGCTTATAAAGGCAAAGTGACGTCACCGAAGCGGAAGGGGGGATGTTACGTCACGGGGGGGATGTTACGTCACGGGGGGGGGGGGGTGACCTTGAACATGACCCAAAGGGGGGGGGGTGACCTTGAACATGACCCAAAAAAGGGGGGGGGGGAGGTTGTGTCGTCACGGGGGAAGGGGAACCGGATGTAGACCGGTTTTTAGCTTTCTACCCGTATATGGAAATGTCACGGTTACACTTGGCGACCCGCTTTGCTCCGTCTGGTACCTCATTACAGCTTTGCCTTGCGAACTGAATACACCTCTGCGCTATGTCTTCTCCCATTACACCCGAGAAACTGCAACGTTTGAAGGAGACTTTGAAGAAGTCTTCGGAAAAAAGGAGCGGATTCAAAAGACCTAGTTCTTTTAAATCTTGCATACGGAAGAATTTTCGAAACCACCCACTTTACTTCGACCAACGGCCTTCGACGTCCACTGCATCTTCACCATCGCTATCACCTCGCCCTTCATCGCTTCGACCTTCATCGCCGCCACCAACTGTTGAGGAGATAATGAAGAGGACGGCTACGGTGAAACTTACCGAGTTGGTAACGCCGCTGGAGTCTGTCGCCGTCAAGTTTGCGCAGTTGAAATTAAACGTGGAGTATCTACTTGTGGGGAAGATCAGCGATGATGAGTACCTACTCCAACACCTCTTTGGCGGCGGCCGTTACGTCAAGGTCCACCTTCCAAGGTCCACTCTGCCACCTCCTGAGACCAAGTGCGACTTGATTTTAGTACGACAGAAGGGACAAGTAAAGTGGGTTACAAAGGAAAAATAAACACTGACTACCGCTCACCGCTCCTTATCCACCATCTCCTCCAAACACAAACGGTCCTTTTCAGGACCACCCTAAGCATTTCAAGTTAGGGACTTGGCCTGTACATAGGCAGGAGACTATTAGTCTTATGTTTGTGTGCAGCCCACTTTGTGAAAATTTCTAAGTCCCAAGGTCCTTGACCTTGACCTTGACCTTGAACATGACCCAAAAAAGGGGGGGGGGTTACACAGTTTGTGCAAAGTATGTCATGTGGGTACTCAAATTACGCGGATTGATCAGACGAACAAGTTGGCGCAAACAGAATTCAGATCCGACAAAGGGTATAGCAGCAACAGCGAAAAACAACTATTTTCAAGGGCAAGCCTAAATAACTTCTTTATTTACGGTTTAAAATATATTAAGTGGGTACTCAAATTACGCGGATTGATCAGACGAACAAGTTGGTGCAAACAGAATTCAGATCCAACAAAGGGTATAGCAGCAACAGCGAAAAAACAACTATTTTCAAGGACAAACCTAAATAACTTCTTTGTTTTTGGTTCAAGGTCTAACATGTGGGTACTTCAATTACGCAGCTTGACAAGGCGAACAAGTAGGTGCAATTTAAATTTAAATCTAACCAACAGTATAGCATCCGTGGCGTAAAAACGATGGTTTGAAGGACAAGGTAACGTTGTGGTGGGGGTATATGCCTATTATACACGATAACGCTACATCATTATTCTTCCAGCTCTTGTCGTATGAACATCTACCTAGACGGTCTGAAAAATGTCGCAGTTTTACAGGAACATGAGGAAGGTGACCTTCAGTAGTCCCCTTGACACTACTTTCTACTTCCCTGACGATGAAGACAGAAGGTCTACACTTTTAGTGGACAATGAGCGGTTTCGTCGAAGAATAATTGAGGTTGAAACACTTTTAACCAGTTGTTTGCTACGCAAAAAGAACCATATGAATACATGCACCGGTTTAGATCATAGTAGCTGTTATACTTATACAGCGTTGAAGCGCAAACATTATTGAGGTTTTTAGTTACGGAGGTAAGGTCTTGACAGTCTAAGAGCTAAACCCTAACTAACACATGTAAACTAGTTATTGTGCGATGTAAAACTTGGTGGGGAGACTGGTGTAGTGGGGGACTGGTGTAGTGGGGGACTACCATCTGCCGCACACTTGCCACCTGCCGCCTGCCACCTGCCGCCGCCCATCTGCTGTCCACCATCTGCTTCGTTCTACTACACTTTTACCCCCACCATTTTGTTTGATACCAAAAACGCTAGCTAGCGAATAGTCAGTACACCTCCGGCTCTCGACCGGTGAACATCGAGCTCTCCGAGACGCTCTTCACAAAATAACAATATCATTTCACTCAAGGTCTGATAGATGTTTCTATTTCATTGCCGTCACGTTTTCTTTCCTCCTGACAGCAATGAAATGCAAACACCTAACAGAACAGATAGGTGTCAAAAACACAACATGGACTCTGCGCAGGGATCGAAGTATCTACCGTCTTTCTTCAGAAAGCAAATTGATGGCCGCAACTCGTCCGGATCAACAACATCGATGACAACCAACAACGGGGAACTATTGTAAACATGAATTATTGTAAATAAAGTAATATTTGTAATATGAATTATTGTAAATAAAATAAAGTAATATTTGTATTAGTACTACCTCGCACTAGTTTCATTCGATTGCTTCATTCGATTGTTTTCATTCGATATTTTATCGAATGACAACTATCGAATCACAATCGGATTTTACGAGTGCGAGGTAGTACTTTTTTAAAATTACCTCCCAGTGACCTTGAACTTTGAACTTTCACTCATTACGTCACAAAACCGCCTACGTCACTGGCTCAGCCTCAGATGACGTCTTTCATGACTCAGCACTTCCGGTCACGTGACCGGAAGCCATAAATCACTTGGCCCAGAAGCCCCAAATGCCCACTACTGTTATTATTACTTAACATTTTTAATTAAAATTTAAAAACCCATAATTGCTATTTAATGGATGGATTTGAATTAAATTGGCATAATTTTATCAATTGCAATATTCTCATCCAGGCGCATGTCTTAAGAAACCAACCAACTTGTTAAGGCGGACGATCTTTCTTAAAGGTGCGTTAATTTGCTAACCTTTTTAGGGGAGATTTTGATTCATTGCTGTTCATGGTGAGTTTATGTTATTTGAGAAATAATTGCGGACGTTTTCCATCACTGATTAGGGAAAAAAGTTTCAAAAAGAGGTTTGTATATTGTTTTATGTTATTTAGAAATAATAGCACACATTTTATATCAGTGATTATAGGAACAAGTTTCGCAAAAAGAGTTTTGTAGTTTGTGGACATTTACCATCAGTGATTAGAGAATATGCGAAACTCATTACAATAAAACAACAAATATTCACCTTCACCATCAATGAATTTAAAATAAAAAAACGGATTTTGGTTACATCATTTGACATAGGTATTGTCATTCCTCAGATCATTTTTATTATTTTCGTTCGAAATCGACGTTAATTTTTAATAACTTTAAAAAGAACAAAAATATATTTTGTTGTAAAAATAAATAAGTATTTGAGCGATTGTATTAACTGAAAATTAGCTGGTCGGGCAAATTTGTAATGCGAATTACAAGAGATCAGATAAGTAACAAATTTTAAAGATCTATAAAATATCTATCAACACGTCCGTCGTACCGCAAAACTAAAAAAATTATTATTCGTGGGAAAATAGTAATTACATATTAAAACCATATATTGCTTTGAAATAAATTCGTTCATAATTCATTCATTGTGGGTTGTCTTGAAATAAATGGAACAGAACAATTGAAACAATGACCAGTTTGTAAGCAGTAGGCGTGTTAGTGTACGAGTTTATTCTAAACGTAACATTGACATTGCACAATAAACCTCCAGTGTCGAGTAAACTCAGAGGTTTAACTTAAGCATTATAATGTTTGTTTGCCGCCACATTCTACGACTCCCTTCGTTAAGCCCACTAAAGGAGATTAATTTCTAAATGATGAGTCGTTGGCAGAACTCTCAAGGCAGCGGTAACACTAGAAGTTAAATCATTCAGTAAGTTTATATATTTTTAAATAGTTTTTAGTATAGTTTACCAGTTTTAGCGAATTTCCCCTATAGGGAAGAAGCTATTACCACAGGTGGCATGGTAAAATCTAGGCCCGGGACCATGATAACTTTTCGTTTTGAGGCCCCCAGATGCCAAAAACGCCATTCGTTCAAATTCATGTGTGTGTGTGTGTGTGTGTGTGTGTGTGTGTGTGTGTGTGTGTGTGTCCGTAGGCACGATAACTTTCGTAAAAATGGTCCGATCTTCATGAAATTTGGTATAAACGTGTAAGGCAGCATCTATTTTCATGAATTCAAGAACCAGACAGGTCGCTCTACTTTAAGGGGGATTTTTGGGGGGTTTTGTTCCCCCAAAATGGGTTTTTTGAACTTTTACTTATAATTATTTTTAAACCCAAATTTTGGTTTACATTATTAAATTAAGCTTAAAAAACAAACAATTTGGTATTTTGATCATCGCTCTACGTCAATTGGTTACCGAGATATTGAGAGTGCTAAACACAGTACGTTGTCCAATGTTAATCTTATGGAGAATAAGTAAAATTGTATATCTCGCTTATTAATGAGCATATATCAATGAAACTTGGGGGAAGCTCGATTACACATCATATAGATGGTCCATCGACCCTCTGAATATTGAAAGAAATTTAAATATCTGAGGAAGGGTCTATGGCCCATCGAACCATTTATACAAATTTAGTTTTGTTTATAAAAGGGGTTGATGGACCATCGACCCAGTTTATATATTTCTCTAATGAAATAAAATAAGGCTCGATGTACCATCGGCCCCAAAATTATAAATATTAATATTATATTAAAAATAAGTAAAGGGTCGATTACACATCAAATAGATGGTCCATCGACCCGTTAAATCTTTAATATTAATATCTTTCATTTTGGGGTCGATGTACCATCTATATGATGTGTAATTGAACCATGCATTTAAAAATCTAATAATATAAAGTGTAGGGTCGATTACACATCAAATAGATGGTACATCGACCCGTTCAAACATTATTCTTAATTTATAAAATGGTCTGATGGCCCATAGACCCGTTTATATTTTTTATTAAATTACATTTCCTAAACAACTGATGGTCCATCGATCGTTTATGTTATTTCATTTATTTTATTCAAGGGTCGATGTACCATCTATTTGATGTGTAATCGGTCCAGCCCCAAACTTGGTACGTGGCTTTATATGGTTGGAGAATAATAAACATTTGATATCTTGCTTGTTTATGAACATAAATTCATAAAACTTGGTATGTTGCTTCATCTGGAGGTGATCCATTGGTATTTGCATAAAAACCATATTTTGAGGTCCTTGATGCAGCAAACCTGCATACTCAGTCCTAATGTTTTTCTTAAGGGGAATAAATAACATGTCATATCTCGCTTATTTATTAATATGCTTTGATTAAAGTTGTTAAGTGGCTTCATGACTTAGTGAAGTACCATTTGAAATTCGCTGAGTATGCAGATTCGACGCAACGGGGGTATTTACACATATTTCAACTCATGCGTTATTATTACATTTCCAAATAAATCCAAAAACGTTATTTTTTATCTAATTAAATTTATAATTTTGGAAAAAATCAGAAAAGAATTTTATACGCAGAAATATGTATTTCTATTAGTCTCGGTTAAACAAAAGTTACTTGATAAAAAAGCAATTTTTTCCGATTTTGGTGATATTTTAGGGGTATATACAAATTGGACAACAAATAGATTTTTTATCCAGATCCAAACCTGGGACTCCCTAAACAACAGAAATACATATGTCAGGGTGAAATATTTGTTTTTAATATAACATGTCATTTAATTTTAAATTTGATCAGAATTGGACAAAAATAACATTTTTGAGTTTTTCTTTCTCGATTAAGATTTGAACCAGAAAGTCTGTGGCAGGCATTTGCTTAGGTATGAAATGCATTGTTACAGTAATAGCATCTTCATTTCAAATTTCACCATATTCGGTCGAAAATACGATTTTAGATTTTGTTATCAAGATTCGAATCTGAAACCCTAAAAAAATTATGGAAACTCACTTTTTGGGGTGCAAAATTCATTGCGAAACAAGTCCCTTAGTTTAACATGTCATCAAAATCGGACAAAATGTAACCTTTTTTAAGTTTTCCCATAAAACAATGTGAACCCGAGACCCCTGAAAAATTAACAAGTAGTAAATACAAGATATATCGGTTGTTTTAACGTGTTACTCAAGATGTAGGGCCTATGTATACAATTTAAGCTTCCTATCTATTACAGATTATTTCTCATAGGCATATTGTAATTTAACATGTAAAACATCGCATGACTCATGATACAATGACCACGCTGCATAGAGACCTGAAACCAATAGCTATGAAATCGTAGGTGAATTATGTGATCCTTCTATACATTAGTAGGGGCGTTTAGCCGATTCTGTATGTCGCGGGGGGGGCGGAGGAAAATGTTGCATAATTTATTCCCCCCCCCGAAATTGTTTTTCAATTACCCTAATTAATATTCATATTTTTAATTACCTTAATTACACTAATTACCCTAAGTAACTAGAGTAATTGTGCATCAATCAATGTAACTAGAGTAATTGTGCATCAATCAATGTAACTAGAGTAATTGTGCATAAGGCAATGTAATTAGACATTTTTCAACCCCCCCCCCCTAGCGATCACCTTGACCATGACAGTGATTGATGATAATGTCTTTGGGACAAAGGACTAACCCCACATTCCCAGACGGAGGGTCAGATTTATTGCCCGATAGCAATCCCCATTAAAGGACCCTTCTCCTAATTTCATTATAGAAGGGTTGTTAATCACCATGTGGGATTTCGTTAACAATGGACCATTCTCCGAATTCCGTCAATGATGGCACACACCTGTGTCTAACACCTGCATCCATCCTCGGCGACTCTGACAGTGATTGATGATAATGATATTGGGGTTGGTTATATTGCCCATCCGGGGATCGTTAACAAAGACCCTTGTCAGAATCCCATTATATGAGGGTTGATTTACGATGCACCTGCGTTGCAGACTGTGAGAAAGAAACCGATGTATGCTTCCCAAGTTAACGTCATCTGCGACGCTGGATCACCAGTGCTGCATCCCCGAACACACACTACCCCAACCACAAACATATATCCAAACATTATTTGCCACAGATCTTTTAGCTAATTCTACCTCAACATCACCATGGCCGAGGAAGTTCTAACTATGATCCAAAACCACATTCTTGATCTTGAAAGACAAATAGTATACAATAATCTAAACGTCGATTACATCATAATAGCAGGAATGAGAACTTAGCAGTATGATGTATGGCAGTTCATTCGCAACTTTCTTTGGACTAACGACATCTATGAAAGGATATATGGATTCATGGTTGCTCTACATGAATTGAACTTTCCAGACGTTACTACGACTGTGGAGCTAGTAGTAGCAGTTCCCGAAAATGACTCCGGCAATGAGAGCAACAATGGAGACTAAATTGTTACCAACCATCATTCCACCATCATAAAAGGCCTTTATCAAGGCCACATAATACTGAAGTTAGGGACATAAGGGAATCTTCATAATACTGGAAGATTGTCTTAGACATATACCAATATATTGTATTACACAAATCCCTTTTTTTGCCCCCCCCCGGAATTTTCGTTTAAGATTTTTAAACTCTATATATCTAGAGTCATTAGTCACATCATAGAACACTCTAGAACATTCTAGATGTGATTGTTAGACCACTCCTAACAGCATCGCTCCACCTTTCAGTGTTGTTTTGGAGATCAAACTGTCTTTATGTGCTTTTTTTCCAAACACCTGCGTTGAACAGCTGCATCAACCCCACCAAAACAACAGCCACCCCCACCCCTTATTCACTACCATCTCCAGCTAAAAATTCAGTTTAGTCTGAAGTTTCGAAAGAGCAACAACTACAACTACGAAGAGATAATGTCCATCATTGAGTGGGATTGTGACATCACCAACACCCAGTTGGAGGAGGTTTGCGTCTCAGCAGAGTCACCAATGAATAACAAGAATAAAATTCATTAAATTCTAGGCATTATGGCTATTTTTCATTAGCCGATGAAGTCGATGACGATTACTTTGAAGGTGACGAACTCTACAGTAAAAAATATGATGAATGCACATTGAGACATTTTCGTAAGAAGAGACGATGGAGCATTAACAAAAAGTTTAAGTAGGCGCATGAGCCAAAAACGTACTGAACTATTCAATAACTGGAAGACGAGCTATACACCAAACTACGGGGAATCAACAGCATGTGGAATCATTACCCGATCGACGACTCAGAATGGGATTATTGGCCACGGGACATGGATTACAAAATTAATTTCTCCCCCATTGAACAGGGACATCTTTAGGTCATTGAGTACGAGCAGAAGTACATGATGCTAGTCAACATGTGGTGGAACCGGCGAACCGATGAACTTCACACAATTTTTTCAACAAGTAAAATAAATACTAAACATTCACATCCAACTCCTCCTCCCTCTCCGGATAAAAATCGGCTCTTTTTAGGGCCTGTCGGTCCTTCTCAAGACCAAATTAACATTCCAAGTTAGGGCCCGGAAGAAATTTCTTCCCAATGATGTAAAAATATCGAACCCCCCCGGAATTTTATTTAAATTTTTAGACTCGATATATTTAAAGTCATTAGTCCACAACATAGAACATTCTAGACCACTCCAAACAGCATCGCACCACCATTCAGTGTTGTTTTGGAGCTCAAACTGTCTTGATGTGCGGGTTTTGTTTTGTTTTGTGTGCATGTGTGTGTGTGTGTGTAAGTTGAACTCATTGTTTTAAAAAGTCTCTGTAATTGAAAATTACTGTACAATGGATGATGATGATGGTGATGCAACAAGAGTGATCAAAGCATCAATGGCCAAGATACGTTATTTTAAACGTCTTACATTACGTGAAAAGTTAGCAATCAAGTCGGCGTTAGATAGAGCGAGAGACGCATTTTGGACTAGACGCAGGTGAGCATTACAGAGATCATGAAAGAAAAAGTTACAAAATCTGTTACATTTAATGAATATCTAAATAACCATTACACATATGAACCGAATGAGGATGGGCAGCAGTTAACATGGACTCAAATTGCGATGGATGAAATAAGATTCCGTAGACCATTGGAACTGATGTTGGAAGAAAAAATGAAACATCTAGTCTGTTGCAACAAGATGTGTCACAACGAGTGCGCACATTTTACTTCAAGGATGAGCAGACACAACACCAGTTAGTAGTACGGTAGAAGTAATACGGTACAGAAATGATCGCTTACGTTTCCGTGAACGATTATATCAACCATTTATTGACGAGATTGAGGTTATGAACAATAATGTTAGGTGATCATTCATTGACAACACCACCGCCTCTGCCGTCATCTGTAAAAAAAAACAACTGTCAGCCAAATCCATCATAGCGTGTAAGTTGAGAGTGTGGTAATTTTTTGATCAGAGGTGATCATGGTCTTGAATTGGAAACATCCGTTCCCAGCCATTGTGGCGGGACCATCTGGTTGTGGTAAGTCACAGTTTGTGTCAAAGTTTATAAAACACATTACAAAAATCTGTGACACAAAAATTGCCAGTATAAACTGGCATTATGGCAGTGGTGGTGGTGGAGGAGGAGACTCAGATAACTTAAACATTAACTACATAGAAGGACTGCCAAACTTGGCGGATTTTTCTGGTAATGATCCGATACTTGTAATTATAGACGATATGATGCGTGAGATTGACAATCGTGTGTTGGATTTGTTCACTAAAGGGTGTCATCATCGCAACATTAGTGTGTTTTTCATTACTCAAAATTTCTTTCATCAAGGACTTTGGCAGAGGGAAATCTCATTGAATGAACGTTACATTGTGTGTTTTAAGAATCCTAGAGATAGAGTGCAGATTAGGTACTTGGCCAGACAAATATATCCAGACGGTTCGAAATTCATCGAGGAAGCGTACACAGACAACACAAAAAATCCACACTAAAACCTACTGATAGACTTGAAACAATCAACAGAATATGCGAGTACGAAGTTGTAGTTCCAGACGATTCTACGAATTACGTCTATGTACCAAAGAAAAAGTAATTTTTTCAGTATCAATCCTGTTATTATCATTCATTGTTATTTTTTCTATATTTCTGTTTGTTACAGATGTATTATTTGTTTATTTTGTTTAATGTATTATTGCTATTTCATTACAATTTAGTTACTAGTTGTTGCCTGATAAATATGAGGGTATTAAAAACAGGCTGATTTGCCAGGCCGTTTTCTTTTTTCCTCCTGGCTGAAAAAATAAAAATATGGTTTCTCGTAAATGTGACAGTATTCTGGTAACTTTGACGAATTTTAAAATTAAATCAAGATAGCATGGGGACAGCTCAAACTCTAAAGTAGTTAAGGTTTTTAAGTTAAATATTTTAATGTAAGCTATAAAATACATGATTCTAGGAATTTTATAATTATAAAGCCGCTTAACAAAGTTAG
The DNA here is from genome assembly GCA_963675035.1 of Allygus modestus. Classification (NCBI taxonomy): domain Eukaryota; kingdom Metazoa; phylum Arthropoda; class Insecta; order Hemiptera; family Cicadellidae; genus Allygus; species Allygus modestus. The sequence goes on from OY776113.1 coordinate 93,956,751, forward strand.
AATTTATAAAAGTTAGCCCTTATGGAATAATTCCGAAAATTACCTCTGAAATCATGAATGGGACGAGTTATTTAAGAGATTAGAATTATAAAAGAATAATGAAAGTACTATTTTTAATAAATTCTTTCAAACTAAATACATTAAGATTAAGGATTGACAAAACAAACATTAAATATGGTAACTATAACGCAAACAATCACGTGTTAAGGTATTATAATTGAATTGAATGCCCTCAGACTCACTTGGTCAGCAACTTGGAATGTAAAGCTGCCGACTCACATCAAAGCTTCTGAAGTAGTTTGTTTTGTTTCAGAAATAACATAGCCACAATGAAATATATTTAGAGAGAGTACTAGTGATTAGACTCGAATTATGTTAAGCCACGGCGTGACAATGTTGACATTAACGATTGTGTCTGCTACTTTTGGGTTGTACTTGTGCTAACGGAGTCGTCTCGGGGTATATTGCTGAGGCATAGTTAAATTTGCATTACTTTCAAATAAAATTATGAAATTATTTCATTTAAACTTACCTTGACATATGGTCGCAGTTAAACCTTGTATTTTTTAATACGTAACAAATTATATAACCTAAGTTACAAATACGAAAAATAAGTTGGGTTATGCATACAATATGCCTCTTCCTAACAAACTCAACCGAGGGATTTGTTAAATGTGGTATGGGCGAGGTTTTAGTTGCATAAGCAGTAAATCGGCAAACGAACATTATGGTGCTTAAGCTCAACCCGTGAGGCTACCCGAAATAAACTTGTACACCTGGCAAGCTCACCACTGACAAAGGTAGGTTTAATACTTTAGGTCCTGGCATTTTGGAGAATTAAGAGAAACTAGTCTTGTGCCGCCTTATGACTTATCATTCTCTTGTAATTTTATAAAAGTGTATATTTAGACACACTATGTATGATTTCCGATAACGATTGTTTTGAAATTTTGTATAATTGAGTACCATATTATTTATTATTAACTTTATAATTCAAGTCAAGTACTGTATTATTTAGGAGGTTAATTTTCTTGGGACTACAATTACAAAGGCTTTGTGTACAGTACCACTAAAGTTGTTAATAACTGGGTCGACCCAAACCAACGTCAAAACAAATGGTTATTTAAAACCAATATAAGTGGGTTCCATTGCGATTTATAAGCTATAATCATAAAAGGTTCCTTTATAAACCTAACCAACATTTCAAGTCCTATTTAATTTATATGTGAGGTAAGTGAAAATGTTTTATCTCACTACCGTGTAACCACATTTTAGTATTTACATCGATGACCACATTAGAGCAACGAAAGAATATAAGTCCACGAAACAAATTAACCTGACAATAACCTTGAGCTTGAGCCTGATTAACCTTGAGCTTCAAATGTTTTCATATTCCCACAAACCAGCTGGACAAACCCATGACGCCCTTCGCGTGTTTTGTTGCACATGCGATTAGTTTTTATTTTACTCGGAAATGCAACTTAAAAAATTTATTATTCAGTTTCCTACAATTATAACGAGTATGTAGGTTTAAACAATTGCGTGGTAAAAATAATTTAATGGAATCAATGACGTCATTCTCATCATTGTAAAGCGTTTTCTCAGTGCTCACCGCCTCATCTTTAGTACCGTTGGCAATAAATCACTATTTAAGACGCCGACGCAATTAAGGCGTGCTTAATAAAATGATTAACTATGAGGGTGGGTTCAGTTAGATGCCTCGTGTAGCCTTGTTCTTGTTACTTTCGAAGGCCGACTGATTCTTTAGCCAGAATACTTAAACATTTGCCCAATAACCAATGACAGTTGGATCAATTTTATAAATTGTATATTTTGCTCGGAACCGATCTGGTACTTGAGATTTACACAAAACAAGCAAAAACGAACGATAAACACAACAATAAATAGTCTTTACCACAATTACCAAGATGGTGAAAGTATTGAAGTCAAGTTTTCAAAATATTTTAAGATTTCGGGTAAAAATGTAAATTGTTAGCCTAAACCAAAATCTTAACATCATGGGGTACAGTTTTCAAATTTGGCGAACTCTTTACATTTAATTAAATTGTTATCTTTAACACTGATTTATACAGAATGACATCAGTGTATTAATTTAGAGACTGAACTCATATTCCCAACGGTAACTAACGCAGAAGCCGATCTCTATTGCTTGCTACCTAAGAGTAACATTTGACAAATGTCCCATTTCACTTGTCGTCCCTTTGCTTTGTAATGTCAATTCATCACTTTTTCATCCTACCGTACCTTCTTTGAGTTAAAAAGTGTCTTTCGTTCACGTGTTTAAAATAATTGTCGTTCGTTGTAATTGCACTGCCCTTCCATTTCTCAACTTGATCAGTATAAAGTAACCTAACATTATTGATACATTCATGCTATTTTACTACTAAATGTTGCCTTTTATTCGTTGTTTATTTACATCGTAATAAAAAAGGTCCATACACTGATCCTTGTGGGACACCGTATCTCACGGCTTGCCGGTATGCGACAGTTAAATAGCGTTAGTAGTTTGTAGCTTTAGTGCTCCAGAGTCGGATTGATTCAATCTAACGTGTTTCCATTCTTAAAAGAGACTTTTTAAGATGCTAACCCACCCCACGTAGTCAATTTAGGACGTATTTGAATGTTTACCGGAACTCTGTTTTGGGCTATGCCTATTAGTGACGCAGTTGTGTTTATTTACATAACCTCAAACATGAAACACTGCCTCGTCACACCAAAATGTGGTTTTAGGCCGCTCGTTGTGCCACTGAATGAAACTCTCAGATAATGCCCTGTGACGATTGTAATAATGTAGGAAAAGTGCTCATTATTGACGTTCTGACGGTTTGATGGAGAAATTTTCTCTTAATATATTATGGAGTTTTTAGCAATTAAGCCCTGTTTCTCGGGAAGCAATCCCACTGATTTCTTTAGACTACGGGTAAACACATCACGCGGTCTTTCAATGTTCTGTGTCAGAATAATGTGGACGACCTGTTCTCTTTTTGTCAATAACACTTGCAGTTTCCATCAATTCTTGATGACTGTTGTTTATAGTTTTTATTTGTTATTTAGAGATACATTAACACTTTTCACACACCTTTATCACTTTTCTACAGCCTTTGAAACACGTTGTATTTATACTTTGTATCAATAAATCAGTCATAAAGAAGGGGTTTTAACCTCTTACTTAGACAATGATTGATAGTTTTTAATAAAACCTAATTAAGTAACCGTTCCTTGTTGCTAAGTGGTGTACGGCTGTATGGCTGTTCAGGGATTCATCACTAAATCACTGGGTAAGACGCCGACGCAACTACTGTCTCAAATTCTACGATAAATTAGTTTAATTAATATTAAGACAAAGTTCTATTTACAACGATTTATAACATTGATTAGTATAGTAGAACCACTCGTTTAATAACAATTTACAATTTTGAATTTATAAATAACATATCAGCCGACTGAGCCGAGTGAAAAGTGATTTAATAAAAAGTGTAATTTTCCAAAAGGTAGTTTGTCATTCTCTTGTTTTGTTTGTCTAAAATCGCACCGCCAGCCGTATTTACCTAATTTCCTGAGCGATTTCTTAGTGTTACAAGATTAGGACCTAACCTAGTTATGAATTGCTGATTTCACCCAAATTGCTGGCATTTTCACCCAAATCCTCCCGTTCGGGGGGTGGTGGTTGGGAGAGGGGGAGGACACGGAGGGGTTTTTACCAATCACGTTTTGAGAACAGGGGGCATTTAGGGTGATGTATGACACTGCTGGGACGAGAGCAGCATCTTTATCCTTCATTAAAGCACTCGGTCCAAGTTCTTGCCTCACTTGCCCACCAAAAACAGGAGTACTTCCATCAACCTCATCTCTAACTCGTTTATTGATTTTTGCACGTTAGTAAAAATACCCAAGTTGCAGAAATACCTGTGTAACCTTACTGAAACATGGCAATTAGTTTTATAATGGCTCAGATTTGTCGAAATTTATTATATGTTGATGTTTGAATGAAATATTTATTTTCAGTTTCAAAATATTCATTGAACACAACTAGGCGAAGCCGTTTCATAAGATCTATAGAAATATATTCATAAACAAGAGAGACATAAAATTGAATATTTTTTTAATATCATTGAGCTGAGTACACAGTTTTGATGCGTCTTTAATAAAAATTAAATACCACAGAGCCTCAAATTCTGTATGTAATATGAATATAGACCACAACTAGATAAAGCCAATAGTCGGGTTTCATAATAAACATGTATTTATAAGTAAACAAACCTACATACCGCGGTCATTCCCCAGTCCTGTAGTTACTAACCTTTGCAGTAACTACAAGGTGATTAGGACTTGGTGTGAACAACCATTTTTGTAAAAATATACGTCGATTGTTTTATTAATATTAGACATTTCTAACCTAATCATTGTGGCTAAGAAAAAATAGTTTAGGATTTTGTAAAAAACGGCGTTATAGTTTAATAAACACTCTTTTTTACCAATGATATTGTAAGAGACTTTAAATTTTCCTAAAATCATTTCCCTTACAATTCCTAACCAAACTAATGAATCTTTCCTTCCTCGGACATTAAACCTTTCTAAGAACAAATTCCTTTCTCAGACAATAGAGCCAGTAAACCTATCCCTTTTGACCCTGAACCCTATCACCATGAGATCCATCCACATTGCACAGTACCCGTGAGAAATGCTGATACAATACTAACTCCAACTAAAGACCTCCCCATATCATATTGAACCAATAGCCTTCTTCCTCTCCATGAAAAATTATACTTAGACAGCCAATGACAACCATCCACAGCTTTGGAGTGGAAGGGGATGGAAGCAAGATGAAGACAATTAATTTAGTCTGCCAACATCATCCTAGAAGAATGAATTAGAAAGTTTCAGTGACTAGTAGTGCGGGAGTGATGGCCTTGTGCCAAAAATGGGCAATTCGAAATTTTGTGAAGTGTCGGTATAGTGAAAAATCTGGATAAACCCAAAAACCCAAGTAACTCTTTTAAATTAACTCAAACGCCTTATATAACAATGAACTGGTGAATTTAGTAATCACATTATGTTTTCAACCTTTTAAATTGATAAATGATTTAGCTCAATGCAGAAAATATGAAACAACTCTATTATATTTGCATTTAATTTAAAATGGTTTGTTCAAGTAACATTAAAGTCACAGAAGTGTAATATAATTTAAAATTATGAGAATAATGTTTGAAATGTGAACTTTCATTAATTTGCTTTATTTTGACAGTTTATTATAAATATAAATTAAACCTTTATGTATATTTATATACAATCAATGTCATAGTTAATTCATTCTTAAAGGAAATATATTTTAAAATCCTAATACCAATTTAATTATCTCTGAAAACATTCACAAGAGTTAATAATTATCAAATTGTTGTAACTGTATATTTTGATTTATATTATACTTTTTATTGATCAAAAACGTAGCATTCAATTATTTCTGATCCTAAACTCTCCAATCAAGTGATCAGTAGTAACCTCTCACTATTGCCAAGTGCTCTCAATTTTATAATTTACTTTAAGTATTAATTTTTGTACTACCTAAGCGGACTATCTTACAATATTAACGATTAATCTTGTATCCAACCTTATTTTCTGAAAGTACTTTAAATTTCCTATAAGATAAAACCACTTGAATGAAGATTAAGTGGTTTTATAATAGTCATAAAAATAGGGTAACAGTGAAAATAAGTGATTTTAGCATATACATATGAGCGAAACACTAATATTTTTATTTTTACGCATCTTTATATATAATTCTGTAAGCGAAACTTTTAAGTCAAAATTGTGGGAGTTTGGCAAATCACATGATGATGGGATATTACTCAAATTAAAGGTCTTGATCCAGGGACTCAGGAAAAATAGCAGTATATCTAAAACGTTACCAGCAAACGAGAAATAACGTAAATTACCCCCCGTAAGAAAAGCATTGGGATTTAAAAACGTCTGTTTTGTTTACATTAAAACATGTGATTAAGTGTCTACTTTGTTTACGAACTGACATGTGTTCAAATCAGATTAGGCGGAGTATTGGAGCCATCAGGTTAGGGGATTTACCCCCTTCAAGCAACTAGTTATTTTAAAATACTGTCAAACATAGTAAAAACTTGATAATAATATACGCTTTTAAATTATATACTAAAACATGTGATCTACTGCTTAATGTTTGAGATATTAAACATTAATGTGGAAAAACACGGATATCTGGATGAATGAAAAATGTCATATGCAATTAGCCTACTTAATGTTTCAAAGTACAAGCCTGTTAAAATATTATGAACAAAAGATTAGAAAAAAACTAAAGAACGAAATTAATTAACTTGAACGTCCTTTAAATTAGAGAAAGTAACAACTCGCCCATTAGTTTAACTTATTTTCAAAATGTCCCCCATTTATTGAAAAAAGTTTTTCATAATAACCTCAATAAGCAGACATCAAAACAATTCTACTCTGTGGTTATGATCAACTTCCTATAATCCTTGTACTTATGTGAAGTGGAATGGATGTAAATCGCTCCTATGTGTAGTACTTATAACACCACCCATCCAACCTCTGAAGCAATCTGCCTACTGCAAATTTGCGGAGTTTCTTCAGCCATACTGACGGTTTCTTCTTCAACCCTAAACTCTTGCGCCGCTCCACCTTCCTCTTTGGGTTTATGCAACCTCGTTAACACTGATTTGATGAGCTTGGCATGCGGTGATTGGGATACCATGTGGCACTCACTCTCAGCGGCAAATGCATTTCCGTTACAAAAACCCTACACAAAATGCATTTTAACATTCCTTGCTTGAGAACTCTATGACGACTGCATAGTATTAACCACTTATGCATTAACTTAGTATGACCACTTATACATTAACTGGTACAGTAGTTATTTCTAATTATTAAAAGAAGAGCAGATTAATCTTTTCAATCAGAAATATAAAATTCCTTTTGTTCTCAAAAAACTAAAAGGACTCTGATGGGTTAAAAATGTAACGTTATGATATATATATATATATATATATATATATATATATATATATATATAAATGTAAGGTATGATATCAATGAAGGAATTAAGAACTCTCTGTACACTTTAAGGTCAGTTTGTATCTTTATACTCTTTTTCAAAAGATACAAATATTGAGCGTATATAGAAAGGAATTTAGATTGTCTATCTCTTTATAGTTATTTTAGTTTAGATAGAGTCAGTGTATTTAAAGAGGTTAACATTTAGCATTGAAGTTGTATTTTGTAGACTAGGTTAGATTAAATTACGATCAAACTACATTAAGCTAATTTGTAATTGCTTTAACATTTGCAAAAGCTCTAAAGATTCTTAAATGATGGCAAAATCCTATTGTAGAAAAATAAAAACAAACTACTCGTATTACGGATTAACGACGATAGTAAACATTTCAAGTGACGGTTTTATTCTTAAATTTAACGTTAATAATGTTCTGTTTATATAACCCCTAAACCCAGTATGTAATATATCATTTGAAATCTATATATTTAATTCCGTAAGCGAATCGGTCCCAACGAAATACCTCGAGCTAGGAAGAAGTTAAGTTCGGTTATGACGATTCATTTTAAAGCTTGAGAGCCAAGGACGGTAGGGAAAATATCAGAAATGTCAAAAATTACGTGGGCTACGCCAAACTGGACTTGAAAGATCCAATGATTTTCTTATGGAAATATCACTACAGTGTTTTTACTAATGAGCAAAATGAACTAATGATCAGCTGTGATTATCCACTTACACAAAAACCGTATGTTAGGGGCTACAGCCCCTGTAAGCCACTAGTTTTATTTAATGAAGAAGCTTTTTACTACGATTGACAGAATTAAAAAATCACAAGTAAAGATAAAAACAATAAAGTATCAAACTTGTTTGTATGCTAAATACTAGTTTTGAGGCTGACATTGGGTAGGTTATACAACAAATGAAGTTGTCATTACATATGGTAAGTCTTTTGGCTGTCTATTACGAAAAACTTCCCTTTCACCTTTGGCCCCTCCATTTTGCAGCGACTGGGGATGGAATCTCCGGGTTTGGTTCCCAACCTGAGGCTGTGGTCCCTGTTGTACTTGGATACACTGTCAGTTGAGTTGGCCAGTCGGAGGGCAGAGCAGGTCCGCCTGTTTGAGCCTGATCACAGCTGTCACAGGAGCACGGGAGTTGGCCCTCTGAAAAGTCAATTGGGCTGCCTATTCCATCCCACCCTTTCCTTTCCTTTTGTATCCTCTTATTCCGGTAACCTGCTCAAAATTCCCACTTGTGGAGGACGTGCCTAGCAGCTAATGCTGGGGTTTCCTAATCCAGCAATAACAACATGCTCAAATGGCTGTTTTCCATTAACAGTGTGTTTTTATGACTATTCAGAACACCTAATCTTCTTTAAGGTGTTTTTATCTTATAGTAAGTTTAAAGCACTTTCATAAAATAAGGTTGGATGCAAGATTAAACATTAATAATCATTGGTAAAAACAGTGTTTATTGAACTACACGCTAAGATGCCAAGAGTGAAAAACCCCTGTATTTGATAGAATGAATTAGGTGTTCACTCCGAAAGAATGGATGTTCACTCTCAATAAATTGAAAAATGTAATACTGTTACAAATAGTGAAATTTTTTTCGTTAAAAGATGAGTTTTTCACTCTTTCATTTGACGAGTACCTAACCGTTGTGAGGCGATTTCTGGGGGGGGGGGAACAAATTCCAATATCGTAACGACTCCCCTAGAAAACGGCCACCGATCGATGTTCCTCGGAATCCACTCAGAAACGAGCTGGGATTTATTCCAGGGGTCGGATAAACAAAATTGATAATGAAGGTCGAGAATTGTGTGTGACGCAGGGCTCAGACAGCAACCGTGACGAAAATCGTCTTCAAATCAACTTAACGGTTATGTTACTTCATCCTCGCCCTCGTAAAATTTTGTTAATTTTGCCTAGAATTTTGAAACCAACTCTGCAGGGGGTTATGTTGACGCGTTTTAAAGTTATCTTTTGGGTACAGCCGATTTACTAAGTAAAACTATAAAGGTTCCAAAATATTCCAATAAAATCCCTATTGGTATTTGCGATTTGCAAAGTTGAGTATAAATCCTGCAGAGTTTACGAACCAATCAAAGAATCCATACGTGGCCAATTTAACCGATTAATTGAAATCAAAATTAAAAGAAAATAATTTAATTTAGAAAGATGGGTACCTTGGATTTAAACGAAATTTACCCTCTAAAATATAATCAATGAGATGTCGGTGGAATAGGCCCGTAAAATAAGGGTTGGTAGTCAAACGGCGCGAGACTTATTTGTGTTGAAATACACTCGAGGCGTCGACGTCCCTAAGTACCCCTACTACCACTCGCTGATCAGGTTTTAGAGTTTCACCGAAGTGAATCGTAGAGATTCCGGATTAATCTCAACGGGATTCTCAGTGCCGTATCGTTGACTTGAGGTTCACCCAATTATATTTAATTGGGTTATTAACGTTCTACGAAATCGTCTTCGGGACCATGATCGATCATGAACGAAACACGAAAGAATAGAAAAGAAACGTTATTTAATATTCGCAGATTTTAGAATAAAAAGTTCAATTTGGGCGGAGATTAATTTAGGATGGATATTACTAATCGGAATTTACTAAAATAATTAGATGCGAACCTGGAAAGAACTAACAGACCTGTTCCCGACAGACTGGAACAGGTCGGTCCGGTGACAAAAATTTACTATTTTACGGAAAAATAAAACAGCGTGACAGTAATTTTATAGGATTAAAACGTGGTAATATACTACAATGTAATAAAAGAGGTTCAGTTTAACCAAAGGCTAACTATACCTTAACGGGAAATCGTAAAACGCCGATTCGGAATACGGCAACAACGTAGCGTCTAAGCGTGTTCGCGGTTCGGAGCAGAATGATTGCCTACACGAGGTTTTCAATTTCCTTCTTCCCCTCCATTCCCCCTCCAGTGATGAGGGGGGATCATCTGGTTACAAACTTCAGGCGTTTGTCAAAAATAAGTCCTCCCACCAGCTGTCGACGGCCCTAGCGAAGAAGAAGACTCGTGCCGGTTGTCAACAAACGCTAGGTTATGTAGTTGTTATTGTCGTTCTGGGATTAACTATGGTTTATTTAAGTAGTCGGTGCTTACAAAGCCTCAGTGAAGTGTTCAGGCTATGGTTGGAATATGGTTTGCAGTGAAATTAAATGAATCAAAGTGAAAACGAGTGAAATGTGTTTTGGTGATTTTCGATCTTAGGCCTAGGCCCTAGGTACAGTGGGAGCATAGGTCTAGGCTATCCTTCCTGGTTTGGTGAGTCCCAGCTGTTTGTTCCAGCGTTTGTTTATATCACCTCAAAGTTTTACCCCCCTAAAGTTTGGTACCTCACACCCCCTACCAACTTCGGCAAAAAAACGAGAAAAAAAATTGTTGAACTTCGGGGTTGACAGGTGAGGTCGGAATAATTCATTGCAGTCGTTTTAAGGGTTTATTACCATAACAGACAAATAAATACTGATCAAACAATTCCTACGACACAAACAAAATTCGCGATCTCGTATAAAAATAATTAAATAAACAAATAAAGAACTTCCATGCTGACTACCATGCGATCTGACACCCCTAATGGGTCACATGCAATAAAAAGTTACACCCTACCCACAGGCTTCCAAAACAAAATTAAACAACGTGCACTGCCACTTAAACAAAACAAAATATATACTCATCAATACCATAACGAAAACAAAACGACCGTATTCGGACTTCAACTTGAAGTTACCGAAATAAACAAAGTAAATAATGAATTAACAAAACAACGGAAAGCCTGGGGAGGTTATCGAGCTCCGTTGTTCTCCCGTCCGTATCCTCATCGTAATGGACTGTCACGCTGTTCAACGATACCACCCCTATCCCCGGAAACGTGGGGAAAATATTCACCGACCGTGGTACGGTTTGACGTCTTTGACGTGGACAACGTGCGTGGATTCGGTTCGAAGGTCTTTCACCTCATACATGTTGACGCCCCGTTTTCCCGTGATTTCACAAGGTCCGTCAAATTTTGGGGCGAGTTTCCCGACCACCGCGTCAGCCGCCGAAGAGAGGGTATGGACGCGCCGTAGTACCCTGTCTCCTACGTTGTATTTCACCTCCCACCTTTGGGGGTTGTAGTACTTTGCCTGCCTCGCGTAGGCGGCTTTGAGGTTCTCGTGCGTCCTCTCGTAGATACGTTTGAATTCGCTGACGCGTTTGGCATGTACCTCATCGAGTGTGGGATCGGGATCCGCAGTGGTTACTATCTGGACCGTGGGCCCGCGTATCGCCTTAGGCACTTTCAGCTCGCGTCCCAAGCTCAACATCACCGGTGTATATCCCGTTGAATCGTGGACGGCGGTGTTTAGAGCGAACTGAAACTCACCCAGATTCATGTCCCATGACCTATGATTTTCTTTCACAAACTGGGAAATCATGGTCTTCACAACCCGGTTTGCGCGTTCCACCGGATTTGATTGAGGGCTGTAAGGTGCCGTGTTCGTGAAATGTACGTCCCATTCGGCTGCCAAGTTCTTAAAGAGGTTCGATACGAATTGGGTCCCGTTATCAACGATGATCGTCTCGGGGGCCCCGTAACGGAGAAGCACCTCTTTAGTTCTGCTTGTCACGTTCTTGGCAGTCGCGGCCCCGATTGGACATAGCTCGATCCACTTGCTGAAGAGGTCCTGAATCACCAGCAAGAAACGATGGCCTCTACCAGATCGAGGCAGAGGACCCACAAGATCGGCGGATATAGCGTGCCACGGACCCTTGGGGCTTCTAAAGTACATTTTACCCGCTGGTTTCAATTGGGCCACTTTGTACCTCTGGCACGTGTCACAGGACCGAACGTACGACTTCTCCTCATTGCACCACCCAGGCCAATAGTACTCGGCACCAACCCGTCGAAGGGTTTTCTTGACGCCGAGATGTCCTGCGGTTGCGTGGTCGTGGTTTTGGCGTAGTACCGCCTCTATTTGGTCTGGGGGTACGCAAATACTCCACTGGCATGCCACGTCTCCTTTCCTGAGGAAGGAACGGTAGAGGCGGTCAGATACGACCTGGTACCGCTGGTGTCGTCGTGGATGTGTGTTGACTGCCGCCAGCAAGTGGTCGTACCACCCCGTTCGTTTGGGGTTGTCAGTTCCCGTGTTCTTTGGCGGACGGGGTTCCGGGTCGCGTCTGGGCTGTTCTACCGTGCTCGTTTCCAAGTTGCCACCCGCTCTCGGGTTACGTCGCCCCCTCGTCACGATTGCTATCTCCAAAGGAGAGGAAGTCGGTTCGACGAGGTTGGGCTCACTGACGTTCTCAACGGGCCGTCTGGACAGGGCGTCTGCAACTCGATTCAGGGTTCCTTTGCGGTACCTGATTTCGAAGTTGTACTGTTGCAACTCCATCACCCACCGAGCCAATCGTCCGCTGGGTTCGTGCAGCCTCATCAGCCACTTCAGCGCGACGTGGTCGGTTATCGCGATGAAACTGTAACCCTCCAGGTACGGCTTGAACTTTCTCGTTGCCCAGACTAACGCCAGGCACTCTTTTTCGGTTGTCGTATAATTTTTCTCTTGGTCTGTGAGCAAACGGCTGGCGTATGCGACAACGACCTCTTTGGCGTCCTGGGTCTGCGTGAGGGTGGCCCCGAGCCCGGTGTTTGATGCGTCTACCTGCAACACGAATGGCACGTTGAAGTCTGGGCAGGCTAAGACGGGAGCTGATGCTAGGCACCGTTTTAGCTCTTCGAAGGACTCCTTTTGCTCGTGACCCCACAGCCACTTGGAGTTTTTCTTCAACAACTTCCTCATCGGGGCTGTCACATTGGCAAACTTATCGACAAATCGCTGATACCACGACGCCAAACCCAGAAAGCTTCGTAGTGCTTTACAGTTCGTAGGTCTTGGGAAGTCGCGTACCGCGCGGACCTTTTCTGGGTCGGTCGATATACCCTCGCTGTTTACGACATGGCCCAGGTATTTGAGCTCCCTCTTGCAAAAAGTGCACTTCTCGGGGTTTAACCGCAGTCCGACCTTTCTAAGGCGCTCGAAAACCACCCGGAGTAGTTGCAAGTGCTCATCGAATGAGGTGGACACAACAACGAGGTCATCGAGATAGGCGAAGACTTTTGGCTCCAGCTCCGGTCCTATAACTTTGTCCAATAGCCTTTGGAATGTCGCTCCGGCCGAATGGAGTCCAAAGGGCATCACCGTGAACTGGTACAGGCCCAGTCCCGGGACGGTAAATGCCGTGATCGGTCGGCTCTCCTTGGCAAGTGGCACTTGCTAATAGCCCTGCCTCAGGTCCAGGGTACTGATGTACCTTGCTTGCCTCAGTTTCTCCAAAATGGCGTTGATCCTGGGGAGCGGATAAGCGTCGGGGATAAAGCATTCGTTGACGCGGCGCATTTCGATGCAAAACCGGAATTTGCCGTTGCTCTTCCTTGTCAGTACTACTGGTGAGCTCCAGGGGCTTTCCGACGGTTCAATGACACCGTCGCGGAGCATGGTCGCCACCTCTTCATTGATCACTGCTTGCATGGCGGGATTCCTTGGGTAGTACCGCTGTTTAACGGGGACTACGTTTTCCTTTAATCGTATCGAATGATCTGCCAACGTAGTCTTCCCCTCAACAGCGTCAAACATCGGCAACTCGTGTCCCAGGAACTCTGCAAGCCGCGTGTCTTCGTCAGCGGTCAGCGTGTGCAAAGCGCTCACCGCGTAGGAGGGCTCTTCGTCTTGATTGTCGGGGTTTAAGGCCTCGGGACGTAATTGGATGAGGTTTAGGTCGGTAATACACCTCATGCCTAGGACTACATCAGTCGTCAGGCCAGGGACGAAAAATGCTTCCCACGAATGTATTTGGCCGGCGATTTCACCCACGACACTATACAGATCTGAAACCCGACAGCTGGACCCATCGGCCATCCGCAGCTCCGCCTGTTGTTCACAAGGTGAGACGTCACACGTACAGAGGTGTCGCATTACCTGATCCCCGATCAGGTTCACCAATGAGCCCGTATCGACGAGGGCTTTGAAAGTCTCGCCTGCGATGGTCACGTTGACGAAAGGACGAAAGTCGCCGGGGTCCAGGCCGGTTCCAACACCGCCTGTGAAAGTCCCTACGACCTTGAGCCAGCGGCCCCATTCCTCGGAGGTCGTGCGTCGATCTGGAACGGGCTCAGCGGACCTCCGGTTGGCTGAGTCCGGCTCCCGTTTCCCGACCTGCAAGGACATCGACGAGTGGAGATGCCTATTTGCTTGCACCGAAAGCACTTCAAAACTTTCGGTTTAGAGCAATCTCGGAACATGTGCCCCACCTCGTCACAGTTCCAACAGATTGGACTGCCTCTTCTTGGGCTCGGCGTTGGTCTTCCCGTTGGACTTTGCGATCGATGTCGTGTCGTCTCTGCAGACTTGAATTGGCGGCTCGTTCGTTGTGGAGAAGGGTGTCGTGTCAGAGCTTCGGAAAACGAGACTCGCTGATCCTGAGAGACAACCAAGTTTTCTTTTGGCGTTTGCCTATTCTCCACCTTGGGTTCACTAGCGTCTTCGTGGGACCGTCGCTCTACTGCTGTGCTGTCGAATGCCCGATCTGACTTCCGTTTGTAGAAGTAAGCCGTCTCCGGGACGAGAGCGAGCGAGGGCTGCGGTGGTGGGCGAAAGCTCTGGCGGCTGCGCACATAGGCCTCGTATTCTTCCGCTCTCTCCGTCAGCCTCTCCACAGTACTGAAGTCGGCCCGTCGTACCATGAGTTTGTACTCTGGGCGCATGTTACAGTAGATCAGATCGAGTTTGCCGTATTCTGAAAAACTGCCACTCCGCCGGACCAGAGTTGTAATTGCGACCACGTAGTTGCGAATGGGCTCGTGCTCTCCTTGCGTACGTTTTCTGATCTCCTCGTCGAGGTTGTGCCGGTAGCCCGGGGGCAAGAACTGGGACTCGAAGTGTCGCTTGAAGTCCTCGAACGAATGCCACGTGCCCGGGAATTCCGGTACCAAAGCAGTGCCATGCCATGTAAAAGCTCGGGCATCGCTTTTAAAACCTCATTTGGGGAGACAGAGTAGGCGTCAATCAACTCCTCCAATCGCTCCAGAAAGGAAACAGTGTCCTTCCTGCCATCGAATCGTAGGTTCCACTTGCGAACCAGGTTGCACAACGATGGGACGTCATTGATTGTCTCGCTTGCACCCTGAGTATAAGGGTTATATAGTGTCGTGGTTGGCGGAGCGAAGTGGGAAGCCTGGAGAGGATGACCGGTCGTGGGGTGCGGGGGTGCGAAATCCCCTGTGGTATACTGGGGCCCCAAATGTGAAATGGTCATCGGTAGAGTCTGGTACGGTTGAGCGAGCTTCGCGGTTGGTCTCACGGGCAAACTCATGTAAGGCATGGGATCTTGGATACGTCTACTAAAAGTTACGCCCGTTCCATGGGCCGTCCGTGTCACTTGGTGCAGGAGGTCACCCGTGGGATCCGGAATAGACATTGATATGTCACCCAAGCTTCCCGGGTTTCTCGTCATCGCCGTCAACGTTCGACGAACGGTGTCGGAGTCTGCGTTAGGTGAGAGACCCAGTATCTCCCGGACGCTAGTGAGCTCATCCATGTAGGGTGCGGGAGGCATGAGCCGATGTGAGCCTCGCGTTGACGTCACAGCACCCATCGTTTGGACTGATGGGACAGTAGGGCCGAACATGTCGTTACGGATGGACTGGACAGCGGAGTAAGCGGCCTCAGCAGTCGTGGAGTAATATTCCGATGAGGTCGCGGTCTGGTACACCTTTCCCAAGGGATGTTTCCAGTATTCACAGAACCGTCTGCGGAGCTCAGCGACCGTGCCTTCGGTTCCGAGTCCGTATTTCGTCATCTCCGCGGTCAAGTCGGTTCTGTTTAACTCGTGGATCCAACCAACACGCGGGTCATCGAATGGAGATCTCACAGGTGCACCCTCCGATGTCGGGGTTATCTGTGAGACTGACGTCGTGGTCGTGGTTGTCGTACTCGTTTGGCTGCCACTTACGACCGTGGTTACAGCAGACGTTTGTATGACCGGCAAGGTATTCGGCCTGGTGGTCATCGTATCGGTTGTCGAAGTCGTCTTTCCAGTAGTTTTAGTCATTTCTATCTTCTTGATAACCTATATTAATCACCTTTAGAGTCCCTGTTCGGGCGCCAGAAATGTGAGGCGATTTCTGGGGGGGGGGAACAAATTCCAATATCGTAACGACTCCCCTAGAAAACGGCCACCGATCGATGTTCCTCGGAATCCACTCAGAAACGAGCTGGGATTTATTCCAGGGGTCGGATAAACAAAATTGATAATGAAGGTCGAGAATTGTGTGTGACGCAGGGCTCAGACAGCAACCGTGACGAAAATCGTCTTCAAATCAACTTAACGGTTATGTTACTTCATCCTCGCCCTCGTAAAATTTTGTTAATTTTGCCTAGAATTTTGAAACCAACTCTGCAGGGGGTTATGTTGACGCGTTTTAAAGTTATCTTTTGGGTACAGCCGATTTACTAAGTAAAACTATAAAGGTTCCAAAATATTCCAATAAAATCCCTATTGGTATTTACGATTTGCAAAGTTGAGTATAAATCCTGCAGAGTTTACGAACCAATCAAAGAATCCATACGTGGCCAATTTAACCGATTAATTGAAATCAAAATTAAAAGAAAATAATTTAATTTAGAAAGATGGGTACCTTGGATTTAAACGAAATTTACCCTCTAAAATATAATCAATGAGATGTCGGTGGAATAGGCCCGTAAAATAAGGGTTGGTAGTCAAACGGCGCGAGACTTATTTGTGTTGAAATACACTCGAGGCGTCGACGTCCCTAAGTACCCCTACTACCACTCGCTGATCAGGTTTTAGAGTTTCACCGAAGTGAATCGTAGAGATTCCGGATTAATCTCAACGGGATTCTCAGCGCCGTATCGTTGACTTGAGGTTCACCCAATTATATTTAATTGGGTTATTAACGTTCTACGAAATCGTCTTCGGGACCATGATCGATCATGAACGAAACACGAAAGAATAGAAAAGAAACGTTATTTAATATTCGCAGATTTTAGAATAAAAAGTTCAATTTGGGCGGAGATTAATTTAGGATGGATATTACTAATCGGAATTTACTAAAATAATTAGATGCGAACCTGGAAAGAACTAACAGACCTGTTCCCGACAGACTGGAACAGGTCGGTCCGGTGACAAAAATTTACTATTTTACGGAAAAATAAAACAGCGTGACAGTGATTTTATAGGATTAAAACGTGGTAATATACTACAATGTAATAAAAGAGGTTCAGTTTAACCAAAGGCTAACTATACCTTAACGGGAAATCGTAAAACGCCGATTCGGAATACGGCAACAACGTAGCGTCTAAGCGTGTTCGCGGTTCGGAGCAGAATGATTGACTCCACGAGGTTTTCAATTTCCTTCTTCCCCTCCATTCCCCCTCCAGTGATGAGGAGGGATCAGCTGGTTACAAACTTCAGGCGTTTGTCAAAAATAAGTCCTCCCACCAGCTGTCGACGGCCCTAGCGAAGAAGAAGACTCGTGCCGGTTGTCAACAAACTCTAGGTTATGTAGTTGTTATTGTCGTTCTGGGATTAACTATGGTTTATTTAAGTAGTCGGTGCTTACAAAGCTTCAGTGAAGTGTTCAGGCTATGGTTGGAATATGGTTTGCAGTGAAATTAAATGAATCAAAGTGAAAACGAGTGAAATGTGTTTTGGTGATTTTCGATCTTAGGCCTAGGCCCTAGGTACAGTGGGAGCATAGGCCTAGGCTATCCTTCCTGGTTTGGTGAGTCCCAGCTGTTTGTTCCAGCGTTTGTTTATATCACCTCAAAGTTTTACCCCCCCTAAAGTTTGGTACCTCACACCGTCCTTTGAATGAGTGACATCCACTCGTTCGTTCAGTGCATTTCGTGGGAGTGGGGGAACCTCTTAGCGGAAATAACAAGAGTTCCTCCATGTTGGTTTTGTGATGTTTTGTCTTGGTGAAGAACAAAGTATTCCGAGGCAAGTTAATGAAAACCAATTGTTTTAAAGTTATTTTCACTAGCTATTAGTTTGTCTGATATATTTAACGGTGCTGTATTCTGATTCAGTGTCAGTTATAGTAAAGTGTATGATTACTTTTCAGATCCATAGTAAGAACTAATTTGAGTTATATTCAAGCAGTAGGTTATATGAAGAAACCTTGATTTACCAGTAGTCGATAGTTGAAGTTTGTTAGCGTCGACCATTATTATACTATGTAACTGATTTTGAACTATAATATGGCACCGTTAGATATATCAGTTAAGGTTATAATTACTAGTGATATTAAATATAAAACAATGATTTTTAATTAACTTCCCTAGATTCCTATCCAAAAACCTGACCTAACGTAAAATGTATGATTGCCTATCTGATCACTTACTAAAATTAGTGAGTTTAATGAACTTCACTCTTCTGTAGGATGACAATACCACACTTGATTCTTTCAACGAGTGTATTTCACTCTTTCAACGAGTGCATTCAACTCATTTAAGGAGTGCATTCCACTCTTTAAAGGAGTGCATTCCACTCTTTCAAGGACTGTATTCCACTCTTTCGAGGAGTGCATTCCACTCATTCAAGGAGTGCATTCCACTCTTTTAACGAGTGCATTTCACTCTGAAATAAACTGTTTCCACTCTTTGATTGAGTGGGAATCTTTCACTCTATCATAGGATGACAATATTTCACTTTTCTCAAGAGTGAACGTTCACTCTAAAAGAATGGCTGGATTTTATTTACTCCAAAGAGTGAAATTATCAGTCTGAAAGAATTAATATTCATTCTTTTACTTTTAGAAAGTACAACGCAATTTTTTATAAAATCATAAAATATGTTTTATTGGTTATAGTGGTTTGGTTAGAAATGTCTAATATGCATATTCATATAACAATTAACACATGTTTTCATCAACAAAGTTTTTCCCACCAAGTCCCAATCACCATATATAAGAAATTCGTGCACATATTAGGAAAAAGGGGGTTACTAATTCAGAGACTATTCTCCTAACCTTTAAATCTCAATCGTGGTTTTCTGTCAGCTCAATGTGGGTTTTGAACCTAAGGACTTGGAATCATAATGCCGGTTAAAAATAATAGCACTTGGTGATTGGTGGGGGTCAAATTACTAAAATATGTCAAGCTCGATGTCTAGTTAGATCTGTCTGAGAAAATTAGGATTTTAGATACCTGGCCTAAAACAAGAACAGGTGTTGGACCACTCTCTACCAAAACATGAAAAATGCAACTGGAACTTTACAAATAAACTCAATAGACCACGCCTTCTCAAGTAACGCCGGGGATGTAGCCATAGTAGTTAAATTTGAGTGTTTCACCGTGTTGGAATGAGCTTTATCCTCGAAACTTATTAAATATGACTAAATCTTGTCATATGCTTAATTTGGTGGGGGGCTGGGGATTGTCCAAATTGATTATTGTAATATATGAAAAGTCATAAAAATCACGAACCAGAATTTTGCCCTCCCCCAATTAAAATACTCAAATTACGCTTATATATCTTGGTGAAAGCAGTTCTTGGGTTCATCCTATTTTTCTATAGATTCCCATGTTTTCTGCATAAATGTGGCTTCTAAGCAAGATTACCTACTTCTTTTTTTAGCGAATTTCCCCTATACGGAAGAAGCTATTACCGTAGGTCTCATGATAAGACTTAAGTCCGAGACCATGATAACTTTTCATTTTGAGGTCCCCAGATGCCAAAAACACCATACGTTCAAATTTATATATATATATATGTGTGTGTGTGTGTGTGTGTGTGTGTGTGTGTGTGTGTGTGTGTGTGTGTGTGTGTGTGTCCGTAAGCACGATAACTCTCGTAAAAAAGTTCCGATCTTAATGAAATTTGGTACAAACGTATAAAGTACCATTTATTTGAACGAGTTCGAAAACCAGACGAATCGCACCATCCAAAGGGGGGTTTTGGGGGAGTTTTGTACCCCAAAAATGGGTTTTTGGGGTTTTCTCATGTAACTTTTATTAAAATTAAATTTTAATTTTCACCATTGAATTCAGCATAAAAAAACAAACAATTTTGTATTTTGATCATTGCTCTACGTCAATTGGTTACTGAGATATTGAAGGTGCTAAACACAGTACGTTGTCTAATGTTATTCTTATGGAGAAAAAGAAAAATTGTATATCTCGCTTATTTATAAACATAAACTGACGAAATTTGGTATATGGTTTCATCTGGTTGTGGTTTATTGTTGTTTACACAAAAAAATTTTTCGACTATGGTTCCCGTAGCTGCAAACCTAGGTACTCTCGGTCCCCATGTTATTCTTATGGAAAATAATTAAAATGTTATATATCGCTTATTTATGAATGTATATGGATGAAACTTGGTATGTGACTTCACTAAGATGAGTTCTATTGATATTTGCATAAAAACTCATTATTTTGTGTTCCTTGTTGCAGCAAACCTGCGTACTCATCCCCAATGTTAGTCTTATGGAGAATAATTAATATTTTAAATATCGAATGTTTGTGAATATATGTCCTATGAATCTTGTTAAGTGGCTTAATGTGTCATGTTATAATTCATTGGAAATTCGCTGAGTTTGCAGGTTTGCTGCGACGGGGGTATTGTATATGTTTCAAAATATAGTATACAAAGTTGTAGATCTTCCAAAATCTGTGGCACGTGGTGGTGTCCGTTTTTCGATAGGATCATCCGTTCGGCCGCTAGATCCCAAAAACTAGTAATTTTAAATAAGCCTCTTTTAAGGATTTTTAAATATTTTGTTGAGGTTTAAAATTTAAAATTGTTACTTTTATACGCTAAAAGCCACCTGCATGCCAAATTTCAAGTTCCTAGCTCATCTGGAAGTGCGTTAGAATTCGAATACCTGAGTCAGTTACACATTATTAGAAATTAGTTACACATTATTAGATTCAGCTACACACCTATATTAGAAATATCAAAACCTCTTAGAAAGCAGTTTTTGTC
This sequence comes from Allygus modestus, assembly GCA_963675035.1. NCBI lineage: Eukaryota > Metazoa > Arthropoda > Insecta > Hemiptera > Cicadellidae > Allygus > Allygus modestus. The sequence continues at coordinate 93,977,825 of OY776113.1, forward strand.
CGGGTCGGTCTTTCAATGTATACATTAAAGATAAAATGTATAATCATTTGTCTGAAACTGTAAAATTGTAAAAATAATTTTGTTTAAGAAGGTTCTACAAATTTTTGATCAAAAATAGTTTTACGTAAAATCAAACGACCCAACATGTTTCTCGTCCTCTTTTTTTACATGTTTAGTTAACAAATTTAAATCTTTTAAACTCACAAGCAAATTATGAACAATTTGAACGCCAATGTTTTTAATAAGACCGTGCAAATATTTTCCTAATTAATTGGTATTATTTAAATGCTCAGTTACCTAACATAAATGTGCTTTCCTATATAAAAACATAAACGCAGGCGGTACTAGTGGTTCTCATCCCTTGGGGGAGGGTAGCTGTTCCACTCTATTCATACTCCCCTTGGTGTGAATAGTGTAGCATGTAATATACACTTCATCCAGACATCTCAGCTCTTTTGAAGGCTTTGCTGAAGTAAAATCGTTTTATACGTTGGGGGGTTTATACTGAGTCGTTTATGGATGTAAAATGGGGTTCGGCTTATTTTAATTTAATTTTTTATTTCTCCCCCTATACATAGTATATTGAGAAAGTATTGTTTTCGTCAAAAATTTTCGAATTTGAGTTGTTAGTGGAAATATCGTTTTGGTGCTCCCTGAACCCAAAAAAATGGTTTTTACGTGAGTTCTGTCTGTCTGTCTGTCTGTCTGTCTGTCTGTCTGTCTATCTGTGTGTGTGTGTGTGTGTGTGTGTGTGTGTGTGTGTGTGTGTGTGTGTGTGTGTGTGTGTGTGTGTGTGTGTGTGTGTGTGTGTGTGTGTGTGTGTGTGTGTGTGTGTGTGTGTGTGTGTGTGTGTGTGTGTGTGTGTGTCTGTGTGGATATGTACATATCTAGAGCCCTAACCAATAGACCGATTCTTATGAAATTTGGAAAACAGGTCCTAATCCTCGATATCTCCTGGTGTTTTTCTTTTTTTAGAATTTTTGATTTTTAAGGGTAAAATTTATCCCCCCAAAATTGCCAAAAAACATGAAAAATCAAAATTTCTCAAAAAATGACTCTAACGGTTTTGTTTAAACTTTAGTGGTTTGCAGAGCTTTAGGTTTCCAACAAAATGACACCACCCGCATTTCTGTTAAAATTCGGGTTCAGAAATTACAAGACTTAAAACATAAAAAATTCAGTTTTTTGGATTTTGCATGAAAAAACATAAATGTTAAAAAATATTACTATTCACCATTAAAAAGAGCTCAAAAAACTAAATGAAGTAGTATTTTGGATTACTATTCTACGATTGCTAGTTGCGGAGAAAATTGAAATTTTCATTTGGCGGTAAACGCAGTACGTTGTCCAATGTTATTCTTATGGGGAATAGAAAAAATACTATTTCTCTCTTATTTCCTGATAAATTTTATTAAAAATTGATATGCAGGTCGTTAGCATTGACCAACAGAGGATGTTCGAAATATGTTGCCATTTAACCCTGGAGGGGACAAGGGGGTGTTTCCCCTCTCAAAACCACTGTGTGTAGCAATGTGCAATGTGCTATAGTGCCTCCAAAAAAGGGATTAGGGTGGATATTTCTGAAAACAACTTTTTTATACGATTTTCTGTACATTTATCTGTACTTCATATTCTATATTTAGTAAATAAAAAATAATTTTTTGATTAATGTTTGGCTAACAGGGAGAAAGTATGTGTCAGTTTCCTGATACCGTTTATTAATCTAACAAAGAGGGATTAAAAGATAATTATAAGTAAATCTATATCTATAAATACGAAAAACGGATCATTACCCAGGCCAAACCTCTACACCTACAACCACAACACTTGGCACGTGTACTCTTTCCACAACGTAGGTAACCAATAAGAAAGGTGTTTACAAAATTCACATAGGACTCCACCCCACGGGGAGTCAAAGTTCTGATCCTGTGTTATTCTTATGGACAATTTTATAAATGCGAAGAACGATCATCCCCCAGGCCAAACCTCACACCTACAACAGGAAATTTGGCAAGTATACTCTTTCCATATCGTAAGTAATCACTAAGAAAGGATCTTAAGAAATTCCAATAGGGCGAAACCCCACGGGGAGTCAATGTTCCAATCCTGTGTTATTCTTTTGGACAATTAACAAATATGTAAAACCGATCATCCCCCAGGTCAAGCCTCTACACCTACAACCACGAAATATGGTACGTGAACTCTTTCCATAACGTTGGTAACCACTAAGAAAGGATTTTAAGAAACTCCTACAGGGCTCCGCCCCATGGGAAGTCAAATTTCCAATCCTGTGTTATTTTTATGGACAATTTATAAATACAAAAAATTGATCATCCCCCAGGGCAAACATCTCCACCTACAACCACGAAATTTGGCATGTATACTCTTTCCATAACGTAGGCAACTACTAATAAAGGATTTTAAGAAATTCCCATAGGGTTCCGCCCCACGGTGAGCCTAAGTTCCAATTCTATGTTATTCTTTGGACATTCACTTTAGTTTGAGCTGATGAGAATTCAAACAGCTGATCCATCATGTTTCGTAGTAGTTCCATGGGTTAACCACAGAATGCAGAACACACAACTGTTGTATTCCCAGGTGAAACCGGGTACGATAGCAGATTGTATATAAATCAACTAAGCAACTCCTTTGTAGTTTTCCTCCATCAGTGGTTTCTGCGCTTGTTATTATCCGTATTATTTACGTTGACAGTTCTAATTCATTAATTGTAACTATCAACATAAATGCAATGGTGACAATATGGTACAATGGTGATCGTTGGTTTATTTTTATTAAAAGGTTAGTGCGGACACTGGCCTTCACTAATTAAAGAAAATAAATCGTGACATTTCGGAATGTGGTATTTAATCTTGTCATCAGTCATCCGTTGTCATCTTCTAGTTCTCCCTTGAACATAACAAAAATAGCTAGACAGAAAAAACTCTCTACCTTAGCTCTTTTGCATTTATATCCAGCTTTTCCTCCTCCGGCGTGATTTGCTTTGTTTTTATTTTACCGAACTTTTGATTACTTTGACTGTTTTCTATTCTAGCTCTTTTATGATTCCCTTAGTTTTGCGTGGACTTTTGCTACAAACATTGTTGAGATTGGGGTATTCTTCGAACCTGAAAACGGAAGGAAATAAAGTTTTGGGTATTTTCAAAGTATTTCACTTATAACTGTGATTAGATGATGGAAATTTGGTTTGACAATGTAAATGAAACGAGTGAAGGGTGTTAAATGTTAAATCAAATAGATACGTTTATTTAAAGAGTTATCATGGTTTTTTAATTTTTTAAAAATTATCAACTCAGTAAAATATTATACTGCATTTGTAGTGGGGTCAAGTTTATATGACAAAAATTAGATTCAACAGTTTATGTATTTTAGACAATTGCAAAAACATCACACCGCTGTCGTAGAGTGTGTATAAAGGACTGCTTGGGTTAGGAACAGGATGAAAAATCCGAGGTTCACCAAGTCAGATATAAACAATATTAGCAATGTAATAAAGACAGTGATGCCTATTGTGTTACACGACAACCAAAGCAACTTATCCTAATATATGATTTCTTAAGGAAAAATAATAATGTTGTGTCTATGGGCAGGTTTCTAAATCTATCGTACGACCTTGAAGGCTGAAACTTTGAAAATTCAAAGAACCCTAACAATTTTGTTATTACCCTTATTTTCCTTAAAAAATATCTTTAAAGGACATAAAACAATGTCAAAACAGTTAAAATTAAGTAATTATCAGCTATAATTATTTATAGTCTACATTTTCATAATATAATCAGGGGTAACATTACTGATTTATTTTACAGTAAACGGTATATCCAATAAATTTAAACAAAAGGCTGGGGTTTATATTATATCCTCTACAGGCCACTATTCTAAACATAATCCTAGGAGCTAATAACACACCATGAGTCATCATCGTTACAATGATTACTGTAAAAAGGTAATCATCATAAACATTATAATAGAGAAAACTGTTGAATTCGACGTTTTTTTAGAGTTTAGCTCAATGCAAATTCACTGACAAAAATATTAAGAAGTTGATTAAATAAAGTAACTAACAATCTATAAATCCATAAGGTACATTGACCAACTGACCAACATTACACAATTAAGGTGAACAATCCTAAACAATTTACTGGACGAATATTTTTTGTGAGTATCCACTTAAGAAACAATCAACAAATGCCCTCGGCAATTACACGCTGTTTGATTCTGCAAGTATTTTTCTATCTGGAACCACATTGTGAGTTTCTCTGTATATTCAGCATAAAAATTGTTATTTTCATAAGGTATTTTCTCCCTCTGTTTTATCATTATCTAGATCTCTTACATCAAAAAGGCTCTAACTGGTTATTTTTTAACTTTGGTTAACGTTGGACTGTACTAAGACACGTCATTCGGTTTAAATACAATCACCTGAAACACTTATACAGCAATTTATCCGGGTCAAGAGCTACAACATAAATCAGCATGGGATCCTTCGAACTTTAAATTATTTTATTTTGTGGTAAATTAACAGCTGGCAGTAGTAGCTCACGCATTATTTTGATTGGAAAGCCTGTTATCTGAATTGACCTAAGCCATTAGTGAATTAACCTAACTTTGCTCGTCAAACTTTAAATAATAAACCAACCAAATTCGGAAAAAACTGAATGTTGTGTGTCACTCAAACCCACTACACGAATGAAATATTCCTTAAGTATTGTTTGCATGTAGTTATTCAAAACCAAGGTGAATAATATGCTGAATGAGACGGTTTCCCAAATAATTACCTATGGTTAAAATAATAGTGTTCAAGCGATAAGGTTTTTCGTTCCTGTAAAGTTTAAAGGTTCCACCAAACATTATGTTAACCTTCAACTACTGATACCATTTGTGTGCTTTTAAATTCGGGCCATTAACTTGGGGAAGTTTTATCATAAAAACAAACAAATATTTATATACAATCAAACTAACAATTTTACTCAGTTTTCTGTCCGGGTCATTCTAAATAAAATTATATCCTAAAAACCAGTTAAAGTATAAACTTAAAATCGCACACTTAAATATTACTTATACAAAGTTCTGTTGTATACGGACAAATAAACAGAACACATTTATTTATCAACGGCCGAAGCCAATACTCAGTAACAAGAAGTACAAAGAACAAAGCTAATATGCTAAATAAGTGAAATAGTGGATAACTGGCTAGCAAAACAAACAAATTAAATGCGTAAGTACAGGTGGAAGCTATTAGTTTATGCTAAATTCATGAGCAATGTTTGCTAAAATTAACTTGTGCTTGGAACAAGAATATATACAATTTAAAATTTGTTTAGTGTATAATTAATTAATAAAAAGAAAAACAATATAAGTGACTTATAACTAATGCAATTTAGTGAGTACAGTAAACTAGTAATTTCAGAAACAAATTGAGCTAAAATTATGATAGAAAATAACACGTTATGTTCAGTTTTATGGTTTGTGAGGCAGACCATATCCATTCCATGATCTAATACCTGAACTACTCTAAGTACGACTGTTTTGTTTATTTATACTACTAGAACAACTTCCCGAATACTGCGTCCAACCAATATTCAATATATATAAATGCCTTGTACCATCTTTTGTGTATATTTTACCGTCTTGTATGTAAGTACAGTATAAGTGTAGATATACTTTATAGTATTGTAAGACGTATTTCATTCATCCTGTTTAGTTGTAACAACACGTATCATGCTAATAAAGAAATTATTTATGTTTTTAAATCACTATTATTAATTAATTAATTAAAACTAAATTAATTAATTATTAATGAGTTAGACCTGAGATACTTCATCTCAAAAATGAACGGTAAAAATACGGCTCAGTAAAAACGGCTGCTGTGAGAAGAAAATAAAAATACGGTGAAACTGAAATGTTAACTGTTTAAAACCCGGACTGATTGAAGTATATGAATTTAATATATGTTTAAAAAGCCAAACCGGTGAGAAGTGGACATAAGTCATGTGCCGAGTCACAGCTCACACATGGTTTTGTGCGGATCTTACCACGTAATCCAAAAAGGATAAACTAAGATCAAGAGGCAGATTGCTGGTATTTAACCTTTATTACATAATTATATAACTTATTAAGTGACAGGAAACCATAAATCAGCCTGGAACCTTGTAAAACTTTACATTCAGTTATAGATATTCGACAATTACCTTTTTTTACATTTTGCTTGTTGGTTTTTTTCTCGCAATGACAAATTATGGATTAAACTCGTCAGAAATTGCGTATTTGTTCTACTTAAATTTGTAAAACTGCTTTAAAATTACAGTCTTGCAGGTTTTATTTGGAATTAAAATTTATTTGGGAACAAATATTACCAAAATTTACAAAATTGTACACACATTCAATGAAACAACATTGTAAACCGTTAAGGACTTCTTCACTTTATTATTTTAGCACTTGTGGAATACATTTATGACGGGGCTTTAGTTTGGTAATGTCACATGAAGTAGCAGACATATAAATATTAAACTTCCCCTCCTATAGCATGCTACTCACGCACATTCGGGCATGCGACTGCCAAGAAATTTGATACCGTTGATGGAAACAGCGAAAGTTTCGTTTACGTTCATTACACAATTTAGACCGGATCTCCCCGGACCTTAAAGTTTTGGAGTCGCTTTAACAATTGTACCTTCGTAACGTGTTCCAACTTCAATTTTCATAATTTTATTTGATCCCTTTAATTTTCTTTTGTCCAATCTCGCCCCTTCAAATCTAATGTTATTCGACTCTAGTTTCGGTCACTCTTAGACGCTAGAAGGATAATTAAAACCAGTTTCAATTATTCCAATGTGCTAATTAAGACAGTTCGTCAACTTGCATAAAAGTAGGGGGTTAAAGGTTAGATCGTGCAACGTAAAACACTCTTTTCTGAGACATTTTAATGGAATAAAATTATCCACATGTTGACACCAGTTATATATCTGAAATCTCAATATTGAGTTGGTAATCAAATTTTTTAATTTTGTTAGTGTTAATGTCCTAGACAATTTTAAGTTTTTGAAGTTCAAGTCATAGATAGTTGGAAGGGAAGGAAATTAACAGAGGCACATAAATATTTCAAATCGATATAATTAAGATTGAAAACTTGTTTTTAATCGGTTCGGTGTCTTTTGTGAGCATTTTTTAAGTAAATTTTTCCACCAGCAATATATTTTTATTATTTTTCAATTAAACCTTTAGAAAATTCTGTTACCTCCGTCGCTACTGATTATTTACAATATTTAAGATTTTATTTGTTTTTAGGCTGTTGCTGTTGTGTCTTAGACTTTATTTCTATTATGATCGCTAAATAAAGTAAAGTTAAATTTTTATTTAAAACCCCTCAAACTATTTAACTTAATGAACTATCGTAATAATAATTATTAAGGTTTTTAGTCGATAAAATGTTGCCCTAATTTTACCGAATAGCTTTTGAATTTAAATTTAAATTTAAACCAACCACACAATTATTTACATTATGTTTTTAAACACGATAAATAAAAAATATATATAAATGCCTTGTACCATCTTTTGTGTATATTTTACCGTCTTGTATGTAAGTACAGTATAAGTGTAGATATACTTTATAGTATTGTAAGACGTATTTCATTCATCCTGTTTAGTTGTAACAACACGTATCATGCTAATAAAGAAATTATTTATGTTTTTAAATCACTATTATTAATTAATTAATTAAAACTAAATTAATTAATTATTAATGAGTTAGACCTGAGATACTTCATCTCAAAAATGAACGGTAAAAATACGGCTCAGTAAAAACGGCTGCTGTGAGAAGAAAATAAAAATGTACGATCATCTCTGTATGTTGTGAAAAATACTGCACCACATACTTTACGAGTTATTTGGTTGTTGAGAATACATAAAAAATTTTTTTAATATTTTTATCCCTCAAACATCCCTTATCTTTTGAAACGGCCCTTCCATGAAGGTGGACGATAATAATATGTCTTCCTTGGCGCCGTCCTGGAGGGATTCCAACTGATCTCAAGTCTATTCCTTCCAACATCCAACATCAGTATTGGACCTTTTTATCCCTCATTTGATTTAACTTCTTATTTCCAAGTTGAATCACTAAATTGCTATAGTGTCACAATTGTAGTTAAATGTCTACTATCTGCAATACTGTGGAGAATCCAGCAACTGAAGTTATTGTTTTGTTGGTTTGAATTTTAATTTCATATTAATGTCTTAAAACTTGTTTAACTGTTTCCGTATTTAAGAGGGGGAGAGTCGCCGGCTTCTACCTCCGTCTCACTTAAGACCAGTCTCACTTAAGACCTCCTCAACGATTTTCCTTCCTAAATACTGAAAAAATATACGTTTTCAGGATAGTATACAGGGTGACCATTTTATCACGAGCCACAATATTTTACATATTAAATTACGACATAACCATAAGAAATAATCTGTAATGAAATTTGGCATGTATCTTAAATAATACCTCACAACAACGGATATACCTGCTTGTATTTTATATTTATACATTTTTCAGGGGTCTATAGGGTTCAAATAATTTAAGGCGAATGATTAGAAATGTATGCCTTAAAATTTTGAGGTACCTAATATCATTTTTATGACAAATTGAATTGTTGCTGTAGTAAGTCATTTTGTAATAACCGGAGAAAATTCAAATTTTTACCTTTTTAATTAAGATTTCAACCTGAGATGCTCCAAAATAATGGCAGTACATATATTAGGGTATAAATTTCATTAAATTCGGGTGAACAATTATTTTTTTTAATATTTTGCCCTAAATGGATTTAAACATACAAAAAAAACACATATAAAATGAAAGGTCCGTTGTTGTGAGTCATCAAATTTCAACTTCCTGCCAATTATTTTATATGGATGTACCGTAATTTAACATTTAAATCCTATGTCTCATGATAAAAATACCACAGTGTACACTGCCCCCCCCCACTCCTACACCTCAGCCATCGAGGAAGTTACTTGCCGCCTTTTTATATGGAAGAGCCCACATTTGACAATCTTCATATTAAGGACACCATTTTTCAGGTTCCCACTCTGTTTTGTCCCACGATATATCAACGTATTATCTTTATTTTTGTGATTTATTTTGTTAGTTGAGTATATCTTGAAAAAACTGCCACTTTTATTAGTGCAATGTGAGACTTAGATTTGTCTCTAACTACACTTAAGTGTAGATTGCAGCGACTGTTTTGTTAAAGAGGTGTACCTTTTACTGTGTTGTCGCCAGACATTTAAGATATTTTGTAGTTTGTATCTGCAAAAAATGTCAAGGCTGTATGTATATAGTTGTGTAAAAGCAAAGCATTTTTTGGTTCTCACTTTCTATGTTTAATCTTGTTTAGTATTAATGTGAATTATCTGCCAATATGAATATTCTTTTAGAGTAGCTTATACTTAAAGGAGTAGCGGTAAAGGAAGATTTGCATTATCAAGAAATCCATAGTTCTTAATATTAAGTAGAAAACAATAAAACAACTTTTTGCAATTCTGACCATAAATACGGTTTACGGAATGTAACTATTTTGTCAGTCGAGCCCAAATCAGAACATTTAAAACTAATTGGAGATAACCACCATTATAATACAAGAAACGGGAACGATTTATGTTTAGATTCTCTCTGATTAAAACTGTATATTTAATTTCAAAATTGTTGTTATTGTATAACGAAATTCCAAAATATATTAGATCAGCAGCTAATTTATTTTAATTTAAGAAAAAGCCCGTATTTTTTTCTTGTCAATAAGGAATTGTATCCTTTTAAATACATTTTATTCTGTAACTAGAATCAGTAGCCTTGAAATTGTGTTTTTGTTTTTTAATTGTAAATATAGAAATACGACTCATTTTGTTATTACATGATTTATGTATATTCGTATAAACCATCGTATGTATTTTTGTGTATACGATGAATATAGAAAGTTTTAATTTAATTTAATCTCTATTACAGAGATGGTTCATCCCCGTTCAGTGTCATATTTGTTTTCTAGATTCCGATCTACGGCTTAAAATTTGTTCCGAACCACCGGAATACGGCGCCGGCGTTATCTCTTTGCTGTGATGGGCACTATATTGGTGATTAGCTAGTATTTGTTTTTTTGCATTCGCAAACTTAAATTACATACTCTAACCACTATACCAGGTCTAGTTAATCACATCTTTTATTTGTAATATATTTACAATGGTATAAATAGTTATTCCTGTACGTTTCGCCGTGGTTTATAATGGCGTAACTCACAAACTGTTGATTTTGAGAGATCACAGTGATGTATTTGACACTCAGTTCTCAATTCACAGTTGAGTCTAACTGACTTATTTGTATCTCTCATACGATTCGAGATATTCCACTTTGGTTTATGGGCGTAACTAACATTTATTCAATACCGAGTCAAACAGTATGTGTACTTTCGTCTGCATGTCAAAACTTGTAAAATGAAGTACCTATATGTTTGACGTGCACAAAGGCGTAACTATATTTTTATTTATCAGTTATTGTATAATTGCATTTTATGTGCATTTTTATACTAGTCTTGATATAAAAATATTACACAAAATTAATTTGATATAACAGAAATACAAGAGATGCATCATAGTATAGTCATAAAGTATGTCACAATATACTTGAACTAAATTACTAAAACATAACTAATGATAATACAAGATGTACAATAGACCTCAGTACCTCCATCGTCTTGAAATTAAATTAATAACTACATTTTTATAACCAGAACTTAAAAAATTGCGGAAATTGTCCGTCATTGAATGAGAAATCAAACGGACGATATTTAGGTTGTTATTCTCATTCGGTGATATCTGCAATAATTTTCTAAATAACAAACTCACCATCACTAACAATTAATGATAAACTAGAAATTAATATAAAACTCGATTTTTGGTATAAAAATATCTACATCGGATTTATAGTTTTAGAACCATGTAAGGCTAGAACGTTAAATTTTCCTCCTGAAAATTTGTAAAAAATAACAATTTCCTTGTGCAGCCCGGTATTAGAGATGAAAGATTACAGCATTGGAAACCAAAAATAAAAGCATGACACCAGGGAACTACAGCTGTCTGTCGACCCTGGATCACGCAAACCTTCGAAACGTTCCCCTCCTACGGAAAAATTCTTACTCAAGTCTTGACTATTTTTACCGACGCTATATTTGATATTAGTAAAAATAAATCTGTAGCTAATCTAATCTGTTTTACATATTATTGTTGATAACACAATGGGCTGAATTATCGTCTTTGTATTTTTTTTATAGTTGATTTAGTAAAGTCCAAAATTCATTTAGTTCCAAAAAACGAATAGAATTGGTAAGCATTGGTTGCGTCAAACAGTATACATCAAATCATACATTTCTCCTTCGATCTAAAAAGTAAGTACATTCAGATGTTAGATATAAAACAAAATACAATATTAACGCAACGCAATGCCAAATGTTACATTACATATAAGACTGTTAAAACAATAATTCATAAAATCAAATTCTGGGATTTAATAAATATCCCAGTAAGGTAATTTTTTAATTCAGTTTAAATTTGTTCAACTAATTTTGTTTTATTACACCTAATAAATTACTAAACATCTGTCTTCCCGCAGTTAGGGGTAATTCATCATGCATGATTATAATCTATGTATGTCCATATTTGTAAAACGATGTCTTGTGTTATTTGAGAGTTGGGGGTAATAGTTAAAGAAGTTTAATTCTGTTTGTAATATCCTATTATGCAATAATTTTAAATATTAAAATTTGTAAATCCCTAAAGGCAGGTTTAGTTTGCAAGGATTGTTAAAGTATATGTGTCGTGTTCTGTGTATAAAGGCAGATGTCGAATGTATTTGCGAAAGTGTAACAATTCGCAAATATTTAGGCAGTAAAATCAGAAGAGTATAAGGTGATAAACTTATGTTTTCAGAAAGATTTTAATTTCCTTTGCAGAAAAAAAGTTACGAGACTTTTATTTTGGGTTTACACTGAGAATATAGAGGCCCAGGGAAAGCGCAGAGCTTGCCAAAGAACTGATCAGAGAAGAGTATTTCCGAGAATCAGAGGTGGAGAGATATTGTCGAAGGCTCATGAGAGTGTATAAGCCAACAGTGATAGATGGACATTACATGGACACCGGACGAATTTTAATTCCTCATTACAGATATGGGTCGCCAGCCAGAATCGCTGAACACCATCAGTTTATCTTCTTGGGAAGTTAATAAGTTATACAATCCTTCAATTATAAGTAAAGAAAAGTGTTTATATAAAAAAATCTGTGATAAATAACAAGAAATCTCTGATAAATTACAAGAAAGCCCTGAGCGATTTAATATTGTTTATAATTTCAATCGAGCAAACCTCACTTTTAATATTTAGTTATTTATATCCATACAGTTACTTAATAATTATATTAAATTATCCCTTAAGATAATTTCTGTAACGTTATAAAATACTAGCTGTTCCCGCAGGCTTCGCCCCGCAAATAATAATTTATAAAAACTATGACAGTTGTGTGTGCTGCATCCTGTGGTTATCATTTGGAACGACTACGAATCAAGATCAGCTGTTTGCTTGCATTCTCATCAGCTCAAACTTAAAGTGAATGTCAATAAAAATAACACAGGATTAGAACTTAGACTCCTCTTGGGGTGGAGCCCTATGGGAATTTCTTAAAACCCTTTCTTAGTGAGCACCTAAGACCCAAGAGGAAGTTATGTTCCAAATTTCATTGCAATCCGTTCTGTGGTTTTTGAGATTTCGTGAGTGAGTCAGTCAGTGGTATTTGAGTTTTATATTAGATTTATTATATTTTAGATTTATTTCCTAAAATCACACCTGAAGTGCTTTTTCAGGTGATCTAAAAACACATCGTGAAACAGATGTTCTGCTGTTCTGTTTAGCGCAAACACCTGTAGAATGTCTTTTTTGCTCGCTGCGCCTTACTTTTCCGCTCGTTGACAGCACATAAACAGCTGATTGATTGTTGCTTTGGACCTAGCTACTAACTCGGTGATTATAACCTCAATCTCGTGAATTCATCCAAAATGGATGAAAGTGACTTTTTGTATGTTTGTGTTATTCAGAATTTCAGTTGTAGGAAAAATGGTGTGTTTAATTTGACTGTAAAGTATCTTTACTTCCGGATGATTACCGAAATAGTTTTCTGTTTTCTCTTGGCGCAAAGACTAGTTAATGCTCTTGTACAAAAATTACCAATTAACTCAATCTGTATAAATATATTCCTCAGTTGTCTCATTTACACTCTGAAGTATTAAACAATCGATCATGAAACTATTATCCATCACATGAAAGTAAACCTGGAAAAGGTTATACGTGTTAAGGTCTTGACTAAGTGACGTAACTGCCGGGCCCGCAGGGCCCGCGGTACAGGGGTGGCCATGGGCCTAAGGGGCCCGCAAACCTAGGCGGCGGGGCCTGCGGGCCGAGGTAAAACCTCTCGCGGGCCCGTATATGGGATGAAATTATTATATTTAATTTTCAAAACATTTCAAAATATAAATAATGTTGTTAGTAAAACTTTAAGAATTTATTTATTTTTATCCTAGTAATAGATCTTTCATTCGTTGTGCTTAGTGTTTAGTAAATGATACACTTGGAAACTGCAATAAGTTTTATTATTTTAATTTCCCTCAATTATAATTACTTTAAAAGTAAACTTTAAAGTGGGCAATTTAAAAAAATATTTCATCATTTTGCATAACAATTAAACAGTTGTTAGTAGTGTCAGTAAAGATTTTGAACTGTGTTTTTGAGGTGAACCAGCAATAGTGACAAATGGTAAATCGGGGACTCATGATGAGAACCTTTTCAAAACCTAAAGGTATGGAAGAAAAAAGAGGATGTGTAACAACAGGATGTGTATTTACAGGTAACATCTAACTGAATCTGAATCAACTCCAAATACCTTTTCAGCATTTGGACAGGAACAGAACGAATTGCCAACCTGCGATCGCGATCTGGACGTTATGAGGCTTCACGTTTTGACTCGACACTTGTCGACTTAATTCTTAGGGTTTTTATGCTACATTGATGAGATGAAACTATTAAAAACATTATTTCTAGGCTAAATAAGATCTTTGGGCGTTATTAAATCACTATAATTTTACAATGCTTTAGGCTGGAACTGAAGTTATGTATTTGGAGGTTAGGAAACGTCTCCGTCAGCAACCTTATCCCAGAATCTAGAATAATGGATGTGAAACAATAGGGTGAAACTGTACGATCATGATAAATGAGGGGGCCTGAAAATAATTTTGCGGGAGGCGCAAAAAATGAGTTACGCCACTGTCTTGACTAATTCGTATTTCGTAAAACCTTACTGCCGGCAAATATATAAGAACCCCCGTTGCAACAAGTATACACTCTAGACTTGAGTAGCTAGTGGTACTTAAATATATTATAACATTCTAGAACATTTAATGAAAGCATGACGTATGTATTCAGTTGTTAAAACAATTGTCAATTTGGGACATGTATATCTAACTATGAAATGATTCCATACATAATAATTTTTAACAAAGTAATTATTACCTCTCCTAAAATTAATTATGTAAAAACACTTGATGAAAACTTAAGATGATACAATTAATAATAGAGATAGGATATTTTAAAATTTAAGAATAATAGTTTATTTCCTCACTAGAACAGTGAAGCTCTCCGATACGAGCCCAAGTTTAACGGCCGAGGTGGAGCCAAGGCCGGGAAATGAGCAAGGATTTTTTGATCCTAGTGGTGAACTATATTTTCCGTCATACTGCCCACAAAATTAAGATAACCCGAACAAGAATTTAAATCGATCATTCCATCCAAAATTAGCTTTTGAGTAACAACTAAAGGGGAGAAAGGGTGGCAGTTGAGTGCTGATAGGCGGGTTCGTTACCCTAAATGGCGTTTGAAGATGAGCATTGAGATATGATCTATCGCCGGTCCTACTTCAGAGTGACGTTTTCATCTTCAATATTCTTCATCGGAGAAATCTTTCTAAGCTGGTAGTTTTGAGTGATTCCAGAACAAATAAGTAGAAAAGGTTAATCCTTTTTTTCAACTATTAAATCTGTATACATGCTTTTTATTATTTAAAAAGGTGTTTTGATTTCTAGGAAAAACATTCCTCAAAAAGTGTAAAATGAATTGGTAATGTAATGTGTCTATAGTAATAGTGTACTGTAAAATCTATTACTCAAAATTTCGCTACGATCGAAATCCCCCTTCAAAGACCAACAAATCAAACTAGAAAAATACGATAGTTTAAGTTCTGAGCCTAATTTATACTTTGAAAAAGAATCACAATTTCAATATATGTTTATAACAGATATCTTAATGTACTGCATGAAGCATTTTATCATGTTTATTGTTTATTGTTTATTAAGTCAGACACATAACATCATATTTATATGACAGGTAACGGTAAGTAATTAAGACATAAATTTGGTCTTAATATAAACAAATACAAAATAATAATTCAAATTAACAATATGACATTTAAGGTAAAGGTAAATTTAATTATAATACAATTTCTCCTACAGTTAATTACCATTTAAAAAGTATAACTTGGTACTTGTACAAATTACAAATCAAATTTTTAAACAGTTTAAATATTCTTCAATCGAATAAAAACAATTTGTTAATAAATATTATTTTAATTTATTTTTGAAACTATTTAAAGACATTTCAATTTTTAATTCATTGGGTAATTTATATATTAAGCGCATCCCAGTGTAATACGGTAATTTTTCAAATGAGGTTGTTTTATGTAACACTTATTGAAAAACAGTCATCTCAAAACAGAGATCTAAAAGAAAATCAGGAAAAATAAATTGAACAATCAAAGTGCAAGGAATATTGATCATGTCAATTGGTCGATTTAGATTGTTTTTTGCTGTAATTACAACTGTAACATACATACATACCAAACAGCATTCGGTCAATACATTGGATATTAATTCCGAGATCGACCACATACCAAATAGGAATCGGTTGAGTTGAAATAGGACTTTGCTTCTTTCGACTAGCCACCCACTCAATTAGATTAAAGATTACAAGTCTTAATTTTCTGTGATTACCTCGTATAAAACTTCACTAATATAATTAACATAATTATCTTTATACATAGTGACGCAACCCCTTCCAACATTCCTCTCCCCCTTTGACATCAACCCTCTCCATTAGTGCTAATTGAATCAAACTCTGTGTTAAGTTATGATCTATTGGAAGGCTTAATCTTCATCATACTCGGTGAAATGGAGTTTCATAATCCTGTAAATAATATTATGTAAAACGAATAAATATCCCCTACGCCACTAGTTTGAAGGTGATTTTAGTTTTGTTGTTCACATTTTGTGATGAATTTTCTACTATATAGCCAGCAACCTCGTACTTATAAAGAAAATTGTCTTCTACTTTATTTTAACTGAACATTTTAAACAACTTAAACTGCATTAAAGCTTCCTTACAGTTTTATACTTCAATCAAATCTTCAGTACATAGTTTATAACATAAATGGTGAATCATTTTTTTATTTATGATAATAAGACGAAATAAATAAATAAAGTTAATGCTAAGTAACAATTATTGTTTGTGTAAATGCTTTGAATAATTGAGTATTAATTACAGTATAAAAATAATTTGCCAGTTTATCATTGATCGTTGTCCTCTGTAAAAATAGAAGAATTAGCTGTTAATGATTTATCTGATTTTAGGGAGCTGTTCTCAGGGTAAAAAGTATTTGTTTTATTATTAGGAACTAAAAAAGTTGGCCTGTAAAAATGTGAGTTATTGTTAAATTAAAAGCAGATATTTATTTATAAATAAATAAATTTTATTTATTTATTTTATTTATATAGAACAGACATTAATTTGAGTGATATTTGTATCTATAAAAGTCTAGTCACTATAAACCATGTAGAAGTAGTAGTAGTATTTTGGTAGATCATGTGTATCCAAATTCAACAAAATGCTCTGCTACATCTCTACCGATTCCTTAAAGCCTTTTTAGTGTGATATTTTTAAGTAATAATTTATAATATTACATCATTCTTTCCAACATTTTTAGCTACAGTAATCATGAACTTACAATTACCTAGAGATTTTTATTAAAACTTAGGAACGGTGGTAACAACGTTTTACCATATTGTAACAGAGGTTCGTTGTACAACAAATCTTTGTTTGGCATACCCTCTGTAAAATTAATGCGACCTATAACCATGTAAAATTTAAAATACCAAGATGTAAAATTTGTTGTGAAATTACTTTGTAAACTTTTGAAGGTAGTTTACAAATTTGCTTGCACTAAAATTAAAATGAAATAAACTAAATTAATACCTAATTTATTCAACTAAATTAATTAATCTTAACTCGCTAGGCTGCTAATAGGTTACTCAAAGGATCGTAGATTTATTGAACCCATAACAAGCCATAAAACCCTTTTATTATACACATGTAGTTAATTAATATGGTGCAAAACAATAATTCTGAGATGCATGCAGTTTGCAATCAGGAATAAATTATCCCTTGACATCGTCCTTCCACTGTCTATTCCACTTCGGTCAGCACTGTATAAGATATTAAACCAAAATTCTCTACAAACACTCAAAATACTATACGAATAAATGCTTTTCAACTAGATTAAAATACTACACAATAGACTGAACATAAAATCTTTAATGCTCAAAATGAATACAGCATAAATATTCTTCATACTCACAAATTTTATTAAATCTATAAATTGTATTTACACGAGCATTAGTTGTTGATTATTTTATTATTTGTACAATTTAAGCTTAAGATATTTACGCTTTAATTTATCCTATTTATAAATTTATCCTGTATATTTTGTCATATTATATTATTTACTTTATTGTCTTTAACTTTATATCTCTCAATTATATTGATTTAATATTTGTTTTGAACTTTCTCTCTCTCTCAGTTATATTTATTCAACATAGTTTTATTCCTCTTTACTGTGCGAACCAATAAGGAAAACCTTTGACATACCAGAGTTTCCAAGGACCTTAGTTGGGACTCTACCCTGGCCGTGTTTCCGGGATGGATGAGTGGCTTCTCTCTGCATCACTTCATCCGTCGGTGATGGTCCTAGGGTGTCCTCGTAGTGGTCTCTCCGGTGTACTTGAAGTAGTCCTCCTGATGTCCTTGGTCAGTAGCCGTCCCTCGCCTTGGATCGTGTCGGTCCGTCCCTCTTCTCCGATGGTGTTGAGCCTCGTCCTCTCGGGTAATGTGAAGTTCATGTTGAAGTGTGGTGAAGTGCCATGGATTGGAGTGATGTGGCTTGACGTCCAGGAGCCAGCAGGTGGCAAATTTTACTAATTATGCGCGGACTTACAACCTTACTCAATTCAGGTCATCCCGGACGTCCTCCCTCCTCCACGGTCCCACTGTCCTCCTGTTAAACCTCTTCCATCTTCCGTCGATTCTTCAGGACTAACTTATGTTCTCTGTCCTTCCATCGCTCCACAATCATCCCTTCCTATTATTTTTGACCGGCCAATCATTGTATTTGACTTCTCGTCGATTGCTTGCCATTGGTTGACACCATCTTGTTGGTAATTTTGCAAGAGTTGTTGATCATCGGCTCAGCTTGCTGGGTTTATTTCAGCGTGTGATTCTCTCATGAAGATATGCAATACTTGTTTCAATACCAGGATGTCAGCAACCTGAAACTTCCTGCCCGCTAGACGCCTGGTCTCAGCTCGTGGCAGCTTGAGAAATTTTATGTTGTTCAGCTGGATTATTAATTTAGCGTCTGCCTCTGATGAACGAAGAATAAACGTCGCATAAGGCTTCACCTTTTCACCCTAGATGAACTCTATATTAATAAAGCTTGGATCAGACCGTGTTTTATCTTAGGGTAGAGTCCCAACTAAGGTCCTTGGAAACTCTGGTATGTCAAAGGTTTTCCTTATTGGTTCGCACAGTAAAGAGGAATAAAACTATGTTGAAAATAAATACAAACACAAATATTTTTTTAAAGTAATTTTTGTAATGTAAGTAAAGGAGTTTTTTCGAGAGCATTCGTTTTTAGTGTATACATAATAGTAACCTCAGCACCACTTTGGACATAACAAATATTTTCTGTTTTTTCTAAGGAATCTTCCAGTGACCATATCAACTCCCAAAAAATGTTTCTGGCTACGCCACTGGAGTGGTGATTCTTAAGTACTGAGTACCTGCAGGAAGTGGAGTGACTCGCTCAGTTGGTGCAGGATCCCCGTAAAGCTGTGGGGTGGTTTATAATGGTCTCCCATGGTGTCAACTTCCTACTACGCCCGTATTGAGTAGTCCACTCTACTCAGCTCAACTAAAAATAAGTACAGTTGAAGAGTACAGAACGGTGTGGATATTATTAATATTGAACAAGATTTACAATCACATATTATTCTATTAATTTTTTTAAATATTGATGTTATAATTCTATTAGTGTTTTTTTAAATATTGATGTTCCTCCTCATTCTTCGTGTCATAAGAATGGTTATTTCGAAAGCTTAACTAAAAGAACCAGATCAAAGAGACTGAATCAAATCATTAAAACAGCCATTATTCATCAAAATTCTTACAGCCTCTTTTCGAAGAATCAAGAATAATTTTTAAACTGTAAAATATTGAGCCACTACCTCATAAAACAGACCATGTGAAATGTGTATATGGATAGAGAAAAATAAATCGATTTCATAATATCGAATTACAAATTAATAGTTTCAATTCAATTGAATCTAAAGAAACATCCACATCGCCTATATACAACGCCTTATATACAACTAGATGTTCATTTCCAAATTTGTTTATGAAGTTGACGCGTAGAAACAAACTTGATTTAACTTTAGATTGGTATCTCAGTGGTGTTTGATTCGATAGGTATCTCTAACTTTTTAAGTTCACTCTTTGTGTATGTAATTACAGTATTGCAGTAAAAGTTACTTATTTTTCGTTGAGGTCGGTTCTCATTTTGTCTTATCTGCTTATCAAAAAGACCCTGAGGCCAATGTGATTTCCTGTTAATAAAAACATAGACTTGGTACCATTTAAAACATGGGTATAAATTGAATTGTAACATGATTATGTTATCTAAACCAACCTGCAGTTAAAATGAGCCACTAAATAATTAAAAATACTGGCATACTGGCATGGCTTTTAGCCAAGGGAATTTTATAGTTGCTCGTTTTTATAGAAAAGTAATGAGGGTTTTCATGGTTAAATGTCGGGCTCAAACTCACAATGTAGGGGTCGTACATTATCAGAAAGCAGAACGTAATAACTAAGTTAGTTGGTATTTTAATCTACAATTTTAGCAAAAATACACTGCTCTTACATGTGTCCCAAAAGTCCCAAACCCCCCATTATTTTTTTAACGACTGCATATATCAAAATTATCTTCCGGGGAAGTCTTAGTGACCCAAAAAGGAAACTTTTGACGAGTCCAAATTTTCAACCCTCTCCCCAAATAGGGGTTTTGGGGGGTAAGTAAAAAAACTTAAATGATAACCCCCCTTGAGTGGTGTATCACTTTAAAGGGCCTAAAGAAAGAAAAATAATGGCACAAGTTAGGGGTTTCTAGCTTTGTTATATCAAATACAGCGTCCAATTGAATTTTGAATTTTGAATTTTAAAACGTCATTTTGCTGTCATTTAAATTCACCAAAAATGTTTCAAAATAATTAGATTTTTCGATGGGAACGTTTAAGTAACCAAACCATTTCATTTAGTGAGTGAACAAGTTTCGCCCCATCCCCCAAAATAGGGTTTTTTGGGGCTAAGTCAAAAATGTTAAAAAGCAACCCTTACTGAGTGATACCTATTTTTAATGGTCTTAATTAAAGAAGATGAATGGTGCAAATTAGAGGTCTCTACGATGATCCTCTAAATCAAAACAGCTTCTTAAATATCAAATTTTACAATGATGAGGGGAGGAAATCTTACAATGATGAGGAATTTTACAACGTTTTAAAGCTTTAAAAAGAGGTATTACTCAGTAAGGGTTGCTATTTAACATTTTTGATTTAGCCCAAAAAACCTATTTTGGGGATGGGGAGAACTTGTTCACTCACTAAAAGATAAATGGCTTCGTTACTTAAACGTTCCCATCGAAAATCTTATTATTTTGAAACAGTTTTGGTGAATTTAAATGACTGCTATGCAAAAATAACGCAAAATGACGTTTTAAAAATACAAAATTCAATTAAACGCTGTGTTTGATAGAACAAAGCTAGAAACCCCTAACTTGTGCCATTCTTCTCCTTTTTTTACGCCCTTTAAAATGATATGTCACTCAAGGGGGGTTACCCTTTAAGTTTTTTGACTTACCCCCCAAAACCCCTATTTTGGGGGAGGGGTTGAAAATTTGGACTGGTCAAAAGTTTCCTTTTTGGGTCACTAAGAGTTCCCCGGAAGATAATCTCGTTATATGCAGTCATTAAACAAATAATAGTGGAGGGGGTGGGACTTTTGGGATACACGGTATACTGAGTGCAGTGAAATAAGTATATTTCATACTAATTTAATTTTTTCAATATCTAAAGGGAAAAATGCATTAATTTTGTGTCTTCTTATCTCTATTTATATTATTAAAACAAATGATTGATTTATTTCGGCAATTTTCAACAACCAAAATTATTATTTTTTATGCATTTTTGTTATCAATCAAAAGCTCTTGCCCTCCCTCTAGTGCCGTTTTGAGTTTTGAAAAACATCCGCCTTTAGGGCTCCACCTTGAGAAGAATAAACCCAAGAGCCAGATTACTTTAAACCCATTTACCAGATGTTTATCTCATCACGTGACTCAGTGATTTCATTAAGGAAATTACCTGTGCTTTCATCACTCAAATGCCAACAGTCAACACAAGTATTAAACTTCTTGTTTTACCTTTCAATGTTGTAACTTCAAACCATTATTTTTTTGTAACTTAATAAAATTTGTTGTAAAATTGTTGATGTTTTAAAAACTCCTATCATTTGTTAAACCTGTTTGATTTCCTACTTACATACATTTAGAAATATTAATTATCATGTAATTTTTCAATGTTATACGTACTCCAGAAAATTACCAAAACCTTTTTTCTTGAAATGAATTTAATTTATGAAATGTGGATGTATATGCAGAATATTAGAAAAATGAAATTTTTATTATGTGTGAAATCAGTTGTTAACTTACTTTGTTAAATTTACATTTTCATAAGACACAGTCCTGAAACATAAAACCTGTTTCTTTTTAATGACTTGTTCTGTTGTTATTTACCAATCAAAGGATAAAATAAAAAATGTTTATGGATCAGTGACTAGGCTTTTATTACAAATTATTACAAATCAACACCTATTGAATACCTTTTCTATAAAACTATGCACTCCTCTGAAAGCATGCAGATTTTACAATTTACAGTCGGTTTATGAATTTCCTCAAGTATTTCTGCTCAATTCCCTCATTAAAACGAAGAAGATCTTCATTATACATCAAGCTGTAATTGCATCTTCGTGTAATCTTGTTACCTCGTGTTCTCGCTTCGTTAACGAGAAAGGTTTGGTGAGGTATAGCACAATAATAAAACACTAATCTCTTTTAAGTAATCATCAATGAATGAACTTATGTCAGGAGCTTCAATATTCTAGGGCAGTTTTAATGTTGTAATGTGAAACTGATTTTCAACCTTTCATCATAAACCATTAGTGTAACCGATTTTTTTGGACCCCCCCGTAAACTTATTTTCATCCCCCCCAATTATCATAATCGTATAGTTTCACCCTATCCCTATCCATTATTCTAAATTCTAGGATAAGGTTGCATGACCCAGACGTTTCTTAACCTCTAAATACTTATCTTCAGTTCCAGGCTCCAGCACTGTATAATTTTAGTGATTAAATAACGCCCAAAGGTTCTCATTTAGGGTAGCTATAATGTTTTTAATAGTTTCATCACGTCAATGTAGCATAAAATACCTAAGAATTAAGACAACAAATGTCGAGTCAAAACTCTCAAAACGTGAAGTCCATAATGTCCATAACGTCCAGTCCAGATTCCAGGTCAGCAATTCGTTCTGTTACTGTACAAATGTGGAAAAGATATTTGGAGTGGATTCAGATTCAGTTTGGAGTGAAATGGCCGCTACAGCGTTTACGGTTGTAGTTTTGAAAAGGATCTTATCATGCACTCCCGATTTATCATTTATCACTATCCTAATGCTGATTCACCCTCAAAAACACAGTTCAAAATCATTCTTTACTGACTCTACTTACAACTGTTTTAAAATTGTTATGCAAAATGATGAAATATTGGATAAAATAGCTCAGTTTAAAGTTTACTTTTAAAGTAATTTGAATTGAGGAAAATTAAATTAATAAAACTTATTGCAGTTTTAAAGTGTAACATTTATTAAACGCTAATCACAATGAATAACAGATGTATTACTAGGCAAAAAATAAATAAATTCTTAAAGTTTTACTAACATTATTGTTATTTAGAAATGTTTTGAAAATTAAATGTAATAATTTAATCCCATTATGCGGGCCCGCAGAGCTTTTATCTCGGTCCGCGGGCCCCGCCGCCTCGGTTTGCGGGCCCCTTAGGCCCGTGGGTCCCCCCGCACTACGGGCCCTGCAGGCCCATCAACGCTAAACAAATAATAGTGAATATACAAAGCCAAACCATCATTGCTACTTTGCAATTGCAATGGTAGCTGAGCTACCATTTGTGGTATCTGTTTGTGTTAATCAGGTTGTTACTCCTAGTGAAAAAATATGTTCTGGCCAGATCTGGACCAGATCTGGAGATGTCTGGGCTAGATCTGGGGCTGTCTGGGCCAGATCTGGGGATGTCTGGGCCAGATTTGGGGATTTCTGGACCAGATCTGGAGATGTCTGGGTCAGATCTGGGGATGTCTGGGCCAGATCTGGGGATGTCTGGGCCAGAACTGGGAATGTCTGGACTATACCTGGGATGTCTAAGCCATAACTGGGGATGTCTGAGCCAAATTTGGGGATGTCTTAGGAATGAAGATATGAAGTGAGAACACTGCATGAAATGTTGAACAAAAATATAATATACAACAAATATAATTTAAACTTTTTGAAATCATGTGATTGGGAATTAGTAATGAAATAGCTATACAAATATTTAATTAGTCTGTAGGAGGAGGATAGTAATTATTACCAGTAATAAACAATATTGTTTATAAAAAGGGTCTTACTATCAAACTTATAAGTCAATGATAATGAAATACAATGTGTTGCACAAGTGAAAACCAGAGCCTAGAGCTCTGCAGCCTAGGGCACCAGTCAGTCAAGGGAATAAATTTGTTTAATAATCTAAGAAGTGCGGTGATCAGTTGGTTAGAGGGAATTTTATTTCTTCGCACTCTTTCCTGTCGCCACACCTGCTTCGTTCTTAGTTTGACAGAATTTTATTTAAGTTGTTCCTTAGCTCATGATTACGGATTGACGGGTTCCGAAATTTCGGGAATTTTTCAGGAGAAATTATCCTGTTTACCGAGCAAGATTTATATTTAGATTTACCTCAGGATTATTTTGGGACAGGATTATGTCCTCAAAACGGTAATCTGTAGTGCAATCGTCTTTTAATATAATTAATATTGTTGGACCAAGGTTGGTTGATTGTTGTATACATAATATTAGTATTATATTATATTAATGTTAATTTAAAGGGTACACAGTTATAATTATTTTAAAATTAATTATCTTAATTATACATTGATATATACATTTATTTGTGCTCGATAGAGAGATTACCTCGAAATATTGCAACAAAATGGTGTTAATTTCTTAAGTATATATAAATTAACTTTATATTTTTTATTATAATTATATTAAATATATTTTAATTTCCTCGCAGTTTATCATATTACAAGGCAAGAATGGATACATAAATCAAATGAACAAACTGAATTTGTTCCAACTTTCACTTAGAAAAATAAAACTAAAGTATGCTATTGTCTGCGTTGCTTAGGTGTACACTATTGGTAATTTGTATATTCCACTCCATCCAGGTATACTCATAAGTCAGGATGGCCGCGGGGGTTACGACGTAACAGTAAGTCAAAGATCATAGGTTCAAGACCTGTCCTGGTTGTGATATTTAACAAATTTATATTATTGGTTTATCAAGCTATTCAATTGAAGAAATCATATTTTTCAAATTAAAATAACCATTTAAATAAAAAATGATATAGTTCTGGCCCAGTTCGGGCCCAGTTCTGGCCCAGATCTGGCCAATTCTAGAAGAGCTCAGATAACTGGCCCAGATCTGGGCCAGAAAACTATTTTTTCACTACGGACGCCACTGTCATAAACATTTGTTGTTGTATCAAATCATTGCGAACCTAATTTGTGGTAGCATCAAAGTATCTTTATAGCATCAGGTACTTACTGTATCTTGGTATCAAAATGTACACGTGCAATACCTTGGTAGCATTAGGGACATAATCGATTTTGGTAACATCAACTACATAATCTATCTTAGTAGCATCAAGGACATTATTTATCTTGGTAGTATCAGGTAGCACTATATCTTAGTAGCATAATGTACACATACAGTATCTTGGTAGTATTATGTCTTGGTAGAATAAATTTGTGTGTATATTGGCAGGACAATGTACACGTGCTGTATCTTGGTAGCGTCAGGGTCATGAAATGTATTGGTTTCAATTACCTTATCATCAAGTGATCCTTTGTTCTTCAAAAGGCTTACTAGGAAAATAAAGCTACTGGACGATAAGGTAATTACTATATGTTATTATTTATTATATGTACTGGTTTAATCACTTCAACCAGAGTGACTTCCAAGGATCAACTCATAAAAAAAAATATATAATGTGTCTTGGTAGCATAAGGTAGTACTTTATCTTGGTACTTCCTGGTAGGGCCACAAAAACACCAGCAACTCATATATTTCTTTTGTAATGTGGCATTCAAGTGATCCGAAGTGAGAGAATGGCCGTTATACTCGCTGATCTACGGAGTGCAGACACTGACAGGTTCTGTTTGTGTTGAACCTGCTGATCTACTGAGTGCAGATACTGACAGGTTCTGTTTGTATTGAACCTGCTGATCTACTGAGTGAAGATACTGACAGGTTCTGTTGAACCTGCTGATCTACTGAGTGCAGACACTGACAGGCTCTGTTTGTGTTTCAGCTGTCAACATCAACGAGTCGTGTTTTTTCAACGAGCAATGTGAGGTGAAGGTAATCCAAACTGAGTGCAAGGATGGCCGATGTGCTTGCCGCTTCGAGATGACCCCGGTCCTCAAACACGACAAGTACGAATGTGTCGGTAAGTCTCGTTTCCCTTACTTACAAGCCGGATAAAAGAAATTATTCCTTACAACACAGAAGAAGGATCTGTTACAGAATACCAGTGGGACGATATATCCCATTGGTATTCCTGCGGGTCTCACCAGTTCAGGTTCCAATACTGAGTACAGTAAAATGGTCAACACAATTGGAGGCAGTTGTATGTCTTGCAGTGAACTTCAGTCTCGACAAAAGTTTACTAGCTGAGGTACATTTCTGCCCATCCAAACCCACAAACCCAGACTACCTACAATACCCGTCCTCTTTGTCCTTGACCCTCGATACCAAGGTTTTGCCCTGGCTAGGAAGTGTTACAATCCGGGTGGTGTAGGAGACCATAATATTCTGACCGGTAGCCACACAAATTGATCAAACAGACAGAAGGTCCTTGACAGGACTTTCTATAGTGTGGACTGCCCAGGTATCCTAATCCTTGCTTCACCACCAATATAAACAGTGAGCGCCTGAAATGCAAACGCTACAATGTAGTAAGCGATCCATGTCTAGGCTTACAGTTTCAATAGCAACGAATATTAAAGTAATTTAAGAAAATAACTAAACTTAATCAGTTATATTGTATCAGAAACCTCAGTCTTGTCAACTCTTAAAATATTAGTAGTAAAATCAGGTTTAAAAGTAAACATAAATAAGTTATGATCGTAAGAAACTTTTGTAAACTCTAATACAATTTTCTATAGAGTTTTTGGTAATAAGTAATTATCTGATCCAATGGAACCTAAAGTTCTTAATTTTGTAACTTTAAAAGGGTATAAGGTGACATTAGGGAATAACAGCATTATTTAAATTGTTTCTATTATTTTTGTTATTTTATTATTCACCATGTCAAGTTTCTATTTCGTTCCAACTTAGGAGAGGGAGAGAGTGTAAGAGTTTTCACGTTTATAACTATAGATTAGATATGAACATGACACAGTTTATCTGACTAGATGAAACCCGATCAACTGAGGTTTACACTGAGCTTACACTAATTAAACGCGAGCTCCTATATAAATTTAATTAATTAATCTTCATACAATTCAACAAATGTTTTTAAAAAATACCCCCGTTGCAGAAAATCTGCATACTCAGCGAATTTAAAATGTTACTTCACTAAGCCATGAAACCACTTACCAACTTTCATCAAAGTATATTTATAAATAAGCGAGATATGACGTTTTATTTATTCTCCATAATAAAAACATCAGGACGGAGTATGCAGGTTTGCTGCATCAAGGGCCACATAAATCGGGTTTTCATTTAAATACCAATTTATCCCCACTAGATGAAGCAACATTCCAAGTTTTACCAATTTATATTCATAAACAACCAAGATATCACATGTTTCTTATTCTCCATAAGAATAACATTATAGCTGATGAAAACGCAGGTTTGCTGCCATGGCGACCACAAAAATGGGTTTTGTATGAAAATATCAATAATCCTCAACCATATAAAGCCGAATACCAAGTTTCATTAATGGATGTTCATTAATAAGCAAGATATAAAGTTTTACTTATTCTACAATAAGATTAACATTGGACATCGTACTGTATTTAGCACATTCAATATATTGGTAACCAATTGACGTAGAGCGATGATGAAAATACCAAATTGTTTGTTTTTTAAGCTGAATTTAATGGTGTAACCAAAATTTGGGTTTGAAAAGAATTATATGTAAAAAGTTCAAAAAACCCATTTTTTTACAAAATCCCCCCAAACCCCCTTAAAATAGAGCGACCCGTCTGGTTCTCGAACTCATGAAAATAGATGCTGTCATGATATTTATACCAAATTTCATCAAGATCGGATCATTTTTACGAAAGTTATCGTGCCTACGGACACATACATGGGGGCCCACCAATTGACCGTAAAGACACTTGTGCGGATGACGATTTGGGCGACATTTCAAATATTATTAATTATTACTAAAAAGAGGGCTGAAACCAAGATATCGACATGACATTTGCTCGGATAACCATATTGGCGACTTTTTAAAAATTAATAATTATTAATTTTAATAAGGCTGAAACCAAGTTATCGACAAGACACTTGCCCAGATGACCATATTATCGACATTTAAAATAAAGAAAGAAATAAGCAGAAACCAAGGTATCGACATGACACTTGCCCGGATGACCATATTGGCGACTTTTTAAATAGTTCAATATATAAGCAGAAACCCCAAAATATCGACAAGTTACTTGCTCGAGTATCAATATGACCGACTTTAAATTAAATAATAATAACTGGGGCTACCATTTGTGCGGCAAGACATTAGTGCAACGTTCCCCTTCCCCGCCTATACTCCGCCCAATTCCCAGTTTTTTATAGCGGGAGGCGTATTCTTGGAGCGTTGTTATGGCGAAGTGAGCTTTAATCAGTAATCAGTACTGCCAATCCGCTGTAGAAAAATTTACCTTACTGATAAAATTTACTTGATAAAAGTAAAATTCTAGTTTTGTCTGTAATTGCTGTTGGTTTTGAAATATTATCATATATTCACGTTATACACGTAATCGAAGCCCAAAAATCTTCTCCAGTTTATTACTGTAAGCCTCTCTTTCGTTAACGTTGAAGTACGTGTTTTTGTTAGCTTTTCAGTGGTAACTGGTGCACTGATTTTCATGACACTACTTTGTTTCTTTGTTCTATACATGCGCGATAAGGTAGTAGGCTATTTGAAAATGTCCTATGAGTTTTGAAAAAGATTGGCGGCCGTAAAAACTTGTTATTTCGTGCTGTTTTGGTCATGTTTTCTCAGGGAAATGGGTTTACTGATTTCCATGAAAAAGGTTTGTCTAGTGATGTGTATTTTGAGTTGTAAATTAAAATTTGTTTAAGGATAAAAGTTTACATGACTAAATAAATTCGCAGCAATTGCATGTATGCAGGGTTAGTTTTAAATAATTCCCTTCCCTACATCTTTCAAAATTTGCCAAGTTATCGACTCAGGACCACCGCAGAAAATTGTTGACCAACTTAATCTTCATTTGTATTTATTTGATATGGTTTTCCGCGCATATTGGGTTGAAATAATTTTTTCCCCAATGTAAAGATGGGGTTACGGCCCATTATTTAGGAGGATCTTTTGACGGTAAATACAACTCCACAACCGGGTTTTGATAATAATTAACTATGAGTTCCCAAAAGATTTGGTGATTTAAAAAGTATTAATTATGAAAATATTATTAAATGACCCAACCTTAAGTGAAATCCATATATT
The DNA here is from genome assembly GCA_963675035.1 of Allygus modestus. Lineage (NCBI taxonomy): Eukaryota > Metazoa > Arthropoda > Insecta > Hemiptera > Cicadellidae > Allygus > Allygus modestus. The sequence continues at coordinate 94,007,418 of OY776113.1, forward strand.
ATAAGCATTATATGAAATAATGACCATAGACAATTACCAATGTTTGTTTATTAACATTCGCTTCATTGTGAAAAATTCAAAACTTCCTGCCGCCATCCTGGATTCGCCCTTTTGGAATAAGATTTTTTGTTTAAATGTTAAGATGGGTTGTGACCCAACATATAAATTATATTTAGACGCTGATACCACTGCCGCAATCCGTTTTAAAACAATCACCTTTTGTATTCAATTTAATTTTTGTGTTAAAATTTAAAAAATTGTCACTATTATGATAACGAAAACAGATATTTAAGAACGGATTTTGGCATTAGTTTAAGCATGGGAAACCAGTTGTAAATGAATGGTATCAAGTCAAATTTCAAACTAGAAAAAAGTTATCTTATTCCTAAATGGCGGTTTCAAGAAGGCGCTTTGATATAATTTGTTTCAAAAAGAAGCAAATGACACTGAACAGTAATTGTTAGTAGTTCACTGTCATTGTTATATGTACTGATGAGAATATCGGCATGTTTTAAGGTTGGGGTATTTAAATTTTCTTTAAAATTATTTCCCTAAAATAATATTGAGATTGAGAAAGAATAATTATTGTCAGAAACGGCCCAGGGCGTTATATACACCGTAAAAAATACTTGTATATAATGGTTCACAACTTCACCTTTAAATTTAAAAAAACACATTTTAATCCAATATGGTTGATCCAATATTAGTTATAATTATATTGCATTCTTTAAAAAATGCTTAAATGGCTAAATGTTTAAGAATAGTGATGTACCATGGCTTGTTTTGGGGAAAAATTAAAAAAATCAAACCCTAAAAATTACAAAATTATGGAGAAAGTAAAGAAAATCCAATAGTAAAAATTAAAAAAATCAATTTATTAACATATTGCACATTATTATAAATACCAATAAGAGTTAGAATGACAAACCACTGTGTAATCGTAATCGTAATAAACTCTTCGGTTGAGTATCAAATGGCTCCAAACGAATACAACTGAAATAACAAATAACAATGACACCCCATAACAAATAGAACATGACCTAGCTCAAAATAAACAAGAACCCTGTTGAACAGGTTCTAGAAACTCGAGTAATATCTTATGAATCCGTGATATAACAAACATTAAAAAATATAGTTAACAAAAAACCTTGGAAACATTTAATAATTTATAAAAATTATAATTGTAATGGTATAATAATGAAAAACAATAATTCTGTTTAAGTCCATATGAATAAGCAGTACATATCAGCTGTTTATAATCAAATTTTACTTATTTGTTATGTTTTACTTTACACTACAACCTAAACCACTATTGCACGTCCCGAGAACATATTTGTTTTACACGGTAACCCCCAATTTATGGTGTCGGACAAATCTTACAGTTTTGTTAGTACTTAATTTTAAAAATAGTCCATGAAATTAGGTTTGTTTTCAAAAACTGATTGACCTTGGTCATGCCGCAACAAATCGTTTAGCAGAACGAATGGTATACACACTGAAAAAGTCGTTGAGAGCGATGAAGAAAGATCCAGGGAACATAATGAATAATGTACAAGACTTTCTACTCCAGTACACAGCCACACCACTCTGAAATGAACTATCTCCTGCAAAACAGTATCTTAACCGAAAGATTCGTATTATGTTTGATACACTATAACCTAACAATTTATAAGTTAATTAAATTATAGACTCTTGTGTAAGAAAATGTAATATGGGGGATTGTTACATCATATTGCATTGCCCTGTATGGATCAACATTAAAAAGTAATATGGACAATATTTTAAAACAACAAAAAAGGCCATAAGAATTATTTTAAAGCTAAAAAATGACGATTCGGCAAAGAATAACTTTAAAAAATCAAAGATATTTACAGTTAATGGCCAATTCATATTTGAGAAAATATTAGTAGAAAAAAAAATAAAGGGAAGATGTAAAATTTAAGGGACCCACTCATTCTTATATTACAATGGGGAGAAATGAGAGGTAACCCAGAACCACAGGCTCAGGTTGTTTGAAAATAAACCTTCTTATATCGGAACCAAATTTTTAAGACATATACAAAAAAAATCCCCGTCACAGCAAACCTGCATACTCAGCGAATTTCCAATGAATATATAACATAACACATTAAAACACTTAACAGGATTCATAAGAAATGTATTCACAAACAATCGACATTTAAAATATTAATTATTCTCCATAAGAATAACATTGGGGATGTGTACGCAGGTTTGCTGCAACAAGGCACACTAAATAATGGGTTTTTATGAAAATATCAATAGAACTCATCTTAGTGAAGACACATACCAAGTTTCATCCATATACATTCATAAATAAGCGATATATAACATTTTAAGTATTTTCCATAAGAATAACATGGGGACCAAGTACCTAGGTTTGCTGCTACAGGAAACATTGGCGAAAATTGTTTATTGTGCAAATAACAATAAACCACAACCAGATCAAGCCATATACCAAATTTCGCCAGTTTATATTCATAAATAAGCAAGATATACAATTTTTCTTTTTCTCCATAAGAATAACATTAGACAACGTACTGTGTTTAGCACTTTCAATATCTCGGTAACCAATCGACGTAGAGCAATGATCAAAATACCAAATTGTTTGTTTTTTTAAGCTGAATTCAATGGTATAAATTAAAATTTGATTTAAATTAAAATTACATGTGAAAACCCCAAAAAACACATTTTTGGGGTACAAAATCCCCCAAAAACCCCCATTCGGATGGTGCGATTCATCTGGTTTTCGAACTCGTTCAAATAAATGGTACTTTACACATTTTTACCAAGTTTCATTAAGATCGGACCTTTTTTACGAGAGTTATCGTGCTTACGGACATATATATATATATATATATATATATAAATTTGAACGAATGGTGTTTTTGGCATCTGGGGACCTCAAAATGAAAAGTTATCATGGTCTCGGGCTTAAGTCTTACCATGAGACCTACGATAATAGCTTCTTCCCTATAGGGGAAATTCGCTAATATAAAAACCGAAAATGGGTTTAAGTTTTAAATATTGTTAAAAGACTACCTACTTAATAGAGCGCTTGACTCTCTAGAAAAACTTTCCACCACTATAAAAAACGCCTTCTTTGGTGAAGTTGATCAATAGCTGAAAATTACTCTTGTTTTTTATTTATTGTTATGCAGTTCTATCAGAATGAGAATATTGTTTTGCATTATGAATCCAACGTGTAAAATAACTGTGCAATCGTAATTCTGGTTGGTATTGAGAGTGTGAATAAAACTCTCAATATGATGCAAGCAAATTAATTGTAATGTTAAAATATCCACTCCTTTAGCTTCCTTTGAAAAATATAGGTAATAGTTCCGTTTGGGTACTTATGCATTATACCGACCACCACCTGTAATGGCGCGCTGCGGCTTTTATGATAGGTTAGGTTACTGTAATTGTGTAGAATACTCTTTTTTCGACAGAATTTATCAAGTGTCGTGCAGCAAAACCTCTTCTTTCCTCCCTACCTTGGTCTATAGCCACACACATTTTGGTTTGTCCCACTAGAACAATATCCTAAAAGGTCGGTATAGTGCATAAGTACCTCCTTTGTTTAATATAATTTCAATCAAGTTCTTATTTGTTAACTGAGTCATTTCGGGGCATTGGAGAAGGAGTGGGAAATGTTTAGAATTAAAAATACTTCTCGTCATTACAGATTATTTGCGCTTTCGTCGTAGTCAATCGATTAATCATCTGTATTTCTTCCAAATTGGCAGTACCTTAAATGAGTTTCGATTGTATTAACGAAAAAACATGTTTACAGCCAACTTGAGTTTTTAGAGTAACTGGTATTAAACTTAAGTGATCCAAACACTTTTAGAAGTTAAGAGTCAATATATCACAAAAAATAAAATTAAGCTTTATAGCTATAACCTTAAAGACTAAATCCTCGACGATAGAGTCTGTATAATTGAAAAACGTGTTAAAAATTAGAACCAATAAACATAAATGATTAAAAAAACATTATTTTTGTAAAAAACATGAATAGCAAACTTTGCTGTTTTCATTGCAAACTTCAGCCTATTAAACTCCCGAACTATCAGAATCTTGATCTATTTTCATTATTTTTCCCCCGGACGAAATCTTTCCCACGCTCAGAACAGGTGTACTGTTATCAGTTTGTACTTCCCACTTCCTACTCAGTTATGAGGTTTGTTTTCATTATTATTTTTCTTAAACAAAGACATAATTGTTTGTTGATATGCAGTGTAATCCCCTGGGTCAGTGGGTAAGTGTGACGTAGGGTGACCAAACGTCCCGTAAAAACGGGATTGTCCCGTTATAATACTGTATAATACTGTATATATAATACTATAATACTGCATATATATAATACTATAATACTGTATATATATATAATACTATAATACTGTATATATATAAATATATATACATATAGTTAGGAAGTGAACAGTAACCTATATTTAGTAAAGTAAGTATACCATCAAAAACATAAATAACTCAGTTGCAGCAAACCGCAAACCTGCGTACTCAAGGAAGTCCCAACCCATACTGTGTTCCCACGTAAAGCTATTTATCAAGTTTCATAAAAATAGACTCACGAATAAGCGTTATATACAATTTTAATTATCGTATATAACAATAACATTTTAGTTTTACCATTAGATTCAACTTAAAAAACATACAATTTAGTGTTTTGATCATTTCTCTACGTCAAATGATTACAGAAATATTGAAAGTGCTAAACACAGTACGTTGTCCAATGTTATTCTTATGGAGAATAAGAAAAATTGTATATCTCACTTATTTATCAACCTTTCCTGATGAAACTTGGTATATTGCTTCATATCGTTGTGGTCTATTAATATTTGCACTAAAAAACATTTTTTGGCCGATAGTTCCCGTAGCAGCAAACCTGCGTACTCAGTCCCCATGTTATTCATATGGAGAATAAGTAAAATGTAATGTCTCCCTTATGAACATAATTTAATAAAACTTGGTATGCAGCTTCACCTTGATGAGTTATATTGATATTCGAATAAAAAACAATTTTTTTGTTCCTTGTTGCAGGAAACCTTTGTACTCATCCCCCATGTTATTCTTATGGAGAAAAATCAAAATGTTACATAACGCTTATTTATGAATGTATATTGATGAAACTTGGTATGTGGTCAACTTGGTATTTTTACCTAGGTGGTTTTTATTGATATTTGCACGAAAACCCATATTTGGTGTTCCTAGTTGCAGCAAACCTACGTACTCAATTTTATTCTTATGGAGAATCATTAAAATTGTATATATAATTTGTGAATATATGTTTATGAAACTTGTTATGCGGCTTTACGTGGTATTAAGACATATATTATACGTTGGAAATTCGCTGAGTAACCAGGTTTGCTGCGACGGGGGTATTTATGATTTGAACGTTTGTTTATTTTTCAAATTTAACATTGGAGGTAACATCAAAATGATAGCACAATTATTTGTTTGATTAAGTATTAAGAGGGAGATTTGTCCTATGCCACAGAAAAGCAGCGTTGAGAAATATTATCTGCCACAAATATTGTACTTACTCATGAATTTACATCATGGTACTTACTGTTCTATTTGTAAGATACACATGTCAAATATTTCCTGTTCAGTAAAAAGTTATTACCTACCTTGGTAAAATAATAATTTTGGAAAATGAAACAGTTATTGTTATTTTATTTATCTTCGCCACTTTATTTTTTAAATAAACAAGACAAAAACTATATTTTCTTCTTAGTGAATTTCCTATGGAAAAGTGAACTATTAGCATGACCCACACTGTGAAACGTAAGCCCGGGACCACCATAGAAGTTCCTAACGTGACCCCCTGAACACGTTTTGGGGGGTCACTAAAAACTTTATATACATACATACATATATATATATATATATATATATATATATATATATATATACGTGTTAGCACTCATATTAAAATTATTGCATATTAAATTTTTGTGCGTAAAATGCCACAAATGTTAAGCCCTCCCTCATCATTATAGCTCAAATATTTACCGAGTTATTAAAGAAAATGTTAATTGTCTTAACACAGTATGTTGTCATATGGGGATTTTACTCTGAAAAGGCTGTTTTCCATATATTGATGTAGTTTTATCACCCCCAATACCCCTATACCAACTTGTTATACCAACTTGTTCTATAAATATATTACATAAAACACTATTTTTAGTGTGCCTTTCAAGTGTGCTATTTTTAATATAATGTACACTAATGGACATTACTACAGAGGTAACACCCTCCACTAATGTCAAAAACTGACTTAACTTACTGAATTGATGCTATAAGGTGCAACTTGCACTAAAGTGTATAGTAAGGTTTGGAATTGTAGACCTTCTTTACAAACCGCTACATAGGGCCTAATGTTTTGCAAGACATCAAGTTATTTTTTAATACAACTCATTACTTATTTAAGCGTTTAAGGTTAAAAGTAAGTAAACCTATTCTACTTACATGAATATTTCAAAAAATTATTTTTTGGAATATTTTACCATGCAAGACACAATAATTAAACTACCCAATAAGAGTCATATCAATTTAATTATCAAAACAAGATGGTAATATATAACTCTTCGCTTCATCCTACTACGGGACATTTGAGCGTACTCCTAGTATCAATAGACCACAGTGAGAAGAAGTCATGTACAGTAACAAGTCTGGGTTGTATATGTTAATCAATAGGCGCGATATAAAATTTATGTTATCCTCCCTAGAATAACATTGGACAACGTACTGTGTTTATCATTTTCAATACCTCGGTAACCAATGCCGATGCATACAAATGTATACATTGCCAATGGGCTTAGAGCAATTATCAATTAAATAGAAAATTGATCCAATACAATGATGTAAAGTTAAATAGGATTATTTAAAGATATCCAAGTGGTTCATGAAAACACCCGTTTTTGAGTCTTAAAACCCCGCATAACCCCCAAAATCGTCCGATCTGTCTGGTTTTCAAACTCGTTTAAATAAGTAAAACTTTACAATTCTTTAGCAAATGTATTCGAAAGATGACCTATAACCGAGAATTATCGTGAAAAAGGTCACATCAATAAATAAAAAAAATTGTCTAGTCATCTTCTATATCAGAATATATACCGAACAAATATTCACCAGGCCCAACCTCTCATATACAACCACGAAACTTGTCACGTATACTCTTTTCATAACGTAGGTAAGGAAGGATTTTCAGAAATTCCCTTAGTGCCCCTTCCAATGGGGAGTAAAAGTTTCACTCCTGTGTTATTGTTATGAGCATTTAATAAATGCGAAAAATCAATTATTCACCAGGCCCACGACCTCTATACCTGCAACCACGAAGTCTGCTTACTTTTTCCATAACTATGTAACCACTGAAAATGGATTTAAAGTAATTTCAATAGGGCTATGCCCCACGATGCTTCAAAGTTTCAATCATGAGTTATTCGTATAGACATTCACTTTGGTTTGAGCTGATGTAAATTTTATAAGCTGATTATGATGCGTAGTACTGTTGTTCCATGCCACGGGTCAACCACAGCATGCAGCACACACAACTGTTATATTCCCGGGTGAAACCGGGTATAATGGCAGATAGTAACAATTATCTTTATATATAGTTCTGTAAGCGAAATTTTTAAGCCAACATTTTGGGAATTTGGCAAAACGCAGGATGATGGGAGGCGTCTCAAATTAAAGGTCTCGATCCCAAGGACTCGGGAAAAATAGCAGTATCTCCATGAAGTTACCAGCAAACGAGAAATAATGTAAAACACTCCCCATAAGAAAAGCATAGGAAATTAAAAACTTATGCTTTGTTTACACTAAAAAATTTGATTAAGAATCTATTTTATTTACGAACTGACATGTGTTCAAATCAGATTAGGCAGAGTACCCTTCAAGCCACTAGTAATTACTAAATTGTCCTGGGACAGCTTGAATTTATAAACACTGATCCAAACAATAATCGATAAATTCGGTTAATTCATGTGATGGGCCATGTTCCTGAACACAAATCCACCCTTAATTCACGTCTTCTGCTTTAAAAAATTAGAATGCGGCACACATGCAAAAGTGTTGTTTTATTATCATCATTTGAAGTGTACATAGGTACAAGAACAGTATATTGTAATTTTCTCCACAGGCCTTGTGTGAAATGAAAATATCAAGCTTTAATTAGCACCCAAGAAAACACTTACTTTAGCTTCGATAGCACTTGCTTCGAAATCAATGATTATAAATTCTGGATTTCAGCCTGGAACTTGACGAAGGATCATTCGAAGCATGCGATTGTAAGTTTCTTTTTCCTATTTTGTTATGTGGGTAAACACAACCGCTGGCACATTAGTTTCTGTTAACATGCTATCCAAGTCAACATTGATTGGATATATTTGCTTAAATTTGTAACTACAACTCTTTAAATGTCCCATCTATGGAAAAAATCTTGTTGTCTTGAATTGCGTCTATACGTTGTCCCCCCGAAAAAATTGTCTCGTGTCTTTGTTCTCCTGATTCTATTCTCTTCAATTTCTAGTATTTCAGCAGCTTCGTTTAGTACCATCGTTTTTAGAGCTTCAAAGTTTAATGTTTCGGAGGTTTTCATGTTTAATGTTAGAACCTTGATTTTACACACAGATTCTAACTTTTGTTTTCTGGTTGACCAGACAAGGTAAGCGTAAGTCTTTGGTCCCCCAGAAACAAACTCTACAATATAAGAGCCGGGCCCGTACTCATCTGCCAATTCATCTGTCATTTCCCCGAGATAGTCTCCCGTAGGAACCTTATACAAACCACCACGGTATAAATAAATACACGAATCTGTATCATAATACAAGACCTGCCCTCCAAGAGAATCTAGATGTTCATAAAGTTTAAGTCTCGCGTGAGCTGTAGTGTAGGCCGCAATTACAACATTTACAGTTTTTAGAGCCTCACTAGCTTCATCAACATTCTGCCAATTAACTATTAAAACCTCTTGATTAATTACTTCAGCATACTTTACATTTACTTTTGGTTGAGTTACCAACTTGAATAATTCTTTAGAGTTTCTGACGATTGAAGTTTGTGTCATGTTTTCTCTTTGACCAAACTTGCCCCAGAATGAATTTAACATTAATTTGGCTACTGATCTAAGTCCCCCGTTTTTACAAATTTTATCTTTCTCCAATTGAATACCCTCACGCTCAAAGAAATCATAAACATACTTTTCTTTATCCTCCTCTGTCATACACCAAGCGGGATAGCCTGAGGCTTCCTGCTTTACTTTCAAGAATTTATTAATGAAATCTGTAAACAAACCTCCATTTTCATAAGTGGCTACCTCGTACTCCCACAACTCGTACATGTCCAGCACAACGTAACCTTTCTCTATAGCCTTTCTAATTTCATCCATGGTCCAGGTCCCAACTAACGCTTTTTCCTCACTCTCATGAAAACATTCCCCTTGGTTTAAAGTCTCCCCGCAAGTTCTACACAACACAAACATTAATTTATTATTCATTTTAGCGGGGAGTACGGGGTGATACAAGTTGTAAGGAGGTAGAATCTTACATTTAAATAATCCCTCTACTTCAAGACCTCTCTCTCGGCACTCATTTCCAACATAAATAGTAGGATGACCCACGGGATACTTACAATATTTATTCACAAAGGGATAAAGGGAGCAAACATCAACATACTGTATCGTTTCTCCCTCTTCACATTTATGATATGTTTTAGTATTGCCTATCCTGCCTCCAAAAAAGGAATCTCTAGGATTGAGTGGAAGTGTGTTTAGAATGGACAGTTGGTTCTAGTGATTTAGTTTATTATCTTTCTTCAATTTATTAAATTTACATTCCCACATCTCTACAACCTCATAGTTATTAAATTTTGCCATTTTGGACTTGGTTCTCTCGTAACGGAGATGCAAGCTGTCTGAAGGATCCTCCGGCAGAGGTTCTTCTCTGCTGTATTGATAACATTTCGGGCAACCGTGCCAGTAACACCCGTGAAACTCGTAAATTCTCTCACCGTCAAACCCATCTACTTTCATTCCATTAATTTTTACTTCTTTACCCCGGCCCGCGTGTTGAATCCTTAATCCACGTTTCTCCTCTTCCCATGTTAACCATTGTAAAGCAACGGCTGACTGATTGTCAGTCAGTCTGTACCCGTTTTTAGGAATCAAACCTATTGTGTTTGGTTTTAGAAAGTTACGCCGAAAAGCTAAGTTACAGGCGCTAGCAATAGTTATGGCCTCGAGAAAAGGATCTACGTTACATTGTTCAAGAAGCAAGGCTCTAAATTTTATACACGCTTGAGCTAAAATCTCCACGTCTGAGATACAGTACTCCAAGATTTCCTTTTTGAAATCAAACACGTAATCTTCAGCGACTCGTTCGTCGTACCAAATCTCGAAGGCTTCGTGAGGTTTCTCAAACATTGATTCCGGGCAGTAATACTTTTTGTCGGGTATCGGGCCTACATAATTTTGGTTTGCCACAGTGTTAAAAAGGTGTGGAAAATAACCCTTCTTTTTCTCGGGAGGTAGATCAAAAGCTTTAGGAAGTGCAGCGAGGGCCATGGGGAAATAACTAAGTGAGTCAACAAACCTTACGTTGGCTACTTCAATCAAAATAGCTTTAGTTCCCCGAGGAGTTATTTTTGGTGTAAATTTAGTTTCTTCCATGATGTACTGTAGAATGAATTGGAAATCAAAACCCTGCCCGTTGTGAGCAATCACACAAACATCTTTAAATTTCTTTCGAATTCCCATTACATAGTCCATGAATTGTTTTACTGGTTCTTTTTCAAAGACTCTTTGCCTCTCAGAACAGGTTTCACACTCACCCCCATTAACACATTTAAAACAGTATTGTTGCGAGACGCACAGGTTAACTTTATGCAATTTTTTATCAGGATCTGAGGGAAGAGACTCATCCTGCCTTGTTTCAAAGTCAAAAAATATGAAAAGAAAATATCGGTCTTTCGGAGTTCTCCTATCTACCTTTATGAAACACTGATGCGCGGGGTCTTTGAACGCTTCGCAGGGGTTACAGTAAACTTCTCCGCATACGTGAGCTGTCTTACGTTTTCTTGGATATATCATTTTGTTACATTCGCGGCAGAACTTTATAGATTTACATACTTGCCCTTGATGGGCTATTAAACACCGCTCATTTTTGAAGAAGCAGTTGCAAAGACGGCATGTGATGCCTCCGTGTTCAAGTTTACAGGGCGGAGAGATAGAATGGCAAGACGGGCAGATGTTAGAGCATCGATGCTCACCCTTGTTATTGTAGGGAATATGACAGGCTTCACAGAAATAATAACATACGAAAGCAGCAGTTAAGTTTGTAATTACATTGTAATGCCCGTTGTGAAAGAGCAAGTTAATTTTAAATTTAGCGTCTTCATTACCTCCCTCAAAGTAAATATCCCGACCTTTTCTATCGTAACTGTAGACTGTTATTCTGTATTTTTTAAGATGTGACTGGAATTTTTCAAGCTCAGGGATGCCAGCACCCTCCTCCGGCATTTCTACACGGGCCTTTGCTATGAGTTTATTAGCTCTGAATGTTTGTCTTTTACCCTTGTCCTGACGTATTGCTTTATACTGAGGATCATGTTTAGCAAGTGCTTTGCCTACTACCAATGCTCTAGCCAGACATAAATTGTCTTTATTATTAATTACAACAATTCCCTTCCTAGCTTTACATTCCTCGTCAAACGTGTTGTACATCTCTGGACGTACTCTCCCTTTACCTACGGGGACATTTACCCTCGTAACGTCAATTCTAAAAGTGTCGCTAGAGGTTAAAGATTCAGAGTTACTTTGAATTATGCCTCCAAAAATATCCCAGAGATCATCACCGCTAACTTCAGAGACAGGTCTCAAAGCTACGTACCCCGGTTCAGCACTTTTTAAACTTATCGATTGCATTTTAAACCCAAGATAATCAGTGGGTACAGCGTTGGCTTTAGCCTTTTCAACAATTTGATTAAAACCTTTACGAATCCAATCAAACTCAGAGATACCTCTTGGCGGTTTAGTGAATTTGAAAACAGTTTCCAACCCGTACAACCTGAAGTGTTTAACATAGGTTTCAGAGGTACCAATTAAATTTACTGGGTTTTGAGAGCTCTTTTTAGAAACTTCCATCCTTTAACAGATAATTAAATACTGAAAACAATCTAAACTGTGCTAACGCTTAAAGAGATCAAATACACCAACCAGAGTCAAGTTCACACCAATATAACTGAATTAATAGCGCAGAATCAACAAGACAATAATAATTTGTGCAAGAGAACACTTAACAATTACGCAGAAGCAGCATAAAACACGTCTGATCAGTGTGACGACTGAAGCAGATTGAGGTAATAGAGCCTATGTTTAGAGGTATATAGTATGTGGGAGAGCACTGTACATATGTATAACTACACAAGTCAAAAAACACTAACACACAAACTACACAAGTCAAAGCAGGGCTACAAGTTGTGATGAAAGTTAAGGTAATAGAGGTAGCAAACAATACTCTAACCAAAACTGTATTAAAGAACAAGACTAGAGAGTGAGATTAATGGTGTAAGGATATGTTAGTCAGGTCTAGCCTGGTAAAACAATTAAATACAACACTACTCTAGCCATGTCATTAAGCACGCAAGATTACTACAATACATGAGAATTAAAACTACTACAATACTAGAAAACTAAAATCATTATAATCAAATGTAATAATTATATTTGCCAAGTGCAAAATCAACGACCGGAGTAGCGCATGGACCTCTGACCAGTGGAAATGCAAGGGGCAGAGTGAAGTTAACTCTTGAGAATAAAAAGCGCTAAAAGTCTCGACCAATCAGGGTGTAGAACGCTAATTACAACCAATAGAATGCATTTTTATTATAACCAATTACAGAGCAGTATTTTAACTAGTTACAACGAGTTTGCTGACAGAGAGTTGTTGCAAATGTTGTGGTTAGATACGCAGAAGGAAGTGAGATTAGATACACAGAAGGGAGTGAAGGATGTGGAGGTTAGGTGTACAGAAGGCTAGATGATTAACAACAGAAGGACACGAGGGTAAAATAATTACCACAGAAGACTAGATGATTAACAACAGAAGGACACGAGGGTTAAACAATTACCACGGAAGGCTAGATGGTTTACAACAGAAGGACACGGGGGTTAAATATGTAAACGGAAACGTAGGTCAAATAATTACCACAGAAGACTAGATGATTAACAACAGAAGGACACGAGGGCTAAATAATTAACCATAAAGGGATGCAAGAAATAGATAGTTGCCAAAGAGGGTAGCAGAAGAGCCAAAGAGGGTAGCATAAGAGCCGCAGAGGGTAGCAATTACACCCCAATTCTATCCTCCATAAGAGTACATGTTATTTTATTCCTCCATAAGAGTCCATGTTAATCTATTCTCCATAAGAGTCCATGTTAATCTATTCTCCATAAGACCAATGTTGGACCCAAGGTGGCCGCCCTAACTACTTGAGCACTTTTTCGCCTCCGCCGATATGAAGTTATCGTTTGTTACGATATCGAACAATTTCATCAACGGTTGCTTGTTCGTGTTATCGAATGAACTTATCGTGAGAACTATTCAAACTGAAGATTTAATATAAAACGAACATGCCCAAAATGAAAAGAAATGAGCAAAACGCAATAAGCAAAGCAAATACGCTCGCCTTGGAAGGAAATCATGAATATAAATAATCGGCATTTTAAACAAACCGACTGGCTTTTCGAGCAAACCTCGGTCCTCCAGGTGCTTTAACAAATGTAACTATAACTTCTCAAACATAACGTTGTACTATTGTACTGTGATCGCGAGCGAAGCCGCGACGGGCTAATAGTTAAATTTATTTGTATATTTGGTATATTTATTACAGACTAGAATATTTATATAATAATAAGGGTATACTACAGAATAGATGAAACCACTTTCGTAATGTGCTTTTTGTGCTCATAATGAGGATTTAGGTTAAGGGGGGCCCATTTTCGTATACGCCCGGGGCCCCAGAGTTCCTAAATACGGCCCTTCTCTGGACCGAAAAAAACGAAACACACTGTTACCGAAACCACCACAAAATATTTCTCAATATAATTAGTTTACCTATCGTTTCTGATTCTTTTCAAACCGATAGGTAATAATGTTTAAATATGTCATAACTCATCCAAAGTAACCGATTTACAATGTGGTTCGTCCCAGTGGCTCTTAAACTCTGTCAAAAACTTACGATGTGAAGGTACATACTTGTGTAATTTGTAATATTATAAAGAAGAGGTGGTGTCTGTCAAAAGCGCTGGGTCTGTGTGTCTGAGTGTCTGATGTTCCGGGTAAACGCAAAAAATACTGAACCGACTGTGCTGAAACTTTACGCAAAGGTAGATCTTGAACCCATGCAACACTTACTTCATACATTCACTTCCTTAAAATTAAGGTGACCAGACGTCCCGATTTCGCCGGGACAGTCCCGCTTTTGAGGTATGTCCCGGCGTCCCCACGATTTCTGTGGGGACAGCCTAATGTTCCGCTTTAGCAGTTTGACATGAAGATACTCATTGATTCATAAAAACCAATATATTTTGTTTATATTTGGCATACAAACAATCCCATCGACCAGCATTGTGTTGAGTTGTTCAAACACTTTGAAGCAAAACTAGTGTATCGGGACCTAACATTTTTTTCTAAACTTTCAACTGAGCTAGTGCACTCTCTATGCCTGGTACCTATGCACTATGAACAATTTAGGAACCGAGAACAAGTTATACTAGTTAATAATTATAAGATAGAAATGCATGTTGTTGCAAAAAATTAACGTGAATTTAGGCTGATTTCAGTTTTAAATAAGATTCAAGTTTATGAAAGTTATTCATTCCTCTGATAACTATAAGTAGTTTTGGTCGATTTTTTTTATTATTTAAGATTTGCATATCTGATAGTAAAGGTTCTGTTGTATAATCATTTTATGAATATGATTACAAAACCAGTTGTTACAATACTAAGTAATATTTGGGCTAAACCTGCACAAAACTCACAATTTCGTTCCCGGTATCTAATTTTGTAAAACCTTCCAGGAAGAGGCCTTCGGACCCCCCCTTTTTTAGGGGGATACCCACCCCCACACACAACGCGGTATTTTCAGTTATTTAATTTATGTCCCGCTTTAGGCATCTACAGATCTGGTCACCTTACTTAAAATCCCCTCGGGCTACGCCCCGTGAACGTCCTAAGTTTCAATCTTTACATTTCAGAGGAAAGTAAACATTCATAAACTGTAATGGGAACAGCTGAGGACACGTACATTTTTGACAACTTAAAGAGCAGAAGCAAGAACAACAGCTGTTTCAAGCCAACTAAAATGAAAATTGCATTAACTATAGAATGGGTAAAAGAAATCCCTGTGCGAAGGACGGGGGACCATCAGCTAGTACTATATAAACGAGTTCGCAGGTAGCACGCTGACGTGAGGGAAGTGAATTTCCACTTAAAAACTTTTAAAACTCCAAATCAGTGTAATAACATACATTTATTCCAATTTTTATTGAAATCAGAAAACAGTGATTTTTTGGCTGTTCTGATGCTCCTGGTTTCATTTACCTGCAAAGCTGGGAATACAATTTTGTGCATTATAATGTTAGGAGAAGGTCCAGACAGGCTTGAAAGTCGGCGAGTTTACTGGGGATGATAAAAGTACCCTAACAAAGGAATAACAGGCTTTTCTAGTGTAAAATCCCCATAAGACAACGTACTGTTTTTAGTCGATACACATTTTCTTTAATAACTCAGTAAATATGTATGCTAGAATGACGAGAGAGGGTTTAAAACTTTTGCCTCATTAATTCCCAACTTTTTACATGCATTAATTTTACATACGGGGCATTTATGACCCTTTTTGGGCCCAACAACTCAAAATTTGAAAGATTAATCCCCAAAAAAAGGGGTTTAGAGTTTTCCGATTGTTTTGCCCAACGAACTTGTCCAACTGATTACAGAAAGGAATGTCCCTACCAAATTTGAAGTAATTCAGACAAAAAATGCGGCCGCTAGAGTGCAAACACATATATGGTGGTCCCGGGCTTAAGTTTCACCGTGCGGGTCATGCTAATAGTTCACTTTCCAGAGGAAATTCACTAATATAAGAGATAGAGCAATATTTCCCATTCAATTTCCATTCATACCTAGTGGGATTTTCAAAGCGTTTTTTTCAATTTATTCTCCGCAACAGGTTTGCATAGTCTACATTAATTCTATATACTAAATTGTGGGCTTTTTAAAGAAGTTTTACGTGGTTGAAATAAAAATCCAGCAGATCACAGACATTAGGGTAAATAATTCAAAATCCCTTTTAACCCTCAACCCGTTTACATCCATATAATAGGGTAGGGGATAACGCCCGCAAATGCGAGAAAATGCGGCCCAATGGATTGACGTAGGAATTTTGCTTCCGGCAATGGCAGGCGCATATTAACTACAACGGAACACAGCTCCTTTTTAATCAGTTTATCCCATGGATTAACAGTTTATGAATTGTACTGCTCACCACTAGATATATCTGTGTGAATGGCATTAAAAAGAATTGATGGCAGGGTCATCAAATAACACAATTTAGCAAATGTCTATGAATTTCGTTGAATTTCATTTTCTACACTGCTTTTTGAAACAACATAGGATTTGTATATTTATTACGTGATAATTTTAAATTAAAAACAAACATTCGATACATATACATAAATCATAAAATTATTATTAACACACAAGTTACAACTAATATATATTACGAATATTAGCGTTAATTAACTATTTTTAATAATTTATCAAACTCAATCTAGAATGATATTTCTTACTATATAATAAAGGAAATTTTCCATGGACACAGGAACAACTCAAGAATTGTGTTTCTTAAGTCGGGGTTCTTACATTCGTTTATTCAGCCCCTTGGTATTAGTTTTGCGAGGGTAATTTTAACACAACATTAATTTTTATTTCTTTAATTCTGTGTAAAGTTTGAAACTGACCAAGGATAGTTAACTATGTCTGATAAGCATCTTTTAACACATATACATTATTCAATATAGTTTTTCCAAGTGCCCCGCTCGTTGAAAATACTAATATAATTTCTGAGTTCTTGTGTACACTACTAGCATTTATTTTACAATTTAAAATAGGAGACAAGATAGCAACACCATACATGATACAATTTAAAAAAAACTGTGCTAACATCAGTATTCATCGGGAATTTAGAGGGAATTTTGAAGCCGGCACGGGTATTAGTACAGCAACACCTGTGTAACCTGCATGGTCAAGCGTTCTCATACTGGGCGGGGAAGTACTTCCTCGCCCCGCTTCCCCGCGTGGACTGGTGATCATTGGTCAGGGTTCCAACAGTGGGAGGAGTGCCGCACAAGTGTCTTGCCGCACTAGTGGTAGCCACAGTTATTATTATTTAATTTAAAGTCGGTCATATTGACACTCGAGCAAGTAACTTGTCGATATGTTGGGGTTTCTGCTTATATATTGAATTATTTAAAAGGTCGGCAATATGGACATCCGGGCTAGTGTCATGTCGATAACTTGGTTTCTGCTTATTTCTTTATTTATTTTAAATGTCGATAATATGGTCATCTGGGAAATTGTCTTGTCGATAAGTTGGTTTCAGGCCTATTTAAATTAATAATTATTAATTTTTAAAAAGTCGCCAATATGGTTATCCGAGCAAATGTCATGTCGATATTTTGGTTTCAGCCCTCTTTTTAGTAATAATTAATAATATTTGAAATGTCGCCCAAATAGTCATCCGCACAAGTGTCTTTACGGGCAGATGGTAGCACCCCCACATACATATATATAAATATTGTTGTTCTCAAATTATTTATGTCTTTATTACATTAAAATGTACTTGATGTACTTGATACTTGCAAATTTTAAGTACGGGTTAATTGAGAAAGCTATTTCTCACCGATTGCTATCAGGGAACTATGTTTAAATCAATAACTACTATTATAAAAATAGGTTGGTGTCTGTCTGTCTATTGTTCCATCACGCCAAAACCACTGGACCAATTCTGGTGAAGTTTTGCATAAATAGGTCTATAGTTAATATGTACCCAGGACAGGAATGTCATAGGCCTATTGACGTTTAGGAAAGTCCTCAGGGCTCTGTTCCAAGGGACTTCCAAATCCCCATGTTATTCATATGGAGGAGAGTTTTGTATGGTTTATGTCACACGTGTTTCCTTCTTAATTCAATTCATTTCAATAAACAACTGTTATAAGGATTAATATCTAACTATAGACTGTCATCGTTTTGTTTGCAATAATTTTACTACTCTGAATTTTCACCCGTTGTGAAGCACGGGCATAGCAGCCAGTATATGTAATAAAATATTCCTATCTTTTATATTCTTCATAATCTACAATTATGGGTTTAAAGGGACGATTTGAAATTGTTTCGAGGGGAGATAGCCTTCACTATGGTCTTTGTGAAAGTTGTAAAATGGGGAATAGAAAAGAGTAGCCTACTTTAATTTTTAATTAGAGAATTATTTTACCCCACACTTCAACACTTCAACAAAACCCTGTTGGCTAATATCATGTCAATTGCAAGAAGATTATAGTCATTATTAACAAATCTATTAAAAATAAGTCCTGTGACAAGAGTATTTGTAGGCCTATTTAGTTAACATATTTATTTACACATACCGTAAACAAATAACTATTTAGCCTACCATTAATCTTAGCATATTTATAGAATATATTTAGCAATAATAAAAATGTTGTATTGTAAAAAATAAAAATAAATAAATAAATGCTATTGATTTGTATATGAAATTATAGTTTAAAATGTATGTAACGAATACAAAATAAACTAAATAATAGGCAAATGTAGTTTTTAACATAATTTTATGATTTTACACAATTAATTTTATGGGCAACAACTCCCCTCGGGGGGGGGGTAGTAAAGGACGAAGCATAATTTTGGGGGGGAATCGCGCTATTGACTTTGGGGGCATGGGCACCCCTGATTTCTGGGGTACAAAACCCCCCCAAAATACCACTTCAGATGGGTCGATCTGTCTGGTTTTCGAACTTAGTCATAAATGTTGCTTTTCACGTTTGTACTAAATTTTATCAAAATTTGACCTTTTTTACGAGAGTTATCGCACCCACGGACACACACACATATATATATATATATATATATATATATATATGGGTACTCACTCGCACTCTCTCTCTCTCTCTATATATATATACATATATATATATATATATATAATATACTGTATATATATATGCATATATATATATATATATATATATATATAAATATATATATATATATATATACAGTTTCGAACAAATTGTGTTTTTGGGGTCTGGGGACCTCAAAACGAAAATTTATCATGGTCCCGGGCCTAGGTTTTGCCATGCTGACTACGGTAATAGCTTCTTCCCTATAGGGGAAATTCCCACCGCCTACCGTATTATATAGCTGACAATTAGTTCCAAACTTCAATTACTAGCCTTATTGCAATTGAATTAATTTATTACAATAAGTATCAAACATTTTTAAAGTCAGACAAATAGTTTAAAATGTAACACATGATACTCTCAGATTAAACTACCAACAAAACCAAATTGATCGAGTTAAACTGTGTGTTTTATGTTTATCTGTGTTTTAGCGAATTTCCCCTATAGGGAAGAAGCTATTACCGTAGTCGGCATGGTAAGACTTAGGCCCGGGACCATGGTAACATTTCGTTTTGAGGTTCCCAGATGCCAAAAACAACATCCGTTCAAAACTATAAACTACAATAAAAAAACTATAAAACTATAAATATGTGTGTGTGTGTGTGTGTGTGTGTGTGTGTGTGTGTGTGTGTGTGTGTGTGTGTGTCCGTGGGAGCGATAACTCTCGTAAAAATGGACCGATTTTGATGAAATTTGGTATAAACCTGTAAAGCAATATTTAGGACTTTATGGACTACATTTATGGACAACATTATGACTAAGTTCGAAAACAAGCCAGATTGCTTCATCCAAAGGGTTTTTTGGGGGGGTTTTGTACCCCAAAAATTTTGTTGTAGTTTTTTACATATAATATTTTATATCAAATTTTCCTTTCTACTATTGAATTCAGCTTAAAAAACAAACAATTTGGTTTTTTGATAATTGCTCTACGTTAATTGGTTACAGAGATATTGAAAGTGTTAAACACAGTACGTTGTCCAATGTTATACTCATGGAGGATAAGAAAAATTGTATATCTCGCTTATTTATCAACTTATCCTGTCGAAACTTGGTATATTGCTTCATATAGTTGTTGTCTATTAATATTTGCATAAAAAACAATATTTTGCCGATAGTTCCCGTAGCAGCAAACCAGCGTACTCAGCCCCCATGTTACTCTTAAGGAGAATAAGTAAAATGTTATCTCCGTTAATATAAACATAAATTAATAAAACTTGGTATGTGGCTTTACTTAGTTGAGTTATATGATATTTGTATAAAAAACTATTTTTTGTGTTCCTTGTTTCATCAAATCTGCATACTCAGCCGCCATGTTATTATTGTGGAGAATAATTAAAATGTCATAAATCGTTTGTTTATGATGTATATTGGTGAAACTTGGCATGTGGCTTTATGTGGTGTTAAGATACATAAATATGCATTGGAAATTCGCTAAGTACGCAGGTTTGCTGCTACGGGGGTATTTCTATGTATAGTAACTTAATTTTACAATAATTAAATATAAAAAAGGGCTAATTGAAAATTATTAATATCTCATTAAGTAAGTGTGTCAATATATACACAATCCATAATGCATTTCTAAAGAGATGTATGTATGTAACTTTAGGGGACACCTTAAAAACAAATTTGTGAGAAATTTCTTTTTTTGTCACTGCATGTTGTAATTTATAGTTATGTTTAATTTTAGCTTAATGTTTATTTTAATGTGATAAACTTACACCATAACAAATCAAAGCAAAATTCCTCATTGCAGTAAAAATAATACACTCAATAGAAAAAAATCATGCAAAATGTATTTAAACATGAAATTAACAAATTTTCTAATGTGATCGCTTAATTTAGGTGCGAATAGAAAAGTAGTAGCAAAACTGTTTTTAAAAGAAGAGTTGCACTATTGAAGGTGTTTAGCAGTTACAATCAAAAAATGATTTGGGATTAACATTATAGAATTTTTTAAATTATTATTATTACTATCTAATAATTTCTTGAGTAGCATGATACATACTGTTACAATTAAACATGATCAAATAAACTACGTCTCACAACACTACAAAATGTATTTACACTAATACTATACTTATATACAAGACGGTAAATATACACAAAAGATGGGCAAGGCGATCGATTTCAGCCAATTACGCCGGTCATCAAGAGGCCCATTCAGAGAATCTTTGATTTGATTGATTGATCTTTGATTTAATTTGGATTTTCTGATGAGCATGATGGTGACCGGTGAAACTGGTTGAAGTCAATCGTCTTGTCCATCTTTTGTATATGTTTACAGTCTTGTATGTAAGTACGTATAAGTGTAAGTATATTTTGTGGTGCTGTAAAACATCGTTTATTTTTCCTATTTATTATCCAAAAACCTTATTTTTATTGGGCACTACCCACCTTCAGGTTATGCGGCGTTAGTCCATGTATGCTGACAATTCTAAAGAACAAATGCTCTTAACATTTTGTTTTCAGATAATGGATGTACACAAATGTTGTTAGCAATATGGTCAAACAGGACCAGAAGTGATGATGTGCCTGCAATCGTGGTTAGGCACTCGGCTCGATTAAAACAAAAAATAAATACAAATTTGTCTTAAGGAAACCTAGATATGGAAAACGTGTTTAAGGTTTTCCGAAATGTCGGGTTGTATGTGGCGTATGTTATATGTTATGTTATGTGGCGTATCATTGTGTTTGTGTACATTTCGTAGTAGTATTTTGTGTGCTATTTTTTAAATTTTATGACAAGAGAATTTGTACTTCAAAATCGTCGCCATACACGGACTAACGATGTATAACCTGAAGGTAGGCGGGGTCCAGTAAAATTAAGGCTTTTGAATCTAAAAACCCCACCTAAAACATGTCTTTCAAATAAATATTTATTATCATTCTTCCGCTAACCACGGTTTGTTGTAGCGGACTACAAGCCACCAGAGCCAGAGAAGTACGTGGACCCAATCATGATTGCCATTCTGGTCGCCATGTGTCTCATGTTCATCATCATCTGCGTCGTTCTCCGTCTCTTCAGCAAGTAAGTCTCTCTTACCTCAGATCTAACACAAGGCTATTGCACTTAATCCCTAATTTTGATCAAGTCAGAGTTTTTATGCCAAAAAAGAACACGAGTTTGGAACTAAGAGTTCAAAAAGTAAAACCTCAAAACAACACAAATTTTTATTGCTTTTAAAACTGTAATTTACATTCAGTTGATGAAAATTACCTTCATCTGTCCCCCCAAATATTTTTAAATATAAATTTTACAGTTTGTGTAAACTTTATACCACTGTTGACCCGTTTACATACTTTATTTGCCTTTTTAAGTAAGTGGTTTACAAACACTCCTCCAGGACCTTTACACATCTTACTAAAATTAAATGTCTAATCCTGGCGTGGTAAACTTAGGCGTTAGGTAAAATTTAATTTTAGTAAGAAGTGTTAAGGTCCTGGAGAAGTGTTTGTTAACTTCTTACGTAAAAAGACAGATAAATGTATTCAAACGGGTTAACAGAATACGAAGTACGCAACTCTGCTGTGGACAGACAGTGTCCTCGGTCCCTGTCGACCCTCTCCAACCTTATCTTGTCGATCTACCCGT